>JAGPXF010000001.1:0-1201606 GCA_020744515.1 Fusarium tricinctum
ACGATTTTCAGTTTTAATATAATAACTCGATAAATAAAGATAATAAATAGATAAAGAAACTAAATACTACCTAATCTAATACTTATATAACTCATATTCAAGTTTAAGTGCAATCCAACTATAGGAATACTATTTTCTAGAAAAGGTCATTAGCTCGGTAGGAAAAAGGTTATAAGCTCTTGCATACAATAGCGCCCCGCTAAAGTCTTATATAAACAAATGGTTATCAGCTCTGATAACCATTATAATAAATAATAAGGGTAGTATAGTAGCATAGCCACTATAAGGGTAGGGGCTTTCTTAGTCTAATAGATAGTCTAGGGTAGGTTAGTTTATCTTGGTATTTTATTTATATATTAAATGGTATAGGGTAGGCTATATATATATATTATCCTGAGCGGGTAGCTATTTAAGAAAAATGCATGTAAAATGGTTTTACGGTTTGGTGGCCGTGAGTCGATTTTTTTGTTTTCCTATAGTTAAGAATTTGCGGAAAATAGAAAATGGCCTGCAAGCCGGTTCTGGCGTGCGGCTGACTAAAACGGTCTTAGAGGGTATTTAAGGGGGTCGTTAACCTTATACTAGTCTAACTACTATAGTATCCCTATAGCTAGGGTTAGGCTAATAGTAATATCCAGGCTGGTATAGTCTGCCATGACGGAGCATTTACTGGCCGGTGTATTAAGCTCTATTACCTAGGCATTATTTTAAAATAGGTATATTTACTTATAATTAGGTAAATATAGCTAGCTATCTTTAAGCTAGGACTTAGGTAATAGAGCTTAATACTCCGGCCTGTATCTAATCTGCCGTGGCAGACTATACTAGGCTGGCTACTACTATTAGCCTAACCCTAGCTATAGGGCTATTGTACTAGTCAGACTAGTGTGGGGTTGACGATCGCCTTGATATATAAAGAATGTGGTCTAGGGTAGGCCAGTCTATTCCTACTTTTCTCTTTATATTCTATGGTTGTTTAGGTATAGGGCAGGTAGGGTTCCCTTGGTGTATTATTTATGCTTTACTGTCTGCTCTATGCTTGACTGCGCCTTGGAACCGTGCTATAGGGTAGGTCACTCGATCAGTCCAGGGTAGGCCACCTTTAGTCCTGATCCACCTACCCTATACCCCAACTTCAAACACCCCTGCCTCGGCCCACAGGCCACCCACGGCATCGAGACCACCACCACCAGACTCGTCTCTTCGCGCTCTACAAGCCGGTGGCCATTTCGAAAAAATGCGTGCAAAATGGTTTTGTGGTTTGGTGGCCGTAAGTCGATTTTTTTGTTTTCCCATAGTTAAGGATTTTGCGGAAAATAGAAAATGGCCTGCAAGCCGGTTCTGGCGTGCGGCCGACTAAAACGGTCTCGGAGGGTATATGAGAGGGGGCCGCCGCGGCTCTGACCTACACGGGTTGGATTAAGCAGCGGTAATGGCCCTCTCTCATACCTGATCTTGCAGACTTTTACTGCGTGTCCCTCTATACAGCTTAGCAGGCCCCGGCCTTGGCAGCGGGGGGTTTATAGTGGCGGTCGACCTCCACGAAACCGCACGCTCCGGCGTAATGGCATACTGGGGATGCCTACGTTAACGGCAGCTAGGGCTTGCTCTGGCTGTCGGCAGATAGGCTCTGTAGATAACTGGCCGCTGGCCCGAGACTCCATACAGGGGCAGCAGGAAGCAATTTAGTCCCTGTAGACGCCGCAATGGCTGAAGCATTATGCTATGATCTCCTCCGGGGAGTGGTGCCCCCCGGGAAATCAGAAGAAGGCAGGCTGTCGGTAGGTAGGCTCTATAGATGACTAGCCGCTGGCTTGAGACTCTATACGGGGGCAGCAGGAAGCAATCTAGTCCCTATAGACACCGTAATGGCTGAAGCATTATGCTACGATCTCCTCCGGGGAGTGATGCCCCCCGGGAAATCAGAAGAAGGCGGGCTATCGGTAGGTAGGCTCTATGGATGACTGGCCGTTGGCTTGAGACTTCATATGGGGGTAGCAGGAAGCAATCTAGTCTATGTAGATGCCGTAATGGCTGAAGCACTATACTACAATCTCCTCCGGGGAGTGGTACCCCCCGGGAAATTAGAAGAAGGCTACCCTTTCTGGTGTAGGCAGCCCCCTAGGGCCGCCGCTATCTAGCTAGGTAGCCACGTATGCCAGGGATTCTTTACGCTCCCTGTCGGTGGGCTAGGTGGTATATACAAGAGGTCGACGGCGGCTTACATGAATAGCAGACTGGATAGGCACGGTCTTCACCCGAGTAGAGGCGCCAAGGAGCTCTGGCTCTCTCGGCAGTAGTCCTCCAGCAGACGTCAGTAACGGATCGGCATAGTGGCCTACGATCCGCAAAGGGGGCTAAAGTGAGTCGTAAGGCGCCAACCGGAATACTATCTTACCTACCTGGCAGGCTTGGTTATGATAATCAGGATGCTGGGTACCTATCTCGCCGCTGGCTTGTAGGTCTAGCTTTTGGGTTCCCCTGGACTATAGGGGTATGGTGCCGGTTAGATAGGACCCTCCGCCTCTATACGGCATGCCTATACTGTGGAAAGGAGGGTCTTGTTTGGCCGGTCTAGCTTCTATATAGCTGTAGTCTATACTGTAGCCTGGTAGGCTATCTTGGTTGGTTATGGGGGTTATGGTAAATACCATCCTCCTCTACGTAGCATGCCTGTACTGTGGAGGAAGTGATACCATGCCTTTGTTTTTCTGTAACTTTATTACCCCTGGCCTTAATGGCCTATACCCTCTGCCCCTCTACCCCTTACCCCTTTCCTTCCCTTCCCTTGCCCTTGTGGTAATCATTCTAACTTAGTGATCATTATGATTGCTTCCCTAATCCTACTGCACCTCTATAGTCTTCCATAGTATAATAAAATCTTATTTTATTATAAACCTTGCTATATGTATATATACCTATGGCGTATAGGTAATACTAATTAGCGCCAAGCTTAGCTCCGGGGGTTTATATATATATACCTGTGGCGTATAGGGAGTTTAATTAGCGCCAGGACTTACTTTGCGAGGGTTTGAGGGTGGGTATCTATACTATAATGATTCTTTTTGAGTATATATGGTATTACTCTGAACAACCTAGAAGGCTTCGGCCTCGGCAGTGGGGCTTATATAGCATACCAACCTCCATAAAAGCCAGTGCCTAGGTACTAGGCCGTACTGAAGTTCCTAGCAGTGTCTTTCCATAGTAGGCACCTTACGTAGCTTAGCCCCAAGCGCTCTTTTAGGGGAGGCTATATACTAGATAGGCCCGGCCTCGGCTGGGTAACAGAAGGGCTCCCACTTTAGGGTTATTCGCCGCAATAGTTTATACAATCTTAATGCCTCCTTTAAACGAGCTAGTAGGTTTAAGAGCCGAATACTACTAGTCCTAATAGGCTTATAGGCTTATAGGATCAGGGGGTTTATATACCAATAGGCTTATACGTTTATAGAATCAGTAGGCTTATGCAGTAAGTGGGTGGCCTTATAGAATTAGTAGGCTTGTACGGTAGGTAGGTGGCCTTGTGGGATCAGTAGGCTTATACGGTGGGTGGGTGGCCTTATAGGATTGGGGGTCTTATGCGGTAGGTAGGTGGGTGGCCTTATGGGATTGGGGGTCTTATGGCTTTAGGGGTCTTATGGCTTTAGTAGGCTTCTTTAAGCGGCAGGCTGGTTAGATGGTAGGTTGGCGGGAAAACCAAGCTAGAAGCCGTTGCTAAAGGCTTAAACGAATTAACCCTAATACCCCTATTAGAGCCGCTATGGTATATGCTAGGCCGGTGTTTAGGCTATCGGGATACTTCTCCCTCTTCCTCCTAAGGCTTAGGCTCTGCTCTCTGCCATAGGGGATGCCTACAAGTCTAGGGGTTATACCTAATGGCTAAGTAGATGTGGCTATTATAGGGGCCTTATTACGGTCTAACCGGCCTAACCCTACTTATCTCTACATGGCATTCCTATACTGTGGTGGTAGGGAGTGGCTAGGAGGGCTATTCCGGTCTAACCGGCCAAACCTTACTTACCTCTACATGGCATTTCTATATTGTGGTGGTAAGGAGCGGCTAGGAGGGCTGGTAGTATATAGATACCTAATAGGCCATGGCCGAGAGGGGCTGGTTGTGCTAGATTATGGTATACTTCTTCCGAGGGGCCTCTGCTATAACTTGTACTTCTTCCCTCCCCCTCTCCTTCTCTTATATAGGCTCCTTTTTGGTGGAAATGTCGGCCGGCTAATAACCTTATACTCCTTTAGGTTATATTTATATAGCCTGGTAGGTAGTAGGTTCCTACCACTAAAAACGTATTGGTAGGGTTAGTCTTTAGGGACCTGACTCCTACGGCTAGGTCTTAACTCCTAGACTAGGAAATGTATGAGGGAGTTTAGGCAAGCTTTTAGGCCCTGGCCCTCTAACCTTACAGCTTTGCTCCCTGATGCCTTCCTGGGGCTATAGGAAATTATATAGTTGGCCGGCCGAATTTACATTATCTCCTATTACCTAGTCTAAGGGGCCCGGCAGATCTCCCACCCAGGTCTCCAGTTATAGTGAAGATATTAGAATAAAAGCGTTATATGAAAGTTAAGCCTGAGCTTGCTAGTCTTGGGGCTGCCTTTTAGCCCGTCCTATACTTACCGTTCCTCTACGGCATTATCCTACCTTAAATGAAAGACGTAATATAACCCTGCCCTAGCTTTTATTTACTTTTATTATATACTATCCTATATTTTATATATTTCTATAAACCATTTATAAGGTCTTATAAGCTATATATTATAAATTATGTAAGGCTTTAATATACTTAGGTAGTTATTATTTTTAGTAAGAGTGGGACTTAATTACATATATAATAGGGACTGGGGTTTATATTATATATAAGTTTACATATAGATTTAATAGTGGATCCCAGATCATATATATAATACTGGGGCCTGGATCACACATACGATAGTGGGACTTAGTCTTACCTGTAATAGACAAACCTAACCTTAATAGCCCAGTTTAATTCGGTCTCTCTAGGCCTCTTTACCTTAGTATATTAACAAACGTTAATACTCTATGCATCGAACGTTGTCATCATGATGTATTAATAGCCTCTCCAGCAAATATAAGTACTAATTAAATAACAGTTAAGAATAGTAATAAAAGAAAATTAAATTCGACTGGTAATGGTAGGTAATAATAACAGCACTATATATCTTATACTACACATAAACCGGAATAATATAGATATCTAAGATATGGCGCCATATACTTTAGGGCAAATAGCATAATATATAACTACTACCCTCTAAAATCATATTTCAATAAGCCCTAGTTAGATAGATATACTAACCCTGTTGTAATTAACCAGTCTGATCCTTTCGAATTATAATATCGTCCTAATCAATATTTCGCCAGTATAACTAAATGGCTTCTAATTAATAGCTAGATAGACTCTCCGCTAGTAGCCAAAATAACTTAAGTAGCCATAGATATTATAAACCTCTTATTTCATCTATATCCTCTAACTATCTTTAGATATACTCTGGTCCATTTTCTTTTAAGCCCTTTCAATCTTGCCATCCCATTATATATAACACTGTGCCGCCGAGCTGGCTCATACCGCCGTCATTCCCCCTTCTATAATATACCATATATAATATTACGAATCGCTGTATTGCTTGGACCTAGGTGTATTGTACTTCGTGGTATAAAAAGTCTTTATTTTTATATGCCTCCACTTTGCTACCATACTTAAGATCCATTTTCTTGCGGTATACTATTTGCTAATATAATATAATAAGGAATCGATAATAAGGGCATTAAGCTCCCGGCCCACCGCCGTATGCTCGGTAATGTTAAAACATCTCTAGCCAAGGGTATACTTCGCCTGCCTCTTCCTGATGTAAGCAGCGTTTAAGCTTATATATATTGACAATTAGACCCCATTTATAGAAAGTATAAAGTATATATTATACAGTCTGAGTGTGAATAAGACTGTATATGTGATAAATGAGAGGGTGTTAAGCTATGTAAACTCTTTAATCTTATTTAAATGGAAAAGACTTTATTATTAATGTAAGTTCGGCGTGGATAGGCTCTGACTGAAATAGCCTTGGGGTGCCCCGGCTATTATTCTTGCAATCCCTTAGGGTTAAGGTTAACTCCTAGTATTCCTTATTTGCTTATTTTAGTAGTGACTGTGGGGGGCTTAAAGACCAGTCTACGCCCAATCCTTCACTCTGCGTGTTTAGTGGTATAAGATGCTGCCTACTTCTAGATCTTACCTCCGGGGATTGAAAAGGAAGAAATAAAGATGGAAGTGCGTGCTTACTGCCGTTAATTCCTGCCATGGCGGAAGTGTTAAGGAGCTTGATGTGGAATATATAGTTTAGCTACTAGTTATAAAGTGTAAGAAAGGGGTTCTAAAAGATATAAGGAAATTGGGTGGCAGGAGATAGGATAAAGGCCCTATATTTCTTCTAAGCTGCTTATTCTTTCTTGCTTTTACGCCGGCATACATCTCCTGAGGTAGGCATACTATTACCCTTATTATTATATTAAAAATATAATTGCTATATAACTGCTAGCTAAGATATGGCTAATAACCATATTAGCTATTCCAGAGCGGCAATAATTAGGTACTTTTATTAGAGAGGAATAGGCATATAGATACTTAACTATTATTGGTTATTTTTAGATACGTAGCTTATCTATTCTTATTGCAATTACTATTATCTATCTTGAATAATTAAGAAGCACCGAGCCACCTAAATCTTATCATTACTTCCAAATACCAAGGATATGAACTTTTCGGCATTGTTTATAGTAGAAACTAAGCGTTTGCGGTCATTATAGAGCTCTTCTATTGACCTAAGCTTTAGCTTAATTATCTGTAGCGTTTAACGATAGGTACCGGTCTTCGAGTTATATTCTACCTATCTAAGCTTAAGTAGCCTATAATTATTAAAACCTTTATTTTTTATAGTATGCTAAGATATGGGGATACGGTTAGCCAGCTCGTGCTAGTCCACTCTATATCGGATTTACTTACTAATCTTTTAGGTTATCTTCCTAATGGATAATACTTTCTTTTCCGTATCCTCCTATGGAAACTCTTTCTTCCTTATAAACCAGAGCATTTATATAACTATTATTGCCGCTAGTATGTCTAAATCTCTTTTTCTTATAGCCTGATGGAATTCGGTTTCCTGCTTATTGATATATAGTATTACCGTGTAAGTACTAAATGTTAGAGCCAGTAGAAGCATTATATTATACAGCGGATCACCTAAGTATCTAATTAAATAGCTCTTGGCCTGATTGATATGTCAGACTGCCATAGGATCTGTCTTGGTGTAGTTCTTCTCCAGCTTATTAAACCCTTCCTAAATTATTTAGGGCACTTTCCTAAAGGGTAAGTTATAATCTATATTAATCCTTTGCTTCCTGCTTTTCTTTATAGCGGGTTCCCTATTTACTGCTATTATTAGACGCAGTCTCGCTGCCATGGCTTCTTATTTAAGACTATTTAGTGGTTCAGTTAATACTATAACTGGCTGCTTATAATAATAGCCATTATTAAGTTAAATGACTTGCTGTAATGTTAGCCGTCGGTAATGGTATCTAGGAACCCAGTCTATGCCAGCCTCTACCATTTAATTTATGATTATATCTACCTATTTGTAGGCCGTTATATTTCCCTCTTTTGTATAATATATAGCTTTACCTAGCATAGATGGCTATATGGCATTCTTAGATGCTATAGCTTGCATGGCAGTCTTATCGCCCTTAAGGCATGTATTATATATCTCGGTTGCAAAATCGCTTTATACCTTATTTAACCTGGAAGGAGTAGGTAAAGGCATAGGTTCGCTGTCGCTTGCCATATTCAAGAACAACTTATCGAATTGTCTGTAGGTTGACATTATTATAAGTTAGCTAGTTATCCTTACATATTAGTAGTTAGGTCAGGTCTATTACTTATGTAGCCAAGATAGATAAAAAAGAAAACTAGGGATTGCTCTGTAAGTAGTTCTATAACTTACCCTCTACTGAATGGCTTATTACTTTATTCCTAAGCCTCTAGAATTATACCGAAATGCTGCCATTAATGAAAATGCTCGGCCGGGTCTTGGCCGCTATGTAACCCTTGACCTAGCTGGATACGAAGCTGATATGCTATAAATGCTACTATCTGCGGCATCTAGAACCCGTGAAGTATCTTATCTAGGAATATATTAGCGCTTCTGACGTATTTAATATCCTCCGCCCCCAGCTAGCTAAACCATACCTGGCTATAGCAGTTAGCTATAATAACCCGGCCGTAATGGTACTCTAGCGAGGTAATATGTAGTAATATCGGCTTTTACTCTTCGTCCTTTATCTGAGGCTACTGGATGATATCTATCTTTCCGCTTAAGCCTTGAAAATCGAGCATATCTGTTGAAATGTACGGCCAGGCGCATAACTTAAGGCTATCTATAGTAAGGAGTGGCCGTAGTACAGTGGTTATTAGCACTCTTATATCCCCGGTGAAGTAATAATTACCTAGTCGATCTAGCATTGTGATAGCTTCTAAAAGGGCCAGGTTAAGACCCTTTTTAGCCTATGCTAAGAATTTCTAATATATCTCCGCCAGTCCGAGCTTAAATAACTTAGCGTAGGAATAGAGAATGGTTGGGAAGATGGATAATAGAAAGCTTCTTAGTATAGTAATATATGCCCGCTTCTTCTTAATGAAAAAGTGTATAAGCTAGAAGATAGGATGTAGGATAGTGAAGAAGTGTCAATAGTGACGCTTAAGCTTACTTAGCCTGACGGTAATGACTTACTCTATCCAGAGAGCGATCTAACGCTATAACATAGCCGCTCTTATACAATGTCCTTCCCGGGCAAACGGCATGATTAAAGATAGTTAGTCTGGCGTCTATTCGCCAGAGAGAGTTTATAACAGTCGCTGTTAGCGGGCGTAGATATACCCTTGTTGTTTTGTCTTGCTGGGAGGAAGGGTTAGGGCGCCAGTGGCAATACCTTAAGCAGGAAGCAGGTCTTCCGGGCTATGACGGATGGTCTGCTTGATATCGGAGGAGTAGGCATAAAATTGGCCGAAGGATAGGACATTATCAGTATCGCTATTGCAATAGCTTATATTATCGCGCATTACGAGGCATATATTATCTAGGAAAGGTGGCGGGCGTGGTGAAGAAAAGTTCCTATATCTAGGGTAAAATGCAAGGGGATAAAAAGTGAACCCTTTTAAGCCGCCAAAGTGCTATATGAGTGCACGTCTGTCTACTAGGAGTGATAACGTCCCGTCATCGGTTTCTTGCTGGAGAGTACTTCGGATTAAGGGGTTACATTCGATGTAATTAATATCCACTGCTAATGCGTAGGAGATCTGGTTGATGTTATTGATGTTATATTTCTTCTCCAGTTCAGTGCGGAGATATTTAAGTCTATCGGTATATAGGTGTCCTTGGTAGACATTATAATCGTTCTTAGGGCCGGCTAGGGCACTCCCTGTCGGTATTTTATTCCTACTATCTATACCATTCCCGAGGTTACTATAACCGTTATTACTATAATTTTCTATAGTGTTTATATCTCCTAAGTCAAGTATAGATCCTAATTTAAGCTTAAATTCAGAGTTAGGCTTAGGCCTAATCTTAGATCTAAGCTTAGGGTTTAAATTAGGCCTAGACTCGGGTTTATACTCCGGTTCAGGCTTGAGTTTAAGTTCAGAATTAGGCTTAGGTTTGATTTCAGATACAGCATTAGACTTGGAATTAAAGTCTAAATCTAGATCTTTATTATTTTCACTCTCCGATTGTAAGTGTATCTCTATAGGCAGGTTCTTAAGCTCCTTATTAACTTTAATCTTAATGTTAGCTTCGCAGTTATATGTATAGAAAGCAGGCTCATTATCAATCTAGAAACGGTCATATATATGATTTTCGGAAAAGGTCTTCCAATTCTTTATAAACAGTGTCTAGAAGGTTATCTATTTATTATATAACAGACTCAACATACGCCGGTTGTTTAAACCCCAGGACCGCTTAACCCCCTTACCTAGGAACTTACTATCTATAAAGATTTTAATAATATATTTAGTAAAAGCTTTAATATGGCTGCGCTTAACGGCGTTGCTTTAACGTGAAGCCTTCTGCCGTTATCGATACTGGCCGTGTAACCCTGATAAGTCATCTATCTGGCTCTATATTAAATATATTACAATAAACCAGGTTTCTTGAGATGCTACGGTTACAATTCAAAATGTTCTATTATGAAAATCGAAGGGTAGGTTATTTGATACGTGCTTGCCGGCATACAATAAGTACCAATATCTTAGTATGAAAGTGACATTATTAAAGAAACCGCTCTGTCTTGTAATAGGGCATAGAGGCTAACTGACGATATCTATTATATCTAGATAAAAGATCGGAAAGTACCTATCTTTAGGATTGGCAGGCCTAAACCTAGATACCTTCCTTCCATAGTCTATAGTATATCTTCATTAGAACATTTCAAGTGCTTACACTACATTAAAATCGGGCGCGCTTACTTGTAATATAAAGTTCTTAGCTATACCATTATCATCAGAATAGAGGAGTTAATCGGAATAACAAAGCGTGTATACTAACATTTTATCCTAAAGCTTCCCTTAGAATAATTAATCTTAAAGTTATTTTATTTTATTACCTAAGCCTTAATTGCTATAATACTTACGCCATACTCATTAAGATCACCATTATCTATATAGAGTTCATTAATAAAGTCAGTACCCGCAAAGCTTCCAATACTATTATCATTACTTTCTTTAGTAGTGCCCCTAGGTATACAATCTTCTGATTCTACAATCTCGCCTAGCAGAATATTATACTTATCCATAGTATTGGCAATAGTTATATAATATACTAATCAATATTGACCATTATTCTTTAAAATAACATAAAGCATCAATTGGGGATTATAAGCACTGCATAACTATATATCAACACACTACGTCATACATAGCTATCATCGGCATCACCTACCTATAGTAATAATAATGGCGGGATCCTCGGGAAACCACAACAGCCATTTATAAATATTCCTACAAGGGTACGTCTTAAGTCATATCACCCCCGTTTATACTTATTTCCATAAATACCACAATCACACCGACTAAAAGCATAAGACTACTTATACCCTAGGGTTAAAAACTTTTTAAAATAAGTTTAAATTTAATAAAAGTTAATTTAATTACTACTCCCTGCCGATTATATTTCTTTCAGAAAGTGCTAATCTCACCACAGTCTTGGTCAATTATATTAACAGTACCAGCAGGCTATAATTACTATTTATCTATCTTTATTAAACTTATATACACTCTCACTATAGTACTATTTCGCCTTAATACCGCATATCCACGGAGGTTTATTCTATACTATCCGAGATAATAAAGATCATGCCCTAGAAACTCTAGCTAATCTTAACGAAAAAACGGTAAACAGCAACGACAACGACATACTTACTGTAGGTAGTCCATTATTACCCCCTGGTCTTAATTATTTTAAAGACATAGGAACGCCCACTCACGGCATTACCCTATCTAACCCCCTTATCTTACAATATTATCCTAGCGGCCTCTTCTCTAGTAGAGAACGCCACTATAATATACCAGGATTCTGCCCTTTGCCTGTACTTGGCTTCATTCTTATAGGCAGAAGTGGCTATATCTAGATAATTTTAACTTCTAGAGGGCTCCTTGGCTAGGACGTAACCCTATTAAAGTTAAGGTCGGGGTTAGATTCAGAAGGTTCAGGACCAGAGTCAGAGATACCATTATAGCTACCATCATAACCTATTTTACTTGCTTTTTCCTACGCTTAGACCCCCTACTCCTTATATAGATTAGGAGGAATTCTTAGGCTAGTTATTATCACTAGACCGCCAGTCTTTACTATTTTATAATAATAATAACTACCCGCCGTATCAGGATAAGGCTAAGCCTACTACTACTGGGTAAGCTACTGATTTAGTATAGCTTTAAAGGCCTTATTCTTAAGCTTTTCTATAATGGAATTAGAATTGGCCGCGAGATCTAGGTCGTCTCTAATATAGTCTCCTAACGATTCAGTCAGGACTAAATAAGAAGTAGAACGAGAAGATCTTATATCAACGCTCCAAGCTTAATCATAGACAGAGTGGCCACCGCAAGGTCACTCTATCCATTCTAAGGAAAAGTCATGCCTAACCTACCGCTAAACTATTATTAATACTCCGCTCCACATCTCGTGCAAGAAGCGTTTTCTATATTAAGCACTGTCGACTTACTTAGGTGCTTATTCTAAGTATAATTTAACTGCTAGACTTTTAAAGTCGGCCATGCTTTACAGTATAAAATCGAGGACTTTATGCTATAAGAGAATAGAGGCTGTCTAGAATGTTAAGTTATAATAGTCTGGTTCCTATATAAAGATATTAAGTTTCTTCTCCATGTCATAGACGTCTCGATCTAAGTATTAATCTAGCTTTACTTTTATACCAGTACGTAAAGGCGGCTTATTATTGTCACGTCAATAGGAGGTCGTTATGGGGTCTGCATTTAACCAGGCTATAACATAGCTTATAACCTAAAACAGTATCTTCCTATTATCTTTACCAAGGGTTATAAGACGGTAAATATTAATAAATTATAGCTAAGAGGTCGTAAGGATCCTTTTATATATCTCTTAGTACCTCCTGTTATCGATTGCAGTGAGAAAGCCGATTCGGCGTCTAGTGCTTTTAGCTATGGCCGAGGATGATGCTAATGGATAGAAAAGTGCCCGGACTTGATTGGCTTTACGGGTTGAGCCGAGGAACTCTGACATCTTCTTCCAGTCTGCCAGCTCCACCTCATTAGCAGTATCGCCAGGGAGCTTAAATAGCGTCTATAATACATTACGAAATATCATAAACCAGTACTACGCATATAGTTTTCATCAGCCAATAATACCTAATACTACCAGGTCTACTATACTTATGTCATCTATCCTATAACTAATCATCCACTCCCATATTAAGATCTTAAAGGTAGCTCTGCCGATAGAGGTCTTACACCAGCACATAGCCATCTCCCTCTATCTCTCATTCCTCTAGATTATAGCTAGATGACGAGTAGGGAAATTCTTCTCGCTACCTAGCTAGAGGATATTAATTATCTAGTCTTCAACTTAGGCAGCTTTCCCGCTAAATAACTCAGGGTCTTAACTTAACACTATAACAACTTACATCCAAACCTAACTATAGCTATCGGCTATAGCTAGATCCTATCAATTAACCCGGAGCTTAAGATTCAAGCTTAGCGGCAGAGTATCTATTTATAATTGGTCGCGTTAGAATACTAGGTAGAGGTTCTCGGCTGCTAAAAGGCTTAGGCATGTAAGTGTAGGTGACTGGCTGATAGAACTTACCCTTAATATAAAACTTATAAGTCTATTATAGCTCTTTTTCGTCAGTATCTGTTTCCTGTATGTATATTTCGAGAGCTTTGATGTGATATTATCCAGCCATAACCTCCGCCTGGCTCCCTCAATTAACAGAGAGCTATTCATCGAAGAAGGGTAATTCTTCAGAAATCTCGGGGTCGATTAACCGGCCTTATCTCTGGAGATATTTCATCATCCTCGACATATCAGCTTGACTGCAGAGAACCAGGAGATAATTCTCTTTCGCCTTTTGGTTTAGTCTGCCCTGTATAAAAATACCGCAGAGGGTTTGCATATACTTTATATCCAAGCGCCTATTCTTTCCTAGGCTCCATGTAAAAGTCAGAGTATTAATAGGTATGCAGGCCGTTAGAATTTAATATTTTCGTGCTTACTCCTAAACGGAATTCTCATCCTTAAAGCATATCTTCTTTCCTCCTCTTTTCTCATCCTTATCCATCTTATTGTCCGCTCTTCCCCTCTTATTTAGCCGTCTAGGCTTACTGACGGTTAATAACGATAATGTCATTTTATTTTATTATAGTTGCTTATCCCTTACGTGCAGGACAATAGATAATAGGTAATAATAACGGAGCGGTCTTAGTCCTGGTAAAAATTTCTATCCTGTGGATAATATAGTCTGGAAATATATAGGGACTAGAGTTCTAATAATCTTGATGCTCTTAAATAATGCATATGGATTTTAAGCGTAAAAAAAGCCACTTAAATCTTACATAGGAATCAGGGGGGGAGGGACTATAATGTGAGTTAAATGCTCTATAGGGATTGTCGTTGATTGTAGAGACTGTAATTAGAACAAGGGGGTGTGGTCATTTAGGATCCTTACTAAACAGGGCTAAGACATAAATATGCCACCTTATGTAAATTAAGTGTTATTAGTAAGCTAACCATATATCAGAGCGATAAGGGGGTTTTATTATTTTCCTTCCTCTTTTCCCTCCTCTTCTCTTATAGGCATCTTTTAACCCCAGGTTTTAACCTAGATAACTTTAAACATTCTACGCCAATGTCTATAGTATTATTCACAATAGGCAGGCCAAGTAATAATAACAATATAGTATTCTTCGTAAAGGAGTTTATAGTAGTCTATAGAATACTTTAGGGCCGGACTATAGAGGAATTTTTATAGCTACCTTTAATACAACGTAAGTCTATATTCAGCTATTACCTCGTTTAGCCTTAGCACGTTATTATCAAGGAAGGTGACGACAATAATATAATAAATCCACAGATTGCCGAAGGGGTTCTATTACTTTAGTAGCTATTCATAGGCAAAGATAAGATAGGAAAGTAAATAGTAAAAGAGGCTTATAAAGTATACTATGGCGAGAACGAGTTCTAGGTAAGACTGCATTAGCTATGCGAGTTTCGGTGTAATTAATACGATTTCGGTAAAATACTACCCATTACCCCACTAGTCCGACGTCTTATCGTCAAGACAGACCTACATACCGGCTACAACCACGAATATAATAATACTGACGATAACCCGCTTTACCCTTACGACGGCATTAGCAATAGAGAGGAGAATATAGATCCTAACCATATTCAACCTAGCGTAAATATCATAGCAAGATAAACCCAGAAGCGCTTAAAGGAGCTCTTCTTATTCATCAACGCAGAGGAGATTATACTTATACTCCGTAGAAGTGGACTACTTAATGGTAGCAATACAGTAACGCGTTAAACTATCGCAGATATATCCATTACAGTTAACCGGTTAATAAAGTTCTTTAGTAATCATTTCACTATTAAGAAATAGTCTAATAATACCAGATCTCCCTTAACTCAGAGCTTAGTATTATCTTAAAATAAACTAATAGATCTCACTAGACGGGATATAAAGGAAGGCAGGGCCTCGTTTTAGCAATAAATATAAATGGATGTAGAGAGGTGAATGCGTAAGCCAGTTATAATTGAGAGCCAAAGCTAGGTCGGCCAGGATTAAAAGGTCTTTAAGGTTGTATTATAAACTTTAATAAATTAAAAAAGCCAGACTTGACTTGAAATAGCTAGAAGTAAATACATGATCCCGGTCAAGCTACCCTTGTTATCTATTGTCTACGACGCGTGTTAAGATACACGCCATTATTTTTATCTTCCATATAGTTCGGTAGTCAGATTTACTACTGCAGAAAGATATGGTTAAACACTCTATGCCACTTCATCCCCCAAACCCTATCATTCTTCTATAAACTTAAGTAAATAATAACCTTTTTACTATAAAAGTCAGCTATATATATATTTATTTATCTTTCTTTACCTCACGTATATAATGAATATATAATACATAATATTACTAATGATGTATAGGGTAGGCTAAGCATGGACTAGCTTTCATAGGGGTGCCTCCTTATTATTTAAAAATTTATAAATAAGTCCGCTTCCCCCCCCCCCCACAACACCATATATAAATAAACAGCACCGACTCTTATTATTCCGATTATCTCCTCACAGAGAATGCCCACCACGGTGATACTTATATAGATAGATAATTGCCAATACTAATCCTGCCATATAAAGCTTATCTTCATTATGTCTATAATCCTTTATGGTTATATAGAGAAGTGAAGCCTACTGGTTTCCCTTCTGAGGAAGCATTCTGCTGCTATCTCGTAGTTATATTGCATAACGTATGCTGAGATATCACAGTATATTAATAGGAAAGGAAAGATTATTATAATTATAATTATATAAGTTACCTTGATTATAAATTGGTAACTTCAGTTTTTATACCCCAGGGTATAAAAATATAGTATAATAATGCCTTTCCTAAGAGACTTGACTTACTGAATGTCGGTTTGTACCCCAGGGTTGAAAATTGCAGGCCTCCTTTTCTAAATAATAATAATGACCTGTTTGGTTTATACCCCGGGGTTGAAAACATCTGGTTCCACTTACTTCATACAAATGTCTAAAGCCATTAACTTTATACCCCGGGGTATAAACGTGGACTTACCCGGAATAATTATTATCTCCCTCTTCTCTTCTCCTTCTAATTATTATATATATATAATAATGCATATGATGATGTATATGCATAATAGACTTTGTCCACTCTTCCTTCCTTCGTAGGCCTTATTTAACCCTACCTATATAGTATTAAATTCTCCAAGCTATTTCTAGCCCACTTCTAGCCCATTTCTAACCTACCTTTTACTCTACCTTTTGCCCTGCCTTTTACCCTATTTCCTAACCCGAACCTATACCTAACCCCAACCTCACACTGCCAGCCTCTTGAAGTCATACAGCTAGGATCCCCTCTTACTAGGGAAAGAAGCAGCTCTCTTCCTTCTATTAGCCACTTTCAACCTTTTTCCTCTCTAGCTAGGGAGCCTACCCTAGACCAAAGGAAGGCCCCTCCTCAAGGCCTAAGAGAGAGCTTCTTTTCTGGCCTAGAGGAAAGACCTACCCTAGATCAGGGGCCTAGCCTAGAAGAAGGACCTACCCTAGATCAGGGACCTACCCTAGAGCAGCTACACAACCAAGCTATAGCTCCTATCTTGGCAAGGGGCCCAGTAAAGAGGCTTATTGCCTTTTCCAAGGTCCCTATACCGGAAAAGAAGCTACACGCTAGGCAGGCTGCTATTTTTACCTCTACAGCCTATAAGGCTGCTGAAGCCTTTCTAAAAAGACCTACTGAGAAGAACCTTCTTTACTTCCTTCTTCTCCCTAGGCTACTAGGGCTAGGGCTACTAAAAGGAGGACTAGGCCCACTTTTACGGGATTTTCCTACTAATATCCCTACCCTAGAGACCCCACAAGAGACCCTTAGGCAGCCAAAAGCAACCAGACCCCCTATAGCTAGTACCCCAGCCCAGAGGGCAACTAAGCTACTAGAGAGAGGTTATCTCGGCCGGGCCGCCAGGGCTCTTATCGACCCTACCCCACTAGCGCCTTCTACAGCAGCTACTAGGGCTAAATTAGTGGAAAAACACCCAATTGGCTCTAGAAATCCCTTCCTAGGAAAGACTAGGCCTAGGCCAGGTCAGCCTATAAGGGTAGAAGCGATAGAGGCTGCTATAGCCTCTATAGGGAAGGAAAAGGCCCCCGGCCTTAGTGGCTGGACTAGGCCTCTTCTAGACCTAGTAACGAGGAAGGATTCCCCTGTATTATCCTTCCTTCGGCTTCTAGCTGATATGATTAGGCAAGGCACCTGGCCAGGAGCCGACCTTCTGTGTGCAAGCCGCCTTATAGGCCTAGAGAAGCCAGGTGGGGGGGTTAGGCCTATAGCTATAGGGGACTTAGTCTATAGGGTAGCTATGAAAGCGATCCTAACTACCTCCTACAGGCCTGATATGCTATTGCCCTTCCAGTTAGGGGTAAATAGCCCGGGGGGGGTTGAACCTGCTATTTTCCTCCTCCAAGAGGCCATTTCAGGGCCAAATCAGGCTGATTTCCAGGAATTAGCCTCTATTGACCTGGAAAATGCCTTTAATTCAGTGGATAGAGCCTCTATAGCAGCCTCCATAGCCACCTATGCCCCTACCTTCTATAAGGCAGCCACTTGGGCCTACAATAGCCCCTCAGTGCTCCTCTTAGAAGATAGGTCAGCTATAGCTTCGGCTAAGGGGGTAAGGCAAGGAGACCCCTTAGGGCCCCTCTTCTTTTCCCTGGCTTTTCGGCCTACCCTAGAGGCCCTAGCCCAGAAGCTACCTTCAGCAGCCTTGGTGGCCTATCTAGATGACCTATATATCCTGAATAAGGCCCAAGGCAGCCTGCAGGCAGCTAAAGAGGTCCTAGACCAATCTCCCTTCCGGCTTAACCTTCTGAAAAGTCAAGAAAGGCCTATCCAAGCCCTAAAATCAGAAGGAATCAAGGCCTTAGGCACCTTTATAGGCCCTATTGCACAGAGGCAGGGCTTTTTACAGGGGAAAATTAGTACCCTAAAATCAGCCCTAGAGGCCCTACAGGACCTCCCTAAGCAACACAGCCTTCTTCTTCTCAGGGGAAGCATCCAGCTTCTTCTAAGGCACCTCCAGAGGCAGCTAGACCCAATTGGGCTAGACCACCTCTGGGGGGAAATAGATAGCCTAATTCAGCAGGCTATAAAGGCTATATTGGCTAGGCGCCCTAGTGACCTCCCTAAGGACCCTAACCCGGACCTTATAGCTATACCAGTTAGAGAAGGAGGCCTAGGAATTCCTCTCTATAAGGACCTTGCCAAAAACCTATTCCAGGCAGCTAGGGAAGCCTCAGAGCCAGTCTTAGAGAAGATAAGGGCCTCCCTGCAGCTACCCTATACCTTTTCCAGGGATCCCTCCCCTAAGATAAGGAAAACAGCCCAGGAGGTCTTAAAAGCCACTAACCGGGCTAGGCTAGCCTGCTTCTTAGAGACCTGCCCTACTTCCTATAAGCAAGCTAGGCTTGAAAATGCTAGCTATTTAGGCCGAAAGTGGCTTAGTGTCCTGCCTACCTGAAAAGACCTATCTTTTATAGACTCTGAGATTACTAAAGCCCTCCGCAGCCGGCTTTTCTACCCAATCAAGCCAACCAGCCTACCCTGTAACCACTGTGGCTCTATCCCTGCTTTTGGTCATGAAGATACCTGTAAGGGTGCTAATAGAAGGTGGATAGCCCGGCATGACGCCGTAACTAGAGCCTTTTATAAAGCCCTTAGCAGCCAGCCTACCTTAGAGGCCGAGAAAGAGCCACTAGTTTAAAAGGAGACTAGCTTGCGGGCTGACCTTGCTATTACCCTTGGAACGAGCCGCCACTTCTATGATGTTTAAATTGTGGCTATTTTAAAGGATTCAGCTAGGGAAGACCCTTATAGCACTCTGAAAGAAGCTGCAGACGAGAAAAAGAGGAAATATAGGTGCCTAGGTGCCTTTTTTCACCCTCTAATTATCTCTGCAGGTGGCCTTATGGACCTAGAGACTGCCAAGACCTACCAGAAGCTGCAGGACCTTATAGGCCCCTGGGCAGCTAGCCAGCTAGATCAGGCTATAGGCCTTGCCTTAACCCGTACTAGGGCTACCTTGGCAGCTTCTATAGCGTGAGATACCCCTAGGGATCTAGCTAGGTCTCTCTGGAATACCTCTAGAAGGTCTTTCTAGGGCTTCTTAGAGCTTATTTTACCCTATTCTACCTCCCCTTAGCCATATCTACCTCTCTATAGGTCTATTAGCTATACCTTTTATAGGTCTTTTTAGCTAGACCTACCTATAGGTCTTTTTACTATACCTTATTAAGTTATCTCTCTATTTCCTTTCTTTCTTATAGGCCTTTTATAGGTCTTATCACCTTCTATTTCCTTCCTTATTACCTTCTATAGGTCTCTTTTACTCTCTTTATATCTCTTTTCCTTAGTTATCTCTTATCTCTCTCTTTTCTACAGTACCTCTCCACTCACTCTTATAGCTAGATCTTAGTTAGGATAAAACACTTAGGCAGAAGCTTAGATAGTGAATACTAACCCTATCCTAACCCTAACCCAATACTAACCCTATCCTAACCCTATCCTAACCCTAATCCTTTAACTCTATGCGGTCTTATTACTGTATATATATATTATATTCCGCTTCTAACTTACACCGGTAACCTGCCTAATTATACTGGCTATCTATTACCTGGTTTAAAATAACCCTATAATATTACTTTCCGCTTATAAATCGCTTAACTGCCGCCTCCCTTAATGGCTAATTAGATTTAAATATTAATACTACTGCCTTCCTCCCCCCTCCTTCCTTAACTAATAATAATGGCGGCTGCCTACCTGCTTTACCCTCTGGCTAATATATAATAACTACAGCCTTACTCTGGCCCCCATCCTGCCCAGCTTGTTTGCTTTCCTATATATAATCTTATAATTAACTTGGTATCCCGGTATATATAACTAACCGCATATCTGGCATATTAATACCTAATCCTAACGTATTTATAACTATAATTAAATATCCTTACTTTATCTATAACCTTAATTATTACCTTTTCCCTAATGCCATGTTAACCTTGAAATGGTATATACTATATTTTAATAACCGCTCTAATCATTTTACTTAGTTAATGGTATTGGCATATATAATGACTTAACTATGGTTATTCTTATCTAACCACTTATATATAATCTTAACGGTATGGTTATCCTCGGCCTCCTTATTTTCCCCAATCTAATTATTATTGCCATTCCCCCCCTTCCTTTTTTATTGCTATTATCTATATTAATCTCTACGTTTTGGTAGTGGCCGTACGTTAACTACCCTATACCTAATATTTGGCCTTATTATTTATAATTAGAACAACCTTATATAGCTGGCCAATAACCCTATTACCTTAAAAAATCGCCTGACTTTATTTAGCGGTAATATAGCCGTTAAAAATACCTTCTAAATGCCCTATCCACTTAATACTCAGCCTAACTTTAATAACTACAGCTAAAAATGGCTAGTACTATCTAAAACGGTATAGTACTTATCCACTATTATATAATCTAATACTTTTCGTAATTACAACCGGTTTATAAACTCCTTAAACCCCTTTATTACGGCTAATTCAGGCATTATAAAAACAATAGGGGTAATCTAATACCTACCGTGACTATTCTAAATATATATCTCGATTTAATACTTAATATAACGTCGATATAAATCGTCCCATAATGATACTAATGGCATGATTATAATGATTACCCCTTTACTGTTATAGGAATAATATGCCAGTAATATAAATAATATGCTTTTGCCCCCTTCTATGCCTGTAATCTATATAACCGGACTCTTACCCTATATAATAGCCCGGATTACCGCCTTTTATTAGCTACGGAATGCCATGTCCAGACCTAACATCTGCCTTAATTGGCCGGCGATGTTAACTTGCTGTATCTGTCTAAAACGCTATAACTGGTTATACTCCTGCTCTATTTTAAATGGCTCTCGCTCTCGCTTTTACCGCCATGTATTGCCGGCCCTATTACTAAACTTATTGCCATCCCGGAACTCTAATAACTGATGCCACTGGCGGCTAACCGATTAGAACTTATTATATATAGTCGCCATACTAAATAACCCTTGCTGTATTTCTTGTGTATATACCATGCTGGCTATATACATTCTATAGCCTGCCTATAAATTAACTAGGCTGTTCTTTATATTATTATCTTTATCTTTATCTAGCGTTAACTTCTTAAATACCTTATTTAAATACCGGCACGCTATGGCTATGGCAATCTGCCTTTATAAACTAATATTTAATATAATGCCTAATAATTATTAGCTATGCCGTTAGATAATTCGATGGATATAGTCTGATATTTAATTACGCTCTTCTACCTAACTTTTAAGTTTAATATTAAGGTCTGTATTATTATTATTATTATTATTATTATAATTGCTATTACTACTGTCGAATCTATCTTCCCCACTCCTAGTCTTTATATTTACCTACCTTCTCTCTCTTTACTCTATCTTACTAATCTTAACCTTATAAACCACCTTATCTAGCTATAAATATAAGCTACGTATACCGGTATCTTTAATAATGCCCTATACCTACTGCTAAAATGGTAATACTAACTATAAATACTATATTAATAACTTACTTACCTTACATAGTAAATATTAATAGATAACCTTAGCCTATCCTATAGCTTAGAATGACTTATAGTATAACGTAATAAAATATATTAACCCGTTATATACAAATATATTATGTATGTTACTATTTATTGTGTTTTTATATTGAATACTTAAAATTTCCATAGCCTGCGCTAGCTGGCCGGATACCATATATATTAATAAAAACATCCTTTCTATTAACTCCTTTACCGTCTAACTGTATAATTATACTGCTCTGGCTTAGAATGGCTTCCTATCCTCTCTCCTGTAGTCAAACTAAATCTTCTGACAGGCTATAGAATCGGTAATTCGCCGTATACTCTAATTCTTACCGGCTTCTAACTATATATGGTTACGGTTATCTTCTAAAAACAAATACCCTATCCTATCTTCGCTATGGTTATCTTCAAATGACAACCACAGGATCCGCGGTAACTGGCTGATATTATCTACTATAGCCAATATTATTATTAACCCTTATACTTTATCCTTTAATGAATATAATATCTCTATTAACTTGCCTATCTAGAATTACACCTAATAATACTTAATATGGTCCCTAACCTAATTAATTATCCCCCCGGCCGGTATATTAAATCGGATATACATGCTGTATATATATACCTTATAAATCCAATCTATTGGTATTAGCTTGGCCCTGGTATTGCCGGATATAACCGTTATAAACCGCTGTACCTTCTTGCGTATAATACGGAATATACCTATAGCTTCCTTTTCTGCCTCCTTTTAGGCTTCTCTCTCATCTAATAACCCATCCTCTTGCTGCTGTTTGTCCATCTTAACCTACTTTAACCGGGCCACTTCGGCTTATCTCTCCACATACAATTAGTATATAACCATGGCATAGGCAATCTTAATGACGGCGGAATATATCGGTATGTAATCTAATACATCTATCTAACTACTATTCTTCTAGATACCTATTACCGCCAATCCGCTAATAATAACGCTGTGATACTCCCCGGCTGCTAAACGGTAGTCTAATAATGCTATTATGGTCTGTAATGTCAACCTATCTACTTAATCCTGTTCTAATGGCCGTATATCTAGATCATCCATATATACTTTAACAATTTCATTTAATTCATCGAGTGACTCGCTCTGCCGCTTTGACAATCAATACCCAGGCCTATCTTCATCCGCCATGGCCTCTACACAGTATATATAACACATCAACTTAATCCATACGGCCGTGTAACGCGCCCACATGTCATCCTCCATTCGGTTATTAAATAGCCGCCTTGGCTTCTTATTTACTTCTTTCTACTATACCTTAAATAATACCTGGCTGCCAACCTATGCCGGCGTGGCTATAGCACAGGCCCGGTTCATAACTCACATTAAACTATCCTATATTAACTATAATATATACTTATATTTACTTACCGGGTCAGTTAACTGCAGTATAGCTTCCGGGTTAAACCCTTCTAAATAGGTTACCTACCTGATATGTTCTAACTATATATTAGTATCTATCCTTACGTCGGCCGCTTTAATCTTTTCCTTATCTTCTATTTCAAATCGGCACTACTACTACTCCATTACCTGGTTTATCTAATTAATATTGGCTACTTCCTCAGGCACTGCTTGGCTAGCTTATTCATTAAACCTAACCTTAAATCAACTGCTACCTAACCTGTTACTAAATAATCGTTAACACTGGACCTTAATATGCTACGGGACTTGCTATGCCTCTATGGCTCGCTTCTAGGCACTCCCCCCCCTCCTACAGGGATTAATCTATTTATGCTCTTCCCGGTAATGTTCTTGTATACCTTGTGTTATACTAACTGTATATAAATACCCTTCCTCGCTGTATTTAAGCTTCTGGCTTGGCGGATGGATATATAGTATGGGGTTGATTATTGGTGGTGGTAATGGCTATATTACTAAATCGCTTTAATCCTGGATAATATTGGGGTTATATTAGATTATTACTATAATCTTGCTTCCTTTTTCTACTGGGGTTGACTTATAATGCCTCCTTAAATGCTGCCCTACTTTCTTCCTAGTATATATATATCGATATACTTTATAAATAATAAATAGAAACTTAGGTAGTTTTATAAATGGCCCTATATTATCTATAATTAATATTATTAGCTTGTAATTATTAAACACTAATAGATTGATTATTAGTTACTTTGTTTTAATAACTATTAAATGTTATTTATATTTATTATTATACTTACTTTTGCAATTACTATAGCTTAAACCTTAATCTTAACTCAGTTATATATATCACTATATGGTAATAACTACTTTATATTAATGGGCTATAATGATATTAATATAATATATATTTATGCTTACTATTATAATTTAACTATACTTATGAATTGCTTTGGCTTAATTACTATTCTCTGCCTATATTTCCATTACACTCCCTTACTTCTACCTAGGCATACTGGAATGCACGGACTAACTTAGGGGAAATGATTTGCTAATTACTCTCTACTTTCAATAACGCTAAGTGCAATTAACTAAACTTCAAACTGATTGCAATATCGCAATACTTGGTTACTGTGGCTGAAAAGTAAAATGTAATATGTCCTGGTAATTACGGACTGATATATTATCTTAAAAGTTATTTTTTCTAACTTTTAATAATAGCGACCTGAATCCGTTAGGGGTAATGGATTCAGGTCCCTGTCTTTATTAACGTGGTTTTAATTTATATATGTTTTCTATTAGATTTAGATCTGAATCCGCCTCGCAGCTGGGTTAGGCCTTAATAGCTATCTTTAGAGTCTTTAAAACCTATAAGGTTAAAGGTTTAATAGCCTCCTAAGGAGGTATTAAAGTCTATAGCTATATATTAAGCTTTAAGATTATATTTTCTAGGTTAAAAAGAGCAAGCCTAGCTCCTTTAAAACCTCCCTAGATATTAATTTCTATAAAAGTAGCTTTAAATATAATATAAAAGGCAGAAAAGAACTCAGTCTTAGAAATATAAGTTATAAAGTATCTAATTAAATACTTTATTTCTCAACTATAAGCCTATTTTAGCGGCCTAAAGTACTTAATATTAAGAGGCTAGAGTAGATAAGATATATAGGCAGGCATATAAAGCGTAATAATCTTATTCTCTTTATAATATCTCTTAAAATCGGTAGAGTAGTGGCTTTTATAACTATTAAGGATTAGAAGATAATAGGGACTAATTAATCAGTTAGTTATAGAGCGATTAAAGTGCTTTAGCTACTTAAGACCTAGCTCGTTATTTATCTATTTATTTTAGCTTATTATAATAACCTAATCGCCTAGGTATTACAGCTTAAAGCCAGACCAGCTTACCCTAGACTAGTAACCAAGTAGATCTAAATTATATAGCGATATATTATCGCAAGAACTTTAGTTTAATAACCAGATAGCTCCTAAACGTAGCTCCTTAAGCTACGTCTTATTAATAGAGCCTAACCTGCCTATAGTGCCTATCCATAGCTAGTAGACCCTATTCCGCTAAAAGCGTCCCTGTCTACCTATAGACTAAACTTAACCTGTAACACTAGGAGGTTATATTCTCAGTATTAATTCGCAAGATAATATTAGCCTATATTAATAATAAATAGCGCGATTAATTAACCTTCTATATTAATCGCCTAGATTATAGTAATCTATTTATGATTTCTGGGCTATATTAATTTTAGCCTTCCTTACCTTTCTAAACCTATAATAATTATTCCGGCTATAATAATACCTATTATAAAGCCAGTCTTATTAAAGTTCTAGATATTATCTAATTAGATATTATACTTTATGATTATATTCTATATAAGCCTATACTAGCTATAAATAATAATTAGATCTTTATATTTAGCTCTCTAATAGTTATATCTCTGAAATAAATACATCTTTAGCTCTGGTTATTACTTTATAAAGTTATAAGCCTAGTATTTACCGATAGGTAATATATCGCGGTTAGCAAGCAGAGAATTAGCTATTTCTTCTATAAAATACAGTTACGAGGGAAATTCTCGAGAATCTAGGTTAAGAATAAATTAGACTATTATCTTCTCTTCTAGATTAAATAGTCTCTATAAGTTTAGGATAGAATCGCACTGCAATTATATACCATTCTTTCAGTTACGGAGGGTACTATATCTAACCTTATATATACTTGCAGCGCGTTAGATACTTAGTTTTAGGTTATTTTAAAGGGCCTAAAGGGCAAGAAAGATTCTAGCTTTATTTAAAGGCTATATCATATTAGGTCATTAAGAAGTATTTAATTAAATAGTAATAATGAAAGTTAAGGGATTTTTGGTTAACTCACTTGTCTGGTTAACTTGTTTATCAAACACGTTATAGCTAAGTCTAAAGTAAGGGAATAAAAAGTAAATATATAAAAGGCTACATGTTCGAAGATGGTCAGGGTCACTAGAAAAGTCAATGCATCATAGATGAACGATTTGGGAGAATAAGCTACAGACAGTAAAATACTTTCTATACGTCTGCAACGCGGTCGCGAAACTCACGCGATTATAATATCGATTTATATGTATGAGGCCATGAGGTGGTATCGTTCTACGCCACAAAAGTAAAGCAAGCTGTGAGGATTACAGCGAAAGAATAAAGTAGCCAATGAGGAAGTTTCGTTTCGCACTTTCAATCAAAGAATGTGCGGGGACCTCTAAAACACTAACCCTTTTTCAGTAAAAGAGGAACTAGCAGGGGTATGAGCCAATGACCAGCGGTAAATTTCCCCTTTGACTGAAAATGGGACGGACCATAAGGATGTAGGCTACATCTTGACCACTAAATTCTGATTGGCTGCAATGCTTTGGACCGACGACGAGGTCAGCAACTTCTAAGACGAATATACCAACAATAAGCTAGAAGGTCTTATAAAAATATAAATAAGTTAAGTCTAAAGGCTATAATGTATATATTTATATAATGGTAATAAGTTTTATACTATATTTAATGTCTTGTCTAAGTAGGTAAAGAATCGATGTTTTTTGGGGCTGTGCATAAGCATCATGCATCCTGGGCCTTCTGCGACCTTGGGGATTAGTCCAGAAGTGCTAAGTGGTATAGTGTTATTAAATCTTTTGGTCGTCCCGGAAAACAAGCTGACATATTATACATCCCCGCCCATCGGGTTACGGGGGGTCAAGCTCTAGAATTAGGGGGATTATAGGAGGTAGAAACTGGAATTCAGTAGCTAATTGTGGTTGGTTTTTAATAATTTCAGGGAGCTTATTAATGATCTCAGCTAATTGACGTCGTGCAGCTAGTATTATGGATTTATGCCTAATACGTAAATAAGTAGGAACCTTATCTACTACACAACCATAGTAACATATCTAGCACACTAGGACTTAATAAGACTTATAGTATATAAAAGGGCTTAGTTCCGTTATAATAAGTAAGAATAAGTTAACGGCAACTTATTAAAATAAAAGCGGAAGTTACAACTCTAGGTGCTATACACGGTTATCGCGTCACGTACCTTATATAAGATAGTAAAGGATTTCAATTGGCTTACAAAAATCAACTCTACCGCCTGTAAAGCGGGGCAGGAAAATCAATTCTACTACAATTGATATTGTCATTGACTACTAGGGCTGTACGGCTTGCTGATGTTTTCGTTCGTAGTATCGTTGTGATCGTACACGCTGCAGAGCACGTTCCCGAGCGACCCGCTCTTCTTCAGACACTATCTTCCTAGGTCGACCACGACGTCTAGGGGCTGGTTGAGACATTCTTTTGATTGCTCTCTGATGATAGCAATTGAAAAGGGTTCCATAACATTGAGATTTGCGAGACGCGTATCCTGGCTAGGCTCGTAATTTACATAATCGCGTGGAAAAAAGCAAAAACAATAAACAAGAGCGCGGCATCCTTCCAACATGCTGGCGTCCAGTGAGGCCTAGCTTTACACACAACCTCGATGCATTTGTTTTCAGAATCATCGCAAAGAGAGCTACACCTCGAAATTTCCGTACCATATGCTGCACTAGCATATGACCCCTATTTCGTCAAGGCCCGAAGACTCAGTCAAGCTGCCAATGGACGGGTAGCCCCCCTCGTCGCCTTGGTTTTTAGGGTGGTAGGGTTAAGTCGCGAAACTGTGTCGCTGGGTCTCTGCGCTAAACCAAATTGAATTAATCGTGAGCCAAGACTTTTAAAGTGGGCCGTCGCTATACCTATTTGAATTTATCGTGAGCCAAGAATTCTTTGTCATCAACCAACTTGACTAGAAGCAATTGACTGTATATTCAAAATCATTATAACTTATTCCACAGACTTGAGAAAAATAAGGGCCCAAGTTCATTAAACTACCCTTATCTCGCTTTATCATATGTCTGACTTTGGACCCATTTTGAGAAGTTTTTGTTCTCTGAACTCACCCGTCAACCCTAACCTCCATATCCCCATATGAGTGGGGTTTGCAGACGATCAAGATGATGACGACCTTGAGGAAAACTTGGCTTCTTTGAACATTCATGAAAATGCATCATCAGTCGAGGATGAGTTAGTGACTCTTGCACGGCTGAAAACGCGACTTTCTCATCAGAAAGACCTACTTCAGAGAATTGAAAACGCTGCAACTGAAGTATCATCTCACATTCAGTTGAGCGTCGAACTTCAAATTACTATTCTTAGCCAGGATAGAGTCGATCTCTCAAAGAACATCGCAGAACTAGCTAAAGATATGTATCGCTGTCTGGAAGAGGTAACTGGACAAATCATGGCAACACCGTCGGTTCTAGCTGGAGAAGAAGGGTTAGTCCATCACGAGGAACAGCCGATAAGATCCTTGGGTCAACGCCCCGATGCTCGCAGTATCATGGACTCTGTTTTCCTGGATGTTGAAATATTATCAAACCGGGCATTCCGCTGCATCTTACTTTATTCAGGATTAATCGCTCAGGGGAGAATTCTTTTTAACCCATCACAAGATTCAGATGACGATGTAATAGAAACACTCTTCGACATACCTAGCAATCTTGAAGGCATGTCGGCAGAGATCAAGTCTACTCTCGATACTTTACTTCTTCTCCGGGAGCAATTGGACAATCCTAACCAGCTGTTCAAGCGCGAAAGTCACGTTAAGCTACCATATGAAGACAAAGGTCTCGGTGCATTATACGGGCAGATTCGATACCAGGTTTCGTTACATCGGCCATCTGCCGATTCATAATCGACGCCATGATAGTATATCTGCGACAGACTTTTAATCTTGCTCTCATAGAATAACGAAAGAAATCGCAGTTCTTGCTAAGAAATCAGCTGTGTCCACTCCCTGTGTTTAATGTTGCACACTGTCAGGTTGGCAGGCCGAGCGTGGTTGGAGAATGATTGTATGCCAGCATTTGATATTGGATGTTTGTTTAATAAGTGATTGACTAAACGGACTTATTAAACTCGAAAGAATACACTTCGCGGGGCTCATAAGGTCTTATCTAGTCCTTGGGACGGTTAGCAAGCGGTTTTATCTCCCAGTACGCTGACAGTCACTTGGCCTTACCGCCTTTCCCATACTATGAAGTAAAGATATCGCAGGATTGTATGCCAAATTCAACCAGCTCATACCTAAGGCTTACTAGTCCAGAATAGGAAAGTGTAACGTTTAACAGCATTCTACTCTCTGACGGCCATTAAGGTCGTTCATTCTAACCCCCGTAACTCAAGAGCAACGCAGATGCGAGAGGAAAAAAATATATTTCCAAGTTACTCAGACGTCCAGGTGCCTGATTGAGCTATGTGAGACCAGGATTTCGTGTTGTGGTCTGGAAGTTCTAAGTGCTGATCCACCCCTGGATTCTGACGATCCATACGCCGTCCGAAGATTTCCAGGCCAGGCATAATCGGCCGCATCTCCTGCTCGAAAAATGGATAATACAGTAGGAACGGAAGGTGGAAAGGTTTTGAAATACGGGAATGAGAAAATTTGAGCGCGGCTTGTGAGTTCTAATTTCAGCATTTTTTATATATATAGCCATATATCTTTTACTTTTAGAAACTATATAATCATCTACCGAATTCGTATCCGCTCCCCAGATATGTCGGTTTCTCTGGTAAGTTCAGCCATCGTATCGTCACTTTCGACAAAGCACTCCCCTACCAAGATGTGACAATCCCCCACTCTTCTAAAGACTAGGGGGACTTTGAAGCCAGCTATTACCCAGATCTCGTCACGCGATTCGATTCCCCTTGGCCCTATTCCTATGAACCCGTTTGCAGTAACAAAAAACTCCCGAAACCGAATGTTTCGCAAAGCAAGCAAATAATGGTGAACCTCTAGACGGCGCCTCTTTGCCTGGTCATAACCACTTTCACTTGGGACCTGGAACGCAGGTGGAACGTCTGTAAGGCAAACAGCGTCTGGGGTGAGGGTAATCACGCCCATGCAAAGAACATGAATGAGACGCTCGTGAGCGAAGAGTCGGCCGAAAGACGACTCTGCCCCAGTGGATCTGGATTTCGACAGCTCACTGGCTTCGAGCAACCACTGCTGCAAAAGCGAGGGATGCTTGTCGAGGGGCGCATCACGCTCGAGGTTAGTCTGCGTGGCAGAACTGATTTGACCGATGCAGGTGCCTTCCAGGACGAGCGTATCGGGTAAACTTGTTGTGCCTATCGCGGTTCCGCTTGTAGGGCATGACCCTTGCCACGCAATCGTCGTGAGCAGAAGATCTCGAACGATATGTTTGGTGGTTCTCCCAATGTGTAGGATACCTCCCTTGGAGTTCAATACGGTACGTGCCTCAGAAGTCGTGCTGGTATAGAAGTCTGTGATAGTAATGCTTTGCGAGGTACTCACGTGGCGGGTCTCAGGATAACGCCACCGTTGGTATGCCGACTTCAAGGCCAGACGAGTGCGAATGATGCGTGATTCGTAAATTGTAGGTGGGTACCAAGTTGCTCCTCTCGTTCGCTTCTCGACCCGCGATGTCCATATAGCGTTGGCCTGGGATTGAACAGCCCAGAAGGCAGCTGGGATCCTGGACTTTGGTTGGCGACACCTGCAGAGCACAGTACCGCCATCAGTCGGCTTGGAGGACCCTGTATAGCAAACGGGTCTGGATGCCACTCATGTTCCTCTTTGCCTCCTTCATGGTTCGCTCTAGCCGCGTCTTCAATAGCCTTGTGAGCCACAGAGCAGTATAACTCTTCCTTCGTTATCCCATACGATATTGGAAACTGCTGAGGTTGCTTCGAAAGGCTTGAGAATGCGTACAGCTTGTCTCTTGGGTCATGCGCTCCAAGGTACTTGTACCTCAGAGCCAAATTTACTGTGTCGGGAGCTTTCTTCTCCTTGAGCGATCGTCGAACACGATCAATATCGAGCACAATGTTGGCAGGAATATCCTCCACTGAGCATCCTAGCATATTTTGGGGGAGGACAATGTGAAGCACCTGGAGAACGGCAACTATCGCGTTCCACGTCATCATACCAATGCTGCAAAAGAATATGGGCTCAATGGCCATAGACGCTTCTTGGACTATCCAGCTGCGGGAGAACCACGCGGCTGATAAAAGATGCCGAAGAGCCCCCCACCCTTTGCTCTTGGGTGATGGCAAGTTGACGATGCTCATTTGTTTAGCAGTAAGCCTCCCCTCGCTCCTGATGTCAGACTGACCATTGTAGCACTCATCCGGTAGCATTTCGACAGCCGGCCTTAGACGCCTGAGGATTCTCTTAGTTCGTCTCGGATGTTCAATGTGGCCCAGCCAGATGGGGACGCTTCTGGAGTATTCGTATATTCTCGACATGAGTCTGACCTGCTGCCCCTTCTCAGCCTCATCGTCCTGATTGATGCATATCTGATCAATCCATATGACCACATCCTGTGTGGGATGCCTGAGAATCAGCATCGCATCGTGGAGATTGGGCGTGATCATGAAAGAACAGCCATTAATGCTGATTTCCTTAGTAAAGCTCTGGCCGCCCCAACAATAAGACAGTGCGTGAAAATTGTTTGTAGAGGACCTAAGGTCTGCGCCCTGCAGCGCGCCAATGATGCGGTCATCCTTGTTGGCTCCTGGGGAGATGCGCAGTAACCGAAAGTCCACGCTGGGACCAAGGGGCTCGTATGTGAATGTGCGTAAAGGTTCCATTAGAGACGATCGGAAAGGCTAGAGGTAGGGCGTCCCCGTACTGAGCAGAAATAACAAGGCTGAATATAAAGTCCTTGTCCAGTTATCTAAGGTAGTAATAAAATAAATCGTAAATATTGTCGTAGGTGTATTCAATAGTATTTAAAGAAGGGTAAGGCTTGGTATTTTAGTTAGCGGTCAGCGGCAACTTCGCCTTACTTATATCTGGTTTGCCTAATCCTTCTCTCTAACAATATCCCTTGCGTCGCTTATGACTGACGAGTTAATGTTAGTGGGAAATGAAAGGGCGCTAGCATGACACAGGACAAAGTAATGACCTAAGTTAAGGGAGTAGTCTGTAAGCCCATTTCCAGTAAAAGAGGAAACCCTTGTCGGTATCTACGGCTGTAGTTGGTCAGAGCACGAGACCAGAGGGGGGGTAAGGTAGAAAGCGCCTTTCAGTGAAAGCGGAGACCCCTGTGGGGTGGAAGAAGTACCGGCGGCAGTGTTAAAGTATAAGCCTCATCTGTCTTCTAGGCAGCAGCATACTATGCGGGGTAAGCGACATAGCCTCAACAGGGGTAAGAAAAGAGTCAAGTGAAAGAGGATTTCCCTAAAAATGATACTTAAGAAATAATAAAAGAAATAGGAAAATAGCTGGGTAAAAAAAATACAAAAATTAAAAACAAATTAGAAAGATATAAAACGATAGAGTTAAAAGTACTGTATAGCGCGATAGAGTAGTTTCTGAAGCTCTTAGAGGAAAGAAAAAACAATCTTAAACTATTGATGTTTTCCATTTTGATGTAAACCCTATTGAAGGCTTAAAAACGGCTTGCTTGACCGGCTGTAGCTACAACAGCCCTTTCGATGGAGTAAGGCATACTTCAATAACATACTAGTCTGGATATAGGTACTTAATAGTGCGCATTGACCACTTAACTGGTGCATAAGGCCATCAGGCGTACCATGGTACTTGCCATAGACCAATAAATGCAGGCGGGCAATTCAAAAGCGCGGGCAATTCAAAAGCAGGGGCATGGATAGGCAATCATTAGCTGCATAAATTCCTCAGTTGTGAGATACCACGCCTGCCCGGCACAACATGTAAGTATCAAATCGTTGTTAGGCAGACTGGCTCACTCTACAGAGATCGCTGAGAACTTGGTATTAATCGGTTAGCTGACTTGAGTTAAGTTTTCTATGAATATCTAGTCACTACGGTCGAGAAACAAGCTAAGCTATATATCTCAGTGATTCCAATCTAATATAAGCAGTCTGTTCTATGCATTAAATTCTAATATAATCAAAATTGTCACAAGTAGGAATTATTATCTCATTAGGGCTAGCCGTAACGCTGGAAAGCTAGCGTGGAGCTGATATATGTTTGCCTACAGATAGCTACTGTACCGCCTGGCTGAGAGCTTCACTGGCCTCAAAGACTGGTTGAATCAGTCTCCAAAAATATCGACCAGTATGAGCCAGCTTATATTAACCCTGTGTATTCGGGTCAGTTGATGAGAATTTACGCTATAAGTATTATATACATTTATAGATGTATTTCTATATTTTCATTAAGTCTCAGAGCTATAACAAGCAGCTTTCCCTATTCCTGTATTCTCTTCGTAGTCTACCCAACCGATGTTCTTAGAGTTTATCGCTTGCAGGGATTGTTTTTCTCCCCTATCAAAAATCGTGGAATTAATAAAGCTAGATAGAGTCGACTTATAAAAACGAGTCTATGCCTTCCGATCAATATTATCCATTTGTCTTCTGTTATCACGCTTTATATTTACTATCTCCTCCTTATTAGTATTTAAAGACTTTGTTGACTCCGATAAAAGGCGGATTAGTATGGCGTTAGGCGACGAGAAGAGATTGTATGTCGTTGTTTATCAGTGCGGAGAACTATCATGTGATTTGAAATGGAAACAGGTCGAGGACTGTGATTGGAAGGAAGAGCCTCAAGCTGGGGATGATGAGGGAACTAGCCAGGTATCAATGCAGCCAAATTGCTGATAATGGCTTGTCGAAGAAGGTGGACTGCCTTGCCAAAAATTAAGTCAACCCGGTAAAGTGGGGTAAATCAAATCAATTGTACAACAATTGATTTTGGACTGTAGGACTAGGTCTCCCTCCCTTTCGGCTTAGCTTTTTGGAATAGTGCGCTAGGCCCTATATGAATTAGCGGCGATACGCTTCTGAAAATGGATGGATCTTGACCACGAAATTCATGATTGGCTAAGTGACGGCCCCACATATCCAAAAACGGCCACATCTTGACCGCTAAATTCTGATTGGCTGCAAAGCTTGGGGCCGACGACGAGGTCAGCAACTTCCAAGCCGAATATACCAACAATAAGCGAGAAGGTCTTATAAGAATATAAATAAGTTGAGTCTAAAGGCTATAGTGTATGTATTTATATATGGTAATTAGTTTTATACTACATTTAGTGTCCAGTCTGAGCGGGTAAAAAATCGATGTTTTACTCCAGCAACATGCGTGATTCGTTCGTCCTCATTCAAGCAGATGTGGGACGCGTGGCCCCCAGAGCCAAGACCACAATAAACCTGTCGCCGGTCTAAGCTACCTAACTTTTCAGAAAGGCCATCTTCTGGAGATGCAATGCGAGTAGAGCTTATGATCTCAGGACAAATGTCTGCAGTGCTTTCCAGGTAAGCAGCAAGGCCGATATGCTCTCTTTGGATCTGATCGTGCTGGGCTTTTGCTGAACGATGACAGTCTGCACAACATCCTTGAAATCTGATTAACTGCTGCGCCAGCTGGCGTCCAAGACGTTTCACTCGAGATTCGTAATCTACATGATGAGCGGGCGACGAGATCTCGGCATCGTGAGCCGCGGCTATTGAAGCAAGGTCCTCTGTATCACCTTCCAAAAGTCCCAAAACTGGCAACGGTACTCCTGGATCTTCATCATTCCTTGAAGGGGACTCTTGTGACAAAGATGGTTCTAGTGGAGGCGTAGTGGAGGAAGGAGGTGCGAGATATCTAGACTATCAAGTTCCGGGGCGTGACACGGGATCTCTGATATCATGCTGGTATTCTCAAATCGATGATCAGACCGTTGGATCAAGGCTCCACCATCGACTTGAAGTGGAATAGGCAATAGTGATGACGAAGTACTCGCGTCGTAGAAATGGGTATGTTGCTGGTCCCTCTTGGCAAAAGTTGCTTTCTGCCGCTTTGCTCGCCTTTGTTCTATGTTTGCATTCGTTTTATCCTGGGGTGTCGCGTACTGGCGTGGTCGTCCGCGCCTCTTACGCCCAAGCTCAGATTGAAGTAACGGATCCATACTCGAAGGCTCAACAGGCGCTATTGAACACAACGAATAGGTGAGAGGTTTGGGACGCATAGAGATGAAACAAAACAAAGTACTTACACAAATACCGTAATATCTTGCAAAATACATCACGGCTAGCGTGACCCTAGAGTAGCCGGACCAACGCCACCGTGATGATCCCTTCCGTATATGATCTAGATGATATTCTGACTTCGTGCGGCGAATATCAAACCTTATCCTGGGTTAAATGACGCGTGCTTTACATTTCCTAGATGCTCTCGCCGAGCTCTTTCATTTTATGTTAACGAATCCATCATCAGACCGTTTTTTCCTATTAACATGCCTCTCGAGGAAGTTGATCTAAACAGCCGGGGATTTACGGAGGTCCCCCTACGTAAGAGGCGGGGCCGGCCTCCGAAATTACTTAAAGACCGCCGGCCAAGAGGCTTAAAGCCAGTCACAAGGAAGGAGAATTCATACATAAAGTGGAAGATTGAGGAAGTGATGCTTTGGATGATACATCATAGAGTATATCATCACGGGGAAATACGACCTCCTACGTCAATTGAAGCCCAAGATTACTTCCAGATCCCTGCGAGTACGATCCGTCAGTGGAAAAATAAGTACTATGATTCGTATGTAGAAAAGAGACCTTATATCCCCGGCTCCAAGTGGCCTGACCTTGAGGAAGAGTTATATTCCCGGTTTAAGCAGCACCGTATACACAAATTGATAGCATCTACCTCTTGGTTCCGTCGCCAAGCAAGGGCAATATTCAGGGATCTCTATCCCGGTCTTCCTGACTCCGAGAGGTTCATTTTCTCTAACCGTTGGTAGAGAGGTTTCCTTCGGCGTTACAATATAGTAAAGCGCCGAATAACTCACTGCGCTTCGAAACTGCCAGAGGCATATCTGGAAGTCGTAAATAGCTTCATTCGATTCGTCAGGAAAATCTCTATTGATCCATACCAGTCTCGAGTAATCTCGATGATATTAAATGACCCAAAACGCCATTTCCCCCTCTACCGTATACTTAACATTGACGAAACCCCAATACCTTTTTACTATCTTGAGGGGTTAACTTGGGATACACTCGGGTTGAAGACTATTTCCGGGAAAGTTGACCGTTCTGGATGGGATAAACGCCAGGCAACTCTCATTTTATATATATTTGCTAATGGAAGTCTACCCTTTCCATTAATAATAATATTTCATGGTACACCAACCGATAAAGGTAGAAGAATATACGAAAAAGAGGGCTACTTATACGCCGAAGATGTCGTCGTGGAATATAACGAGTATGCGTATAACAACGAATCGCTTTTTAGGCGATGGATTGATACTACGCTTCTGAAACTTCGTCAGCAAGAAGAGGAAGATCTCCTCTTAATTATGGATGCAGCGGCATTCCATAAGACTGAAACAATTAAATAGAAATTGAAAACATATAATATATCTATAGTAATGATCCTAGCCGGCTGTACTTGCATTTTGCAGCCTCTCGATGTATCAGTCAACAAGCCGTTTAAAGCGTGGTTACAAGAGGCAACGGACCTCTATGAGGAGCGATTTGAGGCCGAAAAAGGCCCTGATTATAAGTGGTCAGTCAGTGATAAAAGAGTCATGATAATACATATTGTCTTACAAGCTGTTTAACGGTTAAAGTTAGATGAAGGCGTTGAAATCGTACGGAAGTCATTTTTGAGATGTGGAATAAGTATTTCGCCTGACGGATTACAGGATTATCTTATTAGTATTAAAGGTATACGTAATGAAGAAATTGACTTTACCGGTTAGGATAAAGCTATATAAATTAACCCTGAAGATGACGCTGAAGTTGACCGACTTTGTGATGAGGAGCAGCTAATTGACGCCGATGATAATGAGTTATTATTAATAACCTTATATCACGAGATGACCTGTGTGCAGCTTCGGGCCCGGCTGCAAAAGAGGGGTCTTTCCACAAGGGGGAACAAAGCCGAGTTAATCTAACGACTTCGAGGAAATGATGACTATCGCACAGAGATATCTACAAGGGAGCAATCGACGATTGAGGTATATTAATCTGTAGAGAATCATCAGGAGATATAAAATCCTAAGTCTTAACCCAATAGAATGCTTATAGCTCTTGGTATTCTCGTTGGCGGCCGATATTCCAGTCCATCTTAGACCAACGCTTATTGGGGAAGGATATTGGAAGTTGAAACCGATCTACACGCATTTTCACGCGTTTCCTAGTTACGTTAGCCATAACCTCTCTCCGCACCCCCCAAAAGTCACGCTAGCCGTGATGTATTTTGCAAGATATTACGGTACATCAGTAAACCCCCTAAGGCCACAGATGTGGGGATTACTTGACTAAACAGACTTAGCGCGGGTACATGCTGCGCTAGCTCAAAGAAGGATTAGTTTTGACCACGAAAATCGAATTGGGTTTAGTTTTGACCACGAAATTCTGATTGGCTATGGGCTGGTGAAGCGACGACGAGGTTCACAACTAATACAAGCCATAACGTCACAACGAGAGCAGGAATAAAGATAAAAAGAGCTTTTATAATATCTAAATGACCTTGAGACTGCGTATGGTGTATGGAAAGTAGTTTTGGTCAGCTCCCTACGCCCATGTCTAGTCACCTTTTTCATGATGTCTGGCTTGGGGAGGCAACATCTTTTAGATTGCCTAAAGGAAGGGGAAGAATGGGATGCGGTGTTAGGCTTAGGCTACCAAGCCTACAGCAAGGTGTTATACCTTTCGACACCTCTGAAGTATCCTATTTCATACTTTGGGAGTAACATACCATAAGGGGGGCTAGCAAATATTGACAAGTTGTGAGATATAGATGTGGAACTAGAAATCCAGTCAATACCAGCATATTGCCGTATTTGCGAGGCCACTTCGTGCAAAATCTTTCTTTGGGCCTGTATAGACTTAATGTAGCTATGATGATATTGTAACGGCCACAACACGCCCTGTGTTTCTACGAATCAAGCCTTAACGCGCAATGTAACTAGTGTTATATTGAAAACCGCGGCGTCATGCTGGACCATCGCCCGGTTAAGACACGAAGTATTTTTTTTACTTGTCTGATTACAGCAGCTAAAAACATATTTTGAATGACAATCATATAATTAGAGTCTAATAATATGTCTTGCCTATTACCAGTGGAACGTTACTGCCACTCAATAATTTAAGACTAAACTCGAAGTCTCACTATATCAGTTCTTAACGAGGAAGGGCAAGTTTACATACTTTGCGTTTCAGGAGTACCTGACGTCAGTATAATCGTCGACAGCCAGCCCATAATTAAAATCATATAGGGAAAAAAAGTATACTAGCAGAGCATAGGAGCTGTCAATAATTAAATATCAACCTATCGACGATTAATAGTTCTTTACTTATTATAAGATAAAATAAATAAGACTGGCTGGACGGGATAGTATGTATGTATGTATATATATTTTTCGTCCGGGGGGCCACTGGCCCCGAAAAGTCTCCTACTGGAGCACAGGACGTGCTGAGCTCGGGGTCTATCTATGCGCTAAGTACAAAACGTTATTGGCTGCGGCCGGCTTAGTCATTCGCGACGCGAAATTGCTGGACGGGATAGTGGAAGTTATGAAAATTGCTATAGGGTAACCCTCCATCTCCGGCCGCTGCCTTCTGCCGCTTTGTCCTTGGCCGTCGCATACTTGCGTGGTCGTCCACGCTGTATTGGTCTTTGCATATTAAATCTAGTATACAATAGTCCGAGGTTATGAATAGCAGGATATGAGTCGGGAATGATTCTCAGGTACGTGGGTGGCACAGGTAATTGGATGAGAATGGAGATTTCCAAGCAGAGGACAAAATGAGACTCAGCACACATGCATTGAAATGTGCCTTACGTAAGATTTGAAGAGGGGTAGCTGTGTACTAGCTATAAATGGACGAACTTTGCCCGCGAAATTCGATGATTGGCTGAGTGAGAGACCCACATATCCGAAAATGGATGAATCGTGCCCGCGAAATTCAGTAATTGGCTGAACAGATGCTCCATGTATCCACTAGATTCTAATTGGCTGCAATGCTTGGGACCGACGACGAGGTCAGCAACTTCCAAGACGAATATACCAACAACCAGCTTAAAGAATTGTTAGAAATATAAGTAAGGCAAGTCTCAAGCTCCTATTATATGTTCTTATGCTATGCTGATAAGTTCTATATTATATTCAGTGTCTAGTTTGAGTCGGTTAGTATATGATGGTAAGTCGTGCTGTAGGCCAAGAAGCACCATTGATACGTAGTCCTGTCTTGGCAGTCATCTTTTTAGAATCCGCCGATTTCTGGAGCACACGGGAAAGCTTCTTCTGCTCCTTTCGGGCGGTTTTTTTGCCTGCCACGGGTCCTAGATAAATCAAATCTTTTATAGATAAAGACGACGTCCCTGGTAGATTCGTAAACTTGCCCTATAAGTAAGGTATTGTATTCCTTTTAAAACCGGGGAGCTTAGCCAGCTTTAAGAGTTGGTCTAGGAATGGCATGACAAGCTATATGTAATAGATAAGAAGCTCTCTAACTTCGCTAGGTAGGTAATGGTGGATAATCTTGGTTATACCGGTAATAGTATACCCTTTATAGTAATAGGTTATAAAGCTAACTAACCTGTTCTTAATAAAAATATTACGGCGACCTCCTAATCTATCCCTTGCATTGTAATACTGGATATAAAGTAGCTCTATTCCCTGTATGGGTTAGCCACCTGTAATGTGAATGAGGAGGAGTAACCGCTTGAGAAATGTATTTACTGTGGAAAGATATTATGCTATGGCATGCAGTCTTTATTTAGCCGTTCTTGTATTTTCGAAAAAGTTATTTCGGAGGAATAACTCCTTTAATACTCGATTGAGAATCTATCGTTAATAGCTATAGAGGACCTTATTCCCTGGATGGTCTAGGAAGCTCCAGCCAGGGCGTCTGTCTAATGGATTATCTATTAAAGAACGCAAACTTATCGCCGGGATAATCTCCTGTCTCTCTGTATTGGGCGGCATAAGCAGTAGCTTAGCCAAGTTATCCTAGGCCGCCTTTACTTCTACAGTAAGGAGATTGTGAAGTCCTGTTATTAAGAATTGCATATTCTTATAGGCTAGTATCTCGTTATTATCCGACTAGATAATCTGCCTGAGGCTTGTTATGTTGTCTTGAATGGCCTTCCTGTAGGCTTGAAGTTTAAGGGACTAATTAATGGGTAACCTTAACTCTTTAGTTATGAATTGATCTTGTATTTCCTTTAACGCTTAGGCCGGAATATCAGCCTTATTAAGCTTAACTGCCAGTAAAGCTCGCTCGCTAACCAGAAGCTGGCTTATTTTAATAAGTGCTAAAAGCTTAGGTGTAAATTTAGCAGCACTATAAAGCTTTTATCTGATACCTATACTTGGTTTGGTTGCGGATAGATAAATTGCCATTGCCGCTAGGAAGCTGACTATAATACTATTGTAGATATCTCTATATAGCTTATAGTCTAGGAGAGAAACTAGAAATAGTAAGTACTTATTGTTAAGCCTCTTGCTTAAACTCCTGTATTGGTTTAAGGCTAGTCCCTTGCCATGACTCTAGGCCAGTTCGGCCGTGGCGTTAACGGCTTCGATTATTAATATTTTTTATGCCTTAGTAAGTTGAAACTTTAGGGTTAGCTATGCCTTTTACTAGGCAAGACGAAAGATATAATATATTAAGTGCTTTAACACTTGAATATACTTTATATATATCTCTTCTTTTAAATCGTGGATTAATGGCTTCTGTGACGATTGCCTGGCAATAAATGAATTGAGCCGGTGCTGATTAAAGATATTGAGCTTTCCCTCTTTAAGCGAGCTTCGCGCCCGGGTAATAATGCGGTTAAGGGATAGAAGAATAACGTAGAGTAGGCTATTTTGATTGCCCTGGACGCCGTGGTTATATAATGTATCTGAATTGGGAAGGAATGTAAGGGCTATAACTTCTAATAGCCTCCCCTGATAGGGCTTTAAGAAGCGGGGCCACTCAGTAATATAAAGCCATTGCGATTAATGTTATATATCTTGAGATATTAAATTGATATTAATATCGCCTTGACCTGTTAAGCCCTTTTCTGACTCCGCTAGCTAAAGGTCGATTAAGTATTATAATTTGCTGGTAGTTAAATAACCTGGATCTCTACTTACTATTCTAATACTTAAGTTAAGTAAGGGCGAGGGTAAACTAGGTCTCTCTTTATTCCTTAGGCAGTTAACTGCAAAATAGCTACTCCGATAATTACGAAATAGCGTCTGGCAGGTTGTTAGGCCTTTTACCAGCCCGGCATAAATTAAACCCTCTACACTACCCTTTATACCGTTACCCTGCGGCCCTGGTTTACGCATTGGCCGATCATGCCTTCTCCTTAGGTGCTCTTCCATGGCGGTACGGCCGCGGCAAATGTAGCGTGCTCGATTGTCCTCACAGAAAAGGCAGCAAATCCAAGGGTCGGAACCACTATATCCACTCCACTTTGGACCAAGTAGAGTGGATGTATGGATTTTTAGGCAATTATATAGTGAATGTAATACATATTCAAGCGGAGTGGAATAGATATATATACATGGATTTATAAGTGGATTTATAAGTGGAATTTTAAGGCTATTTATAACCTCGTGGGTGCCTATTCAGCCTTACTTTTAGAGTTTAACACTAACTCTTTAGCCTGTTGCTGCTATAATGAATTGTTAATCTTGCTGGCGCTATTCTCGCCCTCTAATAGCCATTTTATCTCAGTAAGCGCCAGCTTGCCATCACTTAGAGTCCTATAACCGGCATTAGGCTTACTTTTAAGGTATAACTTAAGTAATAAATCTAGATCCTTAATAAGGCCAGTACGGTACTAAGAGCGTAAGACCTAATATATGGCAATAATCTTAGCATCTAGGTTTATATGTAACCCCGAGACTATCTTGCCAGTAACTGAAAATAACCTCTTATACTCGGCTGACATCGGCTGAATCGTCAGGAAGTCTAAGGCTATCCTAGATAACTGAGGATATCTACTTTACTTAGTAATCTAGTAACCAATTGGATTATAAACGTTGCCGTCGCTGGCGTTATGATCTGTCTGCCACGCTTAATACTCATTACTAATAATAGCTACTGTGTAGGCTGGTAGTGAGTTTGGTATATAACTGTTCTTCTTAAAGGGGTTAAAAAACCGAGGTCTTTTTGCCGGTGGCTTGTCGTTGCCTTTACTGCTGCTGGTTCTAACCTCGAGATAAGCGTAATTAGACAGCCAGACGTCGGTAACCATCTCTTTTACCTTTTTAACCTAACTAGGCTTATAAGCCTACATTTTATTAAACCAGTCCTAACGATAAGCTAGATGGAGTGCTATAGCCGTATAGTAGATGGGTGTCTTGTCTAGCCGCTAATAATATTTATCTAGCTTATCCTAAGTAAGGTTAATTCCGATGCGGAAGTGCTCTGGATTAGGAAAGTTAGTAGCAAGCTGTTTATATTCTTCTAGTATATTAAGCAGTAACTTGTAGCCAAGTATTACGTCCTAGATATTGCCATAAGAGCCGGTCTAGCCTTGCCTATGCCTGTAGATATATCTATTACCCTTAAGCGTCTTTACCACGGTCTTAAAAACAGTCAGAATAGCCTCTAAATGGTAAAGAACCTCCTAGTCTTTATCCATTAGCTAATTCTTATCTCGGAGGATATGTGCTTTTTTTGCCAGCTTGGCTTGTGTTACTTGGCCAGTCTTTTTAGACCTATTTTCATCCTCCCATTATGCCTTATACTTAATTAGTAGGAGTTCGATAGAGGTTTTTAACTGTAGAGCCCTGCGGATCATATAGAGTTATGACAGCTAATGCGTGTTATTATTGATAATTAGCTTAAGTGGTTTCTTGGATTGGAGTTTAAGGGTGGCGGCGCGATTAATTTCGTCCTGTTAGATATACCGAATTAGTAGGAGATGAATAGGATTTAGTAAAACCGCTCACCCTCTGGACCTCCTTGAATAAGTAAATCAGCCGATGGCTAATACGCACATTAACTACGATGTTGTGTAACTTGCCAACTGGTCCCTTTTTGCGCCATCGAGCGTATTCAGTATCAGATAACGCTTCTGCGCCTGATAATTGCTGCTCGAACGCGTCGGCGTTTTTTCCAAATAAGAGCGCCTTGGCTGACAAGTTAATTGTGTGGCCAATACAGCGTCCTCGACGTAGTCGGCCATCGAACCCAAGCTCAGCACCAATGACCTCCATGGCAGTATCGTTGTTTTCAGCATTGTCGAGCGTAAAATAGCCAATCTTTTCCGGACCCACGCCAAGGGTGTGTAGGACGTCGAGAACCTCCCCACCGATCGTGGAGCCGAAGTGACGATGAGCCTCTGGAACCCCAATCATGATTTTGCATGGCCGATTCTTCTCATCTCTGAAAAAACAAGCAATGCCATAAAGGGCAAGCTTATTTCGAGACGTCCAGCCATCAAATGAGATATGAAGCGCTCCAGGGGAGTTCCTCAACACCTCGATAACCTTCTGCCTGTGGCGGTCATACTCTTGAATGATCTTATAGCGGACAGCCCTGGCAGTCAAGTTGGCGCGTTGGATCGAAACGGAGGGATTCAAATAGTCGAAGATGTCTTGGAGGATGGGGTTCTCGGCGAATGACAAGGACTGGTTGCTACTGACAATTAACTCGACTAGCATACGCTGAAAGTATTGTTTATCAAAGCGTGAGATGATGTTATTCGCAATATTCTGTTCCATAGGCTTGCTGACGTCCAGCTTCAAAACAGAGGCAATAGTCGGCTGGTTCGATTTCAGTGCGCCTTCGGATTTCAGCTGTGCTGTGCTCTTTTTCTCCCCCTCTGGTGCTGGTGTTTTGTGCTCACGCCATAGATGATTTGCCGCGTTCTGGAGACCTGAAGAGGTAAAACTCGCGATAGTGGGACGATTTACGAGGATACAGTCCTTGCAAGCCCATTTGCGTAAGCCATGACGTTGAATATCATAGCCAAAATCCCACAGCCAAGAGCTAGTATCATGAGATCGTTCTGACCAGGTCCAGCCTCTGAAATGTCGAAAAAGACGGTCTTCGAGGTGCTGCTGTTGGCCTGGCTGGGTGGCTGACATCGTCAATTGTTATTTTGGCAAAATCAACAGCAGGAAATCTTACAAAACGCGATCAATAGGGGCAGTTTCTCGTATCACGTTAGAAGATTAGCTGTGGGGGTGATCGACCTTGGCTAACCATGAGTCCAGGTACCTCGATTTGGTAGGCAACTATATACAAAATTAAGTACTATGGACCGTTCAGGGTCAGGGAATATCCCACTATACCTAAATCCACTCCATTACATCCACTTTCAGGTCGGAATGTAGTGGATTATTACGTAAGCTGAGCGACAGCAAAGTGGATGTAATAGAGATGGGCCACTTATTTGTGGTCCACGTGGATATGCAGTGTAGTTGGTCCGAGCCTTGAGCAAATCCCGTCATGGAAGGTGGTAAGAAACGGAATAGGCATAGAGTCTGGCGAGGGTCGGACTGATCTACTAATCTCATCCAGATCCCATATATAAGGCAGATAGTCCATCGATCGTTCGAAGGACTTAATCTCGGCAGGTTTATAGACACGTAGAGGGTTATAAAATATACTAATATGCCGGTAGATACTAGTCTACGGCATAGTTCTATATCTTTTATATATAAGAATATACCATTAGCTATTATAATAGAAGAGATTATTCAGATCTATAATAATTATATTAAATAATTAAATCTAATAAGGAGACTAAAGTTAAAGAAAGATAAGTAGTTACAATCTATAAGTAGGAGTAAAAGTAGGAGTAAAAGCATAAGTATGCAATCAGTTGCGTTCCGGACGCAATTGCGTGAATGACATAACCCTAGCACTATTTCTAAAGCGGTAAGCAAATAGAGGAGACGGGAGTTTAGATCTTCCGCCGGAGATAAAACGGGCGTTGGGGTATGAGGCAACTTACAGGGGGGCAACCGACAAACAGGGGCAGGCGACGATCTAGAATAGAAGAGTAGGGCGAACTTATAATATAGGGTTAAAAGTTAAACAACAATCAGACGGTTAAGCACCCCTTTGTCACCGTAAGTAAAGCCGCGGCGGTTTCACTATATACCCTCTTTTAAGTGAAAGAGGAAAACAGGGGTAATAGTCTAATTAGGACGTGTAAAAATTCTCTTTCACTAGAATCTAGAGCTAGAATAATGATAAATAGTAGCTACTGGCTGCACCTTTGGTTCTTCTTTGCTGGCTTCTACTTGCTATTTGACTTCCTTCTAGTGTCCGTCTTTATATCATCCCAGGACTTCTTGTCCATTTTTCCTGTATGACTTCCCGCAGAACCAAAACTTGCAACACTACCATGAGCACTGCCTTCGTACCAGAACTCATGGGGCCTGCTCCTCTGAGTACCGCTCTGGGAATCCTGGAGGTAGCTATCCCAGTCCTCAGCATAAGGTACCCAGTCCTCATCGCCTGTGTTCTTTCCAAGGGGAGTTATAGACAAATGTCTCTTGTTCGGCTGAGTCGCCACTACGTCAGAGCTGCCATGCTTATCCTCTGCATCACTGATGACCGACCCAGTGGTAGTAACTGCAGCTGTAGTCTTGACGCGGATGCCTTCTAACGTTCCTGCCGCTTCCGCATCGAAGCCATAACCTTCGCCTAGGAATCGTTTACCAATAGTAATGACGTTGGGAGCTGTTAATTCTCCCGTGTCGAAGCCATAGTTTACCCAGGTAGAAAGGTCCTGAGACATGGCGTAGTCAGGAAGCTTAATTCCTTGAGGTATGTCTTCCCGAAGGGTTACCCAACGATCCCAGAGACCTTGTTCCTGAAGGAGGCTAATGATGTGGCTCGGATCTGTGCCTTTCTTGTCCGCAAGCTGGGCGTGAGAGAACAACTCGAATGTCGCGTAGGAGAGCAACGCAGGATAGGCTTCCAACACCTGAGATCGACATGAAACGGAGAGATGCGTAGTGGAGCTATGTGGCGAGTCACTCAGGACCCCGTCAACAACTAATTGGTTCATCTCCATCCATCGTGGAATGTCGATCTGTGGAGCTGAGCCAAATAGTCTCTTAAGCATTTCCATTCGAGAAATTTCCTCTTCCGTCTGGCTCTCTTGTATTCGAGTTGGCATTAGACATCTCTCACTATTAACACTCCTCCCAGATATAGGGATAGAAAGAGAAGGACGGGGTAAAGAATTCCGCGGAGAACGAGGTATAAGCCGTACTGAAGGTTTCCAGTGCTCTCTGACCTCCGACTGCGCTGCCCGAGCCCGCGCCTGAATGAGAGCATCCAATTCCGTGATCTTGAGATATTCTAAACATGTTCCCATTATTGAAAGATGGCCATTGCCGTAAACATCGCTATCAAGACTCGGGTCCAAGACTGAAAATCCATTGCTCAATAAGAAAAACTCCCGCACTGACTGATGTATGACTTGAACGACCCGGGTCTCGCCATGTTCGGGGTCGAGTGATCCGGCTGCAGCACACGCAGATAAAGTCTCAACACCCGTGTCGTGGATATCATATCCTCGTGGCTTCACCTCAACTAGGCCCTTTGAGATGCTTCGGATCTGTCTCTCAAGCTGGCCATCGTTCTCGGTAAAATAATCTGATGCGCCCCACTCCTGCAAGGACGACGGTGCTGGTCGCCGGATGAACGCTAATATGTGGTGCCATTCATGAAGGCGGAGAGGTTTTGTTGAAAGAATGGCCCACTGGAAGAGACGAACGGTCAAGTGCTTCTCTCCCGCGTTAAGAGAAAAGAACATCTGAGAAAATAGGTCCTCAAGCGCTTCGGGTACGACATCAAGACGCGTCAACAAGTAGTGCACCCCCTTGCCATTCTCCCAGTCGTTGAGTATGGTGTCCACTACTAGAATCACCCAAAGAAACACCCCGGCTGATTTGCTCAGGATCTTTTTTCTCAACCGTTTCCATCGTGGCTCTGCAACGGCAATGCCGAGTTTGAACTTCTGGTCGACGTATGTTGCAATGTCGTCGCCATTGTGATCCTCCACAACTATCTCCGGGCAGTCACTAACTGTGACAGAGCGGAAGGGCCTGCTAGATAGACAGACATTCAGGTCAATCCCTGCAGCGTAAGCAGATTGGGTGATTTCCCGCCAGAAGTAGGCCTGGGGGCGGATGCTAAGCAAATCACACTCATCGAGTGCATCAATGAAAATGAACATTCTCCGAGTCTTGGCTGATTGTTGAGCAAGCATTGCCTCAAAAATAGATTTAAGCTCTCCTTCTTGCCAAGGCATTTTTCCTACGTCGTCCCGCCGCCTCAGGATTTGGTCATACCAGATTGTCGAGACAAGCTGGGGATGTTCTGGATGAATGGGCAGCAGTTGATGCAGTAAGGATCTGAAAAGGCCAACAGGAGATTTTTCCAGTTCGTCTCCTTTGGCATTGAAAAAGAAAGCCGCAGTACAGTAGTCCGACGTTGCGGCTTGCTTTAGCATAGCACGTCGGAAGGCCTCTTTCATCAACACCGACTTCCCTGCTCCTGGTTTTCCTTTGATCCAGAGAAGACCATGATACTTGTCTCGGCTCCTGCTGTTGAACCAGTCTTGGTAGACCTGATGACGAAACAACCAATGGCATGTCAGCTCAGCCGGCTTCGCAAGATCCTGAAGACGAGTCCCCATGCTCGGGAACCACAGGGATGGGAGAAAAGCTTCGTCGGTGTCATCCAGCCGATCCAAGTGGGCAGTTTCAAAAATTCTGGTTGAGGGCACGGTTGAACCGGCGCGACGCTGTTTATGCCCGCGTTGACCGGCCTCCGGGGCGTACCGCTCTACGGCATGTGATAGACGGTCGGCGTTCAGTTCGAGACTTAGTTCCAAATGTGCATCGTTAAGTCGTAGTCCAGGCTCGATGTCATCTCTATGGCGGCTAGACACAATCCATTTCACACGTGTGGATGGTATATACGCAAGCCGACTGATGAGCGCCAGGAGCTCCTTTCGTCCGGTCTGGCACTCGTCGAGGGCGTCTATGATCAAGTAGCTGCTCTGCAGGATCGGGTCCTCCAGAATATTGGTAAAGATGTCTGACAATGCCGCCCAGGTATATATGTCCTCGAAAGGCTGGTTCCCCGTTAGGTTGTACTTCTTCTGTACATGCGAGATGAGCAATGGCTGCTGGTCGACGAGTAGGTAGATTAGGCCGCGCAAGATGGCCGTGGCACTGCTGATGCGCGCGTCGGTGGCCTGGCAGAAGTAGAACGAGACAGGGTTGTTGTCGTCGGTGCACTTCAGGTCGTTAATTATGCAGCAGAGTAGCATTGTAGTGCCCTCGCTGGGATCGCCCTTGATCCAGAGCAGCCGGCTCTGTCCATCGTCGCGCCATTGTCGAAATTGGGCGTTGTCGAGGATCCAGCGGTAGGCGTCGACCAGCAGGCCGCCCTGGGTCTGCTCGATGCGCGTCTTGTCGTGGCGGGGATCGGTCACCCGTAAGCCCTCCAAACATTGGCGGTCCCTCTCATCCATGTAAGCATTGCTTAGGACTCTCAGCTGAGTTCTATCGATTCTGTGGGTCTGGCGGCGAATACCTGACGGTGAGACGGTAGTCTTCCTCAGCTGCAGCAGCCAGTTCTTTGATGGCAGCCAAGACAGGCCTGTACTTCTGACTGTCCGCCGACGAGAACTTACACATAGCTTTGTGGTTGGCCTGTATGGGAATGCGCTTCTCATTCGGGAGATTCAATTGCGCCGAATCTGAATCGACAACCTATAGGTGGTTATTAGCCTTGGCAGACTTGATGTAATATAGCAAAGCTGTGTGATTACGTACGAGTGTGTTTTTATACTTTTCCCGCTCATAAAAGGTTCTGATTTGAAGGTCTTTGCCTCTGTGGGCAAATTGCTGTGATATATCCGCGAGGATTGGGCTGTTTTTCTTAAGATCGGAAAGGAGTCTCGGGTTGCCCATCAAGCCCAGGTCGGCCACAAACAAGGCACGAGCCAGAAAATCCCCCCAAAAAGCAACACCAGCGCCTCGATGTGGGGTACCCATGAACACAACACTGTGCACTTTGCCTAAAAGATGTGAGTAGAAGGGCAGTTGCTCGTTGGCGATGACCAGGGCCTAAGAGAGGCAATGAGCAATGTGATGTTAGGGATGGCTTTGGTCAACTAACTTTCTTGAAGATTATTCCTCCGAGGCTGTGGCAAATGAAGATGATAGGGCGAGTCTTCTCCTGCTGGAGGTCAGCGACCGTGGTACGTTAACGAGCGATACTTGCCTGCTCTGATGTTCGTTCGGCATTTAGCCTTTCGAGAAGGTCTGCCGCAATATCATTAATGCCTGTGACAGAGCCGCTCAACTTGCGAACAGACTCATATCCGTAAGTCAGAATCCGACAACGGGGAATCTGATGCGGGAGGAAGTCCCGCAGCCAGAGCTGGCCGCCATCGTCCCAAGTACCATAGGCATCACCTCCAAGACCATGGATAGCAACAATGCTGCGAGGATTAGCGGGAGTGCTCAGGTGCCTATCGACCCTCGAAAAGTGCTCTCACTCAATTGCAACCGTTCCTTCAACAGTCTCAGCAAGGATGAACAACCCATTCTTCTCTCTTGTTGGGTTGCTCGACGAAGCAGCCTCAGTCACATCGTTCGGTTTTCGTTGTCGAAAGAATTCTTTCAAACGGCGCATTGCTGACAGCACAATACTGCCTCAAGAGGCTTGCTGACTTGTGGAAGCTGCTGGAGAAGCGGAAAGTGGAACCGCAGGCAAAGCTAGCGAGGTTGCGGGGCTTTTCTTTGGGACGACTGTTCGTAGTCGTCCTCTGCGGGGCAATCTCTGCCGACTTCTCAACCGCGTGGGAAATGATGTTGCAGATAAGGTTCCTCGAGCAGCATAAGCGCCCCCGCATGGGCCCTAACGAGCCTGCCGGGACTAATGAATTTCCGGCCGATAAGATCCGCAGCTTCAATTTCAGCCTACCAAGTATTCCTGTCTAGAGAGCGCCCCATTCCCGCTTCTACACCAATCACCTTATCACAACCACCCTTGTTTGCTACCAGCCTGGGAACGAGGCTTATTCCTAAAATCTATCTTATCTCCCAATTAAAATAGGGATTATCTAGGAACGGGCCTTGTTTTCTCTACCTCTTATGAATTATACTGAGGTGTTAGGGTTGGGTTTGTCTATTGCAGGTGAGATTGAGTCCCCACTATCGCATATGTAATCCAGGCCCCACTTTCACATTATATAATTCGTCTAAACTCATAGGTAATATAGACCCCAGTCCCTATCACATATATGATCGAGCCCCACTCCTATTAAACATAAGCAGAATCCTAGTAACTAATAACCAAATCAACTCTAGTAGAGTTGATTTTATCGACCCACTTTAAACCTAGTAGGGTTGATTATTGCCAGGGTGTAGAGTTAATTTGACATTATCCCATATACAGGAATAGTACGGAGTACATATACAGGCATTTACAGGGTTACGCGAACACCAAGTTGCATTTAAACCCTAAAAGGGCGTACCACATATCCTCATTGTATACGGCCAATAGCAATTGCTATTTGTACTTGGCTATGCAGCCACAGATAAAAAATCGCCTGATTCGGATACCTTTGCGAGTGGGTAGCCGCGTAGATTGTTTCGCACGTCCAGGATTTAGGGTGGTGTCGCCGATGAGTGATGACGACGGTATCTAGGCCGTCCTCTCAGGTCTAGGTAAAACACCAATGTTAAGGCGGATTCGAGAACATCTCAGGGTTAAGCATAATTAGGACATAGAACTTAAAGGTAGACGTCGCTCAGCTGCTATGACAGATAAAGAAAGGAGCAACAGTCCGTGGAGAACAGGAGTCTGTTATCAATAACTATTCTCTAGTAGGCCAGGAAGCAAGCTATTTAAGGTGGCAAGAGGACTAAATCTCGAACAATTAAGGGTTTAAGACCATAAGTCATAAGTCAGACTTTAGCAGGCCATTAATATATTCCAAAGCAAGGGCAAAGATATTTAAAGTTAAAAGGCGGAGCGTATTAATACAGAGAATAATATTACTACACCGAACCTATAGCTTTATCGGCTAGGTTTCACTCTCTATTTAAAGGACTTTAGTAAGAAAAGGGACTTCTTAAGAGACTTAATTACTATGGAATATAAAATAGATCCGGATAATCCGGTTAGGTTAGATAACGCTTAACTGCGCTTTATATATATTGCATTTAATCGGCTAATTAACCATGCCAAGGCTATTATTACTCTAAATATTATATTTTAGAATGCTCTATTTAAGGTAAATTGCAAGAAACTAGTAAAAGAGAGGATAAAGCCATTCTATTTCTAGTTTAAGCCTAAGATATAGAGGAGGTATATACTTATTGTTAAGCAGTTACTCGCTTATATCGTTCAATGTATATCTTTCAAGCACAAGGCAGATCGGCCACCGTTTAAACTCAGTATATGGCAATAGAGTGCTTACGATATTATGATGGAACATGTAGATAACTTGACCGAGGCTTGGAAAGAGTACAGTGGTGACCCAGAAGCACCTAAGGTCGCCAGACTTCTTAACTTATTGGAGACTACCGTTTTTAAATTATACATCTCTATTCTCGACCATTTCATAAAGGATACGGAGTATGACAGCGTTCTTGTTAGCTTCTTAACTGTTCTCAGCGTGCGAGCAGATGGTACTTGGGAGGGGTATGGAGGTTTCACGTCAAAGCTTTCTGCCATTATGGCCATTTCTCGTCTCTGCATTATCAAATACGCCGTCGACCAACGAACCAAAGCTATCAAGCAAAAGACACAACAAGGCCAGGGTAGGATAGGGTTAGTATTAACTATCTAAGCTTCTGCCTAAGTGGTTTATTCTGACTATAATCTAGCTATAAGAGTGAGGGGAGAGGTAATATAGATAGGAAAAATAGGAAATAAGAGATAAGTAAGGAAAAGAGATAAAAAGAAGGTAAAGAGACCTATAGAAGGTAAAAGAGATAAAGAGGGAAAATAACCTATAAGAGGTATAATAAAAAGACCTATAAAAGGTATAGCTAATAGACCTATAGAGAGGTATATAGCTGGTAGGGGGCCTAACTAGGCAGAAAGAGGGTCTAAATAGGCCTAAGGAGGCTAGAAGAGGCCTAAGGAGACCTTCTAGAGGTATTCCAGAGAGACCGAGCTAGATTTCTAGGGGACCCTAGTAGTCAATGACAATATCAATTGTAGTAGAATTGATTTTTCTGCCCCGCTTTACAGGGGGTAGAGTTGATTTTTATAAGCCAATTGAAATCCTTCACTATCTTACATAAGGTACGCGACGCGATAACCGCATATAGCACCTAGAGTTACAGCTTCCACTTTTATTTTAATAGGTTACTATTAAATTATTCATACTCACCATAACTAAACTCGGCCCTTTCATATATCTCAAATCTTATCAAGTGCTAGTATGCCAGACATGCCACTATGGATGAGGTATCTACTCATTTACGCAACAGGCACAAATATATAACACCAGCTACGCGACATCAGGTGGCGGAGGCTGTCGATAGGCTCCCTGGAATTATTAAAAACCAACCACAATTAGCCACTGAATTCCAGTTTCCGCCTCCTACAATCCCCCCGATTCTACAGCTTAACCCCCCGCAACCTACTGTACCAATTACCCCTAGTATCAGGTCCTAATACATAAAATTATAGCCTCTACGTTTACACTTTATTAGGTTATTATTTAAGCTGGAGTAACCCCTATTGTAGTAAGAAAACTATAGAGAATATATATTTATAAATGCCTACTATTTATTATACCTAGTTTTAGAAGCGTAAAGAAGTAACTAATAATATCTTTCTAAATAAACTTAACCTAAAGTCTTCCTCTATAAATATACTTATTAAATTAACTCTACCCTATATAAAGTATAGTAGAAATATTAACTCTAATATAATTAATATTATTATTAACTATTAGGGGTATTCTATCTATATCAATATTAGCTTAATAAAGTATATATCCTTAATATTATAACTTTAAGTATTACTTATAATAATAAAAACCCTATAAAGAGGGCAGTTTATAGAGTATTATCCCTAAAACCTACTTAAGTATGTCTAGAGTAGTTTACTAACTAGGTTCTAAAAACCGAGATATAATCACTAATTATTTTGCCGCCTTATTAACTCCCTTCTTCTCCTTTATAACCTTAGCCCTTTTAGCCTTAAGCTAACTTAGCCTATCAGTAACTAGCGTAAGCTTACTTTTAGTTTTAAAAAGTCTATCTAAGCTCTTATTAAGTTGGCTTTTAATAATAGTATATACCTCTTAATATTTATTGCTTATTTTCTTTCGCTTTTTAAGAAATATAAAAAATTCCTTATCTCCTGGATATTTATTGTAGATATCTTTAAGGTCTCTAAGCATTTAATTCTCGGTGGCTGTTAATATCTTAATATCCTAAAAAGCGTCCTTAGTCTTTCTTTAGTCTTTAGCTAGGTTATCCCTTTGGGAAGAGAGACTGCCCTTAATGGCAGTAAGTTTACTGTATTTATTATTAATAGATATTAAAAGCTACTTAAAGCTCTTAATAGATAGCGCCAAGGCAGTTAAGGCAGCCTTTAAGTTTTCTTTAAACTTATTTCTAGAGGGCTATAAAGTAGTTAGGTTATAGGAAAATAAACTTAGTTAGGAGATCCCTTCTTACTAAAAATGCGTTTTAATTTAATAGTCTAAATACTTGAGATAGTTAGGACTGGATGTTATTAGTCTTTTACCGCTTTACTGAAGGAGCTATAAGGGATTTGGTAAAAGACGCTATTATATGCTCCTCTGATTCCCTAGAGTGGCGAATAGTGCTCTAAGTTGTATAGTGAACTAGTCAGGAAGGCAGCTAATGGCTTTGCCGAAGGTGAGTGTTTGGTTTTACTGCCTTGGAGTTGGATTTTGATATTAAAAGACAGGCTTTATATTATCTATTTACTTAAGCCGGCTTTAACTTTTAATTTACGTAGATTGAATTATTAGATGGCTTATTATCTTGAATCTTAACCTCTTTGCGGCGGTTGAGAGATGGCCTACTGCATTTGCGTGCTAGTGAAAGCTTAGAAGGTATAATAAATAATTAAAAATATACTTAAATTAGAGTTGGCTATAATAGTAAATGAGGCTACTATTACTATAGTAAGAGCTTGATATAATTTGTCAAATTACGTAGAATCTAGCCCGTATATACTTAATGTCCTTCTAATTTCCTATAAAATGCGTCGTAATATATTATTTTTATCCATATACGCTCAGGGGGCAGACTAAAATCCATTACATTTCAGAATTAAATAACTTTTCAAAATGCCATCCATTAGCTTTCTCTTAATATACCAGCAATATAAACGTAATACGAATATTATCGCTTTATAGCTAGCCTTAACTGCTAAGAAATATAAATATATAACCTTACTCATAGTACCCCCTACCGTAGGTATAGCAGCTAATAAGAGTGCCACCCCCTTATCCGGCTGCCTAAAGGGCAAGGCATGCAAGGAGGCTAAGCAGTAGTAAAAGCAATATATTATACCTTTAGGTATAGATAAAAAGGATATACCTAATCTACCGCTAAAGCTAAAGTATATACTTGCCATTTAAGACTTTATGCCACTAGCCGAGTTTATTGCCTATAAGTTAATAATAATAACTGCAATAGAAGCCAATAATAAGGCTGGGATCCTATTATTCTTTTATATGGCCCTAAAGTAAGTAATCTATATCTAGAAGATATTCTTAATGCACCTTAGCGAGACTAATAAATATCTCAGCATACAGGTAAATACAATATATATATATTTCGTTAGCATACTGGAGAAGGTTTACTATATCTTATTTAAAGTTAAAGGCGGCAGTAGTATTATATTTAATATAATATCTAAGAAAGACATTATAAATGCTATTTATAATAACTTAGTAATAGAAGCTAAGATCTAGGACTTCAGTCTATTTTAGGTATTATAAGTTTATAAGCCATCTAAGAACTTTTTAGACTTACTTAATATAATACTTCCTACTCTATCTTCACCTATTAATCTTAAGTATATAGTTAAAAATAACAAGTCGAAGACTAAGTGCATATTCGCCTTTATAACCCTGCTTAAGGACTTTATTAAACTTCACCAAGAGGTTAGTAACTTGTAGAATAAGTATTACAGCAGGATAATTAACTTGCCTACCGCTGCGGTTAGTGCTAATTTAGCTATTAAGCTTACATATAGTATGGAAGAGGAGATAATGCCGCTACTAAAGAATTATAGTGGCATATTGGCATTACTGCCGAAGTATTTCGGCATAGTCTATTAATACCTAGGTCTTAATCCTTTCTAGAAGGAGTGGTTTTCTAACGATATAAACTTTACATACTATAATATAGGCGCCATATTTCTATATAATACTACTAGCTTACTTAAAGCGATTTAAATAGCCGCGTCGCATAGTATATAATAAATGCCTTGCTATACCGGTAAGTTTGGGTGGTATGATGCATAGAGAGTGTATTTAGAGACTATGGATAACTGTCAGCGGTAGGCGTAGGATAAGGCGGCGCTTCTGGAAGTAGTATCTAATATTGCCTTACTGTTTGAAATTAAAGGTATTCCTATGCTTAACGAGTTTACATACGGCGTTAAATATATGTTCAAGACGTAGGAGATCCCGGTCTGGCTATGCTTTGCGGTGTAGAACTACCTTAATACACTACGCTCCTTCGGGCCTAATATTATAAAGGTCCTGGCTAAGTTTTATCGTTTTAATAAGATTACTGCCGATCTACTTGATCATATAAACCTAGCAGACTATTATTAAGATAATACGATAAAAGATTTAGAGGATATACATAAGATAGTTATGGTTAAGCTAAATGGCGTGGATATATTTACGGCCTTCTAGATGGCTTTTAACCATAGTAGTTATAATAACAGAGTAAGCCAGTCTTTATCCTTTCTCCTATATAACCCGCTTTTTTATGGCCTATGGATTCACTACGTATATATACTGCTTCACCAGACCGGCGTTAGGTATACCGCCAAGCCTGGCGCCATGCTATATACCGTACAACTGTATATAGCGGTACGTCAGTAGTATTAATAATAACAGGAAGAAGAAGAAGAAAAAGAAGAGCACTTAGTGCCAGTGCCGGAATAGCCAGACCTCAACCGCCTTGTCACAATATAAGGACTCTAGGCCTTCTTCGTCGGTATAGAGCCGCCGGTATCATTACAGGCCTACTTTAAGAATTACTATATAAGCCGCGGCGTATTACTAGCTAATTAGCTTATAGCCACGAACCGGCGTAAGGATAAATATAGTAAGGTCCTCCTGCAGAGGTTACGTGCCGGTATCTGCAAACTTAAGTTCAGGGCGCCTATATCGCTATGCTATATAGTATAGATGGAAAAGCGCATGATAGTAGAACCGATAAGGAGGGCCTGGAATGCCGAAGTAATATAGTAGATCTTAGAGATAAGTAGATGGTTTAAAATACAGCAGGAGGAATAAGTAAAGAAGGACGGGGTTACTAAAACTAAGTTCCAGGCTAGAGCTACAGTAAATAGGAAAATTAAGGCTAAAGCTAAGGCAGTGCCAGTATACCTAACTCTTACCGCACTGCAGTTTATACACTACATTGCCTACGCCATCCAGACTGAAATGCCTGACCTTATATTTAATTACTTCGCCATATATAAAATGGCATAAGGGCTACTTGAGAAGGTGTAAGTATAGGCAGACGATATTGGCCTACCTCTTATGTTATATATTATAACTGATGTCATTGATATTACAGGCCTTATATTTGCCATAGCGGCTAAAGAGATGGCATCCAAGTCAGGGCAGAGTAACGGAGTGCTTGGTAAGGTAGTAATGGTAATATGGGAGTATGTAATAGTGGAGTTAGATGTTGATAAATGTCCTATATAAGTATGAAGGTAGCAGGGAAAACTGTTTATCAGTATTATGCCTGCATTCGGTAGCTGCAAATAAGCCCTATTTATGTTACTAAGGCCATGCTTAATTCCTCCAATATCCTCTACTGTAACAAGGGCTGAATGTATTATGTCGAATTACACAGAATCTGGCCCGTACACGTAGCGAGGTTCTTCCAAATATAGGCAAAACCATCTTGACCCCCACTTATTCTTTATAGGAACTAACTCAGACCAGATCCATTTTTACCCAGGGATCAGGCCCGGTACTAGACGCAGGAAGTTTAGAGAAACGCATTAAGTATAAGCAAGTTATCGTAGGCATCCTAACCAAGAAGTATATATAGAGGTTGGTTAGCCTACTGTCATGGCAGATCCAATAGGGGCCGAGATCGTGGTGGAGCAGGACGCCCCTTTTTCGACGCCAAAGCGATCGAGTCAGGTAATAAAGCCCACAAGCAAGGTCCGAGACACTACGCGACAATTGGAAGACACTGCCATAGAAACGCGACGAAACACTCAACATACGACGCGAAACGTACCAGCCGAAGAACAGATCAACCAACCGACCGAAACCCGAAAGAGTAGCGGCAGCGGCAGCGGAAGTAGCGATAGAAGGGCAATGCTGCAGAAGGCGCTAGATCTCCTGGCAGAGTCGCGCAGGGAGACCAAGAGGCTGCAGGAAGCGCTAAAGGAATAGATAGAGATAACCAGGGAGCTTAAGGAAGCTATTACAAAGCAGGAACAGACAGTGCACGAGATAGGCAAGCAGATGGTCGAGATAGAGGAACGGATGACCGAGGAACTACAGCGGGCCCGTAAGCAGCTCGAAACTATCGCTACGAATGCAACAGATAGACCTCACCGGTCATATACTGACATTACACAACTGACGCCGTCTTTACCCCATAACGTTTCAAGGACCTTAGCCGCTCCTCCTAACCCCACAGACATATTCTACTACACAATTAACGTTTCAAGACTAGTAGAAGATAAGGCTAGGCTCTCAGCCGGAACAATCCAAGCGACAGTAAAGAACCAAGTCCAATCCAAACTAGACAATCCCACATAGCGATGCCGAGCGGTAACTAAGGACCCAAAGAATCCCCACCGCGTTAGGGTCACCTACAGAGACAAGAGCGAGCATAAGATTGTAAAACGCGTAGCGGAAACAAAACTCGCCCCAGGAGCCCGCATCCTACGGGACGACCTGTACCCTATCAGGGTAGATAACGTCAACCGTATTGCGGTACTTGACGAGAGGAACGAAGTTCAAGCTAAAATTACCGAAATACTTAGCCGAGAAAATAACACCAAGGTAGCAAAGATAGCATGGCTTAGCAAGAGAGACGTCCCCAAGGCATACGGCTCAATGGTGGTATACCTCAAAAAACGGTTAGAAGCTAGGCAGTTCATCAAAGAAGGATTCTTTGTGGCTAGAGGAGAATCCGGTACCACGAAGGTGTTTGAGCGTCGTAACCGCCCCAAGCAATATTACAACTGCCAACAGATCACAAACCACAAAGCCTACCAATACAACAGACCATAAGTCTGTGGCAGATACACACAAGAAGGCCACTACCACAGGGCATACACAGGAACGATTCCGAAATATATCCCATGCGGCGGTCCCCACAAGTCATATAGCAGAAACTGTCAGAAGCTCTATCCATCGCAGTATAAATAACACATTCCGACTGTTTCAACTAAATGTCAGAAAGCAAGGGCCGGTATATAATAACTTAATAAACGACAGGGACATTCAGGATACAACCGTATTAACTATCCAAAAACCCCAGACGCAGAGAATCCAGGGTAGGCTATTAACAACACCCATGGGGCACCACAAATAGGTCAAGATAGTACCTACAACAGAAAGGGAAGGTAAATAGGTAATTCAGAGTATACTTTAGGTAAAGAAGGAGGTAGAGGCGGAGCAGGTGCCGATAGACTCTCCAGACATAACGGCAGCAGTCATTCGGCTGCCAGATCGTCTGGTTCTTACGGCATTTATCTACATACCGGGGGGAGACAGCCAAGCTCTACAAGACATATACACTAAGCTTCATACAGCTATTAAAGAAGTAAGACGGAGATCAGGAAGAGCGATAGATATAGTAGTTCTTGGTAATTTCAATTGCCACGACCAGATATAGGGCGGAGACGATATAGCAGTGAAGACAGGGCGAGGCGGATCCAATCATCAACTTAATAAATAACTTCATACTCAGAAGCCTCCTTCACCGAGGCACAAAGATATAGCAAAGCAGAGATTATAAAATAACTATTGACTTAGTTCTGGCCTCTGAAGAGCTTGCAGATACAAACATTAGATATGCGGTATACGGTACGGAGCACGGATCGGATTATCGCATAATAGAGACGGTATTCAACATTTCAATCCCGACGCCAAAACAGGAAAAAAGACTACTATTCAAGAATACACCCTAAAAGGAAATCAATAGCAAGATCACAGACACGCTAAGAAGCAGGCCGCCGGAGAATACGGTACAGCAGAAAACAGATAGATTAATATCAACCGTCTTAGATACAGTTCAGGCATTAACGCCCAGAGCCAAACCGTCACCATATACAAAGCGGTGGTAGACTCAGGACCTCACACAGCTGCGGCATATATACACATACTAAAGAAATCAAGCTAGAGCTACAAGGCAGGCGGGACAGAATACTATAGATTTAGAAAACACAGCAAAGGCTACGGCAAAGCAATATCACGATACCATACGGCAGCGGAAGAACACTCACTGGAAGGAGTTTCTAGCGGATAATAACAACATCTAGAAAGCAGCCAAGTACATAAAGTCTAAGGATAAGGCAGCTTTTAAGAAGATACCGCAACTCATCAAAGCAAATAGAACAGCAACAACTAGCCATAAAGAGCAAGCCAAAGAACTATTAGTTAAGTTCTTCCCGCCATTGCCAGACAATATCAAAGACAAAAGACCGCGGTAATAAAGGGCCCCAGTAACGATACCAAACCTGACTCTAGAGGAAGTAGAACGCCAACTGTGGGCGACAAAGTCATGGAAGGCACCAGGAGAGGAAGGCACTAGGAGAGGATAGACTACCAGCGATCGTCTAGAAGCAGGTCTGGCCGTCAGTCAAACACGACATCCTCGCTGTCTTCCAAGCATCATTAGAGGAAGGCATAATACCAGACCAGTAAAGACATACTCAAATCATCCCACTCAAGAAGCCAGGTAAAGATAATTACACGATTACAAAAGCGTAAAGACCAATCTCACTACTCACTACACTAGGTAAAGTATTAGAGTCGGTAGTTACTAAGAGAATCTCCCACACAGTAAAGACTTACAGACTTCTTCCAACCAACCACTTCGGTATACATAAGCAGCGGTCAGCGGAGCAAGCCCTCATACTCCTACAAAAGCATATCTTCTCAGCATGGCGGTCACGCCATATCATAAGCCTCATCAATTTCGACGTAAAAGGCACATACAATAATATATACAAAGAGAGATTACTACAGCAAATAAAGGCAAGAGGGATTCCCAAGGGTCTCTTACAACGGATCAATACCTTCTATTCAAAGCAAACTACAACCATTATAATCAATAGCCAAAATTCCGAAAGCTAACCTCTACCACAAGCAGGACTTCCGCAGAGGTTACCCCTGTCGCCAATACTATTTCTATTCTTTAACGCAGACCTAGTGCAGACTTAGATCAATAGAAATGGCAGGGCCATCGCCTTCGTCGACGACTATACCGCGTAGGTATCAGGACCAACAGCCCAGAGCAACCGGAAAGGAATACAAACAATAATTAACAAAGCACTTAACTAGGAGAGACACAGCGGCACGACATTTAAGGCAAAAAAAACAGCAATCATACATTTCACTAGGTATATAAATAGGATAGACTCAGAACCGTTTGCCATTAAGAGTAAGAAAGTCTTTCCAAAGGATCAAGTTAAAGTTCTCGGGGTTATTATAGACACGTAATTTCACTACAGACAACACATCACAAGGGCAGTAATAAAAGGTTTAGAAGCTATAATAGAACTAAAACAACTAAAGGGAATAGCTCCCTTAACAATAAGGCAGCTTTTTATAGCCATAATAGCGCCTATGGTGGACTATGCCTCCAATATATAAATACATACATGCAAAACAGTACCGGCATATACCATCCAGCAAATACAAAAAATAGAAGCACAGGCAATTATAGGGTCCTTCACAAGCATAGCAACAGAAGTAGCCAAAGCCGAAGCCCATATAGCAACCATCCAAGAAAGGTTCTAAAGACAAGCAAACAAGCTATAGGTAGACATATATACACTACCGCAGACCAACCCGGTCCGGAATCTCTTACAAGGGATTAAAGCCTTCAGACACTTCATATCTCCACTCAGGCATATTGCAAATATATACAGAGAGTTACCGAAGGATACTATAAAAATCATTCAGCCATTCACCCTCACGCCATAGAAGGCACGCCTACAAATCACACTAAATAGATAAGAAGAGAAAGAAAAAGATAAAATTAAAGAACTAACTAAAGCAAAATAGGCAATTAGGATAGCAACAAACAGCTCCACGCAGAATAATCTAGTCGGCATAAAAAGAACTATTAAAATCCCTATATCCATAGCAAGAGCCAGCAAAATCAACAAAACCTTTTCAATCACCCTAGGTACAAGGGAAAAACACAATCCCTATACAGCCAAACTAGCAGCAATTACTCATAGCCTTAGCTATCTACCAGAGACTAAATATCAAGTTATTATAATCTTAACAAGTAATAGATCTACAATACAAGCTATAGATAACCCTCACCAGCAGTCAGGTCAGGGGTATATACAAGAAATATATAATGCTATAGAGAAGCTTAAAAAAGACAGAAATAAAGTCAACCTCATCTAGCTACCGCCCGACAGCAAGCTTAAAATCCAGAAGACAGCCAAGACATCAGCCCGTTATACAACAGAGCGATACATAACGCTACAGAGAGGAATTGCCAAAGCGAAGACTACAATCCTTAATCAAATAAAGGCAGATCTATAAGTAAAAAGAAAACTACTAAATAAAGTTAACAGACATTCTAGAAAGGTCGACTCAGCTCTACCTAGAAAACATACTCACCTGCTATACAACTAACTATCATAAAAGGCAGCCAGCATACTAACACAACTTAAAACCGGAATAGCACAACTAAACGGCTATCTATATCAAATCAAAGCAGCACCGACAGATAAGTACCTATATAGATAGGCAAAGGAAACAGTAAAGCATTTCCTCTTCCATTACGTAAAATAGACAGCACAGCGCAAAAAGATACTTCAGTATACAGAGGAAAAACACAGCAACCTCTCCTTTCACCTAGGAGGTAAGGCAGCATCAGACAGTCAGAAATAGACACCAAACATAAATACAATACAAGCTACAGTCAGGTTCACAATCGCCACAGATCACCTAGAACAGAAATAACAGGAACGCCCTAAAATAGCAACATTTTATTAACACTAACCGATAACCCCCAACACCCTCAAATAGTCAACAGCAGGCATCACTTCAGCCGCCGAAGATAGGAAACTAAACACTTAAAGGAAATAGGCTTCAAGTTGATTTACTACTATTAACATCTAGGAGGGCTAAGGAAAAAAGCGATGACTAGACTGGAAAGAATAAGGCAAGATTCTCATAGGCTTGACAAGAGTAAGGCAATAACTAGCGAAGTATATATACCTTTAGCTTCAGAGCCCATTAGGCATTGGCCTACCAGGCGTAATAGACTTATATTATATTGTATTAGTCATCTCTAAGGTCTAGAAATCAGGCCATTAGTCCTATTATAGGCTATTTAGACAATTTATAAGCCAAATAAAGTAGAGGGACGAAAAGCTTCTTCTATTAATATTTCTAAACATATCTTATCAGTTAATTTATAAACTCTATAAACTATACAAAGGAGATAGCTCTAGTTAAGCTAAATATATATACATAGTAGAAGGAAGCCTTTTAACTTCTTATACTATCTCGGAAAGTAGAAATAAGAATAGAAAATACTTAGCTTTTTATCTAGAGAAGAGGTCATACCCTCCGGGCTTATAACCTATTAAAGTAAAAACGGGTTGATTATATTATTATGAGTTCTAAGTTATATATGTCCGAGAGGAGCATAGCTCCTTATATAGTACCCATATCCCAGCCACTAGCAGATCAGACCACCATAGCCATACTATCTTAACAAGAAAGAAGTATAAATAGGTATATAGGGTTAGAGGAACCAAGCTCTGTCATAGGCTTAAGCGCCATAGCCTAACAAATCAGTTCTAAATAGAATTAATAATAATAATTATTGGCTAGATCTCAAGTTTGTCGCAACAAACGCTAATAAACTGGAGCCAGAACTTGACGCACTGCCGTGAAAGTGTTGTCTTGCCTAAACGTGTAACCAGCCACCAATCAGAAATCCAAGTTAACCCCTTATTAAAGTTAAATCTACCCCACGCTAGTCGATTTTTCGAAATTCAAGTCTACCCCCTGTTAAAAATCAATTCTACCCCCTGTAAAGTAAGGTAAAATAAATCAATTATATAACAATTGATTTTGGACAGTAGGACTAGGTTTTCAACTCGTTAGGGTCCTACGCCTCCGCAGGTCAGCAGCCAGGGTACACAACATACACGCGTCGCCGCGTATAGGATATTGGTATAGATTAAAGTTAAAACTCTCAGATAAGAAGAAAAAGCAAAGTCAACCAATAAAATAACGAGATCACCACTTTAGCTTACATTTTGCTAGGGGTATATTATTTAGAGTCCTCTTTTAGGTGAAAGTGAGATACGGGGTAATCACAGGGATTATTAGCCAATAGCATTACAAAGATTCCACTTTCAGTAAAAGTAGGAGGTTCAATAATAATATAGTCAGAATAACGTAATTCTGCCTAAAATTAATTTAATATTGCTATATAATATTGCATAAATATTACCTTTTAATATATACTATAATAGTCCATTTTACTGCAGAAAGTATCTATGAGTTTGCCCTCGCTATTACTCTACGAGTCTGCCCTCCTATCATTATTAACGCATTTTCAATTTATATGTGTTTTTCTACAAGTTTGCCTGCAACCTCGTAGCTGAATGGTTAGTAGGGGCTGAATATAGATATTTAGGACTATGGTTAAGTCGGACTGCATATACCTTTCGGTTTAACAAATCGGCGACGAATATGGCAGATCTTGGATGACATGGACCCCAAAGAGCTCGATGTCTTAGATAACCCAGACTTCATCATCTATGACTCAGATCTTGATGAGTTTATTACTGCCACTGGGCGAGATGGGTTTATTATGGAGGATTATTCTAGTGCACCAGAAGGTCCATAGTGAAGTCAACATAGTTATTTCTCTTGGTGGTGAAATTCCTACCTATAATTAGAAGCCATGCATGTTATATAAAATGATAGTATAAGCGAATTGCAACTATTACGTCCTCCCGAAATTAGAGCTAACCAAATTGCTTTAGAGAATGGGATGGTTTGGTATATATCCCCTATAACCCACTAGAATGAAGGGTGCCTAGAAAAACGGGTGAGAATAGTCCTGCATATTTTTGTCTTCCGTTGTATTAACTGTACTTAGAGTATTTAATATCTTCCCAAATTGGAAGGGGCTGACATACACTGGATCAAGCGCTATACAAGCGGCTCTAAAGTCTTCTATAACTGCCTTGACAATACGTGCATCCAACTGGTACAATTTGATTTATGCCCTGCGTAAACAGGCTACGAGAGAAGTATTTATAGTAAATAGAGGTGCTATAGCAGTAAGCTCGCGGAAAAAGAACGACATCAGAATGGCCGACGTCTTATCTACGACCTCCCATAGGGCTCCTATGAAAGCACCCGTACCTAAGGAGAGCACCAAGTATGCAAAGCCCAGCATATCATTTCCAAGGGAGCCTTCGCCCACACCGCTCACACAGGCCTCGAAGATGACCAACACGGCATAACTGCGCAGCTTCACCAGTTCCAGTACCTGTAGCGGCTTCTGTAGCTTAATGTTAGACTCCCAGGCCGAAGCGCCGCCCTGCAGGCCATGCATGCCGATGATAACGATGTCTGAATTTTCATACCATTTTTAAAAGTCTTCCAGACTGACTCGGTGCAATGGATGGGGCTTACAGCCAAGTCGGCCCGCAATTTCAATGGTAGCCGCGGCCGAGATATTGAGTGGCTTTCGGTTAGTCTTACACTGCCCCTTGTAGATGACGGTCGCGCGTAACGATATGCGGTCTCGTGGTACGTTGCTGCTACATAATGACTGCACCAGGCTCTACAGGACCGAGAGACTCGGTACCATAGATACGGCCTTCTACAGGAATAAAGGCTTCCCGTTAAAGAGAAGTGCCGAGAAGGGGAATTTATTTAATAACTACGACGGAATGAAGATTAAGTGCGACTTGCTGTCGAAAAATTATCGCGCTAGGCGGATGATTTCGTCTGACAGCTCTTGCAGCAGAGCTTGACAACGCCTCTTAAAGGGCAAAGCATGAATATTCACTTTATTAAAAAGCTTAAGGTACTATAGGACATATCTCTCCATCCGCTGGTCGGTAAAGCTGCTAAGTCGTGTCAGTTCGATGCCCTTACGGCTGACATACAGAATCAAGACGCCGTCCCGCAATAGGTTTATATGCACGACAATGGCATCCTCAGGGATTGCCATGTAGAGCTTGGTTGCGTTGGCGGCGAAATGCGGCTGATGGAGTCGGGCGAGGATTATGGCTCTACTCGGCGACTCAGCCTCTTCCCGTAGGTCGCCTCGGAGTATTGCTAGGTATATAGCCAAGTCGCCATTGCCATCGCCACCCCCTCTGCTAGCGGCATTAGTAGTTCGAAGCTTGACCTCCTCAGACCGCAGTCAATACAACCACTCAAGGAAGCTTTGAGACATGTGCTCGGGGGTTAACAGATCGAGAAGCACACGCGCCCGGCCCTATTCCAAAAAGAACAGCGCTTCGTCCGCCTAGGTAGGGCCATAGAAGGTCCAGGATTCCTTTAGCTGTCTAAGTCTCTTATATTCCTAAGACAAATGAAAGCATAGCGATATTCTAGCCAAGCCGGCAAACAGTTCTGCCGATTGGATGACGTCCAGAAGCTCTCTGCGATCAGCGACGTCAGTCAGCTTAGACCTGCTGGCCTCTACTTCGTCTAGGGCTTTAATTAACCAGCGGAACGCGGACTCCAGGTTGCCACTATGCTCCTCGATGGCTGCGACGTAGATCATATTAACCCATTCTAACTTGCCGCTCTTAGCAAACAACTGATCCAGGAGGTCAGGAGACTGTTGTTCTATCTTGCGTAGGACTTGCATTCCAAGCTCCTAATCTTAGGCGATAAAACATAATAAGAGGGACCTCTCGCCATGCTGGCGGATAATCTGTTGGTTTATACCCTCTAGCTCGGGGCTTGCATCTGTAAAGAGCTCGCGGAACTTATCGCTAGCCGTAGGCAGCCGGCCGCCAAACATAATAGGTATGGCCTCAGGTAGCCACTGCCGAATTGCATCATGTCTCTCCAAGTGGTACAAAACGACGGCTCTGAGACTATATAGCTCAAGCGATTTAAATTCCTATGCCTGGTCGAGACTCTACAGGACACTCTCTAGGGATTTCTGGCCTTGCTCCCAATCATTATACTTAACCAGTGCTTTCTTACAGTCGGCGAGGGCTACGTAGTAACTCTGACGAATATCTGTAATGGAGTTTATAGGCCCTAGCAAGTGCTACTAGAACAGGTTGGCCGTGTTAGGTGGCTCGGTTGGGTTATCTGCGGTGGGCTGCGCTATCTGCTGAGCTGCAGGTTCAGCAACATTAACAACTATGGTAGTGGTACGGTCAGACCCAGTTGTTAGGTTAGTGAATGTAGTCAGGAAATTATTTATCAAGTTATTAAGCGTGGCATTTAACGTAAAGCCACCATGCTCACGCATCAGTTCCTCCAGCTAGGTTTTCCACGCACCAGCGCGGGGACTATTGGCGTAGATAGACAACGCAGCACTGTCCAGATTGCTTATAGTATTATTTCTCATCATTTCAAGACTATTACGGTCCTCATTACAGACAACTGTCTAGGTTAAAGAGTCAATCTAGCCTAGGGCACTTCGCAGTATGTTCTATCCAGTGTCAAGATATAACCGTGCCACCTCTATATTCCTATAGAACTCGTATAGCTTGGCGTGCTAGACCGTGGCGTAAAGCTCGAGGTTAGGATCCTCTGCGCCTCGGAAGCAAGACCTGGCACACGCGCAGCACAGAGACGCAGCGTCGAGATTCCCATAAGTAGCAGAGAGTAGCCTCACAACCCCTAGGAAAAGGAGGCCGGCAAGCCGGGCAATGCCCATGTTAGCATTTTCTCTAGCCCAGGATCCTATAACTACTACATCCGCAATAGCATCATATCCCCCTCCCGCAGGTTGCTGGAACGTATTGGGAGGATAGGAAACAAGAATCTTCAGAATGATTCTGTAAGCAGATACAAGCTTAATCATACAGCCATCCCCCTTATACAGGTCGAATGCATAGCCGAACTAAGACTCTACTTCTACTTCCATACGCAAGGCGTCAAGCCCTAGTGCAGGCATCCTCATACCTTCTCTGAGAAATAGTAATTTTAGGTATTCGGCCAATACGACGTAGCCTCTTCGAAAGCAGACTGCAGCCATGCCTCGCATTGACCCAGCCTTATAGAAATACTCATAGGCCAGGTTATACATATAATCAGCCCGAGTATTATTCCTCAATCGATATCTGGTTTCCATGTCATTATGCCAGGACGTCAGCCGGCTCAAGACGCGATTCATAAGATAGATATTCAGTACAACGGGACTGGTAAAGGGAAGTGACAGGCAATTATCGCCCAGAATCAATTGGCAGCTGGCCGCCCCAGTCAAGTCGCCGTCGCTCAAACACTCCTGATACAGTTCTTCAAGCTTATGAGTGCCCTGCTCAGACGCACCCGCCAAAAGGTATTCTACATTGAGCCGTCGCAAGTATCAAGAGGTCGCTTTTAGATCCAGACAATCCGCGTCGGCGGCCATCAGTGGCGGAAAGGGGATGCAGGACTCGAAAAGAATGCTCGAATGAGTATGATAGGCTAGATGGTTCGGAAATGCACCTAGTCTAAGACTCGACGAGTACTGCGCCAACTTGTTAACGATATCTCTCTTGTATAGATTAAGCTCGATAAGGCTAGGCTAAACGTCAGATCTATTTTCAATAAATCTTTTTCATCGGTCATAGTCTCTAGCCTGAACATCAGTAAGCCTGCGCCAGTCGCCGCCTAAGTCATCATGGAAACGCGAAATAGGAAGCTCCGCGTTAATAGCAAATACAAAGAATTTGTACGTTTCGCATCGCGATATTAACCGCACGTCTCCTTTATTTCATGCCAGCTATAAGGCTAGCGAAAGTAATGCCTTAGATAATGCGAATTCCCCCTTGATGGCACTGTAAAGACCTTGCAAAAGATATACTATAACGCTATCATCCGCCGTAGATTCCAACTCAAAGCTATCGATCCGCTCCTTGACATCTCAGAGGTCCAATTTATAATTATTAAAAAGAATCAAACCACTAAAAAAGTTTAAGATATTCCTAAAGTCCATCTTGATTAATGAAGGTTGGCACAACCACCCATTGCTGGTCGTGGGTCTTAATTGTTGCCGATACGGGCTTATAATATCTTACCCCGCACTTATACTTTACTAAACAAGCTAGACACCTCGATTTATTCAGGATGTGGCCCTCTTATATGGGATGGAAGCTTTTTCACTTTTAAATCCACTGGAGGGGAAGAATCATGGTGCCTTGGTAGGTTCAAGCCATGGGTTACGGCTGCATGCTTTACTTAGCCACTCGCTTCACTTTATACTACTACGATAGATATATAAAACCTTTCCGTCTGTCTTAGAAGTTCCTTTCCCCATTGCCAAGTATTCTCTATTGAAACCCCTCTTCAGATAGTAAAAGAGCATAATAAGTCCGAAGGAAATACCATCTTTTTATCTTTACAGTACCGGTTACTCGCCAGAGCGTATCACGCTTGGCTCTCTGGTATTCCGGAACTACACGAATCCAGATTATCGCTATGTCTTATTCCCTCAGATTGAGTAAGTCAGTTTTCGGAAAAGCTAGCTTCAGTCTACCGAGTTTGAGTGTGCTGACAAAAACAAGTGAAAAAGACCTCGTCAGTTAGAAACTTACCTCCATTACCAATATCAGCGGCTGCTAGGCAACAACAAAATCTTCTAAATACGGCTTAGGCGTGCAGGCAGTGGATTTTATGTCAGTCACTTCTATATATGCCAGATCGCTGTAAAAGATCATTATTGCAGAAAAAGGCCGCCACGTGGTTCTAAATAAGTGAGTTACTGCCTACCATTTTAACCTAACTCTAATCTCTTTACTTCCTTCTTCTATAGTACGTCGCTGACCTGGCCGTAGCCCGAAGGAGTTCTTTAAAAACCAGGTCCTCTGGAACCCCGACATTTAGAAGAAGTTAGCCATATGGCTCACAACTGCCAAGGGATCATATTTACTCAGGAAGGCTACCTTTCAGAAACCAAAGATCTACTGCATTACAGGCCATTACGAACTTACCGGAGTCCGCGCCTGGATACACTCAAGCAGCAATATTGAGTTGGACGCTGCCGTGAGCGCTGAGGTGTTAGCGGCATCTGGTATACCTATTGGGCTGTAGATAGGCCCCTTCGCTGATGGCAAGTCATTTAAGGCGACATTAACGATGCCGAAAACAGGGATCTGGGCCGCCCGTTTCCACCAGCTTAACATGAGATACATACGCAGTATTCTCGAAGGCAAGACCAGCCTCCCGGATGCCATTCACCTAAGGCCTGACGTGACTGACCCCAGTGGCGGTCTTATGGGAGGCATAGACCCCGAAGGTAAGGGTCTAGGTGAAAAGGAGATGGAAGTAGCGAGATTAAGCATGCAAGAATCAGTGGAAGAAATAGAAGAGGATTATAAGGAAACGGATGAGTATACCAAGTTATTTAACGTGGCGGAAAAGATAATTAAGCAAGACGCAGCGGCAAGTAATAATGACGACGAATGAATGCGCTATATATTTGCCAAGGGCTATCTATTGGTAAACTGCATTTTATTTCCTCTATTGAAGTGCCTTATATCTATGGTGCGTTATCCCTTTGAGTGACACAGCCCTCCGTTGGGGTTAAAAAGTAGGTTTAATCTAATGGATGTGGGAAACGCAGGAGGAAGAAATTCAGAATATGCATGCAAAAGAAGCTTTTTTATATATACCTGCTATAACGCTCCTGTCCATTAATAGGCTATAAGTTATCGATACTGGAGATACTTAAAAGCACCACTGCCATGCGGCTAAGGATTTCTTATAGGGATTTTATAATCTAATTTTAATTCCTTGTATAGTTATAAGTTAGACTTTCGCGTCTTAAAGCCACTTCTACCAACTTAATAGAGGTAATATAATGTTATTGCGGTGTAGAAGCTCCACCTACTCCTCACTGTATACATGCTACAAACCATTCAATATGCATGAAGCTAAGTTATTCAGCTTTAATATTGCCCAACCGTAACCATTTACGTCGTCTTAGACTTTATCCCTTTCGCCAATACCTGTAAGAAAAGTATAAGTGGCTATAGATCTAGTTTTCAGACTTTTAGCTTAGGTATCTCCTGTAAGCCCATTAGCCTCCAGCCCCACTCTGTCATTATGGCTACGACCTCTCGTCGTGACCGGTGTGGAGGCCTATGGGCTCTCGGCAGATACATTATGCCTTCACCTGGTGGCTGTGCCACGCGACAGATAAGTTATTAAGGATATATCGTTACCTGAGGGAGGGTAGTTCCGTCGGTAATAATGACATGTTTTTTGGTAATTAGGGTTAGACAGATGCCGAGTTTAGCTGTAACCAGGAAGGCAGTGAGAGAGAAAACACATCAAGGCGGCATCCACCCTAAAGGGAGGGTAGCTGGTTAAAAATAGTCAGGGTTATAATAACTAGACATTGTAAAGTTATTGAGTGGTTAATTTATCAGAAAGGGCTCTAGCCAGACTATTATTGTTGGACACGGGGAAAGCGACTAAACAACCCGATATGCAGGACCGTAGGTAGGTAATGTGATAGTAAGAGAGGATGGATGAAACAGGATAGTATCAATTTATTAATTTTTAATTTTTAATTTTTAATTTTTAATTTTTTAGTACTCTGCAGTTCGCTGGAGTTCCAAATCCGTACGGGCATAGTACATGGGACATTAATAGGCGTATATGAAAAAAGAGGCGTCAGTCTGGGGCTGTATTAAGGATCCAATGGATCAACTTAGATAAATAAGAGGAAGTTTTTTGCCTTATGGGCGGAAAATCTCATTCTTAGTGAAAATACACTTATTGAATAGATAGCGTTATCACAATGTGTATACAAGCCGGCTTCTCTGCCAAGCGGTTTGGATAGAAGTCCACCGTTTTTGTGTGCGTGGGTGTAAATGCAATGCACTTCCTTAGTACTGCACCTAAACACTGCCCATTGCCTTCCCTTTAACTTCCAGTGAGAAATTTATAAGTGTAGATGTGACTGAAATGACTAGATTGTAGTGTACTTTAAAGCTAATCGGTGACAATATAAGGTTAATAGGGAGGTCATGCTACAGTTTGTTAGGGCTAGAGTTGGCGTGACTTATAATGGTGTCCTAAGGTTGTCTATTTTGGACAGGATTATCAGCGGAAGTTGACTCATTTCTAGTGACTTTCCAGGAACAATACTCACCCAGTTTTCGCATAAAGTTACTGGCATCAACTCCACGCAAATCCGATTCTACTATATAGTTAGTTTTAATTTTCTCTCCCTTGGAGTGATGATCGGGCGCGACCCTAATGTTAAGTTAGCAACTGAACGAATCAAGAGAGGAGCTTCTAGTAATTAAATAAAATCAAACGCACCTATCTTCACACTCCTATAGTGTATTGCGGAAGATAAGATCTTCAGGATTGTATGCCAGCTTAATGGTACGGAAGAAGGGAAACTTGATTGTCTGATCACGCCGCAGGTCTTCATCCTTGTAGATATACCAAGTCATCTGCCGTATCTCAATTAGAATTGTTTTTTCTAGACTTTCTGCTTAACCTACTCATTGCACTCGCAGGCCCCCATCACGTCATATAGTCGTAGGTTAATCTTTATCCAGTATAGGATCAAGAGGGCATAAGGCCTTAACGCCATAGTGTCGAGGAGCGATTATAGAGATGACTTCTGCCTTACAGGGCATTTTACTAAGCGCCGTACCCCTTGTATCTTAAGTAAGTAATGCACAGGTTATCCTCGTGATGCAAAAGGCCTTACCGTATAATGGCCGCCTACGCCTCAGCAGGCTAAAGGATCTATATGTTCGGATGCTCCTTTTCCACCCGTGTTTTGAGGTAGTGGCTACCGCCAAATCCTCCAACCAGCATTATGCCCTGGTAAATGATGGTAAGTGGCTCTGCCGAGAAAAGTCAAAGCGGTGATACAAACAGTGATGTCTACCCCTGGGCATTTCGCCCTTATCTTAAGCACCTGTTCATTTATGTACTTAAGGATGTCATTAATAATAGGGGAAAAGATTTCTTTTACGTCAGATCTATGAGACAAGTCAGCATAGTTTGGCTTTAAAAGCTAATGCTAATACCCATTTATGGTCCAGCAATTGCAGACTAGGCCACTCTCGGGGTCATCTTTGAGTTTAACCATTAGAAAGTTGATGAGGTATTCTTCAGATTCACCGCCACGATATGCCGGTTTGACCTCTGTTTCAAACTGCTTCTCTGCCTGGAATAGAGCCTTCTTCTGTTTCTGTAGTTCGTGCCATTAGTCCGGGCCAACAAGGTTCTCTACTGCCTCTCTGAACCTCTTGTTCAGTCCGAGAGACCCAGCCATGCCACCTATATTATGTTAATTGACCGGTGTTACGCAACCTAGTAGGTTCTAAGTTCTAACCTTTCCCGGATACTAGTTCCTTCAGTTGCAGTCTGGGTAAAACAGCTTTAACTTGATACGAGATGAGATCGACGGTACCCCCTCCTGCGTCACAGATAACAAAGACATTACTTTCCTCGAGCGAGAAATTTAATGATTGTAAAGTATAGAGGGCTGCGGCCTCTGGTTCTTTAATAAGGCTTACTGGATGAAGACCGGCCATTTTGGCAGCCTTCGCCCTTAATTTGTTAGCGTCCACAACGCAAAGTAAAGCCGTCAGTACTTTGGAGCACTTTACCATTAGAGTCGCATTCTTGGCAGCATCAGACCAAACCGCAGGGACTGTTGTGAAGTGTCAATATAACTCTTGGGCAAAGATAATCTTTCGGCATCATGTTACCTGACATGACAAACTGTTTCTGGCACATGGGGAGGTAGTCCGCCTTCGTAGCTGTCACAATTTCTAACAGAGCGTGCTTATACATGGCTCCAATGTAATTAGACGTAATATGTACGGGAGGCTTAGGGAGCTTTTTAATATCCCGCTTTATATTAGGGGTTTTCAAAAAGTGTGGCATTTGCTATAACGGGTCGAGCAACAGTTTGACCCAACGACGCTCTCGCTCAGGTTCATCTAACCTATGGATGCGCCCTATGTGAAGGTGTTCTTGTCTGAAGGATCGTAGTTGATTAATGTCGGTACTTTAGGAATGCCTCTACCCTTAGCACCTAAATACGCGTCAAGTTAGACCATCGAATTTATTATTGGTGACTATAACAGCGAATAGTACCTAGCCAGTTTAATATTAATATAACTCTAGAGTCTTCCGAACTGGCAAAACAATAGGCAATTCCCGAAAATATTATTCCGAAATCTAAGGCAATAATCACTTTCTCCTGAGCATCGTAAGTCAATGGCTCATTCTTATTTAGGGCCCTATCGCCAGACGATAGATCCGGTACTCGGTGAGGCAGGATCATATTAATGACTTAATAACACCTAATGTCAGAATTTTACACGAGGTTTTACAGGGCGTAAAATTGATTCTGAGATAATCCTTCACAGGGCCGGGACTGTAAAGTAGACTGAAGAGAAGACTCATGGTTCCCGGACGGCTGGTATGCTGTAGCAGCCTTTATTAGTATAGAGTTTATGACTTCGAATACTACGTAGTAGGAAGTCTACGACTTGGCTGACTGGTGGTGGCGGCTTATCCACACTCCTTGCGATAAAGGCAATTTATTCGGTAGGACAAAGCCAATTTAGAGTTTTCTTCTATATAAGATAGGGTAGCGAAGATTGGCTATTCTACAAGTTAAGTTGATACCGTAACTTTCCGTTTCAGTTGTTTATCAGATTACACCGCCTTGGCCGAGCGTCAAGGTTAAAAAAAGTAACAACGAAATGTAGCTTAAATCCTCAGGACCTTAACCATATTAGTAACAGGTCAACTAAAGTCTAAGAATCGTTAGACCAAGCTATTCTAAAGTCACCTTGGCTGGAAATGCTCACAATCTTTCACCTATCCCGGCGGCACGAACCTTCCTCCAACAACAGGTCCCATAACTCTCAAAGTCCATCACCCATAAGCAATGTTAAGCAAGCACTCGGCAGTCCTGGAGATGCAACATTACCAACAATAACCTCATCAGGCAACCAGCAATCCGGAGAAATGCAGGAGCTTATACGCTTCTTAGAAGAGAGATTCCAGGGTGTTCAGCACGGAATTCAACTCATAGACGGCAGGATAAGGGCCCTGGAAAGTCACATCACGGCATCTCAAGCGGTAAGTTTGCTAAGCCATCGGTTACGTATCCACTTCGCCAGAAACTAACGAAGTCAGGATCAGCCCGTTCCTTATTCAGAAGCGCTAGGAGAATTGCCTGAGACGAAGATAAGGCTGCAAGAGGCTCAGAATCAGGTTCAAGGCCTGGAAACGAAGCTCAACATATTCCGCAATATAATAATCGACAGAACTAGAACCCAGGAAGTCACTAACAGAGAGATCACCGATAGGTTCTTATCACTTCGTCAACAAGCTCAGAGGATTGCTCACTCCAAAGCTTATAGAGTCGATCGGAAGGAGGTAGCTTTGCCGTCAAACCCATCCGAAGAGCTCGACAATTTCTATAACCTATAGAGAACGAAATTGAAGCCATCAGACCTTACATTACACTTCAGGGGAAAGGTGTTTGAAATTCTCAATCAAATGATACTTAACCAACGCTGTTTTGGCCTGGTTAGAGTTAAAGACCAGTTTAAAAAACTCCTGCGAAGCTTCGAGGCAAAGATTAAAGCTACACCAAACAATAAGTTCTAGCATCTCCTAGCCCTTCCTCTATTTCTTCAATAACTCACAAACAAGCAATCAAGAGCGATATAGTTTCTACATAGAGAATTACTACCTTAATTTATATTAACCTGCTGGGGATTAACAAGGCTACAAGCAAGAGGTATGCAGAGATTATATTCGACTTCTTTTAGCCACTTCTAGAACATCACGACGGCTAAAGTCAGCAACAAGTAAAGGACATAATGACAAAATTATATTCCGATGCCTTCTCCCTGCGAATGATGATGCGAAAGTCCAAAGGAGGCTATAGATGTGAAATACCGAGCTTAGATGACACTGCTCTTGCGTCTCAGTTGCGGGACCTCGTGGACGTCCATGCGGTAGAGAATAGGAGACCGGATAACAGTTCGGACGAGATTGCTTACTGCCTCTTTGGAGCATTAACAAAACACCAGGAACACATGGGAGAGAACATAATAGTCCTCGAGAAGGCACAGATAGTAGTGAAAAGGAGGCATAGTGGGGGAGAGGCAGGTCACTTTTCTCGTTCTCGGGGTCATTAAAATGCCTAACTTTATTATTCAGCGATGCTACCTATAAACCTCAGAGACGCAAATATATATGCCAGTAATATTAAGGTTCCAAGAGCCTAAGATGGCACACTCTAGGTGGTATGCATACTAGATACTATTGCCTATAACCTGCTATAGAAGCCGGCATATATGCTCTGTGGCTTTGGGGCTTCTGAAATAATAGGTGAATGCCGTAATCTTGCTAATCAACACTGGTCATAAATACGTGAGAAAATCCATAAATACACTCGCAGCGGATTCTTCCACACCATCGTCACCAGTTAGTAGCTCTACAGTACGCAGAATAGAGTTTAGGTCATGTCATCGCATGTAACATCCGTGAGGGTACGGAATGCCCGTTCCGCTACAGACCCTTTCTTTTGCAGATTACCTTTTCCTAGTTTAGCCTTTCCAGCCCTTTCAGCTATTTATTACATCCCTCAGTCAGCTAAGAATAAAGGGTTTCTGTCCACATCCAATTCATGCAACAGCCTCCCCCCATTAAAGCCAGTGTAGATAAATATTTAACCGGTCGAGTTTAGACTGGTCTAAAAACTATCATGTCATTACAAGTATATTAATATCTCTATCTAATAATATAAGGTATTGTCGCAGCTATTGTTTAACGGGGTTTTCCGGCTTGGAAGGGTACCTAAAATTACATGTGACTCCGTGATGGTATAGATGACTACAATACTGCAGCTCTCAATGCGTCTAATGATTTTAGCTTCAAGCTCAGGCTGAAAATCTTTATACTGTAGTCTTAGGACCCCAAATCACCTAATACTTGGATGTTCTGCCGTCCAAAATCGCGGCAACTCTGATCCAACCTGTCGGTTTATGCGACCGCATGTGATTATGTTACACGCAACAAAGAATCTCCATCGAGATTCATAGCCAGTCTGGACCGGGAATGGCAGAGGTAATGACTAATCGGATTAGCCCTCGAGATTTCCACAAAGGCAGCTGACTCGTATTTCTAGTCTCATCACCGTCAAGGGCATTCCCTTCCGGCTACCGACTATCCTACATCTAAATCTAAGAGGAAGCCCATACCCATGCGGCAAGCGAATATCCAAGAATGCTGAACCCGAACTAATCTACTAACATTACGTAGTAGCCCCAATATTCAACAGTCGAAAGGCCTGGCCGGAAAACAGGGTCTCGGTCCCGGTTGAAACCTAACCCTAGCTACTAGGCCACCTCCATATCCGCCAAGGCCGGCCGCTCATCCTCCTAAACAAGATCGAAACCCTCAGCTACGCATTTCACCTGGTCAGCAAGCAGCATTCCCAGGACAGGCTCAGTCGGCAAACATTAATAAATAGTCATCTGAAATTTTAGACTTCTATAGCCCCCCAGAACTTTATTAGTATCAATTCATTCTAGAGGGCCGGTATATCAAACTTATAACTAATAATAAAAGGTTTCACTGCCTCGTTTTGCCCATGCATTCTCTTTAGAAAAACAGCCGGCAGGTTTCAAGACCCAAGCCTGGCAATATATAACGCAGTTAATGAAGATATATAGGTTCACCTAATTAGTTTTATCTTATATCGCTCACAATTACTCCAGTGTATTATATAGACTGTCGCCAGTTTCTATTATCTTAGCGGCTTATAAGTAGCTCACCATAGCTCTCACTCCGCTTTCACGTTTTACTTCGGCCAAACCAAGGCTTAGCTAATATTCCTATTAGAGTTCAGTGGATAGCACGGAAGGAAATACGGACTAGTTATAGCCTCATAGGAAGTAATAGGGAAGATCTTATTTAGTCTATGTGCTGTCCAGTGTATGCACTGGTCCAGCAGGAGAAAGAGACCTTAAGCCATACCCATTCTTCTTACGGTTAGGCTGGTTATCGTTCGCAAGCGCCGATAGAGATATAATTTATCCCGCCTTAACCCCAACAATAATTGTAATCTGATAGAGTTAGAGATTTAGCACTTAAGGTCCAATTGCGGTTCGTATACATAAATGCGCGGTACTTATAGTTTTCTTAATATTAATCCGGGGATTTACTAAGTAAAGCAGCTTTAGCGATATAGACAAATAAAGAAATTGCGGATTTTTCATGTGTAGATTGTCTTCATTACTGTAAAAATGAGATGGGTTTTTAGGTATCCAAAAGGATATTCAGGCTGTTAAACGAGCTAAAATTGAATTCGTTTACATCCACGACATTGACTTAGCCATGTATGTAATGGAATTTAAAAGTTAAGAGGGAATTTTACACCTTTCCGATGACATCAGCCAAGGTAAGTCATGCTACCGCAATCAAATTACAGGTACAACTGGCGCCAACCGAGTCGGCAGAGTTAAGTCGCCCACCCTAGTTAGAGCCCACCCCTGGCTTTAGTCCGCCCCATAAACGCGCTCCGTCCTACGCATCAGATCAGCGCTACCACCTACAATAAATTGTCAAAAATTAAATCATTCTCCAATTAACTTACTTTCTTTTGTATTTTCTTCTCCGGGTTTAAAATACGTAAATATACTAAGCAGGACCTATAAAACGCCATTATAGACATCAGGAATAGGGTTGCCGTTAAGACCGCTGCCACACACCATAGTATACCAAGAGGGACACTTCGTACCCGCCTTAATAGTGCCCAACCTCAACATACAGCACACAACAACCAACAGCAACTCACAGCCAATCAAGAAGAACATCTTAAGCAATAGATTTTACGGCAAAAGGCCCTCAGTTACACGCCAACACACGCACAAGTGCAAGTAATCGCTAGCAGCGTACTTAAACAACAAGGTAATCACAAGCCCCTAGGGAGGAAGTAGTCCAGTCACTTCATAGAGCGCCATTTAGCCATTAAGACAAAATTAGGCCATCAAACTAACTAGAAACGTATAAATACAGCCACTCCGGATAATATCAGGCACCTATTCAACCTATACAAGACTATAAGCTAGATCCCTCCCCGGCGGAGGTATAACGCCGACGAGGGCGGCATTATAGAGGGCCAAGGCATTAACAGGCTTATTATCGGCTCCTCGCAGGAGAACCCTAACACGGTACCAGTTAAAACGATAAATGCCCAGACTTAGATATCTATTATAGAGTGCATCTCGGCGCTCGGGGTCGCTTTAAACCCCCTGGTCATCTTTAAGGCTAAAAGTATCCAAGAATAATAGTTCAAGAAGGATTTCCTAGCTAAGCATCCTGGCTGGCATATTACCTTTTCGGAAAATGGATAGACAAGTAATAATATTACTATTAAGTGGCTAGGGAAGGTATTTTTACCCTAAACGCAACCTAAGGATCCAGCCGATAGTCGCCTACTTATTATCAACGGTCACGGCAGTTATACCTCAGACGAATTTATAACTATATATTACCTAAACAACGTTTACTTACTCTTTTTCCCTGCTTATACTTCCTATATCCTCCAGCCCTTAAATCTCGGCTGCTTTTCCAGTTTAAAAACGGCCTATTATAGGTTAATTAGGGAGTATATAGCTTTAATAGATGCAATAAAGGTTAGAAAGGTAAACTTTCTCGAATTTTATATAAAAGCTTAAGAAATTGGTCTTCGAAAGGAAAACGTTCAATCTAGGTAGAAGGCGACAGGCTTATACCCTAAAAGCATAGCCAAACCTCTAAATTCTCGATAGGTCGTAGTAGCTAAACGGCTAGCTATACCACTACGTATCACCTCGGATATTTTAACACCAAAACGCGGCGGCGACATTGTAAAGCTATTTGCCGAGAAGAGCGGCTCTTCCACTTTACGACTGTCTATTCGAAAAGCCGCTGCGGCATTAGATAAGGTTGCGATAGAGGTTATACTGAGGGACCGTAAGATCGAACGCTTACGGGTATAACTCGCCTAGGCAAAACCGACTAAACGTCGTAAGATCATCCAAGATCCGAATGAACGCTTTGCAAGCCTTACGCAGATACTTGCGTAAGCTAATCGAGAGCCTCAATAACGTGTTCGGAAGGCAAGAAACGCGGTACAAGAGGTCATTATCGTGGAGGGGGAGAGTAGCTCTAAGTCGGAAGAGGAGCCGGCACTGGCTCTACAGTCAGCACGCAGTCAGCGACCAACAAAATGCTATATAGAGCGAGATTCAAGTGCAGACAAAGAAAGCGACTAAAGAGCGCCAAATGCAATTTTCCTTATATTTTTACCATTAAATTTGACTTTATTACGACCTAGTTACGTCGATATACCAATTATGCGATGTAGGCTAAATAGAGCAGGCCAAAGCCAGGGGTAGGCCAAAACTAGGGTAGGCGACTTAGCCATAGTCTAAAGTCGCTTCAGATATCAGGGAGCTAGACCTATTTCGCCCCGAGTTACTCGCTACCTTTTATACATCGACAGCTTAATATAATAAAACAGGCGAAGTCACTAGACCGTTCTAAGCAGGGCACGAAATATCCCGAGCGAAGTACTGATTTTCAGAATCAATCTAGGGGGGTAAAAGGCTGTCATGCCGAGATAGTGCAGCCTGTGGTATTCTTAACAGGTATTGGCAGGCACGATAGGCCTGCACACGGAGTCATATAAGTTCGCGTTCCGATAAGGCTAGGTCTCTCCGCGGACGGCCCATTACTGGTTACACCTCTTTATCCGGGTTTGAATGTCCCGGAGTAGCTACAGACTCAAACGTCATTCGCTCCAACATCCTTCTCTCCTCCGTTCCATCAGCCTCGGCGTAAAATACACTCCTCATTCATCCTATATCTTTCGGGGAATACGCAACCGGAACAGCCAACGACATATTCGCTGCAGATAGGTAATTGTATAGGGAAGTGTCATTACCAAGACTAGCATCTTCAAAATCCAAGTTTCCCTATAGGAGATACCGGCCGCCGGCGGATAATACGGCAGGATCGCCCAGAAGGGAATGTTCACGGGAACGGCCTATTAGGAAACAACGCTATAAGTAAATCGATAGAAAGGGAAGAGCTATATTAGCAGGTCTACCGACAATCAGTAGCACCAGCCGCGATATAATAGACCTGGCTTACCAGCCGGACACTTTCGTGGCTGTCGGCTTCTCAAAGTCACTCGGCCTAGCCCTGGCAACGCAACTATTAACGTCATTTTCTGCCACGCTCTCGCTCTCACTGCTTCTTAACTTCAGTTAGGACCAATAGAGGCGCCATGGTACTTTAACGCAGTTAATTCTAATAAGATATATATACGATAGAAAAACAACACGTTCACATATTCAGGAGACTTATCAGGTTCCTCGGCTTCTTAATATATTTTAGTTAAGGCACTCTTTCCTTTTACTCATACACATCTCACCAATTTAGTCTTTACAAGACCTAGCAAAGGGGCAAACTTAATTTTAAGCCTGAAATAGTAATTAGCTAGGATAGACGCATTAACAAGGCTGCAATACAGTCATTGGTTCTAGAGAGCACGCTAAGAAAAAAAGCAAACATGGTATAAGACTGAATTTAGTAAATCTACTTTCATAGAGCCTAAAGATGTGACGCAACGCTCTAGGGTAAAATGAAAGGCAGGCGGCGTGACAGGTCAAACAAAACGAGCCGAAATTCATAGCGATATAGGATATAAAGAAATTTTTACCCATTATCAATATAAATGCTCGGGTTTACAATATATTTGCTTGAATGCGTTACGTGATTTAACAAAGTCTACATTATTCGCTATGACACAACAATATCCATAAACAGTGTTTATATCGATGGAATGCATTCGACTATATACTGGGATGCATATTTTTCTCTGCTATTCAGTCAAATATTGCTTTAGACAAAGTCTAGCTATTTTAGGACGTCGCTGTGGAGTCAACTAGGATATCATCCGGCTCAAGCCCTGGGGTCATTAGCTCATTTCTAGAGTAGATCACGATGCTATAGAGGCGGCAGGGATACCGTCCGGTCCAAGCCCTCCTCTCATTGGTTTTACACCCGCAAAAGCGACTAGGGTGTAACGGTAAGTGACAGGGCTATAACGATATTTCGTAAGCAGTCTCTTTAAGCTCGGACCATGCTTCCATCTCGACACCGAGTCGGATGCATTCTTTTACATAGTTTCTAACCAGAGATAGATAAAAAATGGGTTTATGGTTATAAATCACTTACGTACTTTCTTCTCTATCATTTAATATAACCACCTTTAGATACATCGTTATACTTGAATTTTGGCATAATAAAACGTCTCTGGCGACTACCCACGTAAATTGTATTAACACCTCCCAAAACTCAAGCCTAGGGGGAGCCGGATTCACATGTCCTATAGGGATAAGAGTATATGCACGGATAGGACTGTCATCGTACACGGGCCAGTTTTATTGTATCCTGTCATATTACCGCCACGACTGCATACAGTAGTAGTAGTAGTAGTAGTAGTAGGGCATACCGTCCAGCCTTACGGACGAGTTTCCCTTATCTTCTGCGCTGGCCCGAGGCTTCCATACATTCACGCAAGATTACCCATACTCATAAGAGTAAGAGGATAATCTGCAACAAACTCCATAGTGTAAGCAGGAAAATGCCTAGTGCGAGCGCACCGGCCCTGTATACATACATGAACGCAATATTAGCCATGCTCGTCAGAGTCTCCGGATAATCAGCTCTAAGCTTCACCTTGCTCAGTTCTATCACCTCTACTTACAGCTTTACCGCTTCCTTCTATCGGCCTTGGTTCCAGTATGTCAATACAAGATTATACATACTTGACAGTATATATAGATAATCTTCTTTAAGCTTCATCTTCTGAGCCTCTATTACCTATATTTATAGCTTTTCTGCTTTCTTTTATTAGTCTTGGCTGCAGTATATTAATGCAAGATTATACATACTCGTCAGAGTATATAGATAGTTAGCTCCAAGCTTTATCTTCTAAGCCTCTATTATCTATATCTATAGCTTCTCTGCTTCCTCCCACCGGCCTTTATTCCAATATATTAGTATAAGATTATTTATACTCCTTAGGGTATCTAGATAATCTTCTTTAAGCTTCATCTTAAAAATCTCTATTACCTATATTTATAGCTTCTCTACTTCCTCCCACCGGCCTCGGTTCCAGTATATTAATATAAGCAATAAAATACTTTCTAGAGTTTCCTTATAATCTTTCCCTAATAGCCTTTTATAAGTTCTCCTCGCTTTAAAAGTTATCTACTCTGCCACGGCATATCTACCTTATACCCACGCATACCTTCTGCCATTATATAAAAGGCCTAACCATGCCCCCTTTAAATGGTTTTCATTTAACCAGTATTTAGCTACTACCTCAACGTAGGGGAAAAGGGGTCAACATTACGGCCAGTTCTTATAATCTACAGATAGAAACAAACTCGCCATTACTATAATATACTACTCTAGAAACTTATCCTTAAGTCCCTTAGCTTTTAGCCATCTCCACAATACCAGCTACACAAGCCTATGCATCTTAAATATACTTATATCCTTACTTAGCATAATAAGATAGTAGTCCTATAGTAGCGCTATATTATCCTCGAACTTATTTCTAGTCTTATTAGTATCTTGAGGATCTGCACCAGTGTTATCTTTAGGGCCACTTAACCGTGCCGTGTTATAGCTATCTTTAGGAGCCTTAAGGAGCGACCTAGGGATTCCTTACCGGTTAAAGAAGCTTATTAATAAAAGGAGGTCTGCAGCTAATAGCCTCCTTAAATGGATATGGTTAAACAATACTTACTATATCGTAAGTATGGCGTTTAATACATCTCTATCCTAGCGAAGATCTTAACGTAAATTACCATTATTATAACTAAGAAGCTTTACTTTTATATTTTCACTTTATTAAAACTTATTAAGGTATTATATAAACAAGGTATATAATGACCGCATTTAGATATAGGCTGCAGCCTGGCTAATGGCAAGTAGGATAAGGTTAAGCAACTTTACCAAGTTAGCTATAGCATTCACATCCAATAGTATACTAAATCTATTCTCTAGAAGCTTTATAGCTTCTTCCTGCGTTATAGGACTAATTTTATGAATTGTCTAAGAGGTACCAGTTAATCTAAATGCCAGGCCCCTATTACGTATAATAAGAAGTATGAATCCATTTAGACTCTACGGCAGACACTTTACTAACTTTCGCCCTTCATTATTATTTCCACTGGTACTATATAATAATATATTATTATTATTAGCATTATTAAGAACTAAAAGCTATTTACCGTTTTATATATTAAAAAGCCAATTAAATATAAGCTAGAGAATATTAATATTAGGATAATTACGGCCTATTAACTTAACTTTATCGGCAATTAACTTAAACCCTTTAATAATACAGACCTAAGTACTAGTATATACCTAGAATACCTATATTTTAGCTAAATAAGCTATAAACCGATAGGCAAACTTAATAGCTAGCTAGGACTTACTATTTCTTTATTAGAACTTGCCAGGGTAATATATTTATTTACTTCTAAAAATATACCCTATACTACCAAGACCTACTATAGCGATATAACTGGCCGGCTTAGAGTATTAGCGACTGATCTGGTTAAGGATATCTTTATAATCGACAAATACAGGATCACAACAGAAGGGGATTAACGCGAATAGGGGTAGGGTCAATTCTACAGGCTCTGCAGAAGATATCAATACAATCTACTTTTAAAGAAGCGCTACAATAGGTTAGCGGTAACGTACCCGGTAGAAGGTTAAAGCTCGCTCAAATTGATCCGTAATTGTAGCCTACTTACACTCCATTATTTATATCTCTAAATACTATAGAAGAAATACATTCTGTTATAGTCGGTTTAATCGCAAGAGGTTGCTATAATCCAGTGCAGTACAGTAGCGTCACGATGTGCATTTCTAGCTAACAGAACCTCGTCGAATGCATCGGTGGCTATAGGTCCACGTGATTACTGTCTCAGCTGACATTACCCCTCTCCAGGCTGATCACAATAGACATTCTATAAAGCATTATTGTATTATTCCAGTATTACTGCACCGGTAGACTTTTAACAATGGACCCTTTAAGCATTACAGCTGGCGTCGTAGGTGTCGCCATGCCGGCTTTACAATACGCATAGCAGTTACAGAATACCATCCAGGCCATTGCCAATGCGCCTAGTAAGATTACATTACTTAGGCAAGAGCTGCTAACGATTAAGCAAGCCATTATCTCTATTCAGGAGGTATTTAATTAACAGTAGCAGTCCTTAGGTAAGCCTATAGTCACTTAATCTAAGACCGGGATAAATATCTACAGAAAGTCATACAGTAATTTTCAAGCCGCTATTAATTATTAGACTTAATATAGTAAAGAAAGAAAGCTATCTTAATATAACCGAATGGCAATTAGCCTTTTTAGATAAGAATAAATTAAATTAATATTATCTTAGATCCAGAACTATAAAGGCATGCTTACTTTAGTTATTAGTATTGCTAATCTATAAGTACTCCTACTGGTAACTATAAGGTATTACGGTACTAATAGAAAGATAGCTATAGTTCCCTTTAATAGATAAGTGTAATTAAAGAAATGATAAGGATGGTATTAATTAAGGGGACCGAGATTGCAAAAGCAGTTTCGACCATAGAAAGGCAACTAGATAAGGTGAACTTTAGGCTAAAAAGGCTTTATCTTGCGTTATTAGAAAAAGTTAAGGAGAATCCTGATAAGATAAGCGCTAAAAGCTAAGTTAAGATAGAGAAATTCGCGTTATAGCAGTCTCTCGACCTACTTAAGGCTTTAAATGAAAACATATAATCTGCAGTTAATGATGCTAGGAAGGGCCAAGGCCAAGTCATTAGTAGGATAAGCTTTAGTAAGAATAATAAAGGTATCTAAACCGTAATTAGTAACGCTCCTATTAACTTCTCTATAGATAAAACTAGGGATGACTAGGTAATTACTAGACATTTGATAGTAAATATAGATATACATATTACTGCCTAACAATAAGTGCTGAATATATGAAGAGTAAAACTCTTTAGCAATGGCTTTATCAGTTTATAATATTTCCTACTCTGCATTAACCTAGGCATTCTATGCCGTCAGCTGATAAGCGCTAGCCCCACATCCGGCACTACAGGGCCGCTTTATCACGCTTTAGGTAGTTGAATGCAGCCTGGATCCTTATCTACTTTCCAGTTACGGGTCAGATGACTCCATATCTGCAACTGTCTTTCTGCCACCAGCCAATCCCATTATCAATCAAACCGTCCAGTTACATCTTGCTTGGATTGATTGATTGGTGATATGCATGGTAATCGTGGTTACATCAGCCTTACAGGGCTTAAGAGATCTTGCTTTCTCGACTAAGTAGACTTTCCAGCTCTGGCCATAAAGTATAATTCCAGAAGTCGGCTAGGCTTATTAAGTAAGATATCTTGCCCAGCCTGCTTGGCGACATTTCTATTGTTCAAGGCAATCTTCCACTTGAGCACATAGTGCAGATAAGGTGGAGGCTGGTTATCGTCTCGCTAGTCTGGACCCCATTCAGCCTAGGGCAAGAAAGGGGGCGTCTTTCAAACGGGCCAGAGCTAGCTTGATTAGGATAGGCCCGCCCATTACAGCAGCTAACTAGGCTAGTCTAGGTCATCGGTAAGTTAATCATCAAGGTCATCGTCACTAAAGCAGTCTTAGGGGGGGTCCTCATCTACATCCATGGTTTGGTCAGTAAGCACTTATCAGAAAGGTATAGGGCTAGATAACCTCGATGGTTTGGTAAGGTAGCAAGCCAGGAAGACACATATAATCTTCCCTTATCTTCACATGATCTAGATCATACATAAGCAAAGGCTTGAGAAACTGTTCGGCCAATGCCATCAAAATCTATTTTCAGTCTTAGTCAGCAGCTTCGCCTGCAAACATGATGACTGTATTGATAAGGCTTCAATTCAGCGTCTTGTGCCGCGTGATAAATACATTCTTATCAATAGTGGAAGCCGGACCAATAGGTAGTTCTATAGATACAGCTAATAAGAGATACCATTGTAGAAATCCAGGATATAGCATTATCCACCTATTAATATAGAAAATACCATTCGTGGCCTCGACGTATGTAAGAGATCGGTAGAGGTCATCATGTAATCTACTTTATGTATCCCACGGACTCAAGCCCATGTCAGCATTGATTATTCTAGCCCGAAAATGGGACTACTCGACACTACTTAGGTCTACCTTGGGTATAGACAATCCGCATTTGGTAGGGCCAGAATAAGCTGGTTCACTAGGCTAACTAATACGCCAATTTTGGTCATTAGCATAAGCAGCATACTAGAAAGTGCCTATATATACCTAATATCTAGGGTAAAATATGCCAAGAGTGTGCGAGTGGAAGCTAATTTCACTCCTAATGGTATTCCATAGCTACATGAAAGCGTTCTATATTAGCTTATATATATATATCGGGTCATCAAGTGTTTCGGAAAGGCATTATCTCAGACGCAGTTCAGTGTTGATGAGTCCATTAGATCAATTTAATAATTTTCAACAAGTTATACAGTACAGTAGGTAAATAGGAAGAAGATACAGTAATGTCACTCTGGCTAAATAGATCGAGGTAATAATCATGTGTATATAGCGAAGAATACAGTATAGTGTATTGGGTTAGGTTGGGAATGCTACAGTAAATATTGACCTTATCGCGGCCATAAGTAGCCGTTCTGGCTGGCCTTAAACAACAACGGCAGCGATCACCGACCGATAATCACAGTTCCGATATGGTTCGCTGTGTACTCTCATAGGCCACCTCAGCCACAGAACGATACAGGCTCAGCTTAACTGGACTGTAAAGTAGAGGCCGAATATTGCCTTCATAATACTTACAAACGGTTATCGTTAAAGATGGCACATAGCAACAACAGCATCCATAACAAACAGTCTCGACTTGAGTAAGCGCACTATAGAAGTCACACCAGTCACGGTATGGCCCATACTCAAAAACCTTATGGTAACAGCCACCTCAGCCTCTAATTACGGCCGAGACTATATAGTTAGTTTTTAGTAGGAAGTAAAGCTTAATTGTCAAGGGAAACAACTACAGCTACTCTCAAAGATATCGAGGAACAGGAACAGAACCTGGGTATATAGTATAATTCTCTGTCTCTGCAATGTTGCCTTAATATCGATAGCGAACTTCACTTCGAAATTTACAAACCTAGGTAGAAAAGACCCAGGACCTTCAGTTAGTTATTCTTAGTTATTAATATTAATCTGCACAGCAAGGAGCAAAATCGGCTTCATCCTCTAAGGGACTGTTTTATAAATATAAGCGCTAGATCACAAACAGACAGTACGATTCCATAGATCTTGGTACATTATACCTATTATACCTAAGCGGTTCTACCAAATCCCAAGAGCCGTAACTAAGGATACTACTAGAACAGATGCTAATTACGACGTAGCGAATTATATATAGCCAATTAAGCTTATATTACCAGAAGCAAAACAAGTAAAGTCATTAGGCTTTTTACGTGATATATCAACATATCGAGTCCAAAAATGTCATTATTAAAATGCATGTTTCAAAACCTAGAGATCTTTGTAATTAGGAGAAAAGAGAACATTTAACCATTAACCCATTGGTTAAAGATAGACAGAGACTTCCTAGTAAGAGAATAACTTAGGCCAAGAGCATGTCGCTGCCTCCATATGTAGTTTTTCCATCATGGATAGTTCCTATTTATGTTAACCTTGATTGCTCTGCATAAAATTGAGATTGTCCATGGTCGTCAGAGTATATAGATGATCTCCTCCAAGCTTCATCTTAGCAATATTTACCACCTGCATCTATAACTTCTCTACTTCCTCCCATCTGCCTTGCTCCGAGTATATAAATGCGAGATTATTCATGGTCGTTAAAGTATCCAGATAATCTTCTCCAAACTTTACATTGCGAATCTCCGTTACGTACATAAATAGCTTTTCTGCTTCCTCCTACCGGTCTTGGTCGCTATATATTAATGCAAGATTGTTTATACTTATCAGGGTATCTAGATAATCTTTTCTAAGCTTCGTCTTATAAGTCTCCATTACCTATATATATATCTTCTCTGCTTCCTTCCATCGGCCTTGGTTCTAGTATGTTATTACGAGATTACCTATAGTTATTAAAGTATTTAGGTGATCTTTTCTAAGCTTCATCTTACTAGTCTCCATTACCAGCATAAATAGCTCCTCTGCCTTCTCCTATCGGTCTTAGTTTAAGCATGTTAATACGAGATTATTTATGGTTATTAAAGTATTTAGGTGGTCTTCACCGAGCTCCGTCTTGAAAGTCTCTATTACCTGCATAAATAGCTTGTCCGCTTTATCCCATCGGCCTTACTTTAAATATATCAATACGAGATTGCCCATGCTCGTCAGGGTATCTAAATAATCTTCTCTAAGCTTTATCTTATAAGTCTCTATTATATATACTTCTAGCTTCTCTGCTTCCTCCTAACAGCCTTGCTTCAAGTATGTCAGTAAGAGGTTACCTATAGTTATTAAAGTGTCTAGATAATTGTCTTTAAGCTTCGCCTTGCTAGCCTCCATTACCTATACTTCTAGCTTCTCCGCTTCTTTCTATTGACCTTGGTCAGAGTATATAGATATAAGTAATAATTTACTCGCTAGAGTTATGTTATAATCTTTCCCTAGCGGCCTTTTATAAGTTCTCTATGAATTAAAAAGTATCTACTCTATAACTAAATATCTGCCTTAAAGGCGCGTATACTATCCCCTGTTATATAATAGACCTGCCTATGCCTCTTTTAGATTATCCTTATTTGGCCAGTACTTAATTACTGCTTCCATATAGACGAAAAGTAATTAATATTACATCTAATTCTTATACTTTCCAGTTAGAAACATACTTACTATTACCGTAATATACTACTCTAGAAACTTATCCCGCCGACCTTAAGCTTCTAGCCATCTCCTTGTTAATAGCTATATAAGCCTATATATCTCTAACGTCCTTTTATTCTCGCCTTGTATGATAAGATAATAGTCCTGTAGTGTTGCTATGTTATCCTGTAATTCGTTTTTAGTCTTATTATTACTGTCTTAAGATCCTAAATCGGTTATTGCTTTAGGATTTACCGATTGTATAAAGCTATGGCTATCTTTTAAAGGCGTAAGGAGCGACTTAGGGATCCCTTGTAAATTAAAGAAGCTTATAAATGAAAGGAGATCCGCGGCTAATAGTCTCCTAGAGCGTATATAGTCGAATAATATTTACCATGTTATAAGTATAGCGTTTAACGCACCTCCATCCTGGTGAAGATCTTAACACAGGTTACCGGCGTTATAACTAAGAAGCTTTACTCTCTTACTTTCACTCTGCCTAAACTCACCTAGGTATTATATAAGTAAGGTTTACGGCGCCTGCGTTTAAATATAGGCTGTAGCTTAGCTAATAGTAAGCGGCATATAGTCAAGCGACCTTACCAAGTCGGCTATGGCATTTACATCTAACAGTATTCCAAGTCTATTCTCTAAGAGCTTTAAAGCCTCCTCTTATGTCATAGGACTAATTCTATAGATCGCTTTATAGGCACCGGTTAACCTAAATGCTAGGTCTCTATTATATATAGTGATAAGAATGGCTCCATTTAGGCTTTAGGGTAGATACTCTATTAGCTTCCGCCTGTTGTCTTTATTCCTACTAATACTGCCTAGTAATACCTTAGAGTTATTAGCACTATTAAAAACCAAGAGCTATTTACCGTTTTATATATTAAAAAGCCAGTCTAATATAAGCTAAAGAATATTAATATCGGGATAATTATAACCTAACAGTTTAACTTTATCGGCAATTAACTTAAATCCTTTAATAACCTAGGCCTATATACTAATATATACCTAGAATACCTATATTTTAGCTAAGTAAGCTATAAACCGGTAGGTGAACTTAATGGCTAGCTAGGACTTACTGTCTTTCTATTAATACTTGCCAGGGTACTGTATTTATTTACTTTTAAAAATATACCCTATATTACTAAGACTTATAATAGCAATGTAACTGGCTGGCTTGGAGTATTAACGGCCGATCTGGTTGAGAATATCTCCGCGGTTAATAAACGCAGGGTTATAACGGAAGGGGATTGACATGAATGGGGGCAGGGTCGGTTCTAGCGGCTCTGGAGAGGATGTCAGCACAATCCACTCTTAAGGGAGTGCTAGCTTAGCGGTAACGTACCTGGTGGGAGGTTAAATCTAATTAGGCCGTAATTATAGCCCACTTCCACTCCGTTGTTTCCATCTCCATAGACTATAGAAGAAATACGTTCTGTTATGGTCGGCTTGGTTGTACTGTAAGAGTTTGCTATGATCCGGCACCGATTAACGTAGAGGCATGAAGAATATGTACTTCTAGCTGACAAAAGGGAGATAGGTGATTGGAGGCACCCGTGTCATATGATACAGCCTCATTCACCCTTTACCCCGCTCGCAGTCTTAATAAGACAAGGCATGCAGAAATACATAGCCGACTAGACGTTGTCTCTGTATCAGCAGAACTTCAACAATAGATCCTTTAAGCCAAGTAGCAAGCATACTGGGAGTTACTATGCTAGCTTTACAGTGCATATAGCAGCTATGGAAAACCATCCAAGCCATTTACAATATGCCTAGCGATATTACGTCACTTAGAGAAAAGCTACTGGCCATTAAGCAAGCCATTAACTCTATTTAAGAGGTATTTAATAAATAGTAACAGTCCCTAGGTAAGCCTATAGTATTACAGTCTAAGACCGGCATAAACCTATATAGAAAGTCATATAGTAATTTTTAAGCTACTATTAATTATTAGACTTAATATAGTAAAGATAGAAAGCTATCTTGGCATAACTAAATAATAATCGGTCTCTTTAGGCAGGACTAGATATAATCGACATCATCTTAGCTACAGAACTGTAAAGGCACTCTAACCTCGGTTACTACCGTAGCGGCTCTGTAGGTATACCTATAAGCAACTGTGGGATATTATAATACTAATAAAATAACAGCCGAAGTTCCCTCTAGCAGGCAAGTACAAACGAAGTAATAATAAAAATTATATTAGTAAAGGAGACTGAGATTGTAAGAACGCTTTTAGCTACAGAATAGAAGTTAGAGGAGGTAAACGTTAGGCTAGGAAAGCTCTATCTAGCGTCGTTAGATTAAGTCGAGGAGGATCTTAATAAGGCGTACACTAAGAGCTAAGTGGAGATTGAGAAATTCGCGTTGTAGCAGTTACTTAACCTGCTTAAGGCTCTGCATGAAAACATATAATCGGCAGCGAGAGATATAAGGAAGGGCCAGGGTTAGGTTATCCATAGGATGAGCTTCGGTAATAATAATAGAGATATCTAGGCCGGAATTAGCAACGCTCCAATTAACTTTTCCATTAGATAAAACAAAGATAAATAGGCAATCACTATTTAGTTTATAATAAACATACATACACATATTACTGGCTAATAAGGACTACCAAGCGCATGAAGATTCAATGACCTCTTTGGCAATGGCTTTATTAACTCATAATGCCTCGTACCCTATATCGAGCCGGGCGTTCTATTCCGTTCTGCCACCTAATAAGCGCTAGCCCCGCATCCGGCACTACAGGGGCCACTTTGCCATTCTTAAGGTAGCTAAATGCAACCTGGATCCTTATCTTCTTCCCGTTGTGGGCTAGTTGGCTCCATACTTGCAGATATCATTCTACGACCAGCCAATCATTTACCAACTCGTCAAACTATCTCGCTCGGATCGATCGGTGACAAACATAACAATCGTGGTTGCATTAACCTTACAGGGCTTATTAGATATTACTTTCCCAACTAATCTTTCCAGCTCTGGCCGTTAAATATAATCCCCGAAGTAGCTTGGGCCTATTAAGTAAGATATCTTACCCAGCCTGCTTGGCGACATTTCTGTTGTTTAAGATAATCCTCCTCTACTTGAGTGTATAGTGTATTTAAGGTGAATGCTGGTCGTCGTATCGCCGATCTGGATCCTATTCAGTCAGTCTAGGGCAAGAAAGGGAGCGTCTTTTGAGTGGACCGGAGCTGGCTTGGCTGGGATAGGTAACCTCGATGGCTTGGCCAGGTAGTGAGCGAGAAGGACAGGTGTTATCTTCTCTTAGCTCTCGTCACGTGGCCAATATCATGCGTAGGCAATGCTGGAGTAATAACTTGGCCAATGCCACTAACATCTCATTTTCAGTATCAGCAAGCTGCTTTACCTGCGACCATGATAGCTGTATTGAAGCAGATTCAATTCATTGTCTTATCGCACGTGATAAATTCTTTCTTTTTAATGGTGTAAGAGATTTTAATGGGCAGTGTTGTAGATGTAGCTGTACCTACTATAAAAAGAATTTCATAAAACTTAGAGTAACTTATTGCTATGATACTAAACCTTAAATCTTATCTCAGTCTTAGTCCTGAGCTGGAGTTAAATACTAACATGATCGTTCCCTTTGACTGGGGTTGCTGACTAATATCTCCCGCTTTACCCTGGTCTCTTTTAACTTCAATCGATTAATTGATTCTAACTTTGAACGGGTCGCAATGCCGCAAAAATGACTTTCGAAGGCTGGAAAGCCAGATATAAGCTTCCCTCAATGTAATGAATCGATGCGTCCACTTGAAATGCATTTTATCGACAAAAGGTTGGGGGTGACCTGAATCCGTTTGGGTTAAATGGATTCAGGTCGTCTGTTCATTAGCGCCTTTTTTTAACTATGGGACTGTAAATGGATTCAGAGCTGTATCCGCCTTGCAGCTAGGAGTAGGGTAGTGGTGCATGGTATTTCATGTATTTCATGTATTTCATGTATTTCATTTACCATACCCATACTCCACCAATAGCTTTGAACCGAAATCTTTCCCTCATGATTTTGAATAGAAAGAGCTTTACGCCAACTCAACTCATCTCAGATGAACGTGAGGTCCTCCCATGTCTTCTCATGCTCGTCTTCCATCATCTCGCCAGACATCATTCCATCAATATAGGCCTCGCCTTTGATTATGTAAGTGCCCTGGGGGACATAAAAACCTGGTTTTGTGCTGGCAATGAGCGGTCGACCATGCCCTTTAATAATGATTACTACGTCTCCTGGCAAGACGCTATTGGGTACTAGGCCCAGATAGCCTTTCTCAGTGAGCATCAACCGCCTCCTCTTGGTCCTTACGGCCATGGTCCGTACCGCAGCGCTACGAGTGCCATGACAATCTGCCCACGCTTGGACAACCGGCATGCCATCCAATCCATGTTCTGACATGGATATGAGGTTATCGATGAGGTTCCAGCGTGGTAGCCAAGAGGATAATGGAAAGCCATTAATCATGAGTTCGGCGTTGTCAATCACAAATTCGTAGGGCGAGAGGTCATACTCGGTCTCGGAGTAGTTGAAGCCATCGACGAAGGCGTCGAGAAGCGCGGAGTATTCCTTCGGGGCCCTGCGACCGTTGTTATCTGTTCCGGCTACGAATGTGCGCCAGAGCGACGTCGAGGGAGTTTCGTCTTCTATAGGCCATGGGCTGCTGATAGAGGGCTGTGTCATTCCTGGTGAGAACTCGGGATTTCTCACGTCTGGATCTGAGCTGGAGATGGGACCTAGACCGTCCACGACGTCGATGATGAAGCCGTGGCACTGCAGATTGCCTCGAGCGTCGAACTCGATCGATGGTGCCGAATCGAGGTCTTCGAATCCCATGATTTGATATGGTGTCCACTTATCGCCCGCTCGGAAGGTTCCCTCGATGATGCCTGTCTGTCTTTCTGACGCTAGGTTGGGAACCCATGATGGAAGTTCCTGAGGATGCCCCTTTGTGTCTTTGAGATAAAATGTCGCTCCATCTACTAAACACAAAACTTCTAGTGGATTGCGATAGGAGCGACCGATGCAATTCTTGGCGAACTCGGTATACACTTCTACGGTCGATTTCGTGGAATCCCAGGTTATACCAAAATCCGGTAAGCCGGGTAGAGCTAGCATGCCGAAAACTCTGTCTCGGGGGTCGAAACAACCGGCTTGAGATATAAGACGCAGGGCCTGCCATATAACTGAGCCTCGCATGGGCCCTGCTGTTGGGCCGCTATTCAACTTGTTGAGATAGCCATTAGAAGGAGCCATGATTGACCTGAGGGCTTTCCTATGCCCCTGAATCTCCAATTGGGCAATCTCTGCCACATGATTGATAGTTGCTCCGATCTTCAATACCTGCTTCTTTCTTTCTTTCAGCCTCTGTTCGTGAGATGCTGTTGGTGTCGGAATTATCGCGTACGATAAAGACTCCACGAAAATATCACTAATCGCTGAATACAAGAATGCGGCATCTCTTATATACCGCCATTCAGTTACCCGGTTCCCGATTATAAAAGCCATATCAGCGGTTCCCATCGCCATCTCCTGAATGACCCACAGGCGCCGCCAGTATGGAAGACTGAAGAACTCAAAGACCAGTTCATTCTCCTTGTCCTCCCAGAAAGCAGCTTTAGACTGGGCCGCTGCTGTTCTCCACACCTCTAATGCTAGCTTGAGATACATTGCGGTCGCCTCTCGATGTTGGTGTGCATATTGGAGATTTGCTTCGTCGAACGCCTCCTGCCACTCAGTTCGATACATCTTAGATATGTCCTGAATGTGGTCGATTGCCTGGTACAGGGTCTCATTCCCGTTACCAAGCCATACAACTATGTTGCCAGCATGTTTGTATATGGCACTCATTGCTTTCAGTTGTTCAGCTTTCTCTGTGTCTCCCTTTTCAGGATCGGCCTCTTGATTGATACAAAGTGCATCAATCCATATTGGAAGTCCAGTTTTGAACAGGTCAATAGTACGAAGTTGGCGAAGCGCTGCGTCAAGGTTATGTCCGACGTCCATGAAACCAAACTCGCTGTTCACTTCTGGCTCGAGCAAGGCCCCGTTCTGGAGGTAGATCCTCTTCTTCGGCGCATCGGGCTGCCACGTATATGACAGCGCGACATAATTTCCAAAGTCGAACTTGCGATGGAAATCCGGATGCGGTCTCTCAGGAGGACGCACTGTTTTTGGGGAGGATTTGAACTTCTGGCGGAAACTGCTACTACTGCTGTCATCCGTGGGCCAGGCCATGGAAAATCCGCCTCCAGTATCTTCTGGAAACCTGACCATGTTGGAAATGGCTTGGACGAACAATTGTCGCGCGGCTGCTGGAGGTAGACTGTTGGACGAAGATGGAGACGACGACTTTTTGAAAAGCTTTGAGACTCTCTTCGTTACACGCTGTAGACTTGAGCCGAAGTCTTTCTTTTCAGCCTTCTTACAATGTATAGAATGAGGCGTTTCATAGACCTCCTCTGGCCGATTCTCCACATGTTTGCTAAAGTAAACAGTCGGGTAGCGAGACGCCAACGACTCCGGCCCCTCGCCGGCGGCGAGATGGCAGCCACATATCTGAACGTGTTCGATGTTGCCGCGGATAGGGCTTGAATCGTCTTCGCCTGCCTCGAGGGGCAGGATATTCATTACCCGAATCACATAGTGGCCCGCGAGGTTTTTGAGGAGAGGCCTATATACGAACGGTTGAGTTGAATCCATGTTGATAAAGTACTTTCTTGCGACATGCCAATTAACTCTATATGATGCACTTGCGAGAGAGACTTGACGGATTTTTGCAGAAAGGTTATTTAGTTTTCAGCTGAAAGTGTCCACCTAATCAGTTGTGTTAGAAATAGAGGGGTTGGTTGCTTAGTAAGCACACTACTGTATATGGGGCCCCATATAGATAGATAGATAGAGTTTATTATACCCGGGTGAACGAATCTCATAGGGCCAATAGGTACGCTAGGCTATTTACGATTCCTACTGTACCAAGCAAGAACTGCTTGTAATTTACTAAATTACACACCTTTCGTCCGTGCGCTATCCCCCTGTCCCCATTATCTTCATGAAACTACATCCTTTTTATCCGTGCACGTTCGTTGGAATTTGCTACTACACTAATTACCACAGGTAATAGCATCCAATACCATTTTGTCTGGCCCGTGCACCATTCTTTTGATCTTAGGTTCTGGGTTCGAATATAAAAGTTACTCGGCCTGTGCGCCTTCCCTTGCTTACATCGTATGGTTTAGTGGACTAATCCCCTGTCGCTGTAAATAAGTAGGAAGCGGCTTAATCAGCTCAATTTTAAAATAGAAGAGAACCTACTGCATAATGACCTCATACACAAGGAGATAATCAAATTCAACCCGGCCTAGATGCCTGCTGTTTCTCCGGAAAAGACAGAAGCTAAAAATGGCCTAGATTTAGATCATCTCGCTTACATCTGTAGCATTGCTCCAGTGCCATTTAGCCCGTTCCGAAAGCATGACTCTGCCGTGTAGTGGGCGTTAGGGCCACAGAAGGGATGGATAACAGAGTTTATTCCTTCTCCGGGGAAAGAGAAAATAGCCTTGGTCTATGGCCGTTTTCGATTTTAATGAAGACTCTGTTAAAAACCCTAAAACGGCTTACTTAACCGGCTACAGCCAGAAAAAGCCCCTCAGCACAGACTAACCACACAGGGCCTAATAGCAGGCAACTAACCACGCAGTAATAAAAGCACAGGTCAATCAGGCGTTCAGTGGCACTTATAACAGACTGACAAGTGTAGGCAAGCAACTCAAAGTGCTCGGCGAGTCGCTTAGTGATATAAAAAGACAATTATGGCATAGCGGTAAGGCAAACCGTATAGGAAATCATTAGCTGTCATATATTTCCTTAATTATAAAGTGACACGCTTTACCCCGCAAACCATATTAGCATCAAGTTACTATTAGGCAGATCGGCCGGCTCCGCAAAGATAGCTAAGGCCTAACAAAGGAATATATATTATAAATTCATACTTAGAAGAAAAATGCCTCCTACTACATTGCAGATAATGGCTGTAATAGAGCTTCCTGTCTCGCCTCATTATAAATACCGACGAGTTACTTCGTATATGGTGGCAAGGGTGCACCATTTCCTTAACCAACGTAGCCAAAGTCTCTCGGCCCATTGCCGCCTAATACTTAAACCTGCGGCCACACTAAAAGAAATTATACACTTGGCCAGCCGAATTGCACATTGCCACCCTTGAGCTGAGGTGGCTAGCTGTAAGGTTACGGACTTGTTCGGGACTGTCGAATGTTCGAAGGAGGCCCGAGCGTTGGTCTGACCAAATGCCCTTTTTCTGTCCTTGCAGCCTTATAACTTTGGCGTAATTGGTAGTGATTGTTTTACTAACCGGTCGTGGTTGGAATTTGCTACTGTACCAATTACCACTGGTAATGGCCCCCAATACCATTCTTTTGATCTTAGGTTCTGGGTCCAAATACAAAAGTTACTCGGCCTGTACGCCTTCCCTCGCTTACATCATACGGTTTAGTGGACTAATCCCCTGTCGCTATAAATAAGTAGGAAGCGGCTTAATCAGCTCAATTACATCAGTCACTACGTATATGACACGCTTACCCCGCACACCGTGTCAGCATCAACTCGTCATTAGGCAGGCAGGCCTAATCCGTGGAGGTTACTGAGACCTGACCTGATAATCTATCTTATCTATTCGCCGTTAACGAAAACTCTTGTTGCATTGCTGGCTGCGTCGAAGGGAACTTTAATGAGGTTGTAGAACTGGCTATACACAAGACCATTTCGAAGCTCCCAGCTTGATGAACTGGGAGTGATGGTCATATCTCTCGCATCACGAAGGGTAACAAACGGATAAGTCGCCCTGTGGATTGGCGGAGCCTTGCGTTTGCCGGAGTCGTCCTTGTAAGCGTCTTCTTCACAATGGTACAGCCGATTTTGGATCCGACTCCACTGTAGCCGACGACGCCAGAGCCTGTCCATGCAGCAACGGCGCCAGAGAAACACGCGTCCGTGTGGCCCTGTATCGGCCGGCGTCATCTGGCGGCCGATGTCAATGTAGGTGACTTCCGGATCAATGTACGCCTCGTCAACTGCATAATTCCAGTGGTGCTGCCAATCCCCAAGTGCCGACTCAAACGTGGGCCGCATCCACGTCAGTTTAGTATTCTTAGCAGCCATATAGAGTCGCAAGCCTGCATATTCCGGCCAGAAAGCAGCTCTAGAATATATCTCTTCCCATAAAGCTACGAGGTAGCGGGGCTGAAGCGTAACGTAGAAGTGCTTGCGTCGTGACCCTAGCGGTGCGGCCGGACCGTCTCGTCTTTTCGCTCCGGTAAACCCACCCAGTTCTTCTTCCATATCGGCCTCCTCTTCCTCCGCCACCGCCAGAGCTGCTAACGCTTCCCAAGGCGCACTGCAGTCCGAAGACGCGATTGCATGCGTCTTTGGGATGTACTGGAGTATGTTGTTGTCATCGATAACAGCTGTTATGGCGGGCAGCATCACTTCCTCATACCAGTGCATGAAGTTCTTCTTGGGAATACAGGTTTGGCTATAAGTATCAGAGAGCTTGCCGGAGAAAAGGGCAGGGAAGAAGGCCCAGATAAACGTATCGGCAAGGCCAATAACACGCCCGAGGCAGTAGTTGGGGATAATGTGGAGAGGCTGGGTTATCTGGGGTCTCCGTGAGGTAAGCTTGTGTACTTCATCAGCAAGACGTGAGGCATAATGTTATTTTCGAGATCTAAGGGTGCGCTTTAGACGTACGGGCGGTTCCCATGACCCGCTTGAATCAGCAGAGTCGCTATCGCTCGTAATGCTTTTTACGCACTCGCTCTCGACAAATCTGGATTCTATCATGTCTTTGTCTGCTGTTTGGGCAAAGTTTTAGGCAAACCTCTGATGGCTGAAACCATATCGTACCACCCCGTTATAATAGTCAGTGGAAGATTGATGAAAGTAGGGGACCGTGCGACTTAATGGCATAGAGTTATCCCCAGCTTGTTGGTTCATGGACTTAGTTTATGCAGTTCTGATGAGTTCGCTAAATACCTAATCTAACTCCTCAAGTGTGCGATTCCGTATACGGCTTACTAGCCTCAGTCTCGGTAGACGACCGCGTTCAGTAAGGGGGTAGATCTTCCCTTTGCTACAGGGCTCAATTGCTCGACCAATGTTAAAAGCATCAATAAAAAGTGTGATAGCGGTACATTAAAGAAGATCATCAGGGGCCCAGTGAAAACGCCAATTAAATAGATCGGACTCCGGTATCCATCTAGACATTCCAAAGCGCCTGGCTGCTATGGCAATCATGGCTTCGCAGAGCTTGTCTCTTGTTATGATCTGTCGTTCTTTGTCTTCCATAGGACACATAGGCACGGTAGAACGATGGTTATATAGACGTAAGAGATCGGGAGTGGCGTAAACAGTAGAGACCCAGATCAGTCGCCGTTTAAGGCCTTTCTTGCGGCTCTCCTTTAAAGATTTATACAAGCCTAGGCCTTCTAGCTCGACTTCGTTATCCTACTGCTGATCGTTTTATGGTATAGTACGACGGCCCTATTTCCATCGATCTCTCCATAACAACGGTTCCTTTGCAATAATACCAGACATACTAAAACGGAGGCTACAGAACGCCATTGCCATAATAGCAGTCTCCGGTAAGGAATAACTAGGTCCAGTCTAAGACTTAATATACTCAAAGAGAAAACAATACCTATTAATATAGCTATATAGGAAGTATACTATAGTTCTTAACTATATAGCGAAAAAAGGTAGCTTGCGGTTAGGTATAACCTCTTTATAGTCAGCCGCAATAGCTATCTATAAGGGGGCTAAGTAAGGGAGTATATATTATAAAAGCGCCTAAAAGAGGCAATCCTTAACTTAAATACTATATACAAACAGAACTGGGATCTTATCTTCACGATTTAGAATCAAGGCAGCTTAAACCTGAAGTTTACTTAGTTAATAAGCAAGCTTAAGAGAAGCTTAATTTACATAACTTCTACAAATAGGCTTTTCACAATTAGCAAGGTAGGAAGGATCCAAAGCTATCTTTTTAAGCTAGGGGTTTTAAAATAGATACTATTTAGCAGCATTAAAAGGAATCTTAACGAGGTTATAAAACTGGCTATAAAGGAGACCTTTACGAGCCTTATGGCTATTATAGGTCGGTGTAATTATTATATCAGCCGCGTTACGCGTGGTAACAAACGGGTACTTAGCTTAACGAAGGGTTAAGACATTACATTAACGTGGCTTAAAAGACTGGGAGTGGTTATATCCATTAGGCTTAGCCGTATTATACTAATAACTTCATGCTTATTGCTGCCGCCATAGTTATCTCAGACAGCAGCGGCGCTAAATAAGGACATTAAACTTAGCGGCAGACCCGGTTTAAGGGGTATATTAATAACCAATATTAATAAATATATAGTCTAGATTAAAGAATTTCTTATCAATAGCGGCGTTCCATTGATTATCAAAATCACTAAAGGTTTAAGCGATATCTAGGTGTATGTATATAAGCTTTAGGTTCTTCGCCCCTATGTATAGTCTTACGCCAGTGAATTGGGGAAATGCTACTATTTACGACTGAATTTCCTGCCATATCGCCCTAAGGTATCTATATTAAAGTAAGTATAAGAGTGCATTGCTCCTTGTGCCTTGACCAAGCATATCAGTACTAGCATTTATACCTGCAAGATACTCGGTGGAGATACCCTGCTGTCGAGCGCATGACGTAGATTAAGCGACTTTACGGCTTAGGGGAATGTACTAGAGTATATTTGGATCTTGAACTGCTGCTATAATTGCTGGCAATAGGACTTTATCATACCACAATGTATATTGCTCCTTGGGAATTAAAGTCCGCTTATAGGAGTCATTATATATATAGCGATGGCACAAAGCAGGGAAGAACACCCAGATAAATATATCCATTAAGCCCTAAACCCATCTAAAGTAATAGTTTGGGATATAATATAACGGATATTATTACTAGTAACTCCCTTATAGCTAAGGATTATTGCAATAAAAGCCTTCGTTAGGGATATTAATATTAATATAAACGTCATCGGTGAGATTAAAGATAACATATGATTACAGGTACCACTAAATACCTAACCTGGCGATAGCTAAGGATAAGGGGAAACTATATATACTGTTAACGTCATATATTTTTTAGATAAAGTTATCTATAAAAGGCTACATAAGGTAATATTTAGCTTCTAAGTAAAGACTCAGTAGTATACCACTACATAGAGATCCTTTAAGAGCGATTTAGTAAGCTACTCTATAATCATATTAACACAAGCTTCTATAATCTTATAAATTAGAATTATAAGGCAGGTTATTACTGTAAGGATTATCCATTAAAGATGTATAATTAAGAATATTAGGAGTAGGTTTAATAACATACAGTAGGGGGTAATAGCTATAATTATCACTTATCAATCCATCAAGCCGAGCGATAATATCTTCTAATAAATCACAAGAATAGTAACAACCGGTCTTAATTAACTTCCTGTGGTCTATATTATATTCTTCTCTTGAATAGCTTGGATATATTATCTACTCCCAAGCAAGATATTTCTCAAGCCTCGGGATTAGGTTCTCTAAAGGCAGGGGATTTTAAGGGTAATAATTGGCAAATTCGGGGTTGTCATCGTATCTATCCTCAACATTATTGTTATCGGCGTCGTCATTAACATGATGATTAAGAGCTATAATTAGGAACCTCATATATATCTGAGGCGCGCCGGAGACTTAGTTTTGGGTTATTTTGAACTGCTTGAAGTGCTAGAAGGATTCTAACTTCATTTAAAGACCGTGACATATTGTGTTGTTGATAATTATTTGATCAGCTAGAAATGTTGTAAGGTGAGAGATTTTTGACCCACTCGCTTGTCTGACTCACTTGCTTATCATGCACGTTATAGGTCTTAGCTATTTTGGGCCTGATTTGGATTTTTATGACTGTTTTAAAAAGTCTAGTTTAAGGTGTATTTCCGAGTGGCCCACTTGCTTGTCTGGCCTGTCACAGCGCAAGACCAGACTTGCCTAACCTAGACCCACGAGTGGGTCAGATCACGTGGCGATACGTTATCGCCGTAACTTTAGTTCGACCGCAAGATAGATCTTGAACGTAGCTCCTTGAGCTACGTCTTGTTAATAGAGCCTGACCTGCCTGCAGTGCCTATCCGTAGCTAATAGACCACATTCCATCAGAAGCGTCCTCGTCCACCTGTATACCGTACTCAGCCCGTGACATGGCCCACTTGCTTATTATATACGTTATAATAAAATATTATTTAATTTTAGTACTATTTAAATTATTAGTAATTTAACCTATATTAATCTGTCTCCTAGAACTAATTCAAGATATATCTACCTAGTAATATACCCTAAGCTCAGCTTATAACCCTATAAAAACAGAAGCCCAGGTAAGTAATAGAGCTAGCAAGGTTTTCACAGATACAGCAACAAACTTGCCTGTCTGTAAAGCCGAGCTCGAAGTATCTCCCAAGTTAGTGGGATAAGAAGAGTCATCTGTAACATCTGCAGTATCATCAATAAATGAGTCAGTTTCTGATTCAGGTTCTGAAGCTGTTGCTGTTGCTGGCACATCACAATTATCTCTCCTAACCTTTCCACCCATGCAGCCACCAGATGCATAGTTGCATAGGCTATCCCAAGGACAGTACCAGTCGTCTTCAACGCCGACACATTGTTTTGATGGATGGATCTTAACTGCAGATGGGCAAGAAGGTGCCTGAGAGCAGGATAGATGTCAGCACTTGCTTAAGTAACTCATGTATTGTATGGATTAAAATATAGCCTCGTGATCAGGCGAGCCCACTGGAGACGGTATCTTACCGAGTCTGTAACAGCCGCTCCACAGCGCGAATCATCTGATATATCGCAACACTGCTCATTAGAGGTGTCACTGTTGACACAAATAGCTGTTGAGGGACAGCAGCCTCCGGCGCAACATGCCCCAGCCAAAGCACAACAGCCAGACTGATTAGCGCACTGAAGCTCCGTTCCGGCTGGGTTATTACAATCCGATATTGGGTAGGGAGACACAACTTGCCCATACACAAGTCTGCAGGTTCCTATGAGGAAAAATAGGCATATATGCATTATGGATACTGGCAATAAAGATAGATAGAGAAACCCTTGAAGATACTCTAATTTAATTGCTAGCTCAAGTGAATTTAAAGAGGTACAACATATAAATAGTAATGCAGGAGACAGAGCTTGACGGCATCTCGGCATTTTTTTCATTTTTTGGGCAGCCAAGTACAATCGAGGCGTCCAAAAACGTACGATTCTCTTACTCACTAGGCTATCTTGGTATGCCTGACTACACCATCATTATACAATGTTGGCTGGAGAGGATCAAAAGATTGCTTGCCATTGGTGTCTTCTCCAGCTGAAAAAATGTGGCGTTGTCTAGATTCATAAGTCGAGGTCTCGCCGACAATAGTCTCGGCAGCCAGCTTGCTGAGCTGAAACCATGTGCTCATATATGCTCGCGGACCACGCCGCTTGCTGTGATAATCCTACCTGTCTGGTTATAGTCTTGTCAAGTTATTTCGCATCTCTACCTTTTGTTTTATTTTTTTGTTGTCTAGAGAAGTCACGACAAAGAAACTCTTCCTACAAAGATTTGCAATAATAGGTGTAGTCATTGACTTAAAGAAACTTTTGGTGGCTAAACAGCCCCAACAACTTGACTTATAGGAACACTTCTTCTCAAAAGCTTATTATTAAGTAGCTGAAAACTATTCTATTAGTGATGCAAGAAATGGCAATTATTCATTCTTGACCCCAGCCCGCCCAGGCCATTATCAGTTGAGCGGTCTCATGCGTGGCAGCGGAGTGGCTGATCTAGGGTGCCATCCTCCGTGAGTCACCGGAGGTTACTCAGCTTTTCACCTGGGCCCCAGACATTCCATAGCTCCTTTTATTCCCCAAGCCATCCAATAAGGCGATGCACGAGTGAATGATGCAGGTTTCTCTACCAGAGTTGTATAGGAGTACTAAACTATGAACCGTGCACTGAGCCAACAACGGAATCCATTGTCTTAACACTGGAATGGGAAGGTACAATGCATTGAATCAGGCGGCGAGCGTAGTTACCTGTGTTATTAGAAAACAAGTATATGATTGTGGCTGTATGAAAAGACAAGGATGTCTGTTATAACACCTGCTTGATGATTTAGGGTGGGGATCCCTTTCAAAATACAGTGACCCGGGGCTTCGAGCTATGCGCCATGTCAGCTGCATCCAGTATGACCTAACTAAAAACTCAGCTGCAGCTTCTATCAACAATGTCAGCGAGGACAAAAAGAAAAGGGACAAAACAACTCATCAGTTCAAACAGGGAAGCTCTTGACCATTCGCGCTCGGGATTCTGCAGCCTTCGATACCTGGACTTGGCTAGGCATGGCATGTGCGGGCATAGCCCAACTGAGTGGCGTTGCTTGAAGTGTCAGATGGCGTTGTGGCTCCGACTAATATGGAAAGAGTAGCAACACTTTAGCTCAGCACTTCCGCATTTGTTTGGATTGATTGACGGCATGCCTTGCTAGGCATTTCGAACGAGGCCTCTAAAACCAGGTCTCCCGGTCTTAAATCCTGCCGGCCACTTGTTCCATTCTTCCCTACTCTTCTATTCCTAATTGTCTTGTACCCCTGTTCACTTCTCAACTGCCTGTCTATATCCGGTTTATTCCCCGGTCTCAGAGGGAAATACTGACGATCTAGTTGGGAACCGTAACAAAGGTTAAATTCACTGATATAACTTCAGGGTCACAGTCGACCTTAATATTATTTCCTGAAAACATAACTCTAGCTGATATTTTGGATATTGGGTTATTATGTGTTAAGGGTATTTAGAATAGTATGATAATATGCTTTTATTCTAAGCGGAGCAATGGTCGATATTTATACCTAATCGCGGTATGCCAGCTTGTTATGCTTGTATTTTGTAGCTAGAGAGATGTTTCACCCTGTATACCTAACTAAGGTAGCTTTACTCTATAACCTGGACACTTCTGAAAGGGCGGGGTATCAGCTAGCCACCTTAAGGTAATATGCAGGAGACTGAAATGCAATATGTGGCTGTCACGAAGCCACTTAATATAATCTGCTAGAAAAAAGTATTACTAGAGGAAAAGAAGATATAGCTTCTAAGATTATAAATAAATTAAGCTATAATAAAACTCTAATATTAAGTATATCTTAATGATATATAATTTCATATTTACTACCATATATGATATCTAATTACGGTTTATATTCCTAAATACTATTAGCTAATAGCTAAGAGTGGCTGACTTGTCGTAGCTGAAATACTTACCGCTTAAATTGTCTTACATTCTATTGGCATAGATCGAAGACATTTGACTTTATTAATGCCCCCTATGATAGGCTAGCTGCTTTAGGATGATACTATAACCCATTATATGCTATCATATCTCCACCTAAGAGTATAATTTCAGCTGAAGTCTGAAACCTTACTTTAATCCTGGTAAGAGTGAGTATAACCTTCTCTAAATACATAACTAGATGTTAGGGGAATTATGTGGCATAGTATTCTAATAGGGCCATATATCTATATATATATTAAATCAATATAATATTTATAAACCTTAGGTTTAATATTTAGAATATAGAGACCTTGATTATATTATATACTAGGTAGGGTGGTTTATATTAAATCATTGTAATATCTAACTTTATTATTCTGTCACGTAATTAAAAATTAAACATAGCCGTATTATCTCTCTATCGGCCCAAACCACACGTTAGCCCATCCATTTCCATACCTACTCTCTCCTTTGTTTTTCCGTCTAATCTTCCTTTATAGAAAAGCCAAGTTAGTTACATAGTGCTATACATTTATCAGGCAACTATATCCATACCCACGTAACTATACAGACCATTATGCCCTTATACTGGCACTTACCGGCTATATTTCTCTTCCACCCCCCCTCCGTCCTATTCTCTTCCCGTACATTATATAATTCCTATGGCGCAAAACACAATAGGTAACAGCCAAACTCCCATATAACCCCACGTCTCTATAGGAATCGTTCTATACTCCCCGCGAGCTGGCATGCCTCCCCCACCGCTCTAGCAGTACCTAACGCCTTTTGGCATGTAACCGCTGAATATACTCTATTACATTCCGGGTCCTCCAATGAGCAGAATAGACAACCATTAAGGGCCTATTCCTCAAGCTTTTATCGGTAGTCCCGAAATTCTTTATACTCTTTTACCACTACAGATAGTACTCAACGGCAAGCGTCTTCCACCTCTAGTTCCCGCTCCCGCAGGTCATATTCTTCTCTATCCTCAAGTATAAAATTTCCATCTCCTATAACTTCTTCAGTTACCGCGATTTGGCAGATATCACATAACTCTTCACTTTCCTTACAACTAGTGCAATCCTTTCGTCCGTCCATAACAGAATCTAATATAACACGCCGACACACCACGCCGCCGATATAATCATTAACAGCAGCATAACTAGAGACTAATAGGCATATCTTCTTTATAGGGCCTTACGCATCCAGTTAAATAATAATAGCCTCACTCCGCTACCCGTCTCGACCTACACGCCCACTCTACTATACATAGTCTGCCATTATATATAGCATCTCAATATACACTACCACCTAAATATTAGGAATATTAATACCGAGGCTAAGTATATTTATTACTACGGTCACTCGCCCATTACCATATTACTCCCATTTCATACCGCTTATCTAAAACTTAAGCCTCTCTGCCTTCCCATCCTACATATCAATCTCTTAATAATAAGCATCACACCCTAGCTTTCCGGCTAAGTCCTCTATAGCCTCCACTTACTGGTAATAAATAATAATTTTAACTGGCCATAAATACTCTTCCAGCTTTTAATTAATTATAGCCCTTACCTGCTTAGTAACTACTATAATAGCTTTATCTATAGTTATAGCGGTTACTAACCTAACACTATAAGCCATATTACTATATATTATCTTTACTTAGATTATAACTATATTCTTACGCTATATATTAATTAGATTAAAAAAGGCTATCTTATCTATTAGCAGGAGTATTACGGTAAAATAGACTATCTACAGCCCTATCAATATAAGAATGCCAAGTTTACATAGCTTGAGACGAAATGAAAGGCTTCCTTCTAGGATTATATAACACTCATCCATAACAATCCAGTCTACCTTAGCCATAACCTATTATAATTTAAAAAAGTCTATAAAACGCTTCATTATAGCCAATTTCAGTATAATAAATACAATTAATATATCTCCTAATACCCTATTACTTCTCTACTTAACGCAGAATATCTTAAGCTTCTAGTATTAGTCTATTAAATTACCCTAAAGAGATATAAGCAGAATAATTATAATAATAAGCCTACCAGAATAACTAGCCGCAGGTAGTATAAAGTAAAGGCTCTTCCCACTACCTTTTCCTATAATTATAACCATAGGACTCTTATTTATTATAATTATATCTACTACTTTCCGTTACTTACCGTAAAACCGGACATAATCTCCATATAGATAACCAAGCTTCTAATTAATATTAATTCTCCTAAGCATTTTTTATTACCTTAGCTATAGGTCTCTTATTATTTCATAATATAATAATAGTATCTTCCATTTCTATCCTAATATAAGAACCTCTCTAAACCTATTAATAGTAAACGGGAAGCTAAGTAGTTAGTGCCACTTCTTACTAATAAACCGGAAGTTAATATACTATTTATTTATCTTAAAGCACCCTTCCGTAATAAGCCTGCCATATATTAAGCCTGCAGTAAGGAATCTATAATAAGCTTAAATATCCCAGGGACTATCCTACTCTACCTTACTATTACTATTACTACCATAGCCCTTATCCACCTTACCGAGAAGGGCTATATAAGCTATTATACCATTATAAAAGTAACGCTAAGTAATTATAATAAATAAATATCTCTAGCTATTAATAGTAAATCCTTTCTAATAACTTTAAAGGCTTATTTATTAGAGAATATAGGTTATTTATATAGATATCTAATATAGGCCCAGGCCTAGGGGATGTACTTTGGCTTTTACCTATCTTTTCTAAGGACGGCGGCTTATATTCTTCTCCTTATCACTCTTATCATTATTACTACCAGTCTCATACCTATTCTTCCCATTATCATCATTTAAATCGTTAATTATCTCTTCCGGTGCCTATAAATTAGCGGATAGGTCTACTCTGTCCCAAATATACAGCATAGATTAGATACCAAGTACATTAATGCGGATGCCTTTGTAGATGGCATCCTCATTATCCTAACTAACCGAACCCGGCATTACCTCCTGCCTGCTAGCCGCCATGCCGTAATTACAAAGTCAAATAATAAACTGCATTGGCATGGTATCCTAACCCTCAGCGCCACCGACAAGAAATCGACGTGTCATCTTAGATATAATTTCGAAGTGCCCCGGACTTTTCTCCTTAGCTTTTTGCCTGGTCTGTCCTTACTCTATCCTTTACTGGATATAAGAAGTCCTCTTATTTATTATATACTTAATGAGAAATACCTGAGAGATAGCCATAATAGCTAAGAGTTTAGGTATAAAGTTAGTATATATTTCCTAAGTCTTATTATCTTGGATACTTAGCATAGTTAAGAAGTTAACCAGTATACTATTATACTTAATAACCTTAGTGAAGTGGTTAAGAATAGAGATATAAAAGGCAAGCGCAGTATCCTTAACAAATCAATATAGTTCGTCAATCCGGGAGGATATTAGCATAGGCTCCACCTTATTATTAATATCAATAAGATCTACGGCATTATCTATTATCTTATTAAAAGTAGAAACTTAGCTCTCGGTATTATTCTTGCAGGATATAACTTAAATAGTATAGGTAAATAATTATAAGTAGATAGCAATATATTTCTTTTAAGTCTACTATTTAAATCAGAAGTAAAAGGGCATACTGCATTCTTTATATAATTCTTTCCGGTTAACTTTAAAGAGTATATTCTAAAAGACTATACCTAGCCGGGCTATACCTATAGACTTTTAAATCAGGCATCTAACTGCAATATAAATATATTGAAGCTCGAAATTATTATTACCGTTAGGATTATCTAGCTTTAAGGTATACTTTAATAAGATAAGGCCCCTTAGGAACTATTTCTTATTACTAAAATCCCTTAAATAGGCTATTAATCCTAGGCAATAAAGCCATAAGTTCAATACAGCCAGATCGCCTATCTCCTCGATAATATCTATCTCCTTTTTTCAAGCCTCCTTTGATTTCGCCTAGAAGGTTTATGTGGCCTGTTAAACGGCGACTTCTATCCGTTCCTGCTCTATTACCAAGCTCGCTATATCGTGCCCTCTTGCGACCTTAAAGTATTCACTCCGTGGACCCTTAACAAAAAGTTATTAATAGAATACACCAGCCCTCCAATAAATAGGATTGGAATCTTTATCTATTGTATTCATATTCCGGGGGCCAGGCTTCTAATACAGTTTAAGGCTATAGACTTTAGATAGATGTTTATTCCTCTGTCTTGTATTTGTATTTACGGCCTGATAGGTTGTTATGAATGTGCATTGAAAGCCGCCACTTTTCGGTTTGCCGAGTGCCTTAATCGGCATACTGTCGTCTGGGATAGGGGGGTAAAGCCAAGATCTTATTATTTCTGTCAATCAGATCAAGTGCTTCGGTCTATAGCTTGACTTTATCGATCTCATTCTTAACGAGTCTGTATGGTATATTACGCAGATAAGCTATACCCTACCTCTCGTTACCATATACTTACATATCTTGCAGCATAGTAGGCGTAAATCGCTGATATAGTTAAAATACTCCATATTATATAGATGATTTATAACTAAGTAATAGTAAAAGGTATGAACTAGATAATTTCCAAGACTCCTCCTCTTGTGAGGACTTCCTCTCTTTTGTTGACTTCTTGATATTAAACTTTCTTTTTCCTATAGATTGATATTAATATAAGTGCGACCGCCATGTTTCGACACGGCAAATAATACCACATTTTAATAGGGTGCCTCTTACAGGCCACCCTTATTAGGTGACGAACCCCGAAACTACAGTCCACGATAACATCTAAAGATTTAACACAAATAATAGCTTCTAGATAAAATAAATCTTACCATTATAGTCGTAAGGTCGAACTTTATACTTGTGTATTCTTCCATGTCATTTCCATTATCAGTGGGGCGTGGACTGGAGTTCGTCGGTTACCCCATGTCATGCCAGCGCCCTTTCATTTCCCACTAAAAAAAGTTCGTCGGTTACCAAGCGACGCGAGGGATATTACCAGGCGCTTGGTGCTATAGAAGTATTTAAGCTGGTGGGAGTCTATAACTTTAACTCAATTAACTGGAACCCTTCCTCTAAGTAAGGTCCTTGAATTATCTACTAGATAGTGTACCCTAGCGCTTCTGATTAATATTATTAATATATATATAACCAGTATTTACTATATATCTTACAACTTTTCTAAGTAAAAGCAATAAATATAGCCATCTTAAATACTAATCTCTATAACCTTCTTTATCTTCTTAGTAGTTATTATATTTTTATATTTTTAAATATAATCGCGCTTATTTTAATAATTAATTCTATCTACAATCCTATAAAGTAGATTCTAGTCTAAGCTCCTGATTAGGTGCTCTATATAGGCCACCGCTATTAACTGATAAATACTAAATATAGAGTCTATATAAGATCTAAAGACTTATCGAACCTATAATAGTTTCTCGAGAAAGAAAAACATACTATTATAATACTAAAGTCCGATTTCATAAACCTATAAGTTTCTATATTTATTTTACTATTAATTAGGAGTGAACTAGAGTTCATTAATTACTATATATTATATTAGCGCCCTTCTATTTCTTACTAAAAAAAAAGTTCGTCGGTTACTAAGCGATGTAGGGACTGGCTTATAAGTAGGCAGGCTAGCTGGCTGAGCTTCTATACAGACGTAACGTAAAGGCAGTGTATTAGCAGTAGGTATATTATAGCTAGATTAGACTGATAGTTAGAGTGAAATACGTACTATCAGTACCTTGCGCCTTGCTGGCCTATATCTTCCGTTTAACAGCGGAGAGTTGCTTAGTATAGCTTACGTGGAGGCGCACGCTAATGATCTCACAGAGACTTTGCTAATACACATTGAGAGAGGTTAGATTTAAGCTTATGCTAGAACAAGGCAATCTTGGAGCGCCACAATGTTATTACCTGCTATTCTATAGATATTATGATAAACTATAGCCTTAATTACTCTATTAACTAGCTTCTGTTCTAATGAATGACGTTTAGCTGTTTGCGCCTGTGGCTATGTAACCTATTATTACTCTCGTTAGACCTAAGATCCCTAGATTCAGCCCCAGCCGGCTTATATCTCTTAGCCTAGACAGCAACTAAGCCTTACTTAATCTAAACCATAGCCCTTTCTTACATTAAGGATAGGAATATAAATATATTAATATTTATTCCTATTATTCTAGAAGCTATTATTATAAGTTATAAGTAATTAGCCTTTACTGCATATAGTTTAGTTTTAAATATTAACTAGCTATACCTAACTCTATCTCTACTTAATAGTTATATCTATTACTATGCTCTTTAAGGCTATCCTTGCTATAGCTATTATAGCTACTTTAGCTATTACTGCTCCTCTCAAAGCGCGACAGGAAACAGTAATAGTAACAGTAATAGCAACAGAATGCTCAGGATTATTAAATATACCAATACCATTATTATCATTAGGACTATTATCCTCCTACTTTTCTCTATTAAATACCTGGCAGTACTCTGTTTATAATGGCGTTATTGCCGCTGCCCCGAGCCTTGTCGAGATCTACAAGAGCACCGGCAATGGGGGCAAGGATCAGTCGGCCCTTGTGACTTTCACCTATCCTGCCGCCGCCAAGAATAAACAGTGCCAGTTAGAGTTCCACCTCCCTGCCGGCGCCAGTCCTGCGGGAAGTAAGAAGATCCAAGTTTTCAGCAGTAATAAGCCAGCTCCAGGTCCTACTAGTAGCTGGGCTCCCGGAAATCAGCGTAATAACCATATCGGAACCCTGTCAGTTGTAGCAGGAGGAGCTGCCACTTGGGATTCCGCTTAGAAGCCCTCTCTCGCTTTCAAGACACCTTGCAAGGCACCTGGCACTGTGGAAGTATTTGAGTTTGTGGGAGTCGGTGACTTTGACTTAATTAACTGGAGCCCTTCATCGGGGTATGGACCTCGGATTGTTTATTAGTCTAGTACTTGACAATTATCAGTATAAATATATAGCTAAAGACTATAATGTAATTACTGAATATGGATTTATATAAGCTTCCTTAGCTGCTTGGCACTAATAGTACTTACCTAGATGCCTAATCTCATCCAGAGTGTTATAAAGAAAGACTTTTAATCTATGCTTCTGATTGGGTGCTCTAGAGAGGTAACCCCTGTCAGTTCAAGAGCGCCAATTTCAGACCCTACACTTAGATCTAACAATTAGTTATACTGACAACATTTAATCAAGAGACTTAAGCATTCTACCGTCGTTCTGTAATTGAGCTTTACTAACTTACAAGTTTGTTTTTTAAGATTTAATGGCTTATTGCAGCTAAAATGGAGTTCGTCGGTTGCCCCATGTCGTGCTAGCGCCGTTTCTTTTCCTACCAAAAATAATTCGTCGGTTGCCAACCGACGCGGGGCATAACGTCAGGGATAGAAGAATAACGTAGAGCAGGCCATTTTGATTGCCCTGGACGCCGTGGTTATATAATTCATCCGAATCGGGGAGGAACGTAAGGGCTATAACTTCCAATAGCCTCCCCTAATAAGACTTTAAGAAGCGGGGCCACTTAGTAATATAAAGCCATTGCAATTAATATTATATATCTTGAGGTATTAAATTGATATTAATATCGCCTTGGCTTATTAAGCTTTTTTTTAACTCCGCTAGCTAAAGGTTAATTAAGTATTATAATTCGCTGGTAATTAAATGGCCTAGATCTCTACTTACCATTTTAATACTTAAGTTAAATAAGAGTGAGGGTAAATTAGGTCCCTCTTTATTCCTTAGGCAGTTAACTGCAAAATAGCTACTCTAATAATTGCGAAATAGCGTCTGGCAGGTTATTAGGCCTTTTACCAGCCCGGTATAAATTAAACCCTCTATACTACCCTTCGTACTGTTACCCTATGGCCCTGGTTTATATATTGGCCGATTATGCCTTCTCCTTAGGTGCTCTTCTATGGCGGTATAGCCGCGGTAAATGTAGCGTGCTCGATCGTCCTTATAGAGAAGGCAGCAAATCCTGTTATAGAAGGTGGTAAGAAACGGAATAGGCATAGAGTCTGGCGAGGGTTAGACTGATCTACTAATCTTATCTAGATTCTATATATAAGGCAGATAGTCTATTAATCGTTTAAAGGACTTAATCTTAGCAGGTTTATAGGCATACAGAGGGTTATAAAATATATTAATATGCCGGTAAATACTAATCTATAATATAGTTTTATATCTTTTATATATAAAAATATGCTATTAGCTATTATAATAAAAAAGATTATTTAAATCTATAATAATTATATTAAATAATTAAATCTGGTAAGGAGACTAAAGTTAAAGAAAAATAAGTAATTATAATCTATAAGTAGGAGTAAAAGCAGGAGTAAAAGTATAAGTATGCAATTAGTTACGTTCCAGACGCGATTGCGTAAATGATATAACCCTAGTACTGTTTCTAAAGCGGTAAGTAAATAGAGAAGACGGGAGTTTAGATTTTCCACCGGAGATAAAACGGGCGTTAGGGTATAAGGCAACTTATAGGGGGGTAACCAACAAACAGGGGCAGGCGACTATCTAGAATAGAAGAGTAGGTTATTTCCCTATTTTATCCTACTATTAGGCCTTTTTATAGGCCCTATTACCCTATTTATCTTCTCTATTAGCCTCTTATAGGTCTCTCTTACCCTCTTTTTATCTCTCTTTTCCCTATCTATTTCCTATATCTCTCTTTTTCCTATTTATCTCCTATATCTCTTTTTTTACCTCCCCACTCACTCTTATAGCTAGATCTTAGTTAGGATAAACCACTTAGGCAGAAGCTTAGATAGTTAATACTAACCCTATTCTAACCCTAACCCTAAGGCGATCCATGACCGGCTGGGAGGTCGCAGAGCATGCTGCCACTCGAGCAGATCGAACCGAATTAGTACAGGAAGTCGACAAGCTTCCTAATCCTTCCTCCAGACCCTCCTCTCCCTTATCCACAACGCCACAACCCCTCCAGGAAACGAAACGTACGCGAAAACCGAGTGCGAAGGCTACAGAAATGGCGGTAACTGCTGCTGAGCAGATCAGGAAGAGATCAAGAAAGGATAACGAGATGGAAACATCTAGGCCTCAACCGAAAAAGAGAAAGGTTTCCAAGGAGGACGAATCTCAGTTGGAATTGCAGGAACAGCCTACCCAAGAATGTATATTAGTGGATCTCTGCTCGATGTAAAGACCGAGTTATTCCTATTCAGATCTTAGTCCAGAGACGACGTCTCTTAACCCTTGCTTAGCGCATTAACCCCTGTCATTTGACTGTCCCGACCTGACTGTCCCGAGCCATTCCGGGGTAGTCAACGTGCGGCCACCACCTACAGTACCAATTACCTCCTGTATCAGGTCCTGATACACAATTTGATGGTCCGTGCCCTCTGGTATTCATATACCGCGAAATGCCATGCTAAAAAGTGCATGAGTCTTATGACGTATTCAGGATGGCAGGAGTCGCGGTAAATGGCGGTGGCTGATGCGGCTGTGTTGTGCTTTTGTCTGCCTAGCCTGGGCCAATCTACCCCTCACGCGTGCAATCCGGCTTCCTCTCTGTTCCCTCTCCTTGCTTCCTCGTCTTTCTTGATTGCTTTGACAGAACATTATTAACGGTTCACTAACTCGTCAGCGATCCCCGGTGACCAGGCCCCTCAAAGGACCGCTGAGCCGCCTACCATGTCTACTCTACTGGAAAGGATTGTGCCACTAAAGCCCGAGATCCGCCTCGCGCAAGCGATCAAACAGTTCGAAATGGACCTCTCTGACGAGCAAAAGGCTGCCTTCGACTCAAATAAGCGCCAATCAAGTCACTCCCCCCCGGATATCCATGATGTTATGCGGCTGACGGCCGAAATCGACCGTCGTGTTGCAGGAAAGGTCGGTGGCGGCCGTTGCTTCGGAACCCGTATCGTTAACGTCTTGGAAGCTGTCTAGCGATTTGCCGCCCTTGGGGACATTGTGGTGGGTGGGTCGCAAAATATGATCGCCTGCGGCGTCTGGTCGCTGGTGCGGATGACTTTGCTTGTTAGTTCCCTGTAAAACGACAGTTTACTTTGCTAATGGCTTATTTAGATGCTTGTGAACGTCTCTTCCTGGTTTGACAAGCTATCCGAACTCTTCATGAACGTCGGCCGATCGGCACCTCGTTATCAGGCTATAGCCTTACTCTATCCACGATCCAAGAAGCTGCAATCACACCTCTCTGAATACTTCCTGGTAGTTGTCCGCATCTGCCATGATCTCCTAAAGTTGACGCAAAAATCGATGTTCGCACAGCTTGTCTCTTTTATGACGGAATCCGATATGAGTAGTTATCAGTCGGATTTTGATCTATGGGCGAATGCGATCAAGGAGGAGATGAACTTGCTGATGGCATAACAACTTCAAGAGCAAAGCCGCCATCTTGTATCTATTTCTAAAACCTCTGAAGCGGAATCATATCGCAAGAAACTCGAGGACCGTCACCGTATTCTTGATTCTTGCTCGACATACGACTATCAAACAACGTGGAAGGAAATCCGCAGGTGCGGAAACACGAGCTGGTTCACCTAGCAGCGTGAATATCAAGATTGGAAAGGCGGAAGCGAGTCTTGTATACTCTTATATTCAGGAAAACTCGGATCCGGAAAGTCTATCTCACTAGCCAACATGATTGATGACCTAAACCTCCACCGACAAGACAGCCCGCCAGTCGCCTACTTTTTTTGCCAGCACGACGCTCCCGAAAGCCTACGAGCGCGTACAATCCTGGGCGCCCTGGCCCGGCAGTTGCTATACACGATTGAAGAGCCTACCACGATGTCAGAAGATTTCACCCTTTCGGGTCCCCCGGTCCTCGATTATGAAGGAATACTCCGCCTGCTGAAACGTACACTTAATCCTACTTGTAGAGCTTACTTTGTCCTGGATGGACTAGATGAATGCGATATCAATCAGAAAGAGGATGTAATCTCTTACTTGCGGAAAATTCAGACTGTATGTCCACTGCTGATTTGTCTATCATTCAGACAAGAGGCTGGCAAGCTACCGGCACTGCACCTCGAAACTTTTGCCAAACCGAGCATGATTTCTATTCCGGAGAATAACCCTGACATTGCGGAGTTTATACAAGCAGAGCTAGAGAGACGAGTCGGGTTCGGGAGACTAAGGGTAGGGGAACCAACTCTTGTTCTAGAGATTCGAGATGCCTTACTAGAGAGAGCTTAAGGCATGTTTCTCTGGGTGGTTCTCCAAATCAACTCTCTATGCTTAGCAAAGACAGACGAGTCTATTTGCCACGCCTTGGCTGACCTCCTAAGAGATCTTCCAGATACCTTCTCTCGTATTTTAGAACAATCGGCGGCACTGGGAAAGGAGGATCAGAGGCGGACTCTTAAACTTATCACTGCAGCTTGTCGTCCCCTGATAACGGACGAGTTACGAGAAGCCTTGAGTGTGGTTCCAGGAGACCCTGACTGGAATCCTTCACGGATGCTTAACGACGTCTATGCAGCATTAGCTTGTTGCGGAAGCCTGGTGATCGTGGACGAAGAGACCCTATCGGTAAAACTGATATACCATAGCGTCAAGCAATTTTTGCTCAGTAGGCAAGAGAGCGTGGCCGACTAAACATTCACTATCTAGGATACAAACAAAACCATGGCGGGTGCCGTTATGATATACTTGAACTACGGTATTTTTAATACCCAACTTTCCAACGGGGTAGTTCCGCAGGTCCGGCATGGAGCAGTCCCGATGAAGGTTATTAGCTCCGTTTTGGACTCATCGAGTATCTAGAAGCTCGCACTAAGACTACTTAAGTATCAGGAGCCGTCAAACATTAACATCAGCAAGCTGATAGCGAGGGAGGTCCAACGTTCTAAGGTGTAACCTACCAATCAATTTTACTTTCTCCTCTATTCCAAGGTATATTGGGCACATCACATTCTACGTGATTCGAAGCAAGATCAGGCAATTTACAGATATCTGTGTCGAGCACTAGATCGAAATGTTCTCGTGGTAGATGCGAGGGATGATGGTGGCCGGACACCTCTGTCTCGGACTGCCGAGGGAGGACATAAGGCCGTGGTGCGACTACTACTTGAGAAGGGCGCCGATATTGAGTCAAATGATGGTGATGGTCGAAAGGCGCTATCGTGGGCTGCTCAGAAAGGACAGGAGGCCGTGGTGCGACTACTACTTGAGAAGGGCGCCGATATTGAGTCAAGGGATAGATCTGATCGAACGGCGCTATTGTGGGCTGCTCAGGAAGGATATGAGGATGCGGTGCGACTACTACTCGAGAAGGGCGCCGATATTGAGTATATGGATAATAATTTTCGGACGGCACTATGGTGGGCCGCTGAGAGAGATCATGGGGATGTGGTGAAACTCCTCCAATTATACGGCAACATCTATACTCCATCAATTGATTGATGAACGTGCTGGCTGTTGATAACGATTCATACCCTCGCCGTCGAAAACTAGAAGCAAAGTCAGATCGTGATATTAATAGCCGTAGACTGTAGATAGAAGGCGATTCTGACCATAGTGCTTTTGGTTTCCCATCTTCAATTATTGCTCAATAGCAAGAGGTTTCATGACGATTCTGAGTGCTTGATGACTCAGCACTGAAGTGGATTTCAGCCAAGCCCAGTTCATATCCCTGCAGATCTTTGCCAGCACAGTTGGCAAGACAACACGTCATAACAATGGCAAGACAGCCGAAATATCATTCACCAAAACACGTCACTTCACCACCAAAGCAATTAAATCCTCATCCCATCTCATCGCACCACAACACAACACCCATACATGGACTCTATACTATAAGCCAGAATTGATCAGTGGCTAGAGTCTATTAATATTCCAGCCCAGAACCATTCAGCAGATTAGCCTCCGCTTAAGAAGCATAAACGCTATTATCAAAATAATCAGCCCCTTTCACCTGAATAATCCACTAAGAACTCTAATCTTTATAAATATACATCTGCTATTCCTGTTCCCTATATGGCTCCCGAAATACCTGGGAAACGAAAAGCTGATGACAACGATGACGTAATACTATATGCGCCTCAATTGGTAAGGAGCCAGAGCTCCATCTTTAAAGGCATCCCAGATTTCTCGTCCCGGAGCGGGACCAGGACTTCTACTAGTAAACAATCCGGTTAATCCTCTCCTACTAAATAGACGTTTCCTATAGTTAGATTAGGCGGTTATATCCTTTATTCGCAGACTTTAAATCTGAGTGCACTTAATATGCCTAATTAATTATACAAACTATATATTAATATATAAAAAATTAATATAGGCCAGAAATTCTTATCTCAAAGCTAGGAGTTTAGGACTATCTTTTTTTATCAATTAGGATCTTGGCTAATATACCATAAGGCTGGAATTAATGAGCGATTAAAAATAATTGATTGAACACTGCAAATGCTTAAACCCAGCGTTGCTTACATCCCGCCCCTAACTGCGGGCTTTACTATTAATAATAACAATAAGATGCCACTGTCCTTAGTCTTTATTATTGTCGACGACATTCTTGAGGAGGCATAAGACTGCCAGAATGATCTATTTAATGAAACAGGCTAGAATCATCTCGTATACACACCACTTATCAAAGTGGTCATCAAGCAAAAATACTGGCCAGGAAGTTCATTACTAAAAATATCACCTTGGTAAGTTTATCTTATCTATATATCTTACTCCAATCTAATAATAACCCTTCAGTATAACCACCTCGGTGACAGCACACTACCACAAATTCCCACTGGCCTCAACAAAGGTAGATTACATCCTTCACATCAACCCACCTGCCTCAACAGAGGTAGACACAGCGACCCATCGCCTTCAAACCTCCACGTTAGAGAAATCTATTAATCACACTTCATTCAATCCCCTCCGTATATTACCGATTTATCTTAGTATAGAGACAAAGAAGTATGGCGGTAATATAAAGAAGGGAGACGTGCAGATGGCTTCATGGTAAGCTGCGTAGTAGATATGTCTAACTAGTTAAGTAGGCGATAATATTAAGAAGCTGCCTTTTTTGCCTGGAATTATAGCATAGGGTCATCATTGGTTATTTATTATGATGACAAGACGAGGGGGCGAGACTGCAAGTGTCCTTATTATTAAATAGTGTTATTTCTTTGAAGTGAATATGTTACTGACTTGTTGGAAGACTCTTTAGGCTAGTACCCCAATTGGTATAACCATAACATCTCTTGGCGTGTTACAGATCATGGCAGGCTTAAGTCGACTAAGGAGATAGGCTGTCGAGGACTTTTGGCCCTGGTATAAAGATAATGTTCTTACAACAATCTGACGACGGTCTCTAGTAGTGTCCATTGACCATTCTCTTGAGAAGCGTGCCCTACTCTTCTATTCCTAATTGCCGTGTACCCCTAATTGTCGCCTACCCCTGTCCACTTCTCAAGCGACTGTCTATCTCCGGTTTATTCCCATGTAATCCATACCATGGCAATTTGGTTATCCCATTTCGATCAACCGTCTGTGTACGTATCACATACACATATAAATGCGTAATTTATTTATTATATATTATCCACTCTATCTATAATCGTTATCAGAGGTTTATTTTATAGATAGAAATATTATATATGCTAAAAGGTATTTAATTGGGTAATATAAAGGGGGCAAAGCTAGTATAGGTTAGATTATTATAATAAAACAAATGCTGGTAACGTACATGATAAGCGAGTGCCACAGACAAGCGAGTGCAACACTTGAAATTTCTTAGTGTTTTCACCTAAGCTAAAATAAATCTCTAAAATCAAAGAAACATACCCATTAGTTCAAAACCTGGAAATAAGCTTTATGATACAAGAAATATCTACTAGATATTTTCTTAGATTTTTAAAAAGGCTATTTATAAGCTTGTTAAGGAAAATCTTATTCACACTGTGAATTCTGGGTTTTTCTAACTTTTTATGCCGTATCAATTTTTTTTAAAAATCTATGAAAGATACTATTATATAGCTCTATCCTTTAAATAATTAAACTATAGTTCTTAGCTAGATAGTAATCAAATAACCTATTTTCAGAAAATTTGAGGTTTACTCTTTTAGCAGTACAGTATAAGTGTTGCACTCGCTTGTCTGTGGCACTCGCTTATCATGTACGTTAGTTTTTGTTTATAATATTAGCCCTCAAAAAGATGGAACCGCCTATTAAATGTCTTAACAACGAGACAAGACATTATAAGTTCTTTAAGGTGTATTCTATCAGGCGAAATAAATCCATTTATTCATTCATTCATTGAATAAATACCACATATCAAATGTTGACTTACTCTCTAACAACACTCGGCTTGCTAACCTAACCAATCTTGCAACCTAGAGACATAATAAGTGGACAGGGCTGATTACTCAGTAAGAACTGTGATTTGCTGTAGAAAGTCGTGACAATAATGTTGAAAACCTCTCGCAGCTACCCTATCATACCATCTGTCACAGCTCGAAGCCAGACCAGCTTACCCTAGACGAGCAATCAGGTGGATCTGGATCACGTGGCGATACGTTATCGCAGAGACTATAGTTCGACAACCAGATATCTCCTGAACGTAGCTCCTGGAGCTACGTCTTGTTAATAGAGCCTGACCTACCTGCAGTGCCTATCCGTAGCTAATAGACCCCGTTCCGCCAGAAGCGTCCCCGTCTACCTGTATACCGAACTAAGCCATGACACAAAGAGTAGTTTTAGTAATAGTATAGCTAATTATATAGAAAACTTCTTTTTTTAGAATTTTAAAATTTTTATCTGGCTAAATACCGGTATTTACACAGTGTAAATAGGGTTTTGCTATTTCTAGCTATATAACATCTTTTTAATAATCTGAAAAAAGGTATATAGCTTGCCTACTATCTAACTTATAAGCTTACGTAGTTTTAGCTATTTTAAGCTATAATTGATATTTTAAGAATATTTTAAGAATTCGGGTTTAAGGTGGGAATCAAAGCGATCCACTCGCTTGTCTGATCCACTTGCTTATCATGTACGTTACCGTATAGTAGAGCAGTAAGGCTTGTCAGAGAGGGCACCCTGTGCCAGAGGCTCGGAGATTTGCTTCTGAGACCTCCGAGAGAATCAGCCAATCAGAGGGCGCCACCTCCTCGGATAAAACAAGGGGGATCACAGCTATCCTCAAGATAGAAGTTACACATATCATCAGATCAATACACACGCTTCCTATTGCACAGATCGCGTCTTACCGAAAGTGGATGAATTTTGACCGCGAAATTCATGATTGGGTAGACGCTATCCCCACCTTTCCGAAAGTAGATACATCTTGACCGCTAAATTCTGATTGGTTATAATACTTAAGGACGACGATAAGGTCAGTAACTTCAAAGACATATACACCAGCAACCAGATGATAGGTCTTATAGAAGAATAAATAAGGTAAGTTATAAGGTCTTACTATATGCTTTTATATAGTAATAATGTATTTTATATCACATTCTATGTCTAGTTTGAAGTGGTTAGTATATAATGGTTTATACTCCTACCTGTTTTCAACTTACCGCGACAGCTATAGCGTCCAAATCGCTAATCGTCGGTTAACGTCGATTTTAATCGTCGACTGACCCTTGTCCTGCTAGCGCCATACATTTCCCCATACAAAATTAATCGTCGGCAGGCTATCGACACAAACAATCACAGCCAGGGTCAAATGGTGACATCGAAGACTTCCTCACCAAGAACGGAATAGACGCCAACGCAGGCTTGACACTTTCAACAAGGATAGCCAAATATCTCAGCAGGAAGCTCAATCTTCCTGAAGGCACCTTGGCTAAGAAGATCTATGCCTGGCGACCTCTGACAGTGATGGCAGACGTCTTTGGTGCTGGCATTTATGTCTTTGTCTCCAGGAGCCTCTTTACGTGCTATAACAAGATTCGTTCAACCGATGGCATTAAGAAAGAAGAAAAGTTCCGTGCCATGGCGCTTGCTGTCGTAGACGAGCTCCCTGAACTTTTGGAGATCTGCAAGGCATCATATACGCATGTCGTCCAGCCCGTCCTGAAGCCCCTTCTTCCTGGCGACAGTGTGCAAGATCTTTCCGGGGACTTGAGAGTCCCGGGGGTTCAGATGGCTACAGACGATGATTCATACACCTTGCTGAAAGCATCCATTCCAGAACTGCTCGGTGTTCGTATACCTCCAGGAGGTTTTGTAGAGGAGTTGGACAGTGTGACAGGAGGCGATGCTGATGATGCTGAGACGACACTGGTCCGCCGACAGTCTAATCTCCATGAACATCATAAAGAAGAAGAAGATGGTGATGAAAGCGTGGAAGAAGAGGATGAGAATTATGATGGACATGAACCGAGAGTTCAAGAGGGGATTCTGATGTTTGGCAAGAGTGGGGCTCGATCACATATGTGATAGAGACTGGGGTTTGTATTACATATGACTTGAGATGGATGTAATAGTGGGGCCTGGATCACACATGCGATAGTGGGACTTAATCTCACCTGTAATAGACAAACTCAACCCTAACACCTCAGTATAATTGTACTTACCACATGTTTGCTCACGCAAAATCGGTTTGCGGACGTACAGACCGTTCTTTGACCACTACGGCAGCTAATTTGATGCAGACTATGGCAGATATAGACGATCATGTACAAACAGCTCTCAAGACATGTCTTGCAACTCATCCTTCCAAGCAAAGTATTGATAAGTAATGAAAGTAGTTGAAACGGCAACCAAGTAAGCTCCCATGCCAAATGCTGACGAGTCGTCTGACGTTATCACTGCATAAGCAACGACGCCGATTCCCGTTAGAACAAGTACAATAATCAAGAGTACTAGAACGCAACGCCAGTTCAACTCTTCATTGATGCGAATGCCCCATCCTATAATCTGTTGACCGTCAATGCCGGGTTTGCGGACCAATTGCTCAGTGAGCTTTTTGGGAAATGTTGTTATCCAAAACCTGTCAACATGAGGGCCCGGCTTTAGCAAGTGAGGAAGAGGGATATGGAAGAAATCAACATCATCCATAGGCACTGGCTCGTATAGATATCTCTTCGCCTTTACCTCAATCTCTGGAGGAAATTGGCGCTTTTGAAACCACCCAGGGCTGCACTTCTCACCAATGGGAATCAATTGAAACTAAGTAGCGGTGTTAGTGCGAACGATCTTCTGGTTGGAGTTCACACAGAAACACAAGAACATGACTTACTCGAACAAAGTCTGCAGAGGCAATCTTGTGGAGGCAGGTTTGGCTTAACGCACCCTGGAGGAATGAAGGACATCTCAGCCTAGGCAGTCGCGTTGAAATTCCACTTAATAAATCGCAACACCACAATGGAACAACTGATGAGACTTTCCACTCATTTACCGAACGAATCCTGCGGTAGGCGTTGTGAATTTGTTGGAACATGTGTTCGTCGTTACCTAAATAACCTACTTCGATTTGAACAAGGACAGGAGAGTGTTTCGCATTGATGCAAACAAGAAGGTATTGGAGATCTTCAGGTAGATTTAGACCTAGATCTTGAGGTGGTGCGTAAATAGCCTGGTCGGTTGGAGACCTCCGTATCGTCGGTTGCGGACCAGGCGATGTAGTAAAGGGTGGTGAGGTCACGGTATTTAAATGGACTTGAGGTGGAGGGTTTGGATGATTGTACGGAAGCGATGAATCATGTGCCCGACTTCTGGCAATAGATGCATAGTTTACTATCCTCCGCCGCAATCTGTCGACTCCACCAGGGGAGAGCTCCTTTACATCGAGGTGCGAAGGATTTCCACAGCCCTAAAAAATTCGTTAGACTAGTCTCAATCGCTCGAGGTAAGAAGTAACTTGCGCAGAGGTACGAGATACGGATATAGCCAGCAGGCGGAGGGGAACAGAAGTTCATAAGCCAAACCCACCAAGACGTCATGGTCATCTTGGATTTCATGTTGCTCGGTGACAGTTCCTTTATAGCATCCCTCTCTGGAACTCTTGAACGATCCTGGCATACGTTGTGTTGCGAGATCTCGATTGGCTCAGACATCATATATGGATTCAATAATCCACGCAGATGATCTTGATACACGCGAAAAGGTTGGCCAGTGACGAAGAATTCGGCAGTAGCTTTCAAATTAGATAACGGACTTTCCTCTTTAGACTGACAACTGTGTTGATCATTGATGCTGTCATCCTCGTCACTGTCTTCGCTAGTGGTACTAGTGTCATCCAGGGCAAGCTGTGTATCAGGTTCTAGGATGGCCTCTGAGGGCGTTGGCCGCTCTAAAGTGCCTCTATCACCCAAAAATCGATCTAGTATGACAAGATTGTCATTTTGTTGTTTGAGAATTGTGCTGAGTTGCTCCTGGGCAAGGCTGTTTGAGGGCATGGCGAGGTCGAAAATGCCTTGCGAGATCTGAGTTCGGTTTGGCCGGAACCGCAAGAATTCAACAGCTGATCGTTGAGAAGCAGTCTTACTCTCCGTGAATAGTTCCAAGAAATACTTTTTCAGCAAACGCCGATGATTTCTCACAAATCTGACCTTCGTCATGCTTCGACTTGCTTGTTTGTAGAGAGTCAGGAGCTCAGGATTCCCAGTCAACATACTAACAATATAGGCCACTGCAGCATGCCGAAAGCTTGCTGCTCCTAAGTCTGGTTCGGCTAAAGAGTCGATATCATCAGAAACTGAAGCAATTGATTGCACATCGTCGTAAACTTTGCTCAATTCGTGCTCGGCTTCGGACATTTTGTAGTTGAAAAAAGTCATTGTCGGGCGGCCTTCTGCCATCCGATCCTGACTCACAAACACTTCGTCGGACAGCGAAGAGGGATTCGTCGAGGTTCCATGATGCGACCAGAGTGAATTGGACGTTTCCGAAAAGGCGATATCAGAGACTGTTGATCTAGGTACCCCAAACTTGTACCCCTCGTTATTCCACTTACCCAAAGTCAAACGAGCATATACCGTGTCGGGGTGTTCTGAACCAAGAATTCGCTGCCTCAACTGAACGCAATCGTAGAGAATGGATATAGCCTTGACATGTAGATGTAGACCCTTCCATGTAAGCGCCAAGTCGGCCATACTCGTTAGCGTGCTGGGGTGTTCCTCTCCTAACATCATCTTCATCCTCTCCATTACTCTAACCTGAAGTTCTTCTACTTTCTTCCATCGCCCTTGGTTACTGTATGTCAATGCTAGGTTAGCTATGCTCGTTAATATATCAGGGTGTTCCTCTCCTAACACTATCTTGATTTTGTCTACCACTCCAACCTGGAGTTCTTCTGCTTCCTTCTATCGCCCTTGGTTACTGTATGTCGATGCTAGGTTGGCCATGCTCGTTAATGTATCAGGGTGTCGCTCCCCTAATACCATCTTGATTTTATCTACCACTCTAACCTAAAGTTCTTCGGCTTCTTTCCAACGCCCCTGGTCTCGGAATATTAATACCAAGTTAGCCATAGCCCTAATCGTAACCAAGTGTTTATCCCCGAAGACTTTACATCGAAGATCAAGTACTGCTTGATAAATGCTTTCAGCCTTACTATAATAACCCTGTCTATGGTACGTTGTCACAAGTAACGCCATACTGCTAATCGTATCTAGATACTTCTCCCCAAGCACCTCTCGTCGGAGTACTAGCGCTTTATCTTTTAGCGTCTCGGCCTCGTCATATCGGCCCTAATTATAGTACGTCGTCGCGAGGTCTGCCATGCTGCTGATTATATCCAGGTACTTCTCCCCAAGCACCTCTCGTCGGAGTGCTAGCACTTCGTCTTTTAGCATCTCGGCCTCGTTATATCGGCCCTGATTATAGTATATTATCGCGAGGTCTGCCATGCTGCCGATTATATCCAGGTGCTTCTCCCCAAGCACCTCTCATTAGAGTGCTAGTACTTCGTCTTTTAGCGTCTCGGCCTCGTTATATCGGCCCTGATTATAGTACGTCGTCGCGAGGTCTGCTATACTGCCGATTGTATCCGGATGCTTCTCCCCAAGCACCTCTCGTTGGAGACTCAGTACTTTGATAGCCGTCTCTTCGGCTTTGTCATATTGGCCCTGCGCATGGTACGTCGTCCCGAGTGACGCCATGCCAATGATCGTATCTGGATGCTTCTCTCCAAGTACCTCTCGTCGGAGATGCCATGCCCGATTATCCACCGGTTCCTTCTCTTTCCATCGTCCCCGATCATACAGAAAGTCAGATACTCTTTCAAGCAGACTTGCTGTCTTAGCCTCGGTCCTGCCCACTTCTGCCCACTGCCCTACTCGAACGGCATGTGTCAAGTACTGCTGGCATCGTACCCATGTAGCAGGTTCTGATAACGGGAAGAGGTCGTCCACCACCTGCAGTGCCCTACCACAGAAGTATGCCTCATCCTCTCTTGGCCCGTCATCTGTCCCTAATGTCTCACCAACTGTCATCACTGTAGAGCCTCTCACCCGCAGCCCGTATCGCAGAGCCTCTTGCACAAGCTTCTGCATCTCATACCTTCGGTCGCTATTGTCTGTTTGTTGCAGGCTGAGGAAAGAAAACTCTTTCAGTCGTGCCACTGCGCTTAGGACTTCAAGTTCTGGGGCTTGTCTGATTGGGTGTTCATCGTCTGCATGGTATGGACAAGCCGCCTGTGCTACTAGTTCTTGCGGTATGTCTTGAGAGTCCACATATGCAATCACATGCAGCATCCCGTACGATATCTCACTCTCTGCTCGGATCCGTTCCGTCGAGATCTTCCACGTCTCAAGCACGCTATTCGACACCTCTGGCCGTCGATGTCGGTCGGTGTCGCTCACCTTAAGCACTTCCCACCGTGTCTTGCCTTGTCTTAGGAGGTCCAAGTATTGCCCAGCTGTCGTTAAGGTTCGCCGCATGTAGGCGCCAGCCTGCGAGATTGCCAGGGGCAGGCATTGGAGCTCTTGTAAAAGGTCATCTGCCTCTTTTGAGGTTGACGAATCACCGCTAGTTGTTGCGAGAAGCGTCACCGCTTCTTCCATCGCCATAGATCGCACTTGGACACTACGGTGCGCTCCAACAAGCGTGCCCGCAATATGCGCATCTCGACTCGCCCAGAGTATCGTCCCTCGCGATGAGTGAGGAACGTACTTATATAGGCTCTCGTTCGTCCCTTCCCCCTTTCCTGGTTGACCCACTCCAAATAGCTTCAGGTCGTCTGCGCTATCGAGGACCATCAGCCAACTTGGCCGTCCCTCAATCTCGTCACGCACCGCATCTAGCAGGTCCGGCTCGTCGAGCCGCTCGTCGACGCCGAGCTTCTTTCCGATTTCCCTATAGTCGGCCAGGAAAGTCGCTTCGTTGTCGGCATGCACCCAGAAGACCCAGCATTCCTTGTCGGCATCGCATCGTCGATATGCGTAGTCTAGCGCAATTTGTGTCTTGCTAGGCAGGTTTATCTGTCAGGCCAACTCGCGGTACCATGGCATTTCAAAATTGGAAACCTACCCTGATCCCCCTAAGCCCCAAAGCGCGGCGCTACACGATCCTGGCGTTTGTGGTAAAAGCTTGTCTAGCCTGTCAACGAGATCTCCACGATGGACTAAATCCTCGTTGCGGGGATAAGGAATGACGCGGACGACTTCGGCGCGGGCCGCCGGGTGGGTCAGGTTGTAGTGAGTATTCCCTTGGACATTTCCCTGGTGGATGATCGCCTGGTCGCGGAAATGGCTGCGACTGACCTCGTGCTGATCATGTGTCGGCTCTGACATCGTGTTGGGGTCGTATGAGCAAACACCTGGTGCGCAATCAAATGGTGAGTGAAGCTTTTGGACGGAAAAGGACGTAAGATGAATGATCAGGTCAATTTTACGTAGGGGATTAAACGGTCGAAAGTAGGTTGTCAGGAGGGGAGGGACTGTCGATGTTTTGCCTAAGATCTTAGGCATGACTACCACACTTGTTACTGCTGGGTGACAGCAAGGCTCAGATTGGGGTTAGTGACACACTGTGCCTGGGCCACGGCTAGTCCGTTTTGGGCAGTTTGGAGAAAAACTACAATGATCGGTTACTGACGGTGAACCCGCACCCACTGTATGCCCTGTCAGTCAACTCTAATAATGTCCAAATTTCAGCCTCGTTATAAAAGCCATGCATTAGCGATGTAGAGACTATGTGTTGCGGAATAATTAGAAGTTTATGTTTCTTCAGAAGGTCAAACATTTTACCTATAATATCTACATACCTCAACTAATAGTCAGCAAAATTAGGGAGAGTTAGAACAAATGCGAGTGCACAAAACACAGTGGACCAGTGAGAACCGTCAGAGATCATAGAAGAGCCCTAATGTAAGTGAATAAATAAGTTACCAGACTGCAGGAACACTGAAACCATTCCCAGATCATTTAAAGCCTACACACTGATGTTCACGGAACTCTAGAGGCCACATATTTAAAGATCGCCAGGGTCGATAGAAAATTCAGAGAGTTATAACAAGAATGAATAATTAATAAGGATAAGCATCAGTTAAGTGCTTTCTATACTTCTAGAACGCGGTCATAAAACATACGCGATTAAAATATCGATTTGCATGTAGGCGGCCATGGAGTAGTATCGCTCTGCGCTACAAAAGTAAAGCTAGCTGCATGGGTTGTAACGAAGGAAAAAGTAACCAATAAGGAAGTTTTACGACGCACTTTTGATCAAAAAGTGTACGGGAACCCCCAAAACATCGTCCCTTTTTCAGTGAAGGAGGAGCTAGCAGGGATATGAGCCAATGAGAGGTGGTGGATTTCCTTTTTGACTGAAATTGGGACGGACCATAAGGATGTAGTTAGCAAGATAGAACGAACGGCTTTTAAAGGTGTTATAGATTCTGTCTTGGAATGATGTAAATATCGTCTTAATACTTGCAGCCTTTGTTATATCAGAATATCAGCTGCTGCCAAAGCCCCCCGAGAAAATGCGTCGCGCTTCAACAGATTCAGCTGACTTAGGATAGTGCGAGGTTGAGTCCGATCGACCAGCAGGAAAGCTTAACTATCTAAGTTGCGCGTTCTTTCATACTAAAGCTTCAACTTGCATACTCATCATCAAATAACACAGTAGGAAAGCTCAGAGACTCTAGCGAGACCATCAACCTCAGGTGGCCACGCTACAAGAAATAGATTATCCTCACGTTTCCTTAGTTACTTTTAAAGCTGCCATATACCCTACCAAGCTATTTCAACCTCCCAATGCTTTACTTCGTTTCTAAAATGGCCTCACCATTTAAAGCGCCCACGAAATCATTAAACCGAAACCCATCCAAAAACGTACTGGCCATATCGTCCATCCATGGCTTCGTCTTATTCTTCAAAGAACAGTCATGCTTGATTGGATTACCCCACTCCTTACCAATATACCAAACAGGAGTTTCGAGTTCCGATACAAACTGTCTCAATCCCATAACGCTTCGCATTGTTGTTGGTAGCCCTTCGGACCTCGGGATTTCGAGTCCTGCTTCGCGCATCTGCTTCATAAGTGAGCCGAGAAGCATTGATGCACATTGCGGCTTGCAGTCGTCGTTGGTGACCCAGAGTGACTCGTGAAGACCGTAGAGACTATCTAGGACATCGTTGATGAGCTTCAGACGCTGAGCTTCCACTTTCTCTGCGAGCTCGTCAGTAATCTTGCTAATACAGACATGGACAGCTTAACAGAAAAACTTACCAATGATCGTACTTGGCAATGGCAGGTCTGTGTGCACGGGAATCTTGCTATTCTTAAGCGTCTTAGCGACCATGTTAGTAAATAGCTTTCCCTGCTGAAATACCCAAGCGATGAACATCCAGTTCATAGTCGCTTCCTCTTCAGGCGGCTTATCTTCCCCAAACGCCGTCATCCACCGCTCTGCAAAAGTTTCCACAATCTCCTGGCACTGATAATAGTCACATAGCATCGCAATCTCGATGAGAATGTCGAGGTCGACCGTCTTTGGAATACTTCTGTGATGCCCGTGGATAATATCCAGAAGGGTCACTAGCGCTTCCGCATTCCATTCAAAAGCCTTGACCCCAAATAGATTGTCTTTATTGCGAATGCCTTCGCTGAAATGGCCGTCGAGCATAGCTTTGAAGACGGGAGAGGACAGTATTAGGTGTGCTGATGAGACCCGGCAACGGATTTCAACAGAGTGACCTTTTTCATCGGAGGGTTTCAAGGCTTTCAGGTCATCCGTGTTGTGTACTGAAGAAGACTGGTCGGAATACACATCGAGAGCCGGTGGTTGATCTTCCGTGGGTTGGTCATCTTCAGTTTTGTCATCATTCACTTTCACGACGTCATTCTCGGATGCGTTCTCATCTGCCGTGCTCTCATTCTTGGGCTCTTTGCGCTTCCGAAAATTGGGGCGGCGGAGGATCAGCTCGGTATCGCCTTTAGGCGAGAAAATCAAAATCGAGGTTTTCATATTTCAGGAGAGGAATGAAATTGGAAAAGAACATCTCAAGAGGGTGGCATAAGAGAGAAGTACTTAAGCTTAATTGTACACTTTCAGGTAATTAAGCGCCTGTGACACTTAAACCTTGCCAGCTGAAATGCAGACTTCCTGAAATTTGACAGCTCGAAGCCGGTCACTGTGCCTCAGCGATGTCACCAATCAAACATCGTGATAAGCGCTGACCCTAATACCCTGAACCTGCATTTTGATTCAGAAGACAGTTAGAAATTTATTGAATGACTGGGGAAAAAAGATTCATATGCATCCTCACGTATGACAGTACAGCTATGAGATTCGGTCAATTGTAAGTTAAGTTACGATACCGTGATTGCAGTGCGTGTCTTTGGGGCACAGGCTCCGTAGGCGCTGTCAAGTTTGATCAACCCTGGTGGCACCACTAGCGCCCCCGAGTTGCTGGGCTCATCGAACTCCCGCACGACAACTAGGTAATTAAGCCTTCATGTTTGCAGGAATTGATCCACATCTACATATTCGATATATTCGATATGGAAATCGGGTTCGGGTTTCAATGGAGGTTGAGCTTTGGGTTGTTAGGGAGCAAGAAAGTTTCAATGCCAAAAGCAGATCAGTGGACACCTTTCATACTCAAAAATCCGATATAGCCAACTTGACAATATTTTCAATGACTGCAACGATCTTTTTTATGGATGCGATGCTTTAGGGATATCCTGTTCACGTTTGAGAACTCGTGGTTTTAACAGCTTCTTAGTGATGATCCACGCGCTAGGATGACGATAAGGCCGCTTATCTCGGAGCGTTACGCCCTGGTCGACAGAACGTTACACCCATGCTTAGCAATCTAAGGGACAGCCAATCCCATTAGCTTATGGCGGTAGCGCTGTCCTACAGCCAATCCGCGAAGGATATGGTGGTAACGGTACCCACATCAGCTCCGGGGTGTCGAGCGACCATTATGCTAGCATTCCCAGTCCACGAAGGCAAGTGTAAGTCGTTTGCGGCGTGCTTAGCATCCGAATGGCATAGAATCCGCAAAAGGAAATTCCGAATAATGGACTGTATTAAGAAGTGGTATAGCCATCATAATGTTGCCTCTTTTATATTCTAGTAAATGTGTCGCTAGGATATGACGCCACTACGATGAAGTTTCGGTTAAAGTTTGAGCTTATGAGGATTCACTGTTTTCGTCCAATAGGTTCGCTTCCCCAGTGCCACAATCATGGTTCTTTGCCAGAGCTGCAGTGACTGTTTGTGATAACGCGTGATAACTCAAACCTATACCGCAAACGCGTCACCGCAATTAGAACGACAAACAAAATAACGTGTACCTGACAAGAGGAAGTCGTGGACTCGTGGTTTAAGCCGTAACTCTTATACAAACCCGACATCCGGTAATGGTGGTCTTGAGATACTATGGCTCCCCGACCGGTGGCTGCAGAACATGCCCGGCAGTGTAATTGTCGAAAAGCGAAAGCTTATCGAGAACGACTTAGGCAGCGGAAACAAGTCCGCGATTGTCAACCAGATGTACAAATCGAGCCAGTCAGTCGTATCGATGAGTGTGCCGAACTAATACGTGAGACCAGCCCAGAAGCCTCGTCCGTTGCATATAAAGCATCTAGCCGAGTCGTTGCGGAACCGACCGCAACAGCAAGCGTACCGTCTTGTCCGAATGTTTCAAGGTCTCGAGCTGGTAGAGAATGGTGAGCCTATACCTCCGGACCCTGGTGATCCAACGAATTTCGCGACTTACTCGCAGCAAAACACGGTCGGAGCTCCAGAAGTATCTGAACAACCAATCGGCGTGGACGAAGAATTTGCATCATCGAATGATCCTATTCTGATTCGACGCGAACAGACGCGCCTCCGAGTGCAGCGATATAGAGCAAGGCAGCATAAATTACGACTAGAAGCAGCGGCGGCTACATCGGATCCTCTAAACGCAGTGGGCTATACCAGTCAAGATGATGTCCTGTCTGGGCTCCAGGATATTACCGTTGATTAAGTACCAAGTCCGAAAATGCCGACAGATCCTACTGCTGTACCAATTACCACCCAGAAAGTCGAGCAGCCGAAGGCTGTTTGTGTTATTCGGGCAGCTAAAGCTGCTATATTCGGTCGAGGCAGCGTTAAACTGCAGGCGAAGGTGAGAGTGAGAGTGAGAGTGCGATAACCCTCAATGTCAAGCAGCAAGATGCTATGAATGTCGTCTAGGCAGCTAAAGCTGCAGAAGTCGGTATTACAGGAAGTCAAGGGGCACAGAGGCCAGAATATCGCAGGCTCGCGAAGCCGAAATATCGAGGTGAGAAGAAGTCGTAGATAAGATAAATAAAATAATACCCGGCGGCGATATCAAGAGCTCGCGAAGCTCAGCACCGTTCAAAACACTTATCACGAAGAAAGGTTAACTCTCTGAAACCCTTTCTTCTAGTAGCTATCAGGGTCCCGCTAGTCCCGTAGCTGCTTATATTGCCATTTTGACCTATAAAAATTTTCTGCCCTAGCAAAATGCTAACAGCGGGTGCCAAGGAAAAGCTTTTACAGGAGAGTTATATAGACGATAGTAATGAATGTTATTCCTTAGGTCTGGGGTAGCCAAGTTTTTAAACTCTACAGGGGTCAGCCGACGGAAACGCGACGCGTTTCGTGTCTTAGGTTTTCTAATTTCATGAGTGCGGTACGAGAAACGCAGTGCGTTTCCATCGGGAAAGATATGGGGCGAATTGCTAGACGATGATTGGCCAAAAACAGGAAACGCAATGCGTTTCTGTTGATAATACTTGAGTAGGGTAAACTTAACTATAGGTATCATAGGATACTATTCTAAGATCTGGTTATATAGACGCCAGATAAGGATAGGCAAGAGGAAGAAACACTTCCTTCCCTATAACCTTTAGGCTTAGACCGTATTTTTAATAGGCCTTTAGCTTTCTAGCGCTCTAGAGCTATATCTATAACGGTAATGAAATACTTAATATATAATAATTATATTAGCCTAGTTTAAGGATACTGCCTGGGCTTTATTATGAAGAAGCTATAGGCTAAGTCTAGGGTAGTTATTAATAAACCAAACTTATAAATAATAGAGGCTTTTAGATATCCCCTTAGATTTCTATAAATATATAGCACTAGGTCTATTATTAAATTAAATATTACTTAAATAATTTCCTTCTATACTTATTATATCTAGTATGCTATTGTATATATAATTAGATCTAAATCCCTGCCCTAACCCAGGCGTTCTAGATGGGAAGACCGGAAGCCCTAGGAAATTACGAATGTGTTTATCGCTTTATTTTAAACCCCTTTCCTCCCTCTTTTATAGTAGGAAAAAGGAAGAGGCTATAGAAAGAAGTAATAATCATCAAGAGGCAGACTAGTAATATATTACTAATAGACAGAAAAAGGACGACGGCCCCTGCTATCATAGCAGAGTCAACTAAGCGTTCCCGCTTGCCTAATTATACTGGCGACTCTTCTAGCACGTCAAGACCTCGACCCAGAAGGCTTAGATCGTCCGCGCGCCATGCTCTAGATAGATAGCAGCGTTACTACGGCACGCAGACATAACAAGGGTTCGCTAGTGTTCTCAGACGCGGGCTTACTTATTGCTAATAATACTAACACATCAGGGGCTAGGTCAAGCCAGTCTCTCCTATAGAAGACACTCAGCTCTAAATAGAATGCTAATGCCGACGCGTATCGCAGTCTGCCCTCTAGCTTCCTTCTAGATTCCACCTCCCATGCCATCCCAAGTATAGACACTACTAGCTTATTAACATAAGATATATTACTATTATCTAAGGCATAGGATAAGCAGTGTCCCGCTAACTTGCCTAAGACTCTCTTTAGATATAAGAGGAAACTCAAGAAGTTTATCGGCCAGTGGCATATATCCCTCGTTAAGAAGGGCATATTAGAGCATCTAGCCTACGAGCTTGCCAAGCACTATCTCCAGGCCAGTAATGAAAAAGGCGATTTAAAGACAGACAGCCACCATATAAGTTAAGTAAAGGAACCATTCCTTCCTTCCTTACTAGATACGCTATTAAGAGACACCTAGCTTTTCCAGGCATCCACTTAGGTTTTTCTAGATATACTAAATAATCATCAAGACAATAACGAAGATAATAACATCCCTTCACAGCCATCTACTAACTTAATTCTTATAAAGGTCCCTTAGACCAATAATGAACCTATCGTGATATAGCTAGGCGTGGGTGTATAAATATTAAAGTAAGGACTCGGTAAAAGTAATAAGCTAATTAACCTAATAGAGGCCTTATAAGCTAAGAAAAGGCTTAAAAACCACCCTAAGGAAGGATATAAAGCTTTTAATAGCCTAGCCATTACCTAAAGGCTATAAGAAAGGGACTTTAACGGCAGACTATCCTTATAAGAGATTTACGTTATAGGTATTGCCGTCTTATATGAGGTATTTGGCATCTAAGGCTAGAAACGGCTGGCCAATACACTAATATACCTTTATGGCCAATATCCGCGATGCTATCTCGCCGACCTTAACCGGAATGCAAGCAGGTTAGTAAATAAGATCTGCAAGGGCGGTCTGGCGATACTATCTAGCTTTACCCTTTATTAGGCTTAGGCCGTTTAATATGATAGCCTTAATATATTAATAATTAATAATATTTAACTAAGTGATATAAAGGTATTGCTTGTCTATAAATAAGATTATTAATTGAGCTTGGCTATGATAGGGTTAAATAGAGATATTAACGACTTCCTTATTAAGAATAGAATACATATTAATATAAGGTTGGTACTTTTAATAAAGATAGCTAAGTATCTTAATAAGAAGCTTAAACTTCTTAAAGGTATTTTAACTAAGAGAATCTATACCTAATAATTACTAATAGTAATAGCTAATATCTTTAGCGTTAATATTTATATCTTTATCTCTAGGAGCCTCTTTATATATTATAATAAGATTTACCTAAATAATAGTATTAGAAAAGAGGATAAGTTCTATTTTATAGTATAATCTATATAGTAGGTAAAAATATTATATCTCTTAATAGTTAATAAAGTAGATTAGATATATTACGGTAAAAAGTTATATTAATAGCTAATAAGCTAAGTTCTATAAAAATATTAATAAATATAGTCTATATATTTAGGTGGTTTCTTAGGGAGTAAGGCTATTATAGAGTGATATTATTCCTAAGGCGCGGTGCTCTTAGAGTGATATATTCTTACTAGAGTTGCTTTAATACTTTATTAATAGAGATAATATGAAATTTATAAGGTATATATAATATAACCGCTAGGGTTATAATAAGATATCTATAAAGACTAGATATAGCCTAGCGATAATAATATTATAACTATATTATATAAAGATATTATCGCCGAGGATTATAGAAAGTAGTAAAAAGAGGCTAATAAGCTATTAGTAATTAAATAAGATATTGAGATTAATTAAGAGCTATTAGTCCTTATTATCTTTAGCTATAAGGTCTTATAGCTTCTAGGCCTCTATTCTAGCCGGTATTACTAGCTTAATAAGGAGATATAGCTACTTAAAGAGCTAGAGAGAAATAGGGGCCCGAGAAATATAAAGAAAGACTTCCGTAATACCCTAAAAATAGGCTATTAGATATAGATTATATAGCTAATTAGCTAGGCTATATTAATCCATAAGGATAACTAAGGGTTATAAAGAGATATAGGAGGAAACTATATATATATATATAAGATAGAGTTTTTTACTAAAGATTAAAAATTCTTTTAGTTATAAGAGAAGAAACTACTATAATTAATTAACTAAGATTATATAACTTAATAGACCTTCCCTATAACAAACTAATAAAATAAGAAAAGTAACTAATAGTAATTTAATAGTAATATAATTAAGACTAGACTTAATATAAATTAATATAATTTCTTTACCTTAATAATCCTTATCTACATTATTAACTATTAAAAGATATAATATTTTACTACTACTTAGATTATATTTTATAACCCTATTAATATAAACCTAGAATAGTCTAGTTTATCAATTATGAAATCTAACTATTATATAGAGTAGCTTTTTAATAGTTATTTTTTAATATTTCTTTATAATAAATAAAATAATTATAGCTTAGTTAAAATAATTAACTTTAGCTATAAGCTTTTAATAATTTTCTATATATAAAAAAAAGGCTAGATCTAAGGTATATAAAAATATAGCTTTAAAGCCTATAAAGCCTAGAAAATAGACTTATAGAAGGCCTAGTCTTTAATACTAAGGGCTTCTTTATTAAATTATTTATATTAAAATAAAAGACTTAGTATAATAAGTTAAAAGTATAGGTTGAATAGGTAATTAAGGTCTTTAAGAATAGAAAGTAAAGCTAGATTTAATAGAAGTTGTATAAAAGGCGCTAAGGGGCTAAGGTAGAAATATAAAAGGTTAAAATTAATTATAGAAATATATATTTAGAGTTAAAGGTAAAGTTAAGGCGGTCCTAGAGCTAAAGGTAGCTTTGAGTTAAGGAACTAAATTAGATTATATTTACATTGAGTCTAGTAGCACCTTAAAAAAGAGATCCAGCTGTCCCAATTAAACCCATAGAAATATCAATAATAGAGGTCCCTACACGGACCGAAAAGCAATAATATCTCAAATCCAATAAGGTTGCCCACCGTATCAGCCATAACTCTATTTCTCAATAGCATAAAAACCCCTGCTAAAATTAGATTCTATAACCCTTATTAAAATCCTACTATATCCTTTTCTATAATATAGTGTATAATATTATGAATAATATTTTAACTAGGGACGCTATTAACTATATACATAAAATTAAAGCATTTTTAAAGTACTACTATATATAGCTATAATTTACTGAAATTGTTTTACTTAATTATTATAATAAGCTTGGTATAGCTTTAATAAAGCTACTAGGTATATACATAAGAAATATAAATAACCTAGTTAAGTTAGTACTATTTTCACTATTTAATAATGAATCAAGATAAGTTATTAATATAAATTTTATATAACGTATATAATAAGCAGACCAGACAGACAAGTAAACAGAACACCTTAATTAGTCCAGGGCATGTTACTCCAAGGCAATCACTTAATAAAAGTATTAAATAACGGGTTTAGTTGTTTATCAAGTCAGTTAGGAGACCATTAATGCATCTCGTGCTTATTGCTTTTACTAGGAGCCTAGATACTATAGAAGAGATATTAAACAGTTCTATGAAACGCCTCCGCGGAGCAGGTGCCCCGGTGGGAGAATACACAACAGGTATCATATTAGAATAGATATGCCGATAGTCAAAACTGCGCCATAAGGAAGATAGGCTATAAGCTAATTATATTCTGTATTACGAGAAGGTCATTTCGGTAGTGTGTTGTAGCTAATAGGGTAATATTTTATCCATAGTCGGGTATTAACTTCTGTTCTTTTAAGATACATTTTCGTGAAGGCTAAATTAAGAATAATCCTGGCGTTTAGTAAAACTCTATTTAATAGCGCTTTATAATGAGCTACGTCTTTAGTAAGTCTTTACAGAGAAACCAACCCTTGTCCTGTAGGTAGGAAATAAAGGTATTGTGCTTAGTCAAGGCTATTATACGGCTCTCTGTCTTGAAAGATACCTCAACATAATAGTTAATTTTAGTACCTGCATAGTTAAAAATAGGCCAGACCTCAATATAGAGCCACATCCCCTCCTACTTGCCAATGGAGCGCTTGGCGTTAACCGGCCTAAAGATACGCGACTTTACTAATATGTTTATACCCTAGTTATTACCCTGCCAGTTATTAAACTTATCGGGCACTTTATTAACTAATATTAAACGCAAGCTTGACTCCCCAGGCAGTTCTATCCCGCTATTCATATACTCTACCACCTTCTTGCGGCTAATAGATAGTATCTATTTCTAATAGCCCCATTTAACTTGCGCCTCATACTTTATATTACCGGCGTTAAAACCATTATTATTAGTAGAGGTAAGTACGCCGTTGATATTACCGCCTATAATAGCATACCGCTTCTTATATATCAGCTTTAAATTAATATTATTTTCAGTTTTGCGGATATATGCGCTCTAGCCGGCGGTATAGATATCCTTATTAGACGTGTCGAGGAACTAAATAATCTGCTTGGTAATACTTAGGGGCATATTGAAGGTCGATAAGACGGTACTTATAAGCTCCCCGTTAGGGCTAAGGACTGCGGTGGGTTTGAGCAGGAGCTTGACCTTGTACTTGGGTGTTATGTTTGGCGCTGCTTATACTGATAAGTCGATAATAGCAGCCATATTGGATAGGTAGCCTCTAATAATACCTCCGGTCGTCTAATTTGTATATTTAAGTTCAAGCTTATAAAACCGCTTTAGTGGCTAACCTTTATTAATGATATTAAGTATGCTATTCCGAGATAACTCTACCTTTAAGGAGCGTAAGATGTCAATATAGGTTGAAGCGAGATTGATCAAGTGTGGCTGTGAGTCTGCAGCCTTTAATAGGTAGGTATAAATGGTATTAGACATAACTAACATAGAAAGCATAAAAGATTCGTCAAACTTGCCTGTCCCTTTGGTGTACTCTACAGCCTTTAATAGTTCCGCCTGAATAAATGTTTTTTCGGCCTCCTTAAATGTTACTTAAGGAAGAAGAATGCTTTGAATTCTCTGTGCTTCCCAATGGTAGCCAGTCTTCCTTAAGTCTGTATACCAGGCACAGAACCCGGACCACTTCGGTGCCCCCTCAGTTATCAATGGTGGATTCGTATACCGAACACACTCTTGCTCTGTGACCAGATGGAATTCAAGAGCGGCCGTAATAATGCCCAGACATACTTCAACTAGATGGATTAGAATGGCGCTAGGATCTTCTTTTTTATCTCAGGGCCAATCAGTCTCCATAAAACGCCAATAATACTCTAAAGCATTGAGTAGCGCATCCTTTTGTATAATCTTAAGGCGCGCCTTGGCCAGGGTTTTCATGGACGCGAGAAGTTGCGATATGCCGTATCGATTGGTCTCATTATGTACGGCAAGATTCTTTTCCGGGTCTTCCTGCAAGTGGATACCAAGTATGTTAACGGCATCTTGGTACTGACCCGCCTGCAGGAGCATATCTAAATGCTCTACTAAGACAGGAAACATGCTCTGGTGCCTAACGAGGCAATTTTGAAACCACTTGGATGCCGCCTTAAATAGTTCAAGGCGGGCTAGTCATATGAAATCCTAAAGCTCCGCTTCCACATCCTCGGTAATTCCCATGTCTTCCAGCTTAAAACTGAACAAATCAACCTCATGAGGAGCTTTTATCCCTTGAATTAAGGGAGGTTCTGCGCCGGGCGAAGGATCCATTATACAACCGCTATTAAAAGAGTGAACAGTCCAAGTGAATAGGTGAAAGAGGCCGGCAGATATCGTGCTTTGCAGAAGTATTAAACACGGTCCTGAATAGCAGGCGCAGTTTATAAAGGGTTTAGCATACATAAAAACGGGAAGCATTAGCTGTGTCAGTAAGTAATTATGAACGAAAGATGTTAAGCAGGTTATTTATGTCACTGGACTGTATGTGGCGTCCTTACTATAACTGATTAAGTTTCGGTTGCACGTTAGCTAACTCGTTAAGATTATAAATACATAAAGTCAAGCAGTTTATTTACGTCACTGGACTGTAAGTGGCGCTTAGTTAATGTAACTATTTAAAGTTTTAGTTGTGCAAAAGGCGCATTAGTAAAATACTACGAATAGAGTGACTTAGTAATTAAGCTGCCGAATGAAAGTCGGTGAAAGCAGTATGCCACAGACCTTTCAGCTTGAAAATAGCTACAGTCCCCTTGGTTCTTACCTTCTTAAGGCCGCATTTCGTACACGCCAGACCGGCAGTACCCTCCTCATACCAAATTCTCTTTCCCGCCTACTTATTTCATACTAATCGAACGTTAATATTGGTTCACTGGCCATTATAGCCTTTAGACTTCAATACCTTTAACTATCCTAAACGATAAACTGTCATTAAGGCAGAGAAATTAGCTAACTCTTTATTGTTGACGGAGCTTTCACATAGATATCTTAGTTATGACATAAAGTGCCCGAGACGTTAAAGTTAATACCGGTATATAACTCCTAGCTTGGCGTACTAAAGTCAGGTAGAATAGAAATTCGCTGTCGCCATCTTAGGTCCTTAAAATGAGGTGTTCTCGCTGAATATCACTAGAATAGGCGCAAATAACCAATATAGATACTATACGTACAGCTTGACATTCGACAGCCTGCAAACAACAAACTTAAATACGTAATAATGAGTCTGGATTTCGAACCGGAAATTAGAGGAAGTGATGGCGTTATTGTAATGGAATATTATGGACCTAAGTATATTCGTGGTCCCTTAGAGACGCGGGAAATTCATTACAAGGTAACCCTTGATCCTCAAGTTGGGGTGGGCCCGGTCACGGTTAAACTCAGGTCTTATGAACGGGAGTCTACTTAAGAAAGAACGGATAGATGGCATTTTGACGCGATATTGAAACCTGGAAGAGTTGGTGGCAATCTATTTAGGCGAATTGACTGGACCATCACGGAGGCCAGGTATGCATCGGATCCCGACCATAGCCCTGAATGGAAGCTTGGGGTAGTGTTGATACACGATGGAAATAATTTCAAGATATACCTGGATATCTCCATTTCATTCAGTAATGCATACGGGATTTTCCGCTTACGTCCTAAACAAGCGACGACCGAGACAAAGGTCGTGCCGCCACAGAATGAGCTACAGGACTGGCCTAAGTTAGATAACATAGCATATCAACTACCGGAGGCTCTCTTAAATGATTGTTTTAGAAAGGTATCTATAGTAAAGTAAGATTAATATAACCAGCTTAACTTTAGATATATAAATACTAGCTTTTAGAGCTTATTAACCTAACCGCAAGGCCGTTAGTAGTTTAGGCTAAATTACTAACCTGCCTGAATAGTATAGGCCTAATAGCGATATAAAGAAGCTTATTAAGTAAGGTAAGAATAGATAATACAGGGGCTAAGTATAACGGTTAGGTTTCTAAAGGGATATATTAAGCTATACTAGGTATATATTTATAGGATTATAGGATATAGTCTAAGTAGTAGGTAAAGATATTATATCTCTTAATAATTAATAGAGTAGGTTAGGTATATTAAGGTAAAGAAGTTATATTAATAGCTAGTAAGTTAAGTTCTATTTAATATTAAATAAAAAAATATATATACTTAGGTAGCTTATAGTATAGTGACTTAGGCTTATAATAGGTTATAAGTTATAATTATAATCTATAGGAATAGAATTATAATTACCCTTAGAGTAATTATATTCGTGGGCTAGACCTACCCACGTTTAATTTATATGGGAGACTAGCGTGACGCTAATAGCTAGCTTACCAGCCTATATTTAAATCGATAGCTAGCCTACATTTTATAGAAGTGAGTATTCCACCGATTAGAAAGCTTTAAAAGTCTCAGTAACTTTACATAAGTATTAGATTATATAATAATACTTATTAAAATAGCGATAAGCCTTTTATAGAATTTAGGGTTAGGATAGGGTTAGTATTGACTATTTAAGCTTCTGCCTAAGTGGTTTATCCTAACTAAGACCTAGCTATAAGAGTGAGTATAGAGGTAAAAGAGGGATATAGGAGATAAATAGGAAAGAAAGAGATATAGGAAATAGATAGAAAAGAGAGGTAAAGAGAGGGTAAGAGAGACCTATAAGAGGCTATTTATGACGGTTAGGTTTCTAAAGGGATATATTAAGCCGTACTGGGTGTATATTTCTAGGATTATAGGATATAGTCTAAGCGGTAGGCGAAGATATTATATCTCTTAATAGTTAATATAGTGGGTTAGGTATATTAAGGTAAAGAAGTTATATTAATAGTTAGTGAGCTAAGTTCTATAAAAGTATTAATAAATATGGTCTATATACTTAGGTGGTTTCTTAGGGAGTGAGGCTATTATAGAATAATATTATCCCTAGGGCGTAGCGCTCCTAGAGCGATATATTCCTATTAGAGTCGCTTTAATGCTTTATTAATAGGAGTGATATAGAATTTATAGGGTATATATAATATAACCGCTAGGGTTATAATATAATCTCCCCTCTCTATTAGGTCTTATCCTTAAGACCTTATATACCTATCTATCTTTCTATATATTAAGTAAGTTTCTAACTTAGACCTTTTATTATTATATAGCATAATATCTAACTATATTTCTAAATAGAAATCTTATAAGGATTATAAAAACTATATACTTATATTATTTATAGAATTTTCTAATAAAAAGGCCGATATGCCTTATACTAGGTGTTTTTATTTAGGTAAGAAGTGCTTAATATTAGTGGATTCCTCGCGGTATAGTAAGTATATTTAGAGCCGAAAATCCTATAATAGTACTTAGGTGGCTTCCTTATATATATAAATTTTAACCTATTTTGCTTTAGGTATAATATTAATTTTTTATAGTAATAACTTTAATAAAATAAGAAAAGAAATTTAAAAATAATAAGAATAAGGCTAGTAATAAGCTATTAAAACTTTATAAGGAGATAGTGGCTTTATAGTTATGACTATCTCTTGTTATAGGCTATCTATCCTGGATTTATAAGATCTATAGTAAGGTAAAGGAGAAATATTCTAAAGTTATATATTGTGGTTTAGAAGAGGTACATTATTAGAATAAGCTATTAAATATATTAAATATTTATAAGAGTATATTAATATAAGATTTATAGATTAATTATATTCTTAATAATATAGATTAGTCTATTTTTAGAATTAACAATAATTTCCTTAATATTTCTTTTTTAGTTAAGTCTAGTAGAAATTCTTTAGGAGTTATTAGGTATTAGTAAGGTATTTAGGTAGTTCTTATATATTTTCGCTTTCTAGGTAGTTTTTCTATTTAATTAGGTATTTTATTTTATCTTTATATCTATATATTTCCTTAATTACTTTCGCTTTATAGACTTCTAGTCTTTCTATATTTTCTAATTTATTATCGATTTTAACTTAAATTATATTAACTACCAATTCAAGTAATAAAATATAAAAGATTAGGTAGAGTCTAACCTTCGATAATAGATCTAGTTTATAACAATTTTTTAAGATTTTTAATAATACTTTATAAGGTCTAATATATTTATAGTTAAGTTTTTTTATTAGTTATTTTATTGAGATATTTTTTATGGCGAGGTAAATTATATCTCCCTCTAAGAAGAATAGTCTCTTTATCCTTTTAGGGTTATAGTAATTTTTTATTCTATTTTTAATAAATTCTAGTTCTATTTTTATTTCTTTATATAAACTTTTTAGGTTATTACTTTTAAGTAAAGTAGTTAGGTTAATATTCTTAGCTTCTTTTATACTATGGAAGACGTCTAGGTTAAATCTAAAGTTTATATAAATAGGTATGAGTTTCGTAGTCTTATTATAGGCGGTATTATATATAAGTTAAGTAGCTGGGAGTTTTTTAACCTAATTATATTATTTATAATTAATATAATACTATAGGTATTATTTAAGTATTTAATTTATATATTCGGTTTATCTATCTGCCTGGGGTCTAAATACTATTAAGAGTCAGTGGTTTAGTCTTAAGTATGCTATTAGTGATTGCTAAAATTTTAATATAAATATAGTTTCTTTATCTATTAGGATTTCTAAGGGTAGCCTATATATATTGATAATATTTTAGTAAAAGATATAAGAAAGTTCTCCTATATCTATAGATTCTCTATATAGTAGGTAATGACTTGAAGAGGCTGGCAGTGTGAGGTTGGGGTTAGGTATAGGTTGGGGTCAGGAAACAGGGCAAAAGGTAGGGTTAATGGCGGCGAAAATAGGTAAGAAATAGGTTGGAGAATTCATTACTATCTAGGTTGGGGGCTTACGAAGGGAAGAAAGTGGATAAAGTGTGTGCGTATGCACCATGCACCATATATATCGTAGTACTTAGTAGTACGGGAAGGAGAAGAGAAGAGGGGGGAGATAGAAGATAGATTACGAGTGAGTCCACATTTGTACCCTGGGGTACAAAGTAAATGGCTTTAGACGTTTGCGTGAAGTAAGTAAAACCAGACGTTTTCAACCCCAGGGTACAAACCAAGAGGTCATAATTCAGAAAACGGGGCCTATAATTTTCAACCCTGGGGTACAAATGGACGTCTAGTAAGTCAAGTCTCTTAGGAAAGGCATTATTAAACTATATTTTTGTACCCTGGGGTACAAAAGCTGAAGTTGCCAATACGCGACCAAGGTGACTTATATAATCATAATATTTCCTTCCCCATTCTATACTGTTATATCTCAGCATACGTCGTGCGATGCGAGTACGAGATAGTAGCAGAATGCTTCCTCAGAAGGGAAACCAGTAGGCTTCGCTTCTCTGCATAACCACAAAGGATCACATGGACATTATAAAGATGAGCTATGTGTGACAGCACTAGTGTCAGCAATCATCTATCCATATATGATCATCACCGAGGTCGGCATCCTCAGTGAGGAGATAATCGGAACAGCAAGAGCCGGTACTGTTCATCCATCATGTATGGTCTTGTTAGGGGAGGCGGACTTATTTATAAATTTTTAGATGACAAGGAGGCACCCCTGTGAAAGCTAGTCCATGCTTAGCCTACCCTATACATCATCAGCAATATTACGTACTATACATTCATTGTGTGCACGAGATGAAGAGGCATGAATAAATAAATATATATATATATAGCTAAACTTTATAGTAAAAGGTTATTATTCACTTGAGTTTATAGAAGAATAATGGGGTTTGGCGGATGAAGTGGCATGGAATGTTCAACCATATCTTTCTAAAGTTGCAAATCTTACCACCGAACCGGGTGGAAGATAGGTATAACGGCGCGGATCTCAACACGCGTCGTAGACAACAAATGACAAGGGTAGCTTGACCGGGATCACGCGTTTATTTCTAACTATTTCAAGTCAAGGCCAAGAGTTTAGAGTTTACTATCATACAGCCAAAAGACCCTAAGAATTATTCGCAGACGATTCTGTCAGAATCGCGCATACAAATGCAATTTTACAGGCCGTACATTGCTACAATATCGCTTACTACTGGGCCGAGTTGCTGATTGGTTAAAAATTCCACTTAGGGTTAGTTGGGGTTGCTTGGGGTTAGCATTATATTTAAGGTTTACAGCGGTCTGGCAAAAGGGGTTCTACCAGTACAGAACTTAGAATTATAATACTATCTACAACTCTATTCTGTTTTGTTACTGTAATCATCTGAGCACTACTTAATAGCAATGGATGAGCATATGAAGGTTGATAATGAGCACCGTATGCTTATTTGCCAGAAATGCACAACAGCACTCCGGCCAGACACATTCGCAAAGCATTTTCGGCAGATACATCAACTAACTGGCAGTATACTACGAGATATCATTGATCATTACATTGACGGAGATGTGGTAGATCCAGTTAACTCAGAGCTTCCAAAAGATGGTAGTGCAGCTATTAGATGGCTCCCGGTATCGAGAGGGTATAGCTGCGTTGCATGTAGGTATCTGACGGTAGCACGAGATAATATCGTCCGCCACTGGAGAGAAGCAGAGCATGGAGCGGCAGAGACCCTACTCAAGAGTTATTGCTAGAAACGCATTGCGTTTCCTGTTCTTAACCAATCACGGTACAACAATCTTGCCCCATATTTCCCTGGATGGAAACGCACTGCGTTTCTCGTACCGCACTAATGAAATCAGAAAACATAAAACACGAAACGCGTCTCGTTTCCGTCGGCTGACCCTTGTTGAGTTCAACGGCTGGACTACTGACTAGTCCAGACTTCAACAACATTCATTAACATCATCCACTACTCCGTAAAGCTCACGCGTTCCTCATCTCCATATTGTTATATCTACAAACCGAGGTACTGAGAGTTCACCTGGGGAGGCACCGCAATATTCCAAAGTCGCGCAGTTCATAGGCTATCAGGATGCCTCCAGGTAAGATTCTCTTACAAAAACCTTCATCGACCTCTCCCAACGTTTCGCCACCAGCCAAGATAGAGAGCGCGTTGCGTCCGCGCTCCAAACCCAATCCCAGCAACGCAACACCCGTTCCCACTGCATGCCTGACAAGACGAAAGCTAAAATGCTGCAGCGCCCTGCGACGACAAATCTTCGAATCAGGGCAAGTTTACGGCCCTCACTTACAGGAGCCGAAGGTCAACCACAGACAGCCCACTGTTAGTTGCCAACCTGGACAAAGTCGAAACTCCCAAAGGCACTCCTACGGGCGAGAGTGATAAAGAGGACGGCGAACTCGAAGATGACCTGTAAGCTGTTTGCCTGCCACAGGCACGAACTTCGTATGATACTCACGAATCTCAGTTTTATTGTAGAGACGATCAAGAACCACGCGAGCGACAAAAATGTAATTATGTTTCTTAAAACTTACTTGCGTTCATGACTGACGTCCTTTTAGGGCAACCTCGTGTTTCAGGTTAAGTGGAAGGGTTTTGAGAGCAAGAAAGACTTAACTTGGGAACCCGAGGACAATCTTAAGTACATAATAAGTATCTTCGCTTTAACCCTCAGTTTTCTAATCAGCGTATTATCTCAAGGGTATCGGGCGACGAGATTCTCAATGAATATTTTGACACGATAGGTGGGAGGGACAAGATCTTCGAGGAATCAAACAGAGCGGCCAAGACCAAAAAGCGTAGACGGACGACAGATCACACTTTCAGTACAAGGCCTAAGCGATTGCAACCAAATGAGGCGCATGTGGGCAACAAGACTTTGCTTGCGGCCATGAAGAAGTGGAGTCCTCCTTCGGGATCGTGGGAGGATGAGATTGAGAAGATTGATGGTTGCGAGGAGGACGACAATGGAGAACTAATCATTTATCTTATTTGGAAGAACAGCCAGAAGACCAGTCATGAGACGCATATTATCTACGAAAAGTGCCCGCAGAAGGTAGTTCATTCCTATTTTACACCAATAGCTTGTCAATTTCCATGCTAATACGACCCAGATGCTCCAGTTTTATGAGGAACACGTCAAGATTATTGGGAAAGAGAAATACAGTGAAAGACAGCACGAGGGCCTTCTAGGGGGTGTTGTATCCTAATCTCTCTGCTTCCTTCATTTATCAACAAGGGAGGACTGCTGAGTAGGGAGAAGACGGATAATCAATCCAATGGATACGGAGCCGAAACCGCATTTCCGATACACAATGATTCATTATTTTGATCAGATAACCAAAAGAGCTCGGTAAATCTGGAGCATGCGGCCGCCTCACGTGGTCTTGATGCTCAAACATACATATCAGATTAAGACACAGCCGGTTCTATTGATAGACCGGCCAAAAATGGCCTCTGTGCCTTCATTGTCGTGGTATCTCTCTGCCAATTTCGAATCGGCTACTGCCCGCACTTGAACATGAATCCCACTGACGTGTGGCGCTCTATGTCCAAGTCTACGTTGGAGCCGTTGACGTAAGCCTTGACGTGCTATGGAAGCGCAACTACTGAAATTTGCTTAATGTGTGGTCATAGGCACCTATCGCTCGTTGTTTCGAAGAGTAATCAAGCTATTGATGTGAAAGTAAAGGTTAGCCTAGCTTTCAAAGCCTGTTTAAGGGGAGCAGGGCCATGTGCACCCAGGTTGGGTTCTCAGCCGTTATGCTCTCGATGCAGCATATCCCACAGTCATGTCGAAGGGCCTTCCGATCGATAGTAGCCATGAGACACCTATTGCTGACATAATACGATTACGCGGTGCCTGATTATAAGCTCAGCCAGCCTACTCTACAGGTTATCCGCCGCATGACTTGGCAATCGACGAACTTATTTTGGTAGGAAATGACAGGACCTTAGTACGACATAGGGCAACCGATAAAGTCCAGTTCATTCCCAGTAGACACCGGAATAAACGTAAAACTTACAAGCTTATAACAGTTGACTTTGGGATCCCGGTAGTGTGTTTGTTTGTCGAGAAACCTCACGCCAAGGTCTGGTGTTAAGAGAGGGAATAGGATCGTATCCAGCCATCTCTGATTCAAAGAGCAAATAATGAGCCCTGCAGAAGATGAAAGTGGAATCTCAGCTCTCATTGCCGCCGTGGACGCTGTGATGGACCCTCGATCAGTTTGCTATAAAGATGTAAAAGAGGAAGCTGCGAGTGTTCAATCCTGTATCACATCGCACATGCCTTGCAATTATCTCACCAATGCTTTGGTCAGAGGACAACAATCAGGGCCTGCCCTTGAAAATATTTGCATTGGCTTATTACCATTATGCCAGAAAAGTAAATTTCTTACTCTAATAAAACACTCTAAAATAACAGCTCTCAACTTTCTGGAGGTTTCGGCCACCCCGTACTAACCATCTCCCAAATAAGCGGCCAGTATGTTGTCTCAACCCATTTGCGTAGAAGATGCAAGACGCAGACAATTTGGTATATCCCCTTCGTGCTTTGTGTGTTCCCTATACCTACGCTTTGCCAAACCACGGTTCGCCGACCTTCAGGGGTTGTGATGATCAAGTGCCAAAGGTGCCCTTGGATGATTATGCCTGGTATGAATGAAGGCAGCTTATAGGGCCTTTGCTCTGCTGCTATCGATTCCTGCTCTGTCTCCATCTGCTCTTGCTCTGTCTCCATCAACTGCTGCTCTATTGCCACCAACTCCGCCACTGCTTCTGCTGACTTTTTCTCTGCTGACTTTTTCTCTGCTGCCACCTTATTGCGAGATGCGACTAGGGCAAGATGGCGTAGGAACGTCCAATGGGCATTCTGCCAGACACCAAGTTGCAGTTTCGCCCCGTCAAACCCCGCACTGGGCTTCTTGGTCTCAATGCTCAAAGCAATGGGGCGTTGTGCTAATGGCGTAGAGTCAGTGAAGTTAAAGACGTTTTCCGGAAGATCGTTCCGGCAACGACCGATGACATCTTTAGGGGAGTCGTCTGGGGCCGCTCGTTCTAGGTCGTTGGCAGGTTTAATATATATGCTGAAGTCAATCTTTTTGAGAATAGATGAGTTGGTATAGTCCGGTATAAGACTAGCCTGTGTACTATTTATCTGTCAGTGTAAGTCCTTACTTAGTCATGCAGAGAAGCAACCGACCTGCCCATGAAGTTGACTAAATGCGAGTGTAAACCTTGGTTTGAGGGACGAAGTGCCATTGACAGAACGGGCTGATGGACCTCCATGTTCCAATTGACTTCAGGATGAGAGTTTGAACTGCACTCTGCTGCGGCAGCCAAAACTCGGCTGACAGCGTCTGGAGATGGTGTGTGGCCAATCGAGTCACGATCATCCGAAAAATAATCACCTCCCCTACCAGCCCACTTGAAGTCCTTTGACAGTTTCGAGGCTTTCGTCAATTCTTCTTGTTGTGAAGTGGAAACAATGCCCTTGCCTTCCATTATCAATTCGATAGCATCAAGGAGCTCCTCGAGGCCCTGGGGTTTATTTTCAAACAAAACAAGATCTTGGAAGTCGATACCGCGAGGATCCAGCTGGAGGCTTTGGAGCTGCTTTCGTGGGGAACTCTAGCCTGATACTTGGGACGAATGATAGGAAAGATGCGAAGACAATGAGTGTTCCGACTCAGATCGCCTGGATCTGACTCGTTTTGGTCGTGGTGTTCTTTCATCTTCCGGCTGTTCTTCGTTGGTCGCTGGAGTTTGACGCTTGAAGGGAGAGCCGCGTCGGGGAGGCATTGCGAAAGCGCAGTCTTCGGACGGATCAGGCGTCACGGGGTGCTGACGTCGTTGACGTTTGTGCGGACGGCGGTGATGAGTATATTGATGTCGATCATCAGGTATTTTCCGCAGCCAGTCCTTAATCGAAGCTGTTGACATGCTTGTGAAGTGATGGTTGTCGGCAATTGCACGATAACGGCCATGCATTCAAATGTTGTTGTTATTTCGAAATGGTCTCATGGTGTTGGTGGGGTAACTGTAGTGGAAAGCTGACTAACACTTTTGGCAAGTACTGTCGTCCCACTCCAGTAGGCAAATTCGACTTGGGGTTCAAAGCCACCAGCAGATTTTCCGGTTAAATTAAATTACCCTCCTCTTTCTAAGGCTCGAATTAGTATTCCAAGCCAAGTTCTATTCAATTTCAATTACTATTATAGTCATAGCATATCATCTAATATAGCGAAGATTAGACTCTCAATCGAGCGTTACATTTCCTATTACAGAATAGTAGAATTTATCTATCAAGCATTACATTTCCTATTATAGAGTAGTACACTTTATTAGTCAGCTTAGTTATATTCGCAGTATTATATACCAATGCTTAACCTAATAGTAATGTAGAAGCCTATGGTAGTTAATAACCAAGCCGATTATGTTAAGCAATACCTAAGCAAGTTTTTAAAAACTTATATAAAGCCAAGATAAACTTAAAATAGCTAAAATATAAAAGTTATACTATTATTAAAAAAGCCTATTTTTTATTTATCCTATCTTAAATTAAACTATTAACTATTTACTTATAATTTAAAACTAAAGCTAATACTATATAGGCAGTTAAGTCACTTAATAAAGATAGATTAATACCAAAATGAATTATATAGGGTAGTAAGAATAAGGCGCATTTAGGACTAAAGATAATAGAAGGGAAAAGTATTTAGGCGTAAAGGCTACAATCAGGCAGCGACAAACAAATCGTATGCGCTATAACTACGCCGCTACGGATATGAGAAGACAAGGCAGACTAAAAGTTTTAATTCTTGTAAAGTAGCGGGCTGAATTTTTCTATTTTCTTATTCTCAGCTCTGTAGTCTTGACAATAATATATGCTCAGTACTATATATAGCCGGTATAGACCTCTATGCGCTAGATGGTCTTGGGGCGTTTTTGGTCTTGATAAACTAAATGACACTGTCTCCAGGACCAGATCCATTCTAGTCTCCCTAGAGGCTGTAGTTGGATAATGAAATCAGCATCGAGACTGACTTTACCATACGAAGGAACAATCTCTACCATATTAGGATATCTCTCATCAATTTTATTAAAGACTAAGAACACGGTTTGCTTCGTGCCGATCTCGATGTCTTGCATCATGGCATCAAGCCGGACCTGGCCGACACTTTCGCGGTGACTATTTGGGAAATGCAACAGCTGGCCAGTGATAGTTCGGCCGTCACTAGACTGGCATGGGGTAATAGAGGACAAGTCTGCGAGATCAGAAGTAGAGTAAAAAAGGTCTTCTTGTCTCCACAAAGAGTAGCTTAGACGGCTAGGAGTTTTGTTGGATACCTCTCAATCTTAGACATAACTCTACTCTTCGCTCCGACATAAAGATCAACATTTTGACACACCTCAAGAACTATCACGAGATAACACATGTCAATACACATACTATAGGTGATGCTGCAAAAGGAAGCACATAAAAAATATTCTCTACCATCCAGTAGGGGCCAAAGCCATGTGTCGTCCCTTGCCATTGTAGGTAGCGGATTAAGATGACTGTACTCTTGCCTTTAATATAATATTCATCTTTTCTCGCCATTCTTAGCCCATTTTTCTATTATAATAGTTAAATAAATAGGGAAGAATCTGAATATCCTAGGCATAGTAAGACTTAATAGTATCAGGCAATAGATGCTTGTTAAAGACCTCATATCTTCTGCCTTTCTCCGGTGTAAAAAGTCAAAGTCCGCTCTCTTTTATCTAAACCTAAGCCAGCCATTCTTAAATTAATAAAGGGGCATCTCGCTTAATATATTTCGAGAGCCCGTTAATATACCTTCTCGAAAAGGACCGTGTTGATAACTCCATAAGCTGAAGATTGTAGATACTAGCTAACTTGATTTAGTAATTACCATAAAGTGTATCTAAATCGTTATAAATATTAAAGAATACCTTGGTAATACTATTAGATTCCAAGATTTCCTTGAGAGTATAGCCATTCCTCCCGGGGGTCAAGAAATATTTATTGCCTAGTGTATATATATCAATTAAATAGGTATACCTGCTTGGGAGGTAATATACCTATATAATTAAAATGGTTCTATGGCGAGAAAGATTTACCCCCTTAAGGTCGAAAAAAATCAACGGGTTAACTGATGAAGGTCTATCGAGAGAGTCGACTAGTTGTGCTATTATAGTTGTGTTATCTACGAAGATTATGGCTGGCTTATCTTCGAGCTTGATAGTAGTCAATCGTTACGTAACTATATCTAGATTTAATGCCATGTCCTGTCAATGGTTAATAATGTATCTTAGAAAATAGAGACTTGGTCCTTGAGTGCGTTCAAGTAGCCAGATGACTACACTTACTACAAATAGGTATATTGTATTTGAATAGTCGTTGAGAACTTTGTTCCCGGATGGACAGGTTTGGAGACGGATTGTTGTTGAATGAATACAATAATAAATGATCTGTCTAGATTTATACACAAGCATATGTGCATCTGTGGAGGATAGGATATGTAAAATTCTAAATCAATGTTATGAATCTGTTGGTTTAGAAACCAAGGCTTGTGCTGTTCCTAGGGCTATGACTTCCCATACTTGCAGAAGTATTGGTGGACGTTCAGTCGTCCTACCCCAGTCGGGCCAAAGACGGACAGCAGCAGTGTGGCTATTGTGACTCATTACATACATATACCAGGTTTCACCACCTTCTCGCAGTTCGTGTAACTAGCCTCAGTTCGCACTTATTCAAAGCTATGGCTAGCAGCAACTGTCCGCGGTCGCTGACAGGCAAATTACGTTTCGCGCATTTGAGTGATCACGTCATTCATTCGTTGGTGATGATGGGACTTGAATTTTCAACCCTAGGCAACCAAGCCCCTTAGTGGCCCGACGCAACCACAACCACGGAGAGGCCAGTCTATTCGCACAAGGAAATGTCCAAAGGAAGTGATCCTAGTGATGAGGCTTTTTAACTCCAGCTGGCCATTTTGCAAAAGGGTACCCGATGCAATAGTACCGAGTTGGAATGGTGTGTTAGCCTCACCGGACTGCTTCTACTTGCAGGGACACAATACATTCAATGCCTGCAGGCAGTTATGCAGTCTGGCTGGCCGCTGGCCCAGCTTGAAAGCTGCCGGTCCCTACCTAAACAGGCGTTAGGCTGTACACACCCGATCATTTGTTGGGGGGCTTACAAAAACGTCAGGCAATCATAGCTATTTCCAGAACATTACAAATCAAATTCAATGAAGCCAGAGACCAAGAAAATATGTATTCAGAACGTCGAATGGCTTTGTCGCGCGGGAGAGAAAGAAAACTAGAAAGTATACGAACACCTCATCATTACAGGGGTCAGTGGCTTACAGCATTTGCCACTTTAGATAAGGTGAATCGTGGACCGTCAGCGGCAGCCGCCACTATAATCACAACGACCAGCACGTTCCATGACAGCAGCTTTAGCTTTGTTATCTCTATCCTCGTGAAAAGAGAAGAGATGTTACCTTGTCTAGACCGGTACACCAGAAGTCGCCTTGGCGACTTAGATTCAACTGTTGTAGAACTCTACTGACCAATATCACCGGTGAAGCTATTACTGCTTGATTTTATAGTCTCCAGCGATACGTAAGGGCGGTGCACTTTGCTACCCAGGCTCCATGCCTTCCTTAGAAATGAAACGACTATGTGATGACTAATAATCTCGGAACTATCAAACGGTCAGATGGCAAAGTGATCATAATTGGCATGGTTGGAATCGAACTTCCCCTTGGCACAGGATCCTGGGTCCATCGTATGTAGTGCAGAGCCTCATTCGCATGTTTGCAACCCACGGATCACTGGGAGAGGCGCCCGCATTTCGTTACAGCGCCTGAAGAAAAGTGCAGTTTGGGTGGGGCAATTTTTTTCAATGCAAGGACATCCTCGCTCAGACGGCGGCGTTGGCACTAACAGGGCCCTCTGTTATCACGTCATTGAGCTGGGGAGCTCTGATCTAGACTCTAATGTTACAGGGCGATCCGGAACTGGCTGCTTATCCCGTTTTTTAGCTCCCCACTCTTGACCTTGAGTGAGCATCAATGTTCTTTCATAACTGATAGCTGGCGAATGGTTACATTCGTCTGCCCTTGCAATCGAGCTTGTTGCCTCCCAAAAGTCCTACATGTCTTATTACCCCGCCCTGCCCGGTGCTCAATCAAGGAAGGTTTCGACATCTTTCAAGGCTGAGATGACACAGTAGCTGCAGGTCTGGGACTCTGGCAATCGCGACCCGCTGGTTTCCTGTCGGCGTTGGTGGAGAAAATGTGGTCGCTTCCCTTTTCCATCTATTCCCGATGCACATGTCCAACCAACATCTGCGTTTTGAAAAAGCATAATGGGAATGCTCAGATGCCACGTATGTGACTCAACATCTCCACTTGTAGCTGGCCTCATTCTACTCATCAACAAACACACAGATGTGATTCGTCGAGACTGTTTGTGGTTGATAAATAGCCTAGTTCATTATTTGCTTAGGTAAATTCAGTGAACCCAGAAAGCAGTATATGGTTTTACGTTCAGCCCTAGAGTTCTGTATATGGCAACGGACAGGACTACGACAGCGGTGTCGCGTAATGCTCCGCGGATTGGTGTGTTGACATGAGCTGATGTGACGAGTTAATGATCAGTAGATGAACTATTGGCTCGAAGCGAAAGATATGAAGTTGATTGGACAGACGCGCATATTGTGTTGGCCTGTAGAGCCTGATTCAAGACTTAGGCACCCAGGCATCCATGAAGCATGTCTCGTGGTTGCAATTTCCTGGCACTGGGAAAACATTCTCAACTTTGCATATTTATCCATTAATAGTGAAATTCGTTAGCATACAGCCACGCGTCCACAACTGGGTTGAGTCTCTGCCCCGTGTCATTCAGTATTGGGATTCTATCCAATCATCATCCTACCATTTCCAAGGACACCCCGTGAATATGGTGACCAGCGCGCATTATCAGCCAGACGACCGAGAATGGGCACGAGATCGCATATTTGAGCCCAGCTCGCGTTATAGAGATGGCATTGACCTAGGCTTGATCCAGGTCACCAACGATGATGCGGACTGGACGTACGTGGCATGCGAAGACGCTCATCCGTGCAACAACTGTGATTGTATCGCACCGCATGTCGACAGCATATTTATCGCAGTTGACGGTGCCTGCAGGGGTAACGGCCAGGCAAACGCCGAAGCTGCTGTCGGGGTATTCTTTGGGCAAAAGTCTGCATACAACCAGAGCGTACTGTTGACCGAACCGCGTGCGACGAACCAGATCGCGGAATTAAAAGCCGGCATTCTTGCACTCAAACAAGCAACAGAGATTGTGCGAGCCAATGCATTACACTATGGGCCGCTCCATACAATCGTCATCAAAGCAGACTCGGACTATCTCGTTAAAGAGATGACTGATTGGGTGTTCAAATGGGAGACCAATGGTTACAGGACTGCCAAGCGAAAACTGGTCGAAAACGCGAAGCTGTTCCAAGAGTTATATGCACTTATTGGAGATTTAAACGCATCTAATGTTAAGGTATTATTCTGGCGAGTACCTAGGGATATAAACAAAGAAGCCAACAGGTTAGCCAATCAGGCATTCAACAGCCGCTCATAAAAAGCTCATCGTCACGGACTTAGCTTTTACACACAGATAGGCAATATTAATACTACAAACCAAGAAACTTGGATAGGCAACTTCTTTATATAGCTATAGCCGAGGTAGGTTTAAAATACCTTTTCAAGGAAATAGTCTAGTTATTAAAGAATAAGATTATAAGAAGTGTGAATATTTTTACCTCTCCTAATAGTTAATCTTTCTTAATTATTTAGGTTATAATAAGAATCTCAAAAAGGAAAGACAGAAAGCCAACCCCAATAACGAACTGCAAGCATAATAACATGTCTCAGAAGTTTATATTTTTCCAGCTTACATCATCATATCTCAGCGCCCCCTCTCCGGGGATATAACTACATCAGTCAAAACCACCGCTTTTATTATCACCTTAACATTTCATTTAGACTTCCAGCCTAACCTTTTCGGCACAATAGGCACTTCTAAACAGCTCAAAAGTTACTACAAGTATCCAAGCCATAATATCGTAATAGATTTCACGCTCTACAACTCAACCGTATGCAATATATGTAGCAAAAGCAAGCAACCGGCCGACCCGCCAGAAGCACCATGCCAGATAAAGCGACCATCTATTAGGCATTCAGAAACGTAAAACCTTTCAAGACAATAGCGGAGAATGATTATATATCTAACGGCAGCATTAAAGCCATCATTACCAAACGTCAAGAGAGAGAAGGTATTAAGCAAGTAGTCAACCGGATCGACAGGCAAATCTTAGTCAAACTCATCAAGCGCTTATTAAAAGACGGAGTATTTCAGGACCCTGCAAAAGCAAAGCTTAAATTCCCTTACCTATTCCTAGATAAAATGGCTCCTAAGAAGGAGGTCCAAGACCCTTCCAGCCAAGGCAACGTAAGATATAACAAGCCAAGTAAGCAGGCACTAAAGAGGATAAAGATCAATTAGGAGGAGTGGTTTTCAGTGGCAAGATTCTTACAGAAAGATAAAGAGGGTAAAGCCAACAAGCAAGATAGCGTATTAATGGTAGGAATAAAGAAAAGTCTTACAGTAAAAGACAACCCACCTTATATAGGACCTAGGGGTAAAAAAGCCATTCCCTTAACGGAGCTGGCATAGACTAAGGAGAGACTAAGCAAGTCAGGTATTCTATTAACACTATATACACTCCTTAACCACTCAATATGTTAAACAGTTCTATACAGGCTTAAGTAGGTTAGGCAACCTATAATCCGATTAGAGTACCTTAGGTAGAGACGAAGAGCTACAGTTGCCTTTTAAAAGCCAGTACAAGCTAATAGGCTATTTACAGCAGTATCTAAAGGGGTTTACTATAAGTTCGGCAAGTAAACGATATTAAGGGTGATAGACAAGTATGGTTAGGACTGCGTAGAGGCAGCCTAGTTAGAGTCCTGGATAGACGAGTTTATGCAAAGAGCGATATAATTTAAAGACATCAATAACGAGGAGGCCGCCGTGAACTTGTTCCGGTCCGTGGCAGATATCCAACGTGTTGCCATCTGCCGTGTGCGCACAGACTTAGCCGGCCTCAAGAAGTTCCTATTAGATGCCTACCGCTTATTCACTTTCACGCATACGTCTATCTCTAACCCATCTCCATGCATGGATTTCCATAGCGACTATAACCACTACTTTACGTATTACCTACGCGTCCAACTCGAGGCCCATATATAGAACGGGTTCTATAGCTGCATGGCCTCCTCAAAGTCACGCTGCCGGAGAGGCGGCAGGGTCCCGGTAAGGAAGACAAAGGGATAACCTAGGCTCCGTAAGAAGATAAGGCCCCGAAGCTTCAGGCGGTAGGTTTCGGCAGCCGTAAAGGTTAGGTAGCACTCATCAATGACCATACAGTCTAGCCTCCTATTAATACTTAAGTCGGCCGCTTACTGCAAGAAGTTATCGGTTATAGCCGCCTCGGCCAATATAAGCATAACCCTAGGCCAAGATAACCATACCTCAGGCTAGGGCTTACAATCCAGGCCGGCATTAATATAGCGCTAGATAAGCTGCCTCTTAAGCTCGGCATAGGGAGCTACCACAATAATAATACCTACACTTACTAGTATAGCCAGGACCATAAAGACCAAGCTCTTACCGCCACCTATTAACAGTACTACTACAAGCAGGCTCTATTTAGCTATAGCTAGCCTTACGGCCTCTTCCTACTAAGGTAACTGAAATCAGGCAGTATTATTATATAGTACTGCCCGTAGTGCCTATATAATCATATCTTCCTTCTCCTCCTCCTTCTTTCACTCCTCTTTCTCATTTACCCCTACTATACCTACCTATAATACCTTAAGAGATATAACCTTAGCCTGCTTTCTAGGGGAATAACCATCCTTCGCCTCTCTATCTTATATAGGGGTAGGCTTAACCTTCTTACCTAATAGTAATAATAGTAATAATAATAAGCTAGTATTATAGCTAAGGAATTTATACTAATAATAGCTTACCTACCTAAAGATCTCTAGGGACTTAGCTATTAAGCATTTAAGTATATTAATCGTTATATTATAATTAGCGGCTATCTATTTAGTATAAAAGGCGGCTAGGTTATCAGATGCCTTATACTGCTCCGACTTATTATAATTATTATCTTCGCCGTCCTTAAAGTCAGCCCGGCCAGCCCCTCAGTCACAGGTATACTTCTTACTAATAGCAATAGCAATATAGCGCCAATTATAAAGCATAATCCGGCGGCCAATATAGTAAGACATCCACCTCCCTATAGCCATAAATATCTAACTGCTCTCCTAGGGTACTCCTCCTGCCGCCTTATTATACTAAATAAAGTCACTTAGCGGCACTATTTTCTCCCTATATAGCTCCTACCTATCGGCCTCCCAGCAATCTATTAATAGCCGGATATAGATTATATATATTATAAACAGCTACCTAATCTGCCTAGGCAAGAAGCGAGGGATAACCTTAGGCAAGTTAAAGTAGGTAAGGGACTTATAATACTGTGTAATAAGGATGACCTTGCCGTTAATAATAAAGATATTACGGTCCCTATTAATGCTATTAATAAGGCATAGCCTTATAATCTCCTCCCCTCGGCTGGGCTAACCTCCTGTAATATAGGCAAGGAGTAGTAAAAACTCCTTAAACTTCTTAACCAGCTTAAGGTACTTCCTAATACCCACCTACTTCCACTTACCTATCTAATTAAGGAGGTTGGTCTTCTAGGAGCTTGTAATAAGATCCTTTAGTATTTCGACCTTCTTACCGGCAAGATAGTTACAATAGATAAAGGATTTCCCCCGCCTTATCTATATAAAATTATCCTCAATACCGGCCAGAGGGATTATAAAGCGCGTATTATCACCCTCCTTAAACATTAGCTAATCCCAGAGGAGATCCTCGGCATTAACTGTTATCCTAGCTACCATAGTCTAAAGTTTATCTATTAAGATAGGCCTGCCTATAAAGTACATTATCTCACCTTACTTACTCCAGGATACTATAAGCCTACTCCCTATTTCCTTTATAATCTTCTTCTTAAATAAAAGCAAGCTAAGTATATAACCTATAGGTAAGTATATAGCCTTATAGAGCTATATATCCTAGACCTAAGTAAACCATTAGATAAGGTCTTCTATGCTATCCCGCTCCTAGATAGGTATAGCCTACTCCCCCAGTAATGCCTATCCTATAAAGATAAGACCGACAAGCATATAAGTAAATAGGTAGGCCGGTCGTAGCTACCCCGTCTTGGCATTAATCCCTAGCATGCCGACAAAGTGCCATAGCAGGCTATTAAAAGGGTCTTTAGGGAGCCACTACATCTAGAAGCCTACTAATACCTGTAGTATTTACTCTTTTAGGCCGTTCTTACTGTTAAGGCCATTATAGCTACGGCGGTGGCGGTGGCTATGTAATGGCCTGCCCCCCTTAACCTCCCCTTCTAACTCTAACTTTAACTTTAACTTTAATACCTCCCCTTGTAGATAGGCTTAGAGCGTCTTAAGGCTAGCCCTTTACGCTGGCGTAAAGCGAAAGCCATAGTTAGCCAGAAATACCTCTTCTTCTAGTAACAATATATTAAGGTAGTAATATAGAAATTATTTTATATAGGCTAGATACCGGTCTATACTGGTCTTCTCCTATAGTAGCCTAAACGGTTAGCTATAGGCGTTATAAGGGTATGGGCTGGCTAGTAGCAGTTAGGTTATTAAGGGCATACTCTTTAGTCTGCCAATACAGCGGTTAAAGAAAAGTCAATCTAGAACTTCATTTATATGCCGTAGCACCTCGTTATTACCCTTATTACCTCGGCCAGGCATCTTACTACAGGCCTAGATATCTATTAGGTTCCTGCCAGTAAAGTAAGCTAACCAGCCAATCCACTTTAGCCAGTTAGTCATCTTATACCTCAAGATACCTTTATCCATAACCTTCTATATCTCTTCTTATTCCTCCTACTATAGTAACCATCCTTTAGTAATATAGGTAATTATTATTTAGTCTTCTGGCTAGGTAACTGTTGTCACTTCTCTTCCTCTTCCTCTTCTCTTTCTTCTTTTATTTCCCCCCCTTTCCTCCCTCTTTCCTTCCCTCTTCCCACTTTATAAATATAAAAATAATAGATTGCCCTCTTTAGACCGGTAAAGAAGGTCTATAGATATATAGTGGCCTAGAGGTCCGCCTAGGTCTTCCTCTAGGCAGCCTTAGCGTTATACTTGTCATTAAGGTATATATATAGGCACTTCCAGCTCGGCATAAGGTACCCACAGCCCGACTAGGTATATATAAAACCTCAGTAAATAGGGAGACCCTTAACAGGCTTGGCTAGGTTAGATAAGCCATACCAGGCCAGTTAATCCTCCCTTAGTCCCTCTTCTAGTAGCATTAGTAACAGGCCCTCATAATAGCAGATAAGATCACTATAGACTTAATAGCTAAGATCTAGGTAATAATCCTTTAAATAGCCTTCTAGATTATAAAAGCAGACTACATAGCTGTTATAGAAGTAACGGTTGGTTAAAAGCTAGGTAGGTATAATGATTGTATTATATTAAAGCTTAAAGAAGGGAAGTTCTATTTATGCAAGAGGTTTATATAGGATTTGGTTAGATCTCGGCCGGAGGCTGAGGTTTTACTGATAATTAGTTAGTAGACTAATTAGATATTACAATTATCCCCCTACTAATTAGAGCTATCCTTAGCGAACTTATAGAAATAGTGATATTATCTTGCTAGTATTGGCTACTGTTAGATAGCCGGTATATTTACCCTTAGTAACCTATATAATTACCTTAAAGTTATTATAAAAGTAACTCACTTCGTATTTAGCACTGTAAAGGCAGCCCTTAGATTTAGGTATAAATAACCCTCTCTTTCCCCGCTTCTCTCTTCCTTCTTTTCTTCCTTCTTTAATATTATAATATATTCTATTGCCATGCCTGCCCTAACCTTTACTTTAGTCCTTTATACCTTATATTATCTATCTATATTAATTTATATTATTTTCTCTCTTCTTTTATAGCCTTATTATTATTATTTAATATGCCTTGCACTCCTTAGACCTCTTTACGCCTAAAACCTTATTAGCCTAATAACAAGTCCTCTAATAAAGAGCCTCCTATTCCTATGAAGATCCTGAAGTAGACTCCTATCTAATCTAATAAGAATGCCTATATAACCTATATACGCGCCTAGCGAACTTGCCTTAGTCTTTTACTTACCTCTCCTCCTAAGGACAGTATTATAATTAACTCCCTTAGCTATATAATTAAGAACTTTAATAGTTCTTATTATATTGCTTATTCTGGCTATAAGCATTCTTATTATAGGTAAGTCTCCTTTAAAACTATTCTAACTCTTCTTATTACTAACTCTTATCTTTATAGTATACTTACCTTACTAAAAGGGGATTTCTAGGATATTATTTAGGTAATCTATATCTTGGTTTCTTTCCTAATTATAGCTAGAGATAAGGGAGATAACTCTCTCTATTAGTTTTTAAAGCCGGTTTATTTTAATACCGCTATTACTATATATTACCTTATTAACTCTTTCCTTTCTCTTAAGTAAGTATATTACTATTTCTTTAGCCTTAATAGTAAGAAGAATGCCCTAATTATAAGTCTTAATGTAACCTAATTATTTATTCTCCTTTAACTCTCTTTATAGGAGAATTACTATACTTATAACGCTCTGATTACCTAGTGACACACTATCCTGACTTAGCAGTTTCCCTTTTTTACTCCTGGCTTGGTATGTTATTCTATTTTATAAGGTTCTAACCCTATTCTGACTTCTTTATTATAAATAATTTTCTCTTAGACCTTCTAGAATAATACCTAGTAACTCTTTATTTATAGTAGTAATATTGGCAGTGTTACTTAGATTACTATAAAGGAGGCTTTTTAGGTTAGTTTTAATAACCTTTTAAACCTAATTAATATAACTACCTTAGTTAGTTTTATAGAGAAGTTCCCTAATTTTAGGTTAGCCTTAAATCCTTATTCTATTTATATTTAGGCTTTAAATAAGTATACTTACGCTAATATAGATAATAAGTAGTTTAGGCTATTTTAGGTCTTATTATTTTTAGGGTAGATTTAGCTATAGTATGGTTATATCTTTATATTTTTAGCATTAGGGATATTTACTATAGTAATATACCTATAACTAGCTAGTTATTACCTTAATTAATACTTCTTAGGTCTGCCTTTCTTTCTTATGCCTTTATATAACTATATATTTAGTTACTTGCCTTGCTTCTTTTCTTTAGTTTTATATCAATCTATTATAATTTAGAGTATATTCTTTATATCTTTAGCTATAACCTATTAGTTATACTTAGGCGGCTAACCTTGCTATTTTACTAGATAGTATATTTCTTCTTTAAAGATCCTTTCTACCTTAATCTATTTAACCTTTTAGTCTTCTTATTATTCTTTAAGTTTAGGTATTAATAGGGAATCTTAGCCTTCTCTATTATGTTTTTAATATGGCTTTAAGAGGCTAATATAAAATATATTATAAATCTTTAAGTATTAATTTAAAAGGATAATCTTATAGGCTTATAAGTTAATTCTCTTAAGAACTTAGAATAGTTTAATAAACCTTAACGTAAGCTTCTTCTTTTCGCCTTTAAGGTTAAGGTTCTTTATTAATAATATTACCAGTTATTCTATATAAAACGTAAGGGGTTTATAGTAAAGGTTATAGTATTTTATCTATCTTTTTATAGCGGTCTCCTAATAGTCTTACAGGCTATCTCTAAGCTTCTATAGATATTAAATCCAAAGTTATACTTCTAGGATCCTCCCCTAAGTAATTATATCCTCGCTAGGTATATAAAAGTTAAATATATACCCCATAAATGCCTTATTAAGTAATACTCCGGTAGTCATGCTTTATACAGAGTTGCAGGCATACTGCGCTATTTATAGCAGTTTCGGCTATATATCTTAATTATTTATAATAAAATATCTTAAATAATAGCCTAATATCTAATTCATTTACTCAGTCTGTCTATCTATTTACAGGTAAAAGGCCGTTAATAGTCTTTATTTTATATATAAAATATAGTAAAGTTCTAACTAGAAGTTACTTATAAAGACTAATCCTCTGTCAGAGATAATACCTATAGGTACTTTATAAAATAACTCCTATTTATTATAGAAGAGTTTAGCCAGGTTTAATACTATTATTATGGTTATTACAGGGTAGAATCGGCAGTATTTTATTAGCCTATCTACCATTATAAGGATTATATTAACCTCTCTATTATAAAAGATTACTGGCGGCAGCCCTATAATAAAATCTATTAATAGTTCCTTTATTAGGCCCTTTAGCTACGGCAGGTTCTTAATCTTGCTATATAGTTTATATCTCTTTAATATAGCTCTTTAGTAAATACTATAGGTCTAAATATATTTATTAATGTCTTGCTATAAACCCTCCTAATGGAATTTCCTTTATAATAACTCTTTTATCTATGTCATTCTAAAATAGGTAGCTAGCTTATTATTATAATAAAGCTATAGGATTTCTCTTTAAAGACTATAGTCCTTCAGTACATAAACCCAGTCTTTAAAATATAGAAGTTTATCTTATATAGACTAAATATTAAAATAACGTCCTATATTTACGCCTAATATATAGCCCTTTCTAGCGATTACCGTAGGGTTATTTTTCTAAGTAAGTCTAATTACTTCTAGAAGCGGCTTAGATATCTAATCTAGTAATGGGTTTTTCTAGTATAGGGACCCTTTTACAGTCTTTTCTAGGATTTCTTATAGTAATACTAGCTTATCCCTTAACTAGGCTTTAAACTTAGAAAGCCTCTCTTTAGATATAATATCGTTTCTAGGCAGGAGAGTAGGATTTCCTATAATCCCTAAAGATATCTTATTAAACTCTTAATTACTAGAGGTTTTAGTTATATATAAACTATTTAAAGGTATCTTACCTAACCTCTCTTCTCTTAAGGTTTAGGTTACATTTAGACTGTCTTTAAGCCTTTTACTTAACCTTATTTTATCTAAGGTTTAGGTCATATTTAGACCGTCTTTAAACCTCTTGCTTAACCTTATTTTATCTCTTAGGTATCCTCTTATTATTACCTATACTCTAGCTATCTTACTCTTAAGTAAACTTAATAGACCTGGATCTTAATATACTTCACTATGGATTCCTATAGGTCTCGACGGCACATCTACTAGGTTAGTCTTACCCTTCTAATACTTAATTATAAAGTTATACGGCATAAGATATAAGCACTACCTAGCCTACCTATTATTTAACTTGGCGTTCTTTATAAATAACTGTAAGTTCTGGTAATTACTAAGGACTTCTACCTTTATTATAGTGCCTTCTAGATAGTATTGCCAATATTTAAATAATTCTATAATTACCATTAGTTCTTAGTCTAGAGTGCTATAGTTTAACTCTAGACCGTTAAACTTCTAAGACTAGAACATAATAGGATAGAAATGGCCCTAATTATTAGGTTAGGAAAGGATCCCTGCCATTACAGTATTTAAAGTATCTATCTTAACTCGGATAGGTTTCTCTGGTTTAAAATAATATAATATAGGGGCTTTATTAAACTTCACTATAAATATTTAAAACGCCTCCCTTTCTTAGGGGTTTAGTGTAATTATTTTAGGCTTCTTACCATTTTAACTTCCTTTTAGGAGTGTAGTTAAGGGAGTAGTTACTTGGGAGTAGCTATGTATAAATTGTCTATAGAAATTATAGAACCTAAGGAAGACCTATACCTCTCTATAGGTAGTTAGCTCTTTCCATTCTTAGATAACTTTAATCCGGTCCGGGTCTATCTTAACTCCATTACCTAAGATAATAAACCCTAAAAACTCTACCTTATCCTAATAGAATAGGCACTTTAATGGCTTGGTATAAAGCTCTACCTCTCTTATCCTTTTTAGGATTAACTTTAAGTATTCTATATAAGATTCTCTTATCTTTAAAAAGACTCAGATATTATCTAGATAAACTATATAGATTATATCTACTAGGCCTTATAAAGCCTGGTTGATATAGTATTAGAAGGTTACTAGAGTATTAGCTAGTCTAAATGATATAATAAGGTACTTAAAGTGGCTATATTAGGTATAAAATACTATCTTCTAATTATTACCTTCCTTAATATGGATTTAGTAGTATATATCCTTTATATTAACCTTTAAGAAGTATTTAGCTCCCTATACTCTATTAATAATCTCTAAAATTAGGGGTAATAAATACTAATTCTTAATAATAACTTTATTAAAACCTCTATAATTAATATAAAGCCTAAGGGTTTTATCTTTCTTAGGAATAAAAAGGATTAATATTCCTACTAGGCTCTTTAATAGGTAGATTTATCCCTTTTTTAGGTTATTCTTAATATATTCTTAAAGCTCTTTAAGCTTGGCTTAGGATAGTAAGTAGATTAGCCTATATAGCGGTTCTTTTCTATTTATTAGTTTAATTATATAATCTATGCCTTTATACCTTGGTAGTTCTCCGGCTTTATTAAAGCTAAAAACCTTAATATAATCCTATAGTTCTTAAGGGATAGACTTGCTTTTATTAGGTTTTATAGGCTCTTTACCAGGTAGTAGGTATAGCTCTTTATATAAGGTAATGGCATAGATCTTTACCTTTCTTTTACAGTATTAAGTAAATATCCATAACGGTAGGAACTTACAGTCAGTCCACTGCTATTAAAACCACTACTATCTTAACCAGTAATCAGTCTAGATTCCTAGGTCAGCTAGTAAGGTAATTAATAGGATAATTAAGTCTCCTATAGGATTAAAATCCTAATCGGTATTGATAAAGACTCTTATAATATAATAGAGGCATTCTCTATAGTTAGATATTGAGAATAAGACCTCCTATTTACTATAGGCTTTCCTAGGTTTATTATTAAATCCGTCTAGTTAGATATTAACATTACTAAGTCTTTAGAGGCCTTAAGAGCAGGCGAACTGCTTACTAATAATATCGGTTTTAGCTCTACTATTAAGATAAGCATTAGTTTTACAGGCAATTTGCCTATAAATTATAATAGGTATGATTAGATAACTTACTGTCTTGGTCTGCTAGTAGTCTTATTAGGTTTTAGCTAGGGTTTAGACTTAATACTTAGCTAAGTCTAGTTTTTTAATATATAATTCACTTAGGCTTTATTCCCAGTATAATAATTTCTAGCGAGGTATTTTTCTTTTTAATATTTATAATAGATTAATTTCCCTAGGTATTCCCTTTAACTACTAAATATATTATAATTTAAATTAAAGTCTTAATAATCCTTAGGATAACTTAGGTAAGAGGGTTAGAAGTTTAACCAGGGTTAAGAGCATGCTTTCTTCTAAAATAGGGGTTTACTTAGGGCTGCTAGACACCTCTTACTATATTATTAGCTATCCTAAATATAAGTCGCTAGGGTTACTATACCTTCTTAAGTCTCTAGTAAGATAGTTCTATTTAATATAATAATTAACTTGATATTAGGTAGGAGCTTGATATAAAAGTAAAAAGCCTAGGTCTTAGGGTTTTCTTTAGGGAGATATCTTTTAATTAAAGTAAGGTAATGTGCATGATAAGCGAGCGTTGCAGTTAAGCGAGCGTCGCACTTTTCCCTCCTATATTATCACCTATACCAAATCAATTAGTTTTTAACCATAAATCATATTACAATCTTCAATTAAGGCTAGAACCCTTCTTACACTTCAAGCGCTTTAAAATAATCTAGAATTAAGTATCCGACGCGCTGTAAAGATATATAATGTCTCTGAATATAGATTACATTGCCGTTATAATGGCATTCAATCGCAAAGCGATTCCACTCTAAATTCGCGGAGATTATCTAATCTAGAAGAATAGATAATAGTCTAATTTATTCTTAACCTAGATTCGCAAGGATTTCCCTTATAACTGCGTTTTATAAAAGAAATAGCCAATTCTCTCCTTACTAACCGCAATATATTACCTATTAATAAGCGCTAGGCTTATAACTTTATAAAACAATAACCAGAGCTAAAGACATATATCTTTCATAGATATAACTATTAAAAAGCTAAATATAAAGATCTAACTATTATTTATAGCTAGTTTAGGCTTATATAAAATATAATTATAAAGTATAGTATCTAACTAGGTAATATCTAGAACTTTAACGAGACCGGCTTTATAATAGGCCTTATACAGTCCAGAATAGCTATTATAGGCATAGAAAGGTAAGGAAGACCGAAATTAGTCTAGCCTGAAAACCGTAAATAGATTACTACAATTCCAGCAATTAATATAAAAGGTTAATCAATCCCGCCGTTTATTATTAGTTTAGGCTAATATCACCTTACAAATTAATACCGAGAATATAACCTCCCTAGCGATTAGGTTATTATAATAAGCCAAAATAGATAGATAAATAATAAGCTAGGTCTTAAGTAGCTAAAGCACTTTAATCGATTAATAGCTAAGAGATCAATTAATCTCTATTACCTTCTAATCCTTAATAGTTACGAAAGTTACCACTCCGTCGATTTTAAGAGATATTATTAAGACTATAAGATTATTATACTTTATATACCTACTTATATATCCCACTTACTTTAGCCTCTTAATATTAGGTATTTTTCAATACTAAAGAATACTTATAGTTAAGAAATAGAGCATCTAATTAAATACTCTATAACCTACATTTCCAAGACCGAGTTCTTCCCAGCCTTTTATACTGCTTTTCAAGCTACCTTTACAGAAAGTAATATCCAGGGGGCTTTTAGAGAAACTGAACTTTATCCTCTTAACCTAAAAACCGTTATATTGAAGCTTAATATACAGCTACAGACTCCAACACCTCCTAGGGAGGCAGCTAACCCTTCCTCTCCCTAGACTTTAAAGACCCCAAAGACAGTAACAGAGACCTAATCTCAGTCTAAATACCTTACTAGGCAAATCAGACGGCATTATAGTAGCTCTCCGGAGTTAATTATTAAGGCTTTACATTATCTTTCTAAGGGAGCTGAAGCAATAATGCATAAGGTTACCCTACTAATAGCAAAGAATAAAGAACTTTAATAGGCAAATAAGATACTAAGCCGGCGCCATAGACAGAAAAAGACTAGATTATAAAAGAAAGGGGCAATAACTATACAGGAAGTATTATAAGTAATTAATTAGATAGACATTAATACATAGGTAGTAGCCAAATCGTCGAGAAGTAGTAGGCAAAGGAGGTCAGTTAGACTAGGCATTCAACGCTATAGGGTATACGGCAAGACTGGGCATAATACAAGGACCTATAAGGTAGTTCCGGAGGCATCTAGAGAAGAGTATAGTAAGTGATTTTAATTAATTAGATAAATTATAGGAATCTTATTATATAGATAATAAAGAGTATGCAGAAAAGTACAACGCTCGCTTAACTGCAACGCTCGCTTATTATGTACATTAGTTATAAAAGTCTTATAGGGATTAATTAATTTATTATTAAGCCTTTTTAAACTATTTTATTATTTAGATTTCTTAATTTTTAAAATCCTTAATAAGAATAAGGGACTATTCTATAAACGCTTCCTAATTATTTTTAAGTTCTTTTCTATAACTTAGAGGTTATTCATTAAGGTATTATTCCTAGTCTATATAGTCTTTAAGGTCTATATTATCTATTATAAAGATAATCTTCTTATAATCCTTTTAGAATTTCCTTTATACTTCTTAAAAGGTATATTTAAGATTATAGAGCTACTTATTATATTTATATATATTTATTAATAATAACAGTTTAATAATATTAATAACTTTAATATCTCCCTTACTACTTAAGGTAGATTTATAGGATTCTTAATAAGGTCTTTCTTAATAATAGAATAGTCTTTTATTAAAGTTATTATATAGTTCTGCTTTAAGCTTAATAATCCTCTGTTAGATCTTGTATTTACATTTAAGTATTATAAGGGTTGCTTTTATTTTAGCTAAGGTAGGTTTAGTATCTTCTAGGGTTAGATCTGGCATTATATCTATAGATATTATAGATTTTATAGGGATTTAGGCCGTTAATACGGTAGTCTATTAAATTTAAACCCTGCCTTAATTAGTAGTGGTTATAATATGTAAGGGGTTTTACGCCTTAACTGCAGGATTATTTACAGCGAGCTCATTAACGGTACTGGGGGTATTCTAGGTAGAAACCATTATTCTAGGTAGCTTAGGTTAAAGTTTTAGAATTATTACGGAAGTAATAGTTAGTTAAAAGCTAGGTAGGTATAATGATTATATTGTATTAAAGCTTAAAGAAGGGAAGTTCTGTCTATGTAAGAGGTTTGTATGGGATTCGGTTGGATCTCGGCCGGAGGCTGAGGTTTTGCCGACAATTGGTTGGTAGACCAATTAGATGTTATAATAGCCATAGAAGGTATAAATCAGTAATTAATATTCTTTATTATAAAGAAGCCACCTTCCTTCACCCTTTCCTCTTCCTAACCTTTCTATTCTTCTCCCTATTACCTAGGTATTACTATTAGTATTACTAGGTAGTAAATCTAATAGGTATTATTAGGCTATTATAGCTATAATTAATTAATTAGGTTATATATATAGTTAGATAAGTTAAGCTAATTGGTTATAGCCTTTCTAAATTAAGATAGATAGAGAGAGAGAGAGAGATAGTATAGATAAATAGAATAGATAGATAGATAGACAGGTAGACTATCCCAGCCTCTTCCTTTTTTTCTTATCTCTCTTCTCTTACTTTACTTTTTCTATTTTCTTATTTCCTGTCCTGGTTTACCCTAAGGACGAAAGTAAAGACTTTAGGGTTAATTAAGAGTCTGTAATTCGCTGCTTATGTAGTTAGTAGTTATTAAACCGTGAATTGTGGTTAAATTGACGTATGTCTTGATCGATTAATCTATCTGGCCTGGTTCCCCTTATTTAGGTGTTTTACTCTATGCTATTCCTATTTAGGACTCTTCTAGTTAGGTGACTTTTCTTTCCTTAATCTAAGGTTTAATTAGTTAAAACGCCCTTTATATTATTATATAAAAGCTCCGGTTTAATATACCCCCCTAGATTAGAAAGGTTTAACAGTCTGATCTTCTTTAGCCTCTTTAGAATACATTTTAATATTTTAGGTCCTTTCTTTATAGATCCTTAATCAATTTACTATATTACAGTATATTTATAGTATTTTTATAGGTATTTATATACTATAACTGCTATATTATTATTTAAATTTTATAGTTATTATTATAGTTTTAGGCTTATTATTTATAATTTATTAATAGGAAATACCTCGCTATTTATAATAATAATAGTGAATTAATATCTTTATAAGGTAAGGGCTTATTTATAATTATAGAGATATAAAAAGCTTATTTCCTTATAAGGAAGCTTTTTTTTCTTCTTTTCTTTAGCTTTATTAATATCTTTAGTATATAATCTTTTTCTTTAAGCTTGCTTTTAAGTATTTAAGCCTTTTTAGCTTATTAAGTTTTTTAAATTATAGTTATTAATTTTCTTTACATAGAACTATATATTATATATTAATTCCTGCCGTTATTATTACTGCCGCTATATTATATATATATTTTATAGCTTATCTTAGTATTTTATATTTTAGCTAACTTCTTTAATAGTAAATGCTTTTCTCTTTCCTCTACCCCCTCTTTTATTAAGTAAGTATAAGGTTTAAAATAGGGATATATAGTGCTAATTAAGTATAGTAAGAAAAATATTTCTCTTTACCCCTTATTACCTTTCTATCGCCATACTGCCTATTAGCTTTAGTTTGTCTTTATAGCTAGTATTATTAATAATATATAAGTACTTTAATTTTATATTTTAAAGCTTAACTAACTATTTAGCTTTACTATAAAGTATATTATGCTGTATTAAGGCTACCTTAATAGCGCCCTGGCTGGTATTAGCTTTAAGGAGTGTTAGGATTATCTTAATAAGTATTACTATAAATAGTATAAGCTTAATAGCTTCTGCCGCTTAATATAAATAGATATTTTTACTATTTTTAAGACTTATTTTATTTATTTAAGGCTTTAATTTTCCTACTGTACTGTCTGTGGCTTTTTTTTTCCTAGATTATATCTAGTAGAATAATACCCTAATTATTAAGAAGGTATATTTTTATATTTTATTTTATACTTTTAAAGCTTATTAATTATTTTAAAATAGGAAAAGAATAAGCAATATATTGCCATTAAGGTAATACTTACTAGGATTATTACTAGTAGCTTTCCTTTTAGTGGTAACCTTTATCTAGCTTAGGTAAGTAGTATTTTATACTTTTATATTATAGGTTATGGTTTTTAATTACCTTTAGGCTTTTCCTACCTTTAGGCAGTTAATAAATTAAAGTCTTTTCTTTAGTATATAATTTATCTTTCCTTTTAAATATAATTATATAACTTAGAGGTATAAAATAATGTTTTAAAGCTTATAGTTTAAATATAAAGTTTATTTATAATTTCTTTAATTAATCTTTCTTTTAGATCTACTTTCCTTTACTTTAAGATATAATATTTAATATTAATAAGCCTAAATAGGTTATAACTCCCCTTTAAATCTTTACCTTATAATACTTTAGTTAGCCTATTAGCTATTACTTCTATACTATTTTTATAGCTAAGAGATATTATTTTCTTTTAAAAGTGCTTTTATAACTAATAGTTATAAATATTAATATATTAAAGTTTAGTTTTTAGTTTTTAAAGAGGATTCTTAATTAAGTTAATTATTTAGGTATTATTATAAATAAGATATAAATGGCTACTTAGAAGCTTAACTTATAAGTTATATAGTAGTCTTTACTAAAAGAATCCCTTTTTTATTACTTATAAAAGTATTAGTAGCTTTACTTCTGTTATTAAGGTTATAATAGTATTTTGCTTATTTACTTACTAAGTAATAATACTATTAAAGTATTTAATTATAAAACCTTATAAGTTTTTATAATTAATTATATTATCTATAAAAGAAGTATTACTATAAATTTCTAGGCTTATACCTAGTTTAAGCTATAAAGTATAAAATTGTATTATAAATAGATAGTTTAAAAGTCAGTTTATTACTTAAATATGCTTTTTACCTAAGTTATTTATAAAATATACTAGGTATAAAATAGTAAAAGCAGTATTTAGTCTGATTATAATATATATATATAAAACTAACCTTACTATTTATTTAAATTAATTTATTATTTTCCTACTTATTATATTATTATATAGAAAGAGCTTCTCTTTAGTTATTAAAGATCTATTTAGGGTATTTATAATATAAAGCTTAAATATCTTCTTTAAATATATAACTTAAGTTATTTAAATTAGCTTTATATTATAGTCTTTTATAATCTTTATTTTAAGAAATTATTAAAGCTTATTTCTATCTATTAATTTATATTTTTATTATAGGGACTTAATAATCTATAATATATTATCTTTATCCCTTTTATTAAATATAATAACCATATTATCTATATAGAAGAAGATATATACTTTATCTTTTTAATAGTAATATGGTTTATTAGGTATCGGTTTAGCTTCTAAGGTTTAAAGTATATTTCTAAGCTTTATTTACCATAATAGCGATATAATTCGCAATCTATAAAGTACTTTATAGAGTTTTAAAACTTTTCCTTTCTTATAGTCCTTTTAAAAACCAGGTAAAAGCTTTATAAATATATCACTCTGTAGTAATATATTTATAAATATATTTACTATATTATATTAAAGAAATTTAAGATTATATCTTATTACTATTATAAGGAGTATTTAAAATAATATTCTAGCTAGTATTACTATATATATATTATCTATACTTAATTTCTATTACTAATCTCCTTAAATAATAAGTTATACTTTATATTTTTATAAATAGCCATACTTATTAAATTTATAGGTAAATATCTATATATAGTTTAGTATTTCTAAGCTATAAACCCTTAAATTGCGGCTTAAAATCTCTAATTAAGATCTTATTTACTTATAGCTTTCTAAGTAATCTTTCTAAGCCTATTTAAATTTCACTTTAAATTTATAATCCTTTAGATTATTATAGGAATTTAAAGCCAGTAGTAGATTCTTTCTATAGTATTTCTAATGGTTTAGAATAAACTATATTTTCCCTATTTATTCCTTATACTTAGGTTTTAGCCTTTTATAAATATATTTACTTTTTATTACCTTTAAGACTAATATATCTTTCTTTCTTACTATTAAGACTGCTTATATATCTATAAAGAATACTTAGTTTAGTATAAGTAAGTCTTTTTTTAATATTACTTTATTCTCTTTAAAGGTTTATAGGCTAATTTATATAAGAAAGCTTAAGGATAGGCTTTCTAATGGAATTAAGAAAAGCTTAAAGTATACTTAAGTATACTTTAGAGATTCTAAGCCTTATTTATTATTTAATATTATTTACTCTATAGGTAAGTCTTTAATAATATTATTAAGGCTTATTTTAAGTATTTTTTACTTATCTAGGCCTTAAATAGGTTCTATAACTTAATTAAGTTACTTAAGACCTAAGAGAGTTTTTAAATATATCTAAATCTCTTCTAGGGTCTCTTAACTAATTATTTATTTTATTTATACCTTATTAATATTAAAGAACTCTTTCTTATTAAATATAATATCTTAAGTAATATAGATCTTATTTATTACCGGATTTTATACTTAGAAGATATTCTAGGAGTTATATCTAACTAGAAACCCTATTTAAGCTTTTAGACTTATCTTTAATTAAAGGTATTTTTCTTTTAGCTATATTAATATAGCTAGTGTAAATACTTTATAGCTAATAGTCTTTATATAGCCAATTTAAGGCTGGTTTTAATCTTATAAGCATAGAATTTATAAAAAAAAGCTTTTATAAGGTATTTTTTACTTAAGATACTATTTTAGGGTTTAGTTAAGGAGGTAAATTATAGTCCTTATTAGTTTAGGCTAGAGGCTATTAGGGAGTTTACTATTAATTATTAATAATCTTACTTTCTCTTTTATTACCTCCCTAGAATGCTCTCTAAAGCCGTTTTACTATTAAGTATATAATATGCTCTTATTTACGGCAATCCCCTTTTCTATAAACTATATACTAATTAAATTACTCTTTTAAAGCTTATTATCTATTTTAACGGTTTAAACCTTTACATTATATATTATATTAAGTATTTATATAAAATACTTTAATATAGCCAGTAAAGAGGGTTTTTATTAATTCTTAAAGTAATAATCCTAATAAAGGCCTAATTCTTAGTCTATAATAATTATATATAATATATATCTATATAATCTAGCTAGATAATTATAAAAGTCTAAAGAGATTTATTTATTAGGTTTTAAGCTTTATTATTATAGTTTATAATACTTTTAATACTTTATTTTTACTAAACTATAAATATTATATTTAATAATTATTAGCCTTTTTATTTAAGTACTAAAAATATAATTTATAAAATACTCTAGGCTTTTTAATTCTAGATATCCTAGCTACTAATATTAAACTTAGGCTCTAGCTAAATTAGGCTTCTTAACGGTCTAAGAGTTATAATAAAGATACTTTATACTAAATATAGTTTAATTGCCTATATTAGGGATATATTTTAATATATACTAATTATATTCTTACCTTAATTTATATAAAGAATTCCCATTAATATATTTAATAATATCCTTATTATCCCTTTAATCTTACTAGTATTTAAGCTGCTATAGTTAGCGTAATGATATAAGGTTAGTTCTTATCTCTAGGTAGAAAGCAATGCGGTATAAAGTAAGTATTTATAGCTTATTATTAAGGTTTTAAATCTCGATTTTAGTATCTTTAAAACCAAGGATAAGAAGGTCCTTTAATTCTATAAAGACAGACTCTCTATAGGAAGTATTATTAAGTTTCTTAAACTTTTAAATATTATTAAAAATATATATAGTTATCCCTAAGTTTAAAATAGTTAAGCTTTATAGTAGGTATTTACTGCTTAAAGTAAGGAAAGTAGTTATTTTATTAAAGATCCTATATTATATTCTATTTAATTAGCTTAACTTTTTAATTAAGTTTTTACTTTTATTTTAAAGCCTCTTAAAGAGTTCTTATACTTTCTTATTCTATTTAATATATTATTTAAAGATATTTAATTACTTTTATAACAAGGTAAATTTTAATAATACATTTTTAGGGAAGGCTACCTAGTATACTACTATATTAGGCTTTTTATAAGCCTTTTTATATAGCTTATATTTATTTCCTAACTTAATAGATTACTATAGGCATTTAGTAAAGTTCTTTCTTAAAGTAGGAGGTTTTAATATTATTTATTAATTGCTTTTAGAGGAGGAAGCTTAAAATATTAGTCTAAAGCTTCCTTTTATAACTTAATTAGGTTTTTCCTTCTTTATCTTTCTCTTTCTGTCTTAAATCTCTCTTCTAAAGTAAGTAAAAAATAGTAATAAAGAGTAACTTCTATTTTTAATCTCTGCCTTATATTAACTAGATTTAATATAAATAAAGATCTTAAATATATTTTTAAGGGCTAACTGTAAGTCCTTAAACTAAGTATTTAGATATTATACTTTAGCTATCTTTTTAAACTTTATAAGTTAGATTATCTTTTCTTATTTAATAATCTATTCTTCCTAGTTAGTTCTGAGGTTTAAAGCCTCCTTTAGTACCTTAAAATATTATTAATAGGCTTATTTTCTTTATAGGTTTTTATCTATATTATATATAGCTTTAAGGTTAAGGAAGAAAAGAGAGATATTATTATATTCTTCTAACTTATTTACTACTAAAGAATAGGTTTAAATGTAATAAAGGTTAATCTTTTTAATTATTTAATTAAGTATATTTTAAATACTATTACTTTATTTTATATATTTTTTACATTTTAAGTAATGAAGATTTAAATTAGCTTTATAAGTCTTTTAATTCTCTAGAAGTAGCTTGGTAAATAATTCCATAGCTTAATTGCCTTAAATATATATTATTTCTAATAAATATATTTAGCCTATAGCTTTAACCTTTATAAGGTAGTTACTATAAGCTAGCCTCTTTAGCTTTATAATATATAGTATAGAGAATTCCTTTAAATTATTTATATAACCTAGTTTATAAGACTGTTTAGCGGTTATCTTTATAATATATATTTATTTAAATATATCCTAGTTACTTAGGTTATTTAGAAGGTATATCTTAGGGTTTATATTTAATAATATTATATTAAGGTTTATTTTATTAATTAGAAACTCGTTTTTATAGTTATAGCTACCTTAAAGAAGGATAGCTTTAAGACTCTTAATTATTAAACTGTAAATTATAGTTAAATTGATATATGTCTTAATTGCTTGATCTATCTGGCCTGGTTCCCCTTATTTAGGTATTTTACTCTATGCTATTCCTATTTAGGACTCTTCTAGTTAGGTGACTTTCCTTTCCTTGATCCGAGGTTTAATTGGTTAAAACACCCTTTATGTCATTACATGAAAGCTCCGGTTTAACAGTAGTTTGGGGTTGGTAGTTTGGCCCCCCCCTCTTATCAGCCCCGACCCACCTGACAGGGTTTCCCCACACCCCCATTGGCCCGTGCCGTTTTCCGAGGTTGGTAGTTTGGCCCAAACTACCACCGGCCTACCGGTTAGGCTCGCATTGATCGCAAAGCGAAGCCCCATCCACGTCATTGCACGTCTCGCCCGCTATTCCGTCCATAAACGCCGAAATGACAGCTCGTTGACAACCCGGAGTTGATATAAATGCCTCCATCTGTGCCTGATTGATGCTGTCTGCAAAGCTGCGATGTGGATCCTGTCGCTCCGGTCGCCCGTCATGCACGACGATTGACTTTACCACCTCGCCTGCCCGCCGTCCTCCTCGACCAGTCTGCTGGACGAAATCCACTAGTCCGTACGGCTTCTCCATGTAAACCACAGCCACGATCCCTTCGATGTCGATACCCGTTCCTAGCCCGGTTGTTGCTGCAATCCAACGGCTTGCTCGACCGTCCACCCAAGCCGACCGCGCTTCCACACATTCCTTTTCGCTCATGCCGCTATGATGAAACCCGCAACCGATCTCCTCAGCTATAGCCTCGCACTGCTTTTTTGATCGGCAATATATCACTCCCTTCTCACGACCCGCCATGTCCCTGTCTAGCTGTCTAGTCACTTCGACTGTGCGCTCTTCCAATGCTCCCATCCCGCGCTTCACCTGCTGAACCTGATATTGACAATTGAGCTTGATCGTACGGTCTCGCACTATAATTGCCGACTTTGCTAGCATCTCGCCGCGGAACCAATCTTCCAACACAACGGGCAGCGTTGCTGTCAGTAGTACCATTGGACAGCCGAATCGATGCAAGCCTATTAACTCACCAAGCTTAGCCCGATAGCTGATATCCATAATGACCGTGTGACATTCGTCAATGAAAATCCGCTTTAGCAGCCCTGCGCATAGTAATCCGTTGGCATACCCGAAAAACTGATCACTGGAAACAATATCGGCGCTTACAACTACCAATCGTGCTGCCCGCGGCACCTCCTCCCGCCCGGCACTCATTGATGTCCCGTATTGAATACAATCAACGCCCATTGCTGTTGCTCGCGTAACCAAGTCATCCATAAGTGCAACATACGGCACGACCACAATGCTCGTGCCTGTAAGCTGCATCACCTGGAAATTCTAAGTGCTGATTCCCTCCTGGAGTCTCATTCCTTTATATCGTTCATCTGAGCCAATTTGTGACGATCTCCCAAACAACGTCCTCCAATCTTATAGCACCCTGCACAAATGTCAAAGTCCCCGCCGCTGCAAACTTCGCATTGGTAGAACACCACATCTTCCAGAATGCTCAAAGTGCAAATATCGCACCATCTTGATGTCCCGTCATGAGGTATTAAACTCTCCTCAAAAACCTCGCCATCGTTCTCGCAAACTTCGAAACCTGTCTTCTCTGCGTGTTTGAGTAGCACTTGCTGGATCTCAATGTTTCCACATCTTCTAGCCCAATACCACGAAGTCCGTCCGAAACGATCCTGAGAGTGGAAGAAGACTTGTCCAGTAGCCAGCAGCATATTGACTATTTCAGTGCGAGAGTGTCGTATAGCTACTGATAATGGTGTCGAACCATAATGATCTTCCTGGTCGAGATTAATAGAGTAATGACGAATCAATGCCATTGCGACAGTATCGTGTCCATTCTTAGCCGCAAAGAACAGTGGGGTCCGACCAGTACTATCTCTAATTCTCGTATTGCCCTTGTCGAGCAGCAGCTTCACGACAGCTTCATGCCCGTACTCAGCAGCCCATGATAATGGCGTCCGGCCATACTCGCTATCTTTCGTGTCGACTTCCGCGCCGCTTTCGACAAGTAGCTTCACGACAGCCTCATACCCGTTCTCAGCAGCCCATAATAATGGCATCCGGCCATACTCGCTATCTTTCGTCTCGACTTCCACGCCGCTTTCGAGAAGTAGCTTCACGATAACTTCATGCTCGTTCTCAGCAGCCCATAATAATGGTGTCTGACCATACTCGCTATCTTTCGCCTCGACTTCTACGCCCTTGTCGAGCAGCAGCTTGACAATGACATAATGGCCATAGTACGACGCTATCATAAGATCCGTAAAACACTTAGTAGGCCTCTTACCTGAAGTCCTCCAATATATTTCAAACCATGTCGAGTAACTCTTCGATGTCGTACTGCAGATTCTCACAGCGAAAGGTATGATACTGTCATCATCCATGAACCTAGCTGTGCGGAAGTGAGCGCCCCAGGCTTTAGCCGAGTAATCCAAGAATAGCTATTTGTCGACACAGTCACCGGCTTCCCTCTCCATATCTTTCAACAAACCAACGTCTGAGTTGAAAAAGTTCAAATGGAGCACACAGAGCTTCGCAAGAACGGCGTGTACGTCACGAGTAGTGATGGAATGGTGCCAGTGCCGCTCTGATGAGACGATTTTGGGTGATGCCAAATCTGCGAGCAGAAACTCGCGAGCTGTTTAATGAATGAAATAAATACTGCCTTAATGGATCGAGATAAATAACCCACACCAAGATCTGAGGCGCGTCTTGAAATCTTCATCAGCCTCCAGGTCTAGATCGTCGATAGACTGGGATTCGTCTTCGATATTCAAGGCAACGTTCATTTCCGACAGGGTCAGTTGGCGGCTCGCTGCCAAGATAATACTCAAGGTTTTTCGAACCATTGGACTATCATTAGTCTTACTAAGAATTTTTTCATATGCCTCATTGACACTCGTCGGAAGTGTTGCAACAGCAGACTCGCTCCCTCTGAGTGTCTTTTTAAAGTCGTTTTTCTGCAAGTAATCAAACACAAGGTATACCCAGAGATATGTGCGATGTGTAGCCTCCTGTAGTCTTTTTCCCAGGTGATTCTTGATTTTAACGGAGAAGCGCTTCTCTATGGCTAGCTGATCGATCCTGCGCCTGATGACGTGATTTACCTCTTTGCTAATCATTTCTGACTCCTCCTCTCCTGGTATGTGGATATTTGGAAAGGAGTCTAATAGGACGCGGAACTTGGACACGATCTGGTCATACGGGCGGCATGTTAGAAGATACTTCAAGTTGCCATAGCCCAGGTGGTCGCTGCGGAATTGGCTCTCCACATTCCGCATTAGGTCCGCAAATTCTGGTTCAGCGCATTCGTCCAGAGCATCAAGGACTATGATTACAGGTCCTGCCTGAGGATCTCTTATAGAGTTTCGCAGAATCTTCCAAAGCGATTCTGTAGAGTTGATAAGACCTTGCCCATCCTTGCGGAATTGTGGCATAGCATGGTCGATCAGAAGCGGCTTCAGAGAAAAGAGCTGGTGAAGCAGGGCGCAAAGAGCTTGCCTGACGGTGTTCTGGTCTTGGTCTTTGAAGAAAAAGTAGCAGATGGTTACCGATTGCGGTAAGCCATGGTCTATCAGGTACTTGGCCAGCACTGACTTTCCACAGCCAGGATCCGCCGACACCAGCAGGGGGCCAGACTCTTGGTCTAACCACGTCTGGAAGTGATCGTGTTTGAGGAACCACAGGCATGTACCTTCAACCCTTTCTTCCACTCGGTCCTTATACCACTCGTAGGTGGCGTCCTTGCTGCCAGTTGTAAGACGAAACAGCTGGTGGCACTTTTGTTGTTCTTCAGACACCCTTTCTTTGGCTAGATCTTTCTGGACTTGAAGCTGCTCCTTAGCAATATCACGGTGCTCTTTTGAAACATCCCGATGCTCTTGTGCAATTTCTTGGAAGCCTGTATATAGGGTTAATAAGAATAATGATATAATCCTAGGCATCGTGTTTACCAGATAGAATGTCACTGATTGTCCTTTCAGCTTTAATTCTGTTCGGAGCCACTTGATGGAGAAGATCTTTTGCAAATGCCGCCGCCATCATCGCCGCAAAGCCCTGCCACTGCTTGTTCTTGTGCGAATCGGAGTAATCGCATATCCCTCGGATCACTAAACAGGGAAAATGGTTCATCAGGCCTGCTGCTTCCATCTCGAAACAGAGGACGCCCTTTTCCGCCGCCAACTTGTCCCGCACAAGCGCATCCTTCATCAGTTGATTGGCACTAGCGATTAGTCCGTAGTGGATGGTTGGGTTGTCGTCTTCTTCGTCCCGTTCGGCCCGGGCCACTAGGTGGAATGAGTCGTCGCCACACACCGCACTGCAATCTTCAGACGAGTTTGAAGGGTGTGTGATGTCGGATCGGTACAGTCTGTCGCTATTGGCAGGTGGGCGGGAGTACTTCTTTCGCTTTTTAATCTTCTTCAATGCCATGTCCACGTCCTCATTAAGCCGGTGGCCCTTCAATTCGTACCTACCCTTAAGAGCACTAGCTGCTGTCCGCAGCACCATCGGCGGTTGGTCTAAGACTTGTGTTTCTTGGAAAGACTGATTCTGAATTGTCTTGCCAAAATCATATTGGAACACCCCGCCTTTCCCGCCATCACGGCTACTGACCACGATGTCGCCGAGACGTATGTCATGATGTGGACTTGGCGCACCACCGCCAATACCGACTAGGAGTGGGATGCGGATATTCGGGAAGCTGCTAAGCATGTCTCTTGCTACGGCCGCGGCAACGGCCGTACCGTACTCCCCGTCGGGCAAGACGGCAATCACAATATTATGACTTCCGATCCTGCCCAAGGCATAATTGTTATTATCGTTTTTGGCTACGTCTCGAGGGTCCTCGTGTTCTTCGTCGAGGAAAGCCTGGGCAGCGACAAACTCGACGGTGAGGGCGCAGATCCAGCCAACTGTGTAGTCCTGAGAGTTCGCCATGATTTGTGATATGATCCCCGGAGAAAGCAAGGTACTGACTGATTAAGGTAAATTGATCAACCATACGATAAGCAATAGTTCTGAAACCGGAGACGTAGGATGCAAGAATGGCAAAAGGTGAACAGGCAAATGGTGAACGGGCACAAGGGCAGACTCACCAGCCTGCATGGCTGAGGGGGTGGCGTAAATTACACACCTCTTTTTGCTTTATTGCCGCAAGCTAAGCATCTTCCACGCGTGATTGGTGGTAGGCGTCCAAACCAACACCATAGCCTCTTTTTTTAACGGCCGAATACAAGGGCTGAAGCCTAACCTGCAGGGGCTCCAGCGCAAACGTGGCGTACCTAATATTGCTTATTGTAATCAGGTTAACTAACTAGCATGTCCTGATTATTGGTTTTGAGCAGCGTGAGAGCCTTTATATGGCATGCGGTTAGACGCGTAGGTAATACGTAAAGTAGTGGTTATAGTCGCTATAGAAATCTATACATAGAGATAGGTTAGAGATAGACGTATGCGTGAAAGTGAATAAGCGGTAGGTGATAATTTAGGGTATATTACAATTAAGAAAAATAAAATAATAAGGGGCTTAAGGCCATGCTGAGCAGACCTGGCAATCCCTCGCTTTTCGCCTATATACTCTAATATAGGTTTGAATTAGAGCGAAACCACATATAATGTATATGATGGCTGCTTCCGTCAAGTTGTAATACAGGCCGAGCCTCTCGAGCTTCCATAGCTTTACTGGGAAGTTTCCGCTTCCCTTAATAACCCATAACTTGACAACTCTTTAACGATATTAAATATTACCCACGCCTATAATACCATAATTTCATAAATAGGCCCTAATTGGCGGGTCTCTATCTAACATGTCATAGCGATATACTTGATATTATTCTTATATCCAACAAAGATATCGATCAATATATAGACAGTATTACAGGTTAGACCGTCAGGGAGCGGTAGATGATAACGTATTAAGTGAGTTCTTCCTTTTTATAATCGTAATTATTATATATACATATTTAATATCCTCCTAAATATCATTCAACTTTATCTAGCCGGTAATTTAGCTCCCTTAGCTTAGGGTTATAATGCTTCTTTCACTGCAGGTATCTTCAACTGTATACTTTAATAAGCTTATGTAATCGGCTTTCTATATAGCGTATGGCCTGCGCTTGTTTCTTTTGTAAAATAACTAGGCTCTCCTTATTTAAGGTATACTTGGCTTTTTTGTTCTCTAAGACTAAACTTGAATTGGTGTCTGATTGAAACGTAATACGGTTCTAGCGCTGCCTTTTATGTCGTTTTAATTGACCATATTAGAGACATTTGTAGGTTTCTAACCCCCTCTTTAAAAACCATGGGCACTTATTAACTTCGTTATATTCCTTGAATATTTTAGCGATTTTTATCTTCTTTATTAGGCACTCTTTACTTGGGAAGTAATATCCGTTAGGCAAGTTATCTAGTTCTAGCATAGGCGCTGGAAAAGGAGTTTAGGTCGGACCGGCTGTGACTTGCTCCCGGAAACGGATAAGTTCGGCATAAAGCTCATTCTTAGGCATTTAAATCAAGTCTTATTTAGGTTGTATAACATGGGGTATATAGCTCTTGGAAAATAAAGTCGTTGCTAATTGCCAGCTATTAATAGGATGGAGTTTAATGTTAGAGGCTGGCAATAAATACGCTAGAGTTCTAGCCTGTTAGGACTTGGTGTAGTGTCTAATAAGTCCCTAATGCGCGCTTGGCCACCAAACGAACTGTTTTTCTTTTTTATCCCTGTGTATAAATCCCCGGCTGTATGGATAAGGAAGAATCCAATAGCTTCCAAGAAATAACTTCTTTAGGTCTTGTCACTATTTACGTACGCCAGCCTTCCCTCGTGCCGTTTTAATAGCATGGAAGCTCTGTTTAAATAGTATATAATATGGCTTTTCATTCTATCCTTGCCGTTTAAAATAGTTATCCTTTGATTTCTAAAGCCAAGTAAATAAGATATAAATGTCCTTTACCGCCAATCGGTTTCATTATATAAGTTAAAGTGGCTAGTAATCCTTTAGCATGGCGTTATTAATACTTTAGTAATATAGGGGGATCTCTCCTGATAATATAGATTCCTGATATTCTGGCTTTAAAGCTGACTTAATGTAGAAGAAAATATCTTTACGAAAAGCATATAGATATAACTCTTGAAGATAATTTTCTAAGAGGTCCAGGCACTTAGGAATAGTACTAAATTTGAGTATTCACTGGTAGGCTTTATTCACCTAAATAAAGTCAATTCAAACATCTTGGACTTGGTAATACCGAGCGCGATAGACATTCTGCATCGATGGGTTATTGAACATTATATAAGGTACATAAGGTTGGCGGAAGGTAAGCGTATTCCAGTCAATCTTGTCAAGAAACCAGGCATAGCCATACCTTTCCATAGTAAGCTTGAATCCGAGACCTTCGTGGCGCCGAAGTCCATTTAGCTGACTTAGATCGGGTTGCAGTCGTACGTCTCGCCAGCAGCCAGCGACCTTCATATCCGTAGCGGCGTAGTTATAGCGCATACGATTTGTTTGTCGCTGCCTGATCGTAGCCTTTGCGCCCAAACACCTTTCGCTTCTATCATCTTTAGTCCCAAACGCGCCTTATTCTTGCTACCCTATATAATTCATTTTAGTATCAATCTGTCTTTATTAAGCGACTTAACCGCCCGCATAGTATTAGCTTTAGTCTCGGTTTATAAGTAAATAGCTAATAGTTTAATCTAAGGCAGGATAAATAAAAGATAGACTTTTCTAATAATAGTATAACTTTTATATTTTAGCTATTTTAAGTTTATCTCAGCTTTATATAAGTTTTTAAAAACTTACTTCTTAGGTATTGCTTAGTATAATCGGCTCGGTTATTAATCACCACTATTGGGTTGAGCATTGACATGTGACACTGTAAATATGACCAAGCTGACTGATAAAGTGTACTACTCTATAATTAGAAATGTAACGCTCGATTGAGAGTCTAACCTTCGCTATGTTGGATAACATGCCATGACTACAATATTAATGGAAAGTAAATAAAACTTGGCTTTGAATGCTATTTCGAGCCTTAAAGAAGAGATGGTAGTTTTATCTAGCATAAAAGTGTGCTGGTGGCTTTGAACTCCAAGTCGAATTCGCCTACTGGATTGTTGTGAGAAAGCTGAAGTACGCGTTTACGCGTGTTTACACGCGTAAGTAATGCGCCCGCAGACTGTCGATCGAAATGAGAAAACATAAGTCACCATAGTATGGTCATATGGGAATAGACAGGAGATAAACAAACACGTGAGAAATAAACAGGGGGTACGCGACAATTAAGGGTACACGACAATTAGGAATAGAAGAGTAGGTAAAGGTACTAAAAGGTAATTAGTTAAAAACAGGAAATGCAATGCATTTCTAGTAATAATTCTTAAGGTTTTATCCCTTTTATCTCTTTTACCTTATTTCCTAGATATATTTCTTATTTACCTTATTTATAGCCTTTTAGATTTTAAGCTTATTTTCTATTTATGTCTCTCTTTATACTTATTTTCTTAGTTTCCTACTTTTCCTTATATTCTAAAATAAATCTCTCCACTCCCTTCTTTACAGCTATATCTCTAGTTAGCAGAAAACAGCTAGGCAAGATAGCTTAGATAGTTAATACTAACCCTATCCCAACCCTAAGGTACTGCATGGTAACCCTATTCTATGCCAAGGGCAGGGATCACAATCATCGTAAATAACTTCACAGTTGCCGTGAACTCTAAATCGCAGGCAGCATCCTGCTGCCTAAACGACCGACAGACTAAGCATGAGTATAAGAGACCGACTCTCGTCGCTCCTTTAGATAGAAAATCTAGTGCTTATTTGATCTTGGCTATTCATCCGCACATGCGATATTCTAACCCTAATTCCCATTCCGCTAAAAGGCTCTTGCGCAAGCTCCCTAAGTCTTTCCGCTCCTCCAAAGCCTGCAAAAACGTCTTCATTTCTTCAGCATTCCGCGGCTTCGCGCCAAGGCTCAGCAAGATCTCCAGCGCCTCTGGCGTTCCCTCAGCCGCCGCCCCTCCACTCGTGAGCGCATAGCTCGCCAAATCTCGTACCTCCTCCTCAGTCCGCAGGCCTATTTCCCACTCGCGCAGCACCTGCGCTATCATCAGATTCCAATCCGAGTCGCCCACTTTCCGGCCCCCGGTTCCACCATCAAGGACAAGCGCATGCACCGGCTTGTACTCAAGCGAGTCTGCTTCGCCACCCCACCGGACACGGTTTCGGCATAACTCTTCAAGCTTTTGTACTGGCTGCATGGTCAGCGGCGCCGCTTTGTCCTCCTGCTTGGGCCCGGCGTCACCGACGGCCGTGGCAGCAGCGTAAATCTTGACATTCGAGGCCTTGAGATTACAGAACTTGCAGCTTACAACCTTGCGCCGCGTCATTTGGACTCTCACGCACCAGGTGCAAAAAATGTGCCGGCAGGGGAGGAGGATAGAGTCGCAAAGGCGGTGCTCACACCAGCTGCAGATGACGGGCCCGTTGTCTTTCCGTACCCTTATGCCGATGGCGAGACCGTGCTCCTCATCGATTTGTCGGAAGGACTTTATACAGGCGCCTGGTGCTGCGATGAGCTTCGATACCTGACTTTCGTTAGGTTCTTGGAAAGACAGAAGTGGAAGCCCCGCGCGGGTGTACTCTTCGAAGGAAATGGCAGGGATGGGTGGATTGATCCCTGTCACTGACTTGAATGCTACTGCGTTGAGGATCTGAATGTTAATGACCTGAGACACATCCCAGTTCCATAATCTAGGGGTTTTGTCCTTGTGGATATCCTGTATCACGGTGCCGCCGCCTCCTAGCGACACCCTCATTTTTGGCAAGGCAATCTTAAGCGAGGGCGTCCGTAGCATTCCAGTTATGTATACTTTCCCTTTGAGTGTCTTCGATATCTCCAGGTCATGTAGCGGCATATAGCAGGGGAACACTTCTCCAAAAGTATCTTGCATCTGGCATTTAGTAGGACTGATAGAGTCTACTGCGACAAACCCTAGGCCCAAGCTAGCTCGGGCGAGCACAGCCGCCTTTGCTCTTTTGCGGAAGGACGCGGCATCTTCGAAGATCGATGCTGTGATTTCCAGAACGTTTGGTTCTTGTAAAGGAGGGATATCTTTGCGAGGATGTTGCATGTGAATAACCTCAAAGCGAATGATAACCGGACGAACGACTCGGATAAATAAAGGTGTATGGTACGATACGCCAGCGGCCGCGAAAAGATCGGACACCCTCGAGGGACGGGCCAGCTCTAAGTGACCTACTTCGAGCTTCTCTGGCCGTGGCTGCTCTGTCTGAGGCCGTTGCTCCTCGTAACTCATACCCTGTGTATCAGAGGGGAACTTTCCTCCAGCCACATCGGGGCTGGCGTGGACCCGTTTTCGGAACATGTGTTGACAGCGGCTCACACTCGACTCGTCGCGACGAAATCCCCAACCGTCAAAAGCCTGAGGCCGCTTGTGCTCTCTTGTCCAAGGCTGTGGGGAGAAGTTAGGGTCGCGTAGTGTTACCATTACCAGCAGCACACCCGGCTTCAATCCAAGTTCCCTCGGAGTTGCTGTCAGATCTTGTAAAGAACTGAAACCCCCGTCGATCCCTTGAGCATAAAAAGCGACGTTTCGCTTATATCGTGGCGCGAATTGCAGCTGGATGCCTCCAACCTCGGAGCCGGAAACTTGAGCCTCGACAGAATATCTCGAACCAAGAGAGGCAGCGTTGAACTGACGTATCGTACCGCTTTTACCCTGAGAAAGGAAGCCATCTAGACGGTCCTGCTTAGGAATAATGGTGTAGTCCTGGAGGGGGGGCTTCAACTTGCTTAAGGGATCTAATCCTGAAACTACGTTGGCTCGGCCAGCGAAGGCACGCATGGCAAAGACTTCATCAATCGGGTCGTCACCAGGATCTTGCTGACTCCGTCGCCGACTGCCGTAGCTTTTGGGAGGCACTATGGAGAGAAACAGTGCCTCTCGGAGCAACATGGGGATGAAAACACCACCCTGCTCCTTCATTCCCGGCGGTAGAGTTTCTGCAAAGTCCTTGGTATCAAGAACTGGGAAGGGACCAAAGTCTTGTGGAAGGTTGTAGGCCTTGCCATCGTCGGGCACACGTGCGGTCCGCATCAACTTGACTGTAAGCGTGGTTTCTCCCTTGTTCCGGTAGTTATCCTTGACATGGATGCCATCGAATGAGTGACTGACGGAGATCTCGTTTCGCTCGGCCCGATGCGTCATGAGGGTGCGATTGAAGAAGGATACGAGCGTGTCGTCCATATTCATGGCGTAGCCGGTAGCTATGTCATAGGATGATGCGTTACTAGTTATGGAAAGCATGCATTTCGCAGATTGGTTAATAATGGGACCGATGAGGGGTGCCTTGTCACCTTCTCCCACTGCAAATCCCGTGGCTGAGTTGAGACCTAGATACTGGGTCAGTCTAATCTTCACCTACGATACAGCGGCTCAATGTTAAGGTTTTACCTTCTTTATGTAATGTTTCCAGCATGTCTGCGACTTCAGCATGCGGCGATATTGTCATCATTTTTCCCGTGTCGCTCGCCGACTCCTCACTCAACCCCATGATGAAGATCTTCACGGTTTCTGGTACACACTTCGACTTTGCCACCCCACCACTGGATGCTAGTACGTTCTCCTGTTCTTTCTTTTTACCTCTCGTCTCTTTATCGGCAGAAGTTTTTTCGTCATGCTGGATATCTTGTTCAGATGCCGTGAACGAGTTCATCCAAACCTCATAAGTCGGCCATGTTACCATGGGTTTGCCCGCATCAACTTCTATCGTGGTTTTCGCCGCGGCTGCACCTTGCGTCTCATCGAGATCTTTTTGCCTCTCCTCAAGTGCCTTGGATACAGAGTATAAGTATGCTCGAATGTCTTGGGCTTTTTGGGAACCAAGTTCGTATCCCGTAGCTTTCCGAAGAATCTCTTCAAGGGACTTCTTAAGGCCGGCCATGAGTTCCGTTTGGTCCACTTCCTTGGACTGCAGACCTTGTGCCTGAAGCGCGATCATGAGCGTAGACTTGTATGTCTCTAGTACAGCCTTCATTCTTTCTAACTCAACATGGTCTTTGTGCCATCGAATCTTTACCATCATGGGCTTCTTATGGAGCTTGTTCAACCTCTTCTCGGCAAAAGCTTCCACTTCACCCAAGTAGTCACCCAAATCTTTCAGCACCGCCTGAAGGGGAGCGTGGCTGCCATCCGGAAGTCTGTTGATTACCTCCTTCAGAGACCTTAACCCACCCTCGACACGTGTGAGCTCGGGGAATGCCGCTTTGTAGTCGCCGGAGATGTCGTAGAGCTTGGCCGCTACGCTGGCAACCAAGGTTACGGTCGCGAGAGTGGTCCCGACGTCCATGATGGGATAACAGTCATAAAGCCGCTAGGATGTGGTTGTGACAGTTGAGGTTGAGGCTGATAAGAAATGTGTCTTTAATCTGCTAACCTACCATATATCCAACAAAATGCCTTGAGGTACTTAATGTCCACCTTGGATTCCTCCTTACACCGCTCATCTCTGACTGCCCGGAGACATCCCTCCGACCAGTGGGAGATAGGCAGTGTATGCAGCCTTCGCTTTGTAGAGCGTGGCTTAAACTAGCACCAATAGTGTCGAGCCCGACGCCCACGCTGACGTCCACCAGGCCACACTTCAAGCTGCCCGTGGACGTTTTCCACATACGAGGGGGTAAAGCTGCTTGCTGCTGAGAACCCAAAGTTTATATGGCCCCATTTTGAGGTGCCGAAACCGCAAGGTTGTGCGGAAAATAAGAGGTGGTGTAGCGGAACGTGCCCTGAGGCAGACGTCCAGTTGAGACGCGGTGACAGACTTGCAGCCCATTTCCTTTTCTGCCAACTGTTACACTGACGCCGTAGGATCAAAATACGAGTATGAACAAGTCAGGAAGGTACCGTAGTTGGGCATTTCCCTTCAAATACAGAGAAGGGACAATATACCAACTGTAATGCTTCAACACACACGTAGTGTACCCGAAGAGCATTATTTTGCTTCTTCACGGAGCGGAGTTGCTATCTGGCGGCTGAATATGCACGCCGGGTTTAGAACCGTCCGAGCGACGCTCCGGTTTGACTTGATGAAAGATTTAAGGCGTGATCATATTGTTACATCAGGCATCTCCGTCCGACTCTCGTCATTGCCTTGTCTGATTGTTTCATGCTAAGCTTAAGTGGCTGCAAAATCTCGGCCCCGGGGGTTTTCAAAGTCACAGAATGTCTGGCTCAGCGTAGTACACGTTTCATAGCGCTTAAGAAGTAAGAGGCATGTTCGCCACGGCTGCATGCGCCCTGTGTGATAGCCCGTCTTATTGGCCGTAACATCCCCAAGCTTAGCCAAGCCTTGTTTACTCTTTTCTCTCATCATCCTTTCAATAGATCTAATAGGTCTCAAGGGGATGTGACAAGGGGATGTGATAAGCCAAAGCTAGTGACAGATTCATTTGACCGCAGGCGGCTGTCTTACGAAACAAACAACAGAAGCGTAAGCTACCTAATGCAACAAATGCAGCAATACTAGATGAATAGGCGAGACTGTATGGCGTCGACAGCTCCTTATTACACTATTTCAAGACCAACGGGGCCCCACCGCAGTCTCGTGGTATTGGTTGATTCCCCGTGTTGCCTCTCATCTCTTTCCACTATTCTCGTTCCTCGAGGGAAGAGAAAGTACGCCACGCCTCATCAAGCTGCAGTCGCAGGGTGCCTGGATGCATCTAGGACAGATCAAAATAGATATTGCCGTATTTCACCGGTTAAGACAAGTGCTAAGGCTACGGAACTATCGATGTCTAAGGTTTGAGACTTGCAGCCAACTATGCATCTTTATAGTGATTTCGGGCAAAGGGCAACCTCTGGTTGACTCCATCGCTCTCAATTAATGCGGGGTAGCGACAGACTTGCTAAAGAAAGTGGAAAAAGCTGTACCAGTTGGCTTATGTGGGCTTATTTATCTCGGCGACCTGAGATTTGATTCGCTTATACCTAGTCGCAAGCTATCGAAGAGGCTCACATAACCCGTTATCGCAAGACAGGCTTGCCGCAGAACTATGATTCCCATAAAATCGGAGACACACTACTAGTTCAGTCGCAAACACATTCGGAAACGGTCGCGTATCAGTCGGCAATCGTGAGAGGAAGATAATGTGGCTAGCTGAAAAGTCGAAAACAAGCTAAGCCCATGTTAATCTAATGCTCCTAGGCGTTCTAGACCAGACCTGGTATTACTCATGTCGATCGCTCACAACCTTATATTTTCTCAGGCACTGGGCAAGTCAAACCCGATCCCGTACCATAGCTGCTAGGACGGATTCAATCGGCAAGCTGTATTACTGATTAGGTGTTGGAAAATCCGGGGATCACTCTTCCCTTTAAGATTCAGACTATTAAACTGAAGGTCCTAGATTTAGAGTTTAAAGCCCTAAATTAAATCATTTCGAGATATAAATCGGAGAAGAACTCTTATCTTAATAATCAATAATCAAGTTTAATAAGTAATCGCGGACACACTATTTTGATCAGAGTCCCACTTAGCAATGGTCTAATCAACAATGCCAAGATCCATCAGGCTGTAACGACGGAATCACCTCCCTTCCCCGGACCCTATGCCACGTCAGATTATGTCGCTTGAAATATAAAGAAGGTCATTTAGTCAACGATCAACGCTCAGGCCTCCTTCGAGTATGACAATTAGTGGGATACCCCTGTAAACTTGCAGGTAGCCACCTCAGCTCGACAAAGGCAATGCGCAATACGGCTGGAAAAGTATATAGCTACGTTAGCATTGCCAAAGGTTTAAATTCCAGGCAGAAATAGTTTAATAACTATTAAGCAATCTAAGTTAAAAAACTGCCATATCTTGCCGGTTTTATTCACCTTATCTATCGCCATACATAAAGCAACTCGTCGGTATTTATCATAAGGCGAGAGAGAAAGCTCGGCTATAGCCAATACCTGTAATGCAGTAGGGGGTTTTCTTCTTTAAGGGCGAATCGGCAATACAGATTATCTGGTCAGGACTCGGCGATCTCCACGGAGCGTGCTGGTGTGCCTACCGACAACTTTATGCTGACATGGTGGGCAGATAAGCCTGTCACCTCACAACCGAGGAACGCATAACAGCCAATAATTGCCTATTTATGCCCCTGTTTTCGAATTACTTACCTCCATTTGTTAGTTTGTTATAAGTGCTATTGCACGCCTGATGGCTTTATGTATTAGCTATGTGGTCAGCTGCCCGCTATTAAGCCCTGTGTACGGAGTAGCATGTATCGAAGTCTGCCTTGCTTACTCCACCGAAAGGGCTGTTGTGGCTGCAGCCGGTTAAGCAAGCCGTTTTTAAGCCTTTGACGGGGTTTTTATTAAAACTGAAAACGTTAATAGACCGAGGTTTTTTTCTCCTTCCCCCGAGAGCTTTAGAAACTGCCTAAACCGGTCGGTAATATAAATGGTTTTGGGCCGGCTAGCTCTATCGCGCTATACAGTACCTCTCTTTATCTTTTTATGTCTTTCTATCCCTCTTTTTTTAATTTTTTTTTAACTAGCTATTTTCCTATTTTCTTTTATTATTTCTTAGTTGTCTCTTTTAGAAAAATCCCATCTCCTATTGAACTTTCTTTTTTTACTGCTGGCTGTTTTTTTCTTGCCAATCACCTTCGCCTCTTTCAATGAAATCCTCTTTCATTTGACTCTTTCCTTACCCGTTGGCTCATGCCGCGAGGCGGGGCGAGCCAACGGGTACCCCTGTCGACGCTATGTCGCTTACCCCGCATAATATGCTGCCGCCGGTACTTCCCCCAGCCCACAGGGGTCTCCCACTTTGACTGAAAGAGGCTTTCAACCTCACCCCACTCTGGCTCCTCTCTCTAGCCAATCACAGCCTTAGATACTGACAGGGGTTTCCTCTTTTACTGAAAATGGGTCGGACAATAGGGATGTAGCCTTACAGCGCTGCTACGGGCACGAATCGTAGCATCTTATCATGCACCGGAGAAGCCCCGCGCCAGCTGCCTCGGGCACCATTTATCCCCTCTGTTAAACCGGAGCTTTCATGTAATGAAATGAAGGGCGTTTTAATCAATTAAACCTCAGATTAAGGAAAGGAAAGTTACCTGACTAGAAGAGTCCTAAATAGGAATAGCGTAGAGTAAAATACCTAAATAAGGGGAACCAGGCCAGATAGATTAATTAATTAATATATAGGTTAATTTAATTATAATTTACAGTTTAATAATTAAAAGTCTTAAAGCTATCTTTCTTTAAGGTAGCTATAACTATAAAAATAAGTTTTTAATTAATAAAATGAACCTTAATATAATATTATTAAATACAAACCCTAAAATATACCTTCTAAATAACCTAAGCGACTAGAATATATTTAAATAAGTATATATTATAAAGATAACCGCTAAACGGTTCTATAAACTAAATTACCTAGATAATCTAAAGGAATTCTCTATACTATATATTATAAAGCTAAGGAGGCTAGCTTATAGTGACTACCCTGTAAAGGTTAAAGCTATAGGCTAAATATATTTATTAGGAATAATATATATTTAAGGCGATTAAGTTATAGAATTATTTAGTAAGTTACTTTTAAAGGATTAAGAGGCTTATAAAGCCGATTTAAATCTCTATTACTTAGAATGTAAAGAATATATAAAATAAAGTAATGGCATTTAAAATATATTTAATTAGATAATTAAAAAGATTAACCCTTATTATATTTAAATCTATTCTTTAGTAGTAAATAAGTTAGAAGAATATAATAATATCTCTCTTTTTTTCCTTAACCTTAAAGCTATATATAGTATAGATAAAAACCTATAAAGAAAATAAGCCTATTAATAATATTTTAAGGTACTAAAGAAGGCTTTAAACCTTAGAACTAACTAGAAAGAATAGATTACTAAATAGGAAAAGATAATCTAACTTATAAAGCTTAGAAAAATAGCTAAAGTATAATATCTAAATACTTAGTTTAAGGACTTACAGTTAGCCCTTAAAAATGTATTTAAGATCTTTATTTATATTAAATCTAGTTAATATAAGGTAGAGATTAAAAATAAAAATTACTTTCTATTATTATTCTTTATTTACTTTAGAAGAGAGATTTAATATAGAAAGAGAAAGGTAGAGAAAAAGAAACCTAATTAAGTTATAAAGGGAAGCTTTAGATTAATATTTTAAGCTTTCTCTTTTAAAAGTAATAAGTAAATATTATTAAGACCTCCTACTTTAAAAGAAAACTCTATTAAATGCCTATAATAATCTATTAAGTCAGGAGATAAGTATAAGCTATATAAAAAGGCTTATAAAAAGCCTAATACAGTAATATACTAGGTAGCCTTCCTTAAAAACATACTATTAAAATTTACCTTATTATAAAAGTAATTAGATATCTTTAAATAATATATTAAATAGAATAAGAAAGTATAAGAACTTTTTAAAAGGCTTTAAAATAAAAGTAAAAACTTAACTAAAAAGTTAAGCTAACTAAATAGAATATAATATAAAATCTTTAATAAAGTAATTACTTTCCTTACTTTAAGCGGTAAATACTTACTATAAAGCTTAACTATCTTAGACTTAGGGATAACTATATATATCTTTAATAATATTTAAAAGTTTAAGAAACTTAATAATACTTCCTATAGAAAGTCTATCTTTACAGGATTAAAGGACCTTCCTATCTTTAGTTTTAGAGATACTAAAATTAAGATTTAAAACCTTAGTAATAAGCCGTAAATACTTACTTTATACTGCATTACTTTCTACCTAGAGATAGGAACTAACCTTATATTACTACGCTAATTATAATAGCTTAAATACTAGTAAAATTAAAGAGATAATAAGGATATTATTAAATATATTAATAAGAATTCTTTATATAAATTAAGATAAGAATATAATCAGTATATATTAGAATATATCCTTAATATAGGCAATTAAACTATATTTAGTATAAAGTATCTTTATTATAACTCTTAGACCGTTAAGAAGCCTAATTTAGCTAGAGCCTAAGTTTAATATTAGTAGCTAGGATATCTAGAATTAAAAAGCCTAGAGTATTTTATAAATTATATTTTTAGTACTTAAATAAAAAGGCTAATAATTATTAAATATAATATTTATAGTTTAGTAAAAATAAAGTATTAAAAGTATTATAAACTATAATAATAAAGCTTAAAACCTAATAAATAAATCTCTTTAGACTTTTATAATTATCTAGCTAGATTATATAGATATATATTATATATAATTATTATAGACTAAGAATTAGGCCTTTATTAGGATTATTACTTTAAGAATTAATAAAAACCCTCTTTACTGGCTATATTAAAGTATTTTATATAAATACTTAATATAATATATAATGTAAAGGTTTAAACCGTTAAAATAGATAATAAGCTTTAAAAGAGTAATTTAATTAGTATATAGTTTATAGAAAAGGGGATTGCCGTAAATAAGAGCATATTATATACTTAATAGTAAAACGGCTTTAGAGAGCATTCTAGGGAGGTAATAAAAGAGAAAGTAAGATTATTAATAATTAATAGTAAACTCCCTAATAGCCTCTAGCCTAAACTAATAAGGACTATAATTTACCTCCTTAACTAAACCCTAAAATAGTATCTTAAGTAAAAAATACCTTATAAAAGCTTTTTTTTATAAATTCTATGCTTATAAGATTAAAACCAGCCTTAAATTGGCTATATAAAGACTATTAGCTATAAAGTATTTACACTAGCTATATTAATATAGCTAAAAGAAAAATACCTTTAATTAAAGATAAGTCTAAAAGCTTAAATAGGGTTTCTAGTTAGATATAACTCCTAGAATATCTTCTAAGTATAAAATCCGGTAATAAATAAGATCTATATTACTTAAGATATTATATTTAATAAGAAAGAGTTCTTTAATATTAATAAGGTATAAATAAAATAAATAATTAGTTAAGAGACCCTAGAAGAGATTTAGATATATTTAAAAACTCTCTTAGGTCTTAAGTAACTTAATTAAGTTATAGAACCTATTTAAGGCCTAGATAAGTAAAAAATACTTAAAATAAGCCTTAATAATATTATTAAAGACTTACCTATAGAGTAAATAATATTAAATAATAAATAAGGCTTAGAATCTCTAAAGTATACTTAAGTATACTTTAAGCTTTTCTTAATTCCATTAGAAAGCCTATCCTTAAGCTTTCTTATATAAATTAGCCTATAAACCTTTAAAGAGAATAAAGTAATATTAAAAAAAGACTTACTTATACTAAACTAAGTATTCTTTATAGATATATAAGCAGTCTTAATAGTAAGAAAGAAAGATATATTAGTCTTAAAGGTAATAAAAAGTAAATATATTTATAAAAGGCTAAAACCTAAGTATAAGGAATAAATAGGGAAAATATAGTTTATTCTAAACCATTAGAAATACTATAGAAAGAATCTACTACTGGCTTTAAATTCCTATAATAATCTAAAGGATTATAAATTTAAAGTGAAATTTAAATAGGCTTAGAAAGATTACTTAGAAAGCTATAAGTAAATAAGATCTTAATTAGAGATTTTAAGCCGCAATTTAAGGGTTTATAGCTTAGAAATACTAAACTATATATAGATATTTACCTATAAATTTAATAAGTATGGCTATTTATAAAAATATAAAGTATAACTTATTATTTAAGGAGATTAGTAATAGAAATTAAGTATAGATAATATATATATAGTAATACTAGCTAGAATATTATTTTAAATACTCCTTATAATAGTAATAAGATATAATCTTAAATTTCTTTAATATAATATAGTAAATATATTTATAAATATATTACTACAGAGTGATATATTTATAAAGCTTTTACCTGGTTTTTAAAAGGACTATAAGAAAGGAAAAGTTTTAAAACTCTATAAAGTACTTTATAGATTGCGAATTATATCGCTATTATGGTAAATAAAGCTTAGAAATATACTTTAAACCTTAGAAGCTAAACCGATACCTAATAAACCATATTACTATTAAAAAGATAAAGTATATATCTTCTTCTATATAGATAATATGGTTATTATATTTAATAAAAGGGATAAAGATAATATATTATAGATTATTAAGTCCCTATAATAAAAATATAAATTAATAGATAGAAATAAGCTTTAATAATTTCTTAAAATAAAGATTATAAAAGACTATAATATAAAGCTAATTTAAATAACTTAAGTTATATATTTAAAGAAGATATTTAAGCTTTATATTATAAATACCCTAAATAGATCTTTAATAACTAAAGAGAAGCTCTTTCTATATAATAATATAATAAGTAGGAAAATAATAAATTAATTTAAATAAATAGTAAGGTTAGTTTTATATATATATATTATAATCAGACTAAATACTGCTTTTACTATTTTATACCTAGTATATTTTATAAATAACTTAGGTAAAAAGCATATTTAAGTAATAAACTGACTTTTAAACTATCTATTTATAATACAATTTTATACTTTATAGCTTAAACTAGGTATAAGCCTAGAAATTTATAGTAATACTTCTTTTATAGATAATATAATTAATTATAAAAACTTATAAGGTTTTATAATTAAATACTTTAATAGTATTATTACTTAGTAAGTAAATAAGCAAAATACTATTATAACCTTAATAACAGAAGTAAAGCTACTAATACTTTTATAAGTAATAAAAAAGGGATTCTTTTAGTAAAGACTACTATATAACTTATAAGTTAAGCTTCTAAGTAGCCATTTATATCTTATTTATAATAATACCTAAATAATTAACTTAATTAAGAATCCTCTTTAAAAACTAAAAACTAAACTTTAATATATTAATATTTATAACTATTAGTTATAAAAGCACTTTTAAAAGAAAATAATATCTCTTAGCTATAAAAATAGTATAGAAGTAATAGCTAATAGGCTAACTAAAGTATTATAAGGTAAAGATTTAAAGGGGAGTTATAACCTATTTAGGCTTATTAATATTAAATATTATATCTTAAAGTAAAGGAAAGTAGATCTAAAAGAAAGATTAATTAAAGAAATTATAAATAAACTTTATATTTAAACTATAAGCTTTAAAACATTATTTTATACCTCTAAGTTATATAATTATATTTAAAAGGAAAGATAAATTATATACTAAAGAAAAGACTTTAATTTATTAACTGCCTAAAGGTAGGAAAAGCCTAAAGGTAATTAAAAACCATAACCTATAATATAAAAGTATAAAATACTACTTACCTAAGCTAGATAAAGGTTACCACTAAAAGGAAAGCTACTAGTAATAATCCTAGTAAGTATTACCTTAATGGCAATATATTGCTTATTCTTTTCCTATTTTAAAATAATTAATAAGCTTTAAAAGTATAAAATAAAATATAAAAATATACCTTCTTAATAATTAGGGTATTATTCTACTAGATATAATCTAGGAAAAAAAAAGCCACAGACAGTACAGTAGGAAAATTAAAGCCTTAAATAAATAAAATAAGTCTTAAAAATAGTAAAAATATCTATTTATATTAAGCGGCAGAAGCTATTAAGCTTATACTATTTATAGTAATACTTATTAAGATAATCCTAACACTCCTTAAAGCTAATACCAGCCAGGGCGCTATTAAGGTAGCCTTAATACAGCATAATATACTTTATAGTAAAGCTAAATAGTTAGTTAAGCTTTAAAATATAAAATTAAAGTACTTATATATTATTAATAATACTAGCTATAAAGACAAACTAAAGCTAATAGGCAGTATGGCGATAGAAAGGTAATAAGGGGTAAAGAGAAATATTTTTCTTACTATACTTAATTAGCACTATATATCCCTATTTTAAACCTTATACTTACTTAATAAAAGAGGGGGTAGAGGAAAGAGAAAAGCATTTACTATTAAAGAAGTTAGCTAAAATATAAAATACTAAGATAAGCTATAAAATATATATATAATATAGCGGCAGTAATAATAACGGCAGGAATTAATATATAATATATAGTTCTATGTAAAGAAAATTAATAACTATAATTTAAAAAACTTAATAAGCTAAAAAGGCTTAAATACTTAAAAGCAAGCTTAAAGAAAAAGATTATATACTAAAGATATTAATAAAGCTAAAGAAAAGAAGAAAAAAAAGCTTCCTTATAAGGAAATAAGCTTTTTATATCTCTATAATTATAAATAAGCCCTTACCTTATAAAGATATTAATTCACTATTATTATTATAAATAGCGAGGTATTTCCTATTAATAAATTATAAATAATAAGCCTAAAACTATAATAATAACTATAAAATTTAAATAATAATATAGCAGTTATAGTATATAAATACCTATAAAAATACTATAAATATACTGTAATATAGTAAATTGATTAAGGATCTATAAAGAAAGGACCTAAAATATTAAAATGTATTCTAAAGAGGCTAAAGAAGATCAGACTGTTAAACCTTTCTAATCTAGGGGGGTATATTAAACCGGAGCTTTTATATAATAATATAAAGGGCGTTTTAACTAATTAAACCTTAGATTAAGGAAAGAAAAGTCACCTAACTAGAAGAGTCCTAAATAGGAATAGCATAGAGTAAAACACCTAAATAAGGGGAACCAGGCCAGATAGATTAATCGATCAAGACATACGTCAATTTAACCACAATTCACGGTTTAACACCCTCCAAGATAAGATTATTGCTATAGTTAATGTTACAGCCCGTACGTGCCTTAGTCTCAACCTTAAGCTTATGGATTACATCGCTGAGCCCAACCTTGATGTTCGGGAGATTTTGGCCAATCAGTGACCCGACGCAGCTGCAAGCGATTTTGTTGAAATGAACTAACCCCGCAGAGCTATTTGTATGGACGATTCTGGTAAAATCGCTGGTTATTGACTACTAGGCTTCTAACTCCTCGTCTTTCTTCTGGAGCGATTCTTGTAGCTTTTTGATAACTTCTTTATTTTCTGAGTTTTCTTTCTGCTGCATTTTGATATGGGGTAATTTACAGGGGGCAACCGACGAACAGGGGCAGGCGACGATCTAGAATAGAAGAGTAGGGATTCTTAGCTAATAGTATTATAAAACATTTAATTTCAGTGAAAGTAAATTGATCTATAGAGATGTAGTTTTGAAGATATTAGTCGCATGTGCCTACTGAAGTAAAGTTAATTCTGTTATGAGCTACTAGGTCGTGTGCTTGAGTTAAATGAGTTTTGTTGTTTTACTGTCGACCTTATCAGATTCTATCCACTAGTCGATCCACTACCTTTTTCATCTGCTCAAAACCTGGCAATCCATTATAGCGTTCTATACCCCGTCGCATCACTTCAGACATAATCTGGTACATATGAACCCTCTCGATAGATGTCAGCCCAGGGGCACAAGCTGTCCCAGAACTAACAACTTGTGGGTTGATAAACGTCCATAATTCCTTAAAGTTAAAGAGAGAATTATATATCCAGCTGTATGCCGCCTCAAGGTCCCCCTGGAGGCAGTCTGCAGGCGTTAGGCTCTTTGTTACCTGCTGAAGGTCGATAGTAGCCCTCGCTGCATCTTCGACCAGACCTAAGCTATGGTAGCAGGTCACGAACTCGATGTGAATAACGCACTGGTCTGTCGGCGCCAGATGCTCTATTGCTCGATGTCTCCGGAACTCGATGAGGAACGTGAGGCCCTTTTTGTAATCTGGTTCTGATGCCTCCTTAACAGCAATTTGATACATCATCATGTACATGTTTGCCAGCTGCTCGGCACCTGTGCTAGTCGTTGAGCTAAGTGCCTCTTTACTCAGCTCAGATTGTATTGCAGCCTCGGCTCCAGCTGTATCGCCGCTTAACATTCTTATTGTCGCATCGTACTGGGCCAGGTATGAGTCCTGCTGCTTTTTCCAGACTTTGGGAGCGGCTTTCTGACTCTTTTTGGCTTTGGTTGAAGTCTCCGCAAGCCAACTTGCCACATCTTTTATCCCCAGCTCCTCGGCTGTTTGACCCGACGACGATGCATTACTCCCTTGCCCGTTATCACTCTGCAGGGCCGCAAAGCCGACCCGTGATATCTGCATCATCTCTCCTATGAACCTTCCCAGAGGCTCGTCTAATAGTGCCTTCGCGACCTTGCCAAACCTTCGCACCGCATCTGGTTCCCGCTGTAAGGCGAATGCAAACATAACCCGAGGTGTAATTTTCGCACCCAGCGCGAGGTCTTCCCCATTCAGCTGTGCCAGCGTACCTAGAAGACTCTCTATGAATCCCCCGGGTATGGCCTTTTCGGTCCCAAGACCGAGCGAATCCAACATCAAGCGAGTCGCCTCCCGCATCGGCCTCGGACAGCCACTGGACCGCATTGCAGTCATGTTCACGCATGTGACCCAACCTTGTAGCGAGTAATACTGCCAAGAGCGAATCAATTGCAGCTCTACTGCGTGGCCTATAATTGAGGGGGCCGGGTCAGTAGCTAGATGCCTTTCATAAAGGGTCTTGGCGAGTTTGATATCACCGCCCTCCTGCGCCGTGACAGCGGCCGCGTATAGCAGCTGTTGGTAAACTAGCTGTACAGATGGTGGGACCAGCGAGGACCGATTGGAGGGGTTTGCTTTCCAGCGTTTGACGATAGCGAGAGCTCTTTCAATAGTTGACGTGCGCGGACCATGGGGCAAGTTCAGGACATCACTCTCGATTTTCCAGAGATCATAGGAAAAAGTCAGAATGGCCGAGAGGATGTATTCGGTCAGGACTTGGGTTGAACGCAAATTGCCAGTAACCGCATAGAGCTCGGAGAGGTACGACCTGAGATGGGGGACGAGGAGGCGGCTGTAGCGCGGTGTTACAGGTATAATGCCGCCTCCAAGTTGATAGATGATACTGAATAGTGGTCGTCTTTCGCAGAGGATCTCTGCCAAAGTGTTGCCATCCTGGACGCACCACGCCAGAGCCATCACACGCCAATTGTAGAGGTGGTCTTCGTGCTGGCGACAACTGCCCCACACGACGTGAGTCCAGTCTGGGGTGGGTGGGGACCTATCTTGCGAATACCAAAGCCGGGCGGCCCTGACGAAGGCAAACCTGGCTCGTCCCCACTGTTGCTCGCTCAGCCATGCGCGGCTGAGGAGTGTGAAAACGGGGTGGACGTGGTAGCATGCCATGTTTCCGTTTGTCTTGCCGACGGTTGCATGGCCTAAAATGCCACATTGTATGAGGCTCCGCTCCACGTCGCGCCACTGCCAGCTCATAACCTGAAACTCAAGCGAGTGTTGGCGCCAGAAAGCCTCCGAAAGCCAGGTTTCGGGTTCGGGGTCGAACTCGCCAAACCAGTGCCAGAAGCAGTGATACATAGTCAAATCTTTGGGCATGATGTTCCAGAAAGGGGCCAGTTTCGAGATAAAATAGGGCTTCAACCTGTAGGTCAAAGACAGAGACCGCTCGAATCTGCTTCCTCCCGACAGATGTGGCCACTGCAGTGTTGTACAGACCCCGTATAGCAGATTGGTGAAGAGGGCTTCGCAGTCGTAATTGACAAGCCTCAGCTCGGAGATAAGGAGCCGTAGAGCGACGGGGTTCCCCTCGACGAGAATGGCTGCTCGCCGTAGCATGTCTATATTCTCCCGACGCTCGAGAGCATGCGGTATCTCTTCGCCAGGCTTGAAGGCGAGTTCTTGAAGCAGGCGCACCGAGGATATGACCGATAGGCCGGAGAGCAGGTACTTATGATGCGAAGAGACGCGGGCAATCGACGTCGTGTCCAGTCGCGAGGCAATAATAACTATTGATCCATCATTTAACTTGGTGGCCTCGTCGATGTTTAACTTGGTGGCCTCGTCGATGAAGTCCGGCAAGTAACTTCTCAGGTCCTTCGAATAATAGCTGTGGATACTGTCATGGGCTATGGAGTCGTCGGCGTCAAGGTCCTCGGCGCTGTCGAAGACGACGAGATACTTCCCAGCCCTCAGCTTCTCGAGAACAGCCTCTACTGAGGATTCACCTGAGCCAAACCGCAACTGGGAGGCGATTGATCTTGCAATCGCTGCCATAGAGTTGTGCGGGCAAGGGCGTTGTTGGTCAAAGTCAATGTATGCCGCCCCGTCAATCCAGCCCGTCGATTTCCAGAACCGGCATGCATAGCGGAGCAACTCTGACTTTCCGACACCCCCTTGTCCATGAAGGAGCACCTTACGGAAGATATACAAGTGGGTTTCTAACAACAGGAGGTTACAGTCTCTCCCGAGCAGCGCTGGTGGTAAGCCAGTTCCTGTAGCCCAGCGCACAAGTAACACCACCTTGGCCTTGGCTGACGTCGCCATTCTTCCGGCAGCAGCTAGGATGGCCTCCTTAGGTTTGTGTTCTGCAACCGCACTATTATTATAGCTTAAATTCGAGCCGTAGAGCACGGGGATCATATGATCGGCTAACTTGACGCGAAGCATGAACGGAGCTCTTCGGGACCGGTTACGGAGCAGTGCAAGGCGGGCGTGGTAGGTTGACTCCTCGACCGAGACCCGGTTAACTAGTAGCGACCAGTAGAAGTCTTTCATAAAGATTTCCACGGCTTCCTCGTTTACCTTGTAGGCCATGGCGAGCACTGACTGTATACCCTTGCTAAGCAGCAGTTCGGCAAGGTTGCTTCCAGGCGCTGACGCCCGGAAGCTGGCCGAATCGCAAGCGTTGAGAACCACGGTTCGCACGCGAGCCTGAACCAACACCTCGCAAACCTCGCCTGCCTGTATCCAGTCTTCCTTCATCCTTAAAGGGTTGGATTGACTCGGAGACTGCATGCAGAACTGGAGTTGCGGGTTGCCATCATCCAGGATCTTACCTTTTGTATCAAAGTGGACTAGGTCGTAACAGTACGGCGCATGGTCCAGGTGCTTTTTGAAGGCTTCCCAAGTCGGCGGCCGTAGGATATGGAGTGTTGTCATTCTCTTTCCCTGTCCTGTCCTGGAGAGGTGGTCGACAATAGACATAAGACTTTTGGCAACCAGCTGATAGTCGACCCCGCGTTCAGGATTCGGGCGGCAGATGACCAGAAGAATCCAGAAGGTTTTGTTGGTAGACGAGGGCATCATGTCAGCTACTGAAGTCGGCTCCAGCTTTGCAGTTTCCCTGGTAAGCGTATCTAACCTTAGAAGAGGATATCGTATGAGGTGGGCATTTTTCAAGGGGTAAACAAGAGGCGGATTGCAGATTTCATGGCCATAACGTTCAAGGGATCGTACGACGCTGACCTTGCTAAAGGCACAGCTGGGAGGCCAGACGCTGACGTCCTCCAAGACTTCCCAATGCAAGTGCTGTAAGGACGGTCCCAGAGTCTCGGGTGACTTCTCTGTTCGTTGTGGTGTGACAATCTGCAGCCAGAGATGTCCGTGTTTAGGCATCAAGTGGCTTACGACAATCTGAGAAGCTAGAGAACGACCATAGCTTATGAGAAGGGCTTCTGCCGTTTCGGACTTTGTCGTCTCAAAAGGCTTACTGCCGTAGTCATCGAGGTACCACGTTATTGTTTCCTCTGCCCCGAGGCCGGGCAACCCCTGAGAGGATAAGGTGGAGGATGGATCAAGAATTTTCATCTTTACCGACTTGGATCCATTGTTGATCTCAATGTTCCAGTACTCAAGCAATGTCGGGATACTTGCTATTTTCCTAGATACAAAATTGACTTCGTGGACACGGAGTGTAGTGGACATCGTGGCTAGCTATTAGACAATTTCAGTCGGTAACGGAAGAGTTCACGAGGATTTAAAAGAGCCAGGTTTGGAATGACAACAAACTTTAATAGCTGTTGATTTGCGACATGATTTGGAATTATGCCACCCACCTTAATAGTACATTGTTAAAGTCCTGTAATTTACACGCCATCAATACCTATTTGGGAGAGGCTGAGGCCTCACATGGGCATACTACTGCAGCCACCTCAGCACCACCAGCACTCAAGCCCCGTCAACTCCTGACTGCCGCAGGTAAACATGTGTCGGAGGCCTCAGCACGGTCTTCGTTGGAGATGAGATTATAAACCGGCTTTTCCGCGTCATTCCAAGCTGTTGTATTTCTACTTGTAATAGCGCCCTACAGCCAGCTACATACTGAAAATGGCTCCCGAATCAAGCGTACTCAAATTCCTGGCTCTCAAGGCACCTCTCCCTGCATCTGAAAGCGCCAACCTCCTCGGCCGGGTGGTCCAGCGTTACGATGACCTCTTCCTGGATTACACGCCCGAATCTCCGGCAGCAACGGTCACTCCAACAGAATTTGCGCGCTTCGTTGTCGTTCAACATAGCGACGACGTGAGCTTCACAGCGCAGGCCACGTCCTCGTCCTCGGGCTTCGCTAATATCTTCGCGCGCGCATCTGTCGCTACAACAGCCACGGGCACCACCACCGTCACCGCCCCGCGGGTTACCACTCGACAGCTACGGCCCCAGGTCGACTACTTTGATGCGCTTAAGGCCGACCCCGTCGTCCGCCGCAAGCTCCTTCATTTGTGTCCAATTAATAATACTGTATACCTTATTGTCGGTACTATGAGCGCGCAGCGAGCCTGCTTCGAACAGACCACAATTAGGGACAAAAGCGCCAGTGGAGGTGCTAGACTCCCACTAGGAGTGGTGGCCGGCGCAGCGGCTATAGCAGCTGGCGTGCCTCTTGTTACCCCTGATGTGCTTGGTGGCGTTATGCCGGATCTGGAGGCAGGGTTCGAGCGAGCGAGGCTTGCGGGCGGGACAAAGACATTTACAATGTCTTCTTCTACAGAGGATAATGGCGACCAGGTATTTGCGGTGGCATGCCGAGTTATCAGGAGAACTTGGCGCGGGCTGGGGAAGGATGTTCGGGTGGGGATAACGCAGCCCGAGTATACTGGGGGTGTACACTTTGGGTCGGATGAGAGCGATAGAAGCGAGGATGAGGGCGATTCTGATGACGAGACTGACCTTTGTGAGGAGGACGAGGCGGCACTAGCAGAAGGACTTGAGCTGGGTGAGATGGTATAGTGCGCCACATTGAGGATGTCGTATATTACAAGAATTAGAAATTAGAACACAATTGGTACAAGAGAGCGGGGAAGCGAGCAAATTTTATGAAACTTTCTGCGCCTCCTGGGCCACAGCAAACTACTAGCCCAACGCTAAGCCAATTCAGTAACTAATAGTAAGTCGGTTATATAGTATACTCTTAAGAATAAATAATCTGCCAACATGTTATATTTATTGAAATTAGACCTGCTGACGAAACCTAAGAAAATCGATTATAAGACTGTAATTTCGTCGCCTGGGCGTTATACAGCGATTGTTTTCATTTGAGTATATACATATGCGTGCGCCGACTTGCGTAAAGGATGAAGCCGGCGCAGTTGCATCGATAGGACGTCATGTGCAATTACCGCCACTACTTTCAGCCAGCCACATCCAGGGTCTAGACCTTCTGCCAACCAGATAACGGAATAAAGGCTCCAGGGAAATTATCTTCAATCTAATTGTTTATGTCGCCGGCGACGTAGACTAGTAGTAAATAACAAATCTTATTATAGTAGATTTATCAACTGACAGGAGTAGATTTAATTGTTTTGAGCCAATCAAAACTCATTAAGATTTCCAGTAAAACACGTAACGCGCTAATCGTGTAAAGTACCTCAGAGTCCATTTCTGCTTCCAATTATATATTCTCTAAGCCTTACTATTGAACTCGGTTTACTACTTATTACAACAGAGCCAGACCCCTTCTCATACCTTAACACTTATCAAGTTTTAGTGTGTTAAATATGCTGCTATAGTTACGTTTCAGAGCAAGTACCTACTTATTTATGCAGTAAGCATGAGTGTAACGGTTGCAATACTGATCTAAAATGCTTGACGCCTGTAGGAATGGTTAGATTGCATCCTAAGCTATCGTTTGGACTGACTTACTTATTACTTTTTGTGATGGCGGATTTGATATGGATTTTTAACTGTGATATTAACCTGCAACTGAATTTCACTAAGATATTCACGACCATCTTAACCCTGTCCCTACTTACAATACTGATCAGCCTATCGCGCCGAAAAGAAGCGTAATCGGTGACTCTTAATCAGTAGGGCAATCCTCCGGCAAACAAACACCAGAATCTGGCAGGGGATAAAGTTTCTGCTGGTTTAGCTACCCTAGCAGCGCTGCCTTAGTTTATAAAGTAATTGCGGACGCGCTGTTGCGATCAGGGCCCTACCGAGAATGATCTACATGATAATCTACAATGCCAAGATCCATAAGGCTGCAAGGACGGAAGAAGGGCATTTGGTCCGACCAACGCTCGGGCCTCCTTCGAACATTCGACAGTCGGGAACAAGTCTTGCAACCCTACAGCTAGCCACCTTAGCTCGACTACATTGGTTGAGAAAATGGCGCACCCCCTGCTACTATACACAAAGCAACTCGTCGGTATTCATAATGGGACGAGACAGGAAGCTTAATTACAGCCAATGCCTATAATGCAGCAGAAGGCTTTTTTCTTCGAGGGCAAATTTATAACACAGATTCCTTCTTCAGGTCTTAGCTATCTTCGCGGAGCGGGCCGTCGTGCCTAACAACAACTTAATGCTAACATGGTTTGCTGTATAAAGCGTATTACCTTATAATTAAGGAAACGTACGACAGCCAATGCTTGCCCATTCAGTTCCCCTCACCGCCATACTGTAATTATCCTATCGCATCACTAAGTGACTCGCCAAGCCGCTTTTGAGTTGTTCGCCTGCACTTGTTAGCCTGTCATAAGTGCCACTGAACGCCCGATGGCCCTATGCTTCCATTGCTGCGTGGTCAGCTTCCTGCCATCAAGCTCTGTGTGGTCAGCCTGTGCTGAGAGGCTTTTATAGCTGCAGTCGGTCAAGCAAGCCGTTTTCGGGGATTTAACAGGGTTTACATCAAAAACTAAAACAGCCATGGACCAAGGTTGTTTTCTCTTTCCTCGAACAAGGAATAAACTCTGTCATACGTAGCTTATCTGCGCTAGCCAATTGGGGGAATCGTCACGCTCTCTAAACACTGTACTAATCCATAAGGGGAAATCGTCACGGTCAAGCGTTGGCGGCATTGTTTCTTGAGTTTAACAAGCAGCTACAACAGGAATATAGGCCTAATCATTAAAAAAAAAAAAGATTTCTTGATACTTTCCAATGGCTAAGTTTCCGGAAAGAGCTATATAAGATAAGAAATCTTAGGTGTGGTGTTGAAAAGCTAAGTGCTGATTCCCTCCTGGAATCGATGCATCCACTTGAAATGCATTTTATCTACAAAAAGCTGGGGGTGACCTGAATTTGTTCGGGTTAAATGGATTCAGGTCATCATTTCATTCGCGTGTTTTTCTTTACTATGGGAATTCAAATGGATTCAGAGCTGAATCCGCCGCGCAGCTAGGATAGGAGGCAGAGGAGGATGTTGAGCTCTTCGCACAGCTGGATGACCTGGTCCCCTGATGTAATAACAGCAGCATCATTATCATTGTCAGAGACTGGTGATGCCGATACTCCCTTTACTAGCTTCTGAGACAGCAGTCGACTGGCTGAGGAGCCTGTAGACATAGTGGCTATCTCTGGATATAGTTTAGTTGACTGTGATGTGTGAATGGCTGATATAACGACAAAGTCACATTCAGTAATACAAGAGCTTCTGGAAGTAGATGTATTTGTTACAGTTCGTACTGATCCACCACCTACTATTTCACAATCCAATACCGGACACTACTACCTTTCACAAAACTCTGAAGGATAACATCTTTCCACCCTTTTTCGCCGGTTTTCCTATCTTGAGGTTTGCATTGGTTACGATGACCCCTGATGTTTGATTTATCGAAAGATAAAAAGTTGCAGTTATCACAGCTAAATCCGCCGAGCTTTGGGAGTTGTGGGATGGCCTTGCTACCATTCGCAGGAAGTGGTACCTTGGTTGGATCTTGAAATCCTTGCTTATCGCAAAAAGACAGTACCGCTTTGAGCTTATCTCCCGTGTACTTCTGTATATTTCGAAAGTGGGCTTCGATGCTTCTGCCAGGTCGGACAGCTTGCTTACATAGAAGGCAAATCAAAATCCGAGGCTCACCAAGCACATAGAGGACTCCGTCCGTGACCACAAAATGTCTGTTTCCGGCATGCACAGCTGGGAGCGAGACCTCACTGCGTGTTGCAGGTAGCCCTTGATCTTGCCTGTCTTCCCATTCCTCTACAGGTAGGGACTGCAAGTTCTGCACACTTGAGGCTGCCAATGGTCCGCTGACCTCTTGTCTTTTTGACGGACGAACTTCATCCGTTGTAAACGAGTGATCCACGACGACCTCCGCTATAGCTCGCTTTCTATTAGCTGGAAATGGTTGAAGAGCGACGGATGACTTTTCAGGTACTGCATGCACGGTTTTGCTTGACTGGCGTAGAAATTCGTGCCTACGCACCGAAGCCCACTCATAGCATCGCAGAAGTGATGGCTGAAGTCTGGATGGGTACGCTCCATCAAGCCCATATGTGATCCCTCGCTGGAGTGGCCGATGCCCACTCTGCCAAGCGAATATAGCGTTAATATCAGCATCATCGCTGCAGTCGTCGTACCTGTTAAACGGGGTATATACCTCGCGAACATGTTTTTCCGTGACTGCTATGGCCAGCTGGCGATACGTCCGTACATTGACGCTTTGTTGCCATAGTTCTAAAGTAGCCTTTGTGACAATGTCTGTCAGGCGAGAGGTGGGCCAAGGCTTCCCGTTATTCTGGAAGAGTAAGCGTGTCTGCAAGCACTGCTGGGAGCTCCTATCGGTACCGAGCTGCTCCCGGCGTAGTAGGTCGGCCACACGTCGAACATAGACCAGATACTTGAACAGAATGTGGCCCAGTCTGACTGGAAGGAAACGGACCACGTAGAATTCGCGGTTCGTCAGTCGCTTTGCTTTGTGGTGGCGAATTACGTATACCATATAGCCGCCCCATGCGTATATCCCACAGCTTGCGTTCGGACCATTCTTAAACTCAAGGCTGAGAAGCTCTCTGATTCGTGGTGTCTAGCCACATGTAGTATAGAGACCGCCAGCAAGCTGTTCTTCCATCTTGCTAACCAGTTTCAAGTATGCTGTAACAGCATTCCACCTCCAAACGCCGTTCTGAGCTAATCCGGTTCTGCCTGCCGTATAAGCATGGACCAATAATTCCAAGTACGCTGACTCGAGACCGTTCTCAGGATACTTGATGAAGCTATGACCACTATTTGAACTAGAGATATCGTCTTTGACTCTCGACAAGTCAATGCTTGGCTGGATCCCAAACATCAGCCGATCGCATAGTGCTTCTGCCTGTGTAATAAAATAGTCTGGGAGTTTGCGGAAGTCGTTCATTGTTACTTGAACACTCGCATGAGACACTGTCTCACCGTCGTTGCTCCAATGGAACAGCATAGACGGTGGTTCATTGCCTGCAACATTCCGTCCAAAATCTCGTAGGCTGATTAGCCCCACCAAAGGGTACTGCGAGCCTAAAACCATATACTTGGCTCGGACCTCGTCGAGACACTCGAAAGCCCTGGCTTCCTGCCGTTGAGGAATGCCGATGGATTGATACCCACGCAAAGGCAGTGCTTGCTCCAGGAATAGTATGCGCTGTACATAGATCATCGCTGAGAGTTTTGTACAATATTGTCGAGCGAGCTGGAATCTCTGGCAATCGGCGGAAAATCCAAGAATACCGCTGAAGTATATAAGCAGCGTAGAACTTGGCTGTCCATTGAGAAAAGGTTCAGTACTGAGCATGATACACAACTGGAACAAGAGTTCGAGGAATTGTTCGAATGCAGATGCCGCAGAGTCCCCCGAGAATGGATCCTGATGGGATCCAGCTGTGTTCCCCTTAACATCGTCATAATATCCAGAATCATCGTAGTCGCTCTCGGCCTCTTCGTCATCTTCATCTTCCTCAAGTTCCCAGGCTTCAACGTTCTCATCGTCTATCTCGTCGTCCTCGGCACGTTCTTTCCCGTCTGATCCTCCACAAGCCCGAGTGTTGGGAGCAATGCCAATGGATTGGCTGGCCATAGGACCACAGTTTGTTCCCACCAGGGGGGCTCCCCGTTTTCCCATGACCGGCCAGGTTCCCTTCGACGCGTCAAGATAGCTCCAAGCTGTGTGTTCCCAAATGCGATCTAGCTGTGTGGAGATCTCGGACTTTATCTTCGCATCCATCACTCCTCGTCGACAGTCACCCGGCATTCGGTACATTCGCAGGATAAAAGTCAAGAATTGCTTCTGAGTCCTTCGGTATCTAATCTCGCTATTCTTCTCTGCGACAAGGTTGAAAGCGACCTCTCGACGGCTCTGGAGTCTCGAACTGAGCAGCCAGCAAAGAAGATTTTGACTAGTATAGCGAACGGTATCTTCACAACGGTCTATCACCAAGTCAAGTGCTCTCATGATACATGCGATTTTCTGTTCGTCCTCTCGTGGGCTCACAAAGTTCGGCGCGCCTTCCGAATTGCCCTGTTCCAAGATGTAGTCTGCGTCAAGAGAGTGGCGATCGGGTAGTCTGATCAATGCTCGCAGGACGTCTCGTCGGGAGCCTCGGTAGATAGAAGGCCATTGTGTTCTGTCCAGCCACAGGCTTGTAGTGGCAAATGTGCCGGTTCCTGTGTCATTGATAGTAGTTTGGGGTTGACCCAATGCTTCTTGATATCTGGCTTCCCGGTCTATGACTCGTTATAGATGGGTAGATGCCTTAGATATAAGAGTATAAGGCGTTCCTTATGGTTTCTTGGTGCTTGATTTTAATTTCGATCTGCCTGTCTGTCCTTTTATCTGTATGCTGACCTGGAACTATTTGCTGCCTTCTCCAGAAGGAAAAGATTGCTGATACGAGACATATTCCTCCCATGGTAGCTCATTAGTAAATGTATGGCAATTCGGTGCTGGCTTTCCCCTGCCTCTTAGGTTAATCTATTAATGCTTCTTAGCGTAATGATTTTATATCTTTTGGATGTAACGGACAATATAACCGTAAGCATAACATTTTAAACCGTCTGGTTCTGGTGGCGTAAGATATAGAAGAGGTTAAATTATATTTATTAGGTATTATAAATAACGACATACTTTATCCCGACGGTAGAGAATATTTAGCATCTATTTTATCTTCTCTACCAGATCCTATCGATGCTGTGGCTGTATATCGCGATGTCATGTCCTTAAATGCATAGCAACCTTATTAACTACAGAGGCAAACCCACAAACCTAGCACATAAGAAGGCGGTATATAGGGAGAATAACATAGGGATAAATAGCACTATATAATTCAGATTGCAAATTTAAGGCCATTGTAGTAATCGCTATAGTGATTGGGTTTTTATTTATAAGATGTGAATGATAATTATGTTTTTATTAACGAGACTATCTGGTAGTATGATATACCTCCCTATGGCACTTTACGCGAAATGACGCGTCGCGCTCTGGCAAAACCCCTGTTTTGATCGGCACTAATATCAAATCAACTCTGCACCCCGGCAATAATCAACCCTGCTAGGTTTAAAGTGGGTCAATAAAATCAACTCTACCAGAGTTGATTTTGGACTGTAGGACTAGGGTGCAACCACCAACAGAATTATCCATTTTTTGGTGTAGTTGGGCGCAACAGGCGTCTTCTCTCGGGTGGTCGAAATGTACCCATTTCAATATTCCCAGAGCTTAGGGAATCAAATATTCCAATACTTCATGTAAGGCTCGAAGCGATATGCCTCTAAGCCCAAATGACTCCAAGAGCCAGCTACCGTAATTATTGGCAGTAACTATTCCAGAAAATAGCCTGGTAGAAGGCGGCGCAATAAGCTAATTAATACAGTTAAATCTGTCATGGATGGTGATTTCTAGTCGTCTCTGCAGATATTCTGGGGTTTTTAGGATAACAAGTATAATCACTGAGTCGGATTATCTAAGAAGTTACCGATTATCCTCCACGTATATGGTTAGTGGTAATCCCAAGCACCACTCTATAAAGGCAGCTACCCAGGCAGCAGCAGCACCAGCCTTGATTGTTGCTCCTGTGATAGTTAACTCATCTATACATGCCACCCCTCGGAAGACGTCGACAAGTTAGACTACCATTTCTAGGGATAGAGCCGACTTGAAAAGGAATCTCGACAGGTCATCCAACTGGCCCTCATCTACAAGAATACAGGGCACGGCTTCATTCTGCAGGAACATTTACCATTCAACAACACGTTCAGAAAACCCAGCTCTATATGACCTTGGCTGGAGGCTAGCTAGTAAGTCCTTCAGTTATCTCGCTATTAAAAGCATTACCAGATCAGATGCCGACCTTTTTAGCATGGCATCCAAGGTCTTGGCGCCGTCGAATAAGTCAAAGGAAACGATTAGCGCTGCAGATAGTACTAGAAAGCATACTCCCGCCATGCTTTTACCAAACTGGGTTATAGAGTCATGGGGGGAATAGCCCACAGCTGCTTCTAGGAACAATACGGTAGCTGGCTGAGGCGTCGGGACAATGGCAGTTTCGACCTTGCGTGATATCTCATCGCATATGGGAAGGGTATTGCCAAATTGTTCACAGACAACTATCGCCACAGCCTGAATATTGTCAATCGATGCAGCTTCCAAAACCCCATTTAATAAGAATTTTCGTGAGCTTTTGTCAATGGCCCACTGAGCTTGAATGGGTGAGAATGACATGTTAACGTACATCGCCTGGGATAGACGGATCTTAGATAGGATACGGAAGCCACCGCCTCGGCTCTTGAAATTTAGAACTTTCGATATTAGGATTATTCGTGACGGGATTGTTTGTTTCGCTAATGCTCCAGCTCAAACACGATATCTTCGGCCTCTTTTCTCCGCATCTTTCCCTGCCATACTCCGCCTCCACAAGTTTAGCCGACCTGCGCGTCCAACTCATAAATGTGATTGGCTGGCAATAAATAGCTCAAATAAGCTCTGATGTCGTGGCTTACTCCCTCCTGCCAAAATCGAGTTTACCCCAACGCTAGTCCTTCCAAATTCAAACTCCCAGTCAAAAATCAATTCTACCCCCTGTAAGGTGGGGTAAATTAAATCAATCGTACAACAATTGATTTTGGACTGTAGGACTAGGTCAGCATCTGGAGGTACAGTAGAATGGTAAGATACCTGCACACTGAGAGCAACACGTTACATTGGAGTGTTGTTGGTATCTCAATTCTGCTTCGCCGAAGTCGCATTTACTTAAACATTACATTATTTGATATCTAGATAGTAGTCGATAGAACTAGACTATTACATTACCATGGGCTTGGCTACCAGCCCAGTTGTTTAGATGAAGCCCTACTAGACGATGTAACTCAGTACTTCCATCATGCCGAATCCCATACTCGTCAGCATCCCTCAGAATGTCATCGATATAATCACCCGCCGCAGAGAGGTGTAGGATGTGGGCGATAGCACAGTGAATCGCCAGCAGTCGCGACGATGGAGGATCGATGTTCCTCTCTTCAGTGAGAAAGAGCGTCCGAGTAACAGGAACATCATACGTGAACCCTTGGGGGAGAAAGGTTCCAATATGGTACCTGTGTGGAACTGTACCCTCAAGCTTGAAAAAGATATTGAAATCACCAAAATATGTGTGCAAAGGTTGTGTCAGCGTCAAAGCGTTTCTAGGACGATCAATCTCAATTCCCTCGATCAGGTGAGCAGCTCCGTCATCGAACATATTAAGTATCGCCAGCGCTGCTTCTTTTGAGGCGTCCTGAAATAGATATATTAGCGGATGTGATCAAAAAGGGTCCTAGAGTCTCTGACCAGTTCTCCGCGAGAGTCAAGTTGCGTTAACGAGTGTGGCAAGATATGTGCCACTTCCAGGGGCTCAAACCGTTGCCCTGCTAGAGGCTGGCCATCTTGGTCGCATGCCTCACCTTGACCACGTCTTTGCAAAGCGAATCGTTTCAAGGCCTCCGTCTGGTCATATTTATGTGATATAACACACCGATAGTGATCTCGTATCAGACAGGCTCCTCTTAGATTGGCGATTCGCTCTGGAGTCCCTGCGAAGATATGTCCTTGACGTTGCGTACTCATAACGGCTGAATGAGATGCCGGTGAAGGCTGGGGTGTTTTTTTGGTTGATTATTTGAGTGGTAGAAAGAAATTATCAAGAAGATAATCTGCAAAGTTATCGAGGGAAGCTCGGAGTTCATCTCGACGGGTTGGGTCTCCAAAGTCGATGTCTTCATCTGCGGTTATTGACAGTCCTGCAAAAGCAAAGAAAGCAGCCAGTAGTCTATCTTTAGACTTCTCGCTTGTCGAGTGGTCATATGTTAAGCTGACCAGTTTGACGCGGTCGTACTTGTCACGATCTGATCTAATTCCTTCGCTTTCAAAGTGGTTGATGATTTGGTCAAACCGGCGCTTAGCAGAGGCGCGGTGAGCTGGGCCCAGAGGAGGCTGCGATGAAAAGTCCAAGATTCCTTCTAGTGAAGGCTGGTGGCGATGGAGCGCTGATGCAGGTGCAGGTGGTGCCATTTTGTTGTTGATGTTGAAAGTTGTGAAGTTGACAAAGTGTTGGTTAACGTGGCGGTAAGCATGAAAAGATAAGGAAGTGGCAGAACTTTCGGGCTAGCTGTAGGTTAGCGACAACGGCCACAGCTTGTTCAATATGCACATCAAAGTCTCCCACTCAAAGTGTGAGAACAGTTAAATAATGCTTGCTGATATTGAACAGTATTGAAAATTTTTAGTGGCCAGTTATATGTAGTGGCTCAGCACTATCCTGTTTTTGCACCTGTTGTTTAAACTGCTTTGTTTTCCATGATGGATTAAGGACTGCAGGGAAATATGGTCAATCACTTTTTTGGAAACTGCACTCGTCGCAATGAAGGCCATATTAGGTATGCGAATGTGGATGCTTAGTGGATCCAGTTTCCCAAGGCTGAATGAGGTTAGGACTGAAAAGACCCCGGATAGACTTGAGGGTCTTGGTAAGCCGTTTCCTCGCATTCTCTAGAATGTGGTGCTTGTCGCACAGATGAATTAAGACACGGGAACAGGCAATCAAGAGGGCAGATTGGCATTTTCGGCGGTAGCAGATGACTACATGTGTATCGTAGTCAATAAAAGAGATGAAGACTGTTCAATAATCCCGTTGCCATGCTTTCAACAGTATGAAACAAGGAAGCCAGTAAGTGAGCTCGACACTTTCGAAGTGAACGTGGAGATTTAGCGTGACAAACGACAACAATAAGGTTTGCCTCGACAGCGGCTTGTTGCCATTGAGCCTCTGACAAGGACACAGGCAGTGGGGCTTTCGAGACCAACCAGCGTGCACGGATAAAATGTATGTAATTTCATGAAAGTAATAATGGTAGGGGGCAAACGCACGGACAGAAAGTGTGTAACTTAGTAAATTACAAGCAGTCCTTGGTACAGTAGATCTTAGTTAGGATAAACCACTTAGGCAGAAGCTTAGATAGTTAATACTAACCCTATCCTAACCCTAACCCCCCTATCTTCTCCCTTTTCTAACCAATTAGCATCTCCCCTTTCACTGAAATCCTCTTTCAATTTATACTTCCCTCACCCTTATCAATGTCATGTCATTTCCACACTAAATTACGCTATCCGAGGTACTTTCCTAACCCAATAAGGGTCTCCTCTTTCACTAAAAGAGTGCCGACTCATACTGGATAGCCATAGCTTATAGCAATTAAAATCACACTACAGCCAAGGCAATAATATTACCCAGTAGGCTAAAAGTAATAAACTCTCTATACTAAACCCCTATAATATACCTACTAACCTACATAGACATACCATAAATCTAGCTTTCTCTAACATCCTAGAAGCTAAGGCTATAGTTAAAGACTATCTATAGATAACCTTAAACCACTTTACCTTAAGTATTATACTTTCAATACGCCTTAAGGTCCTAATAGTCCCTAGCCATAAAAAGGTTAAAGACTATAGCCAATTCAAAGAGGTTATAAGGAAAGAAGCCACTTACCTATCCTATAAAAGAACATAGACCCCAGGAGACCTAGATAGCCAGGCAGCAGTCCTAGCTAACATCTTCTAATTTATAATCCTAGTTACCAGTAACCTACCATACAGCTATATTATAGGCCCCCTAGTAGACCAAAGAGTATATAAAAGCACATCTTACATATACAGCCGCAGTAAGGATAGGGATTAGCAACCACACCTTAGACATATAACATTACTTATAAAAGGTTACTAGCCAGAGTAAGAAAGACTACTAATAAAAGCAAACCTTTAAGATAAAAAACCTAAATAATATCTTTAAAATCACTATATAGCTTAAAGGAGGCAGGCAATTTAAGCCCCCCCCTCTAGAATATAAGGGGATAGTCTATAAAACCTAGCTAAAGTAAGCTAAAGCCCTATATAAGTTAATACTAAAAAGGAAGACTACCGGGGATAATATTACTAACCCCTAGGAAGAAACTTACCCTAAAAAGATACCATTCCAACTAGACATTACCTAAAAGGAGGTAAAAGATACCACTACCTATACAGGGAATACATCCCCAGGCATTAATAATATTACCATTAAGCTACTAAAAATAGCCTAGCTATATACTAGAGAGTATACCTAGACACTTTTTAAAGATTACCTATAGGTAGAATATTACTTAACTTACTTTAAGGAGGCTAAGGTAGTTATAATCCCTAAGCCAGGGAAAAAAAACCTCTCCTCTCCTTACTTATAGCATCCAATCTCACTACTCTCTTACCTTAGCAAGGGACTAAAAAGACTAGTTACATAAAGAATCTTATATATAGCAGTCATTTATAAGGTCCTATACCTACAGCAGATTAAGGCTTTCCTAAAAAGGTCTATAATTAACCTAATAGTAGTACTAATTAACGACATTAAGTATACGCTCTAGTAAGGGCTAGTAGCTACATTAATTACGGCTAATATACAAGGAGCCTTCAATACAGCACTATATAACTGCCTAGCGCTTACCTTACGTAAGTAAGGATAGCTAACGCCAGTTATCCACTAGGCACTCTCCTTTATAACCAATAGAAATGCCAAGGTCTAACTATAAAATATACTTATAGAGAAGGCCCCCCTTAACTATAGACTCCTATAAGAATTGCTGGCTTCCCCTATACTCTTCTTACTATATACCGCGGCTATATATAATATAGAATAAATAGATATAGAAGTAAACCTAGGGCTAATAAAAGTATAATTTTATACTCCAGTAATAAGATTTAGCTATATTAATAATATAACTAACGTACACGATAAGCGTGCGGCATAGATAAGTGCGCGGCACAAAAATCTCAACCTTCTTAAGATAAAGTCTAATAAAAACATATCAGACCATCTGATCAATTGAAATTAATTACTATACTCATCTCCAAAAGCCTCAGTTCCCTCCTGACAAGTTCTTGCATTATGTCCAGTCTTGCCGCAAGTCCCACAGCGCCGAACCCTCGGCTGCCCTGACCTTCCTTGACCACCACTTCTCGATGATTCGGCCAATACCTGCGTACTCACATCCATCTGATCAATTAAATCCTGACCCTCCTGTATAGTCAAGCTCCCTCTATTCTGTAGGCGTGTCCTTTTTGCCCTGCGCCGCCGGCTAAGCATATCATTTGCCTCACGAAGCTCCCGGATCTCAGCCTCTAATAAGGCAGTCTTCTGCATATTCCTCGTGACTGCCTTTGTAAGAGACTGAAGAGCTTCAAGGATTGACTCTGGAGAGCTACTATAATATCTTCTGATTCGGCCCCGAAGGTATTCAGACTGTGATCCGGCCTCAAGGACTGTTACTGGGGTCCTTGAAGTCCAAGCTTGAGCTTGTTGAATTACCTCTTCAACAGGCGTTGGAGTCCGTAGCTGCACATCAAGCTTTGAGATCACAACTTCGGGGTCAAAAGGAGCAAGGCCTGCTCCTTTAAAACCCCCCTTGATATTCGACTCGGTCATAGTCAATTGAAAGGCGGCGTAAAAGGCCGGGAAGAACTCGGTCTTAGAAATGTGGGTTATAGACCGTCTAATCAGTCGCTCTATTTCTCGCCCATATGCCTTTTTCAGCGGCCCAAAGCACCCAATGTCAAGTGGCTGTAGCAGGTGCGAAGAATGAGGAGGCATACAGAGTGTAATAATATTGTTAACCTCACAATATAGCTGGAAATCGACGGATTAATGACTTTCGTGGCCATCAAGGATTAGAAGACGATAGGCACTAACTGATCGGTCGGCTGTATATCGATTAAAGTGCTTTAGCCAGTCGAGACCCGTCTTGTTATCTATCCAGCCATTTGGTGTTATGGCGATAGCCCAAGTGCCCGGGAGGTTACTCTCTTGATACCAATTGGCAAGGTGATATTGGCCTGCAACCACCAGATATGGATCGATCGCTCGGCCTTCTGCATTGATCGCTTGAATCGCAGTGACCCATTCCCGGTTTCCAGGCTGGACTGATTTTGGGTTTCCACGCCTTTCCGAGCTGGTGATGACTATACCGCTTGATATCATGCCCATCATAAAGCCGGTCTCGTCAAAGTTCCAGATATCATCTAATTGGATGCCGTACTTCGCGACTGTGTTCTCCACGAGCCTGAACCAATTGCGAATAATAGTCGGATCTTCGCATTTAGCCCTACGATAATCGTATTTGCGAAAAGAACGTGTCTTGAGCTCTGGTTGCCGCTTGATAAAATTGATAGCCCAGCGCTTGCCAACTGGTGATGCATCGCGTTCAGCAAGCAGTCGATTTGCCATTTCTTCAATATCGCGATGCCGAGAGGGAAATCCTCGCGAATCTAGGTCAAGGATATACTCGACTATAACCTGTTCCTCCAGATCATTCAGTTTCCGTGAGCTAGGGATATAATCGATACGGGCCTGCCTGCCCTGGGATCGGTAGTGGAGGGTACGGAAGTGAACGTCATAGAGAAATGCAGCTCGTCGTAGACTTAATTTTGGGTCTGCCTGATAGGCCTTGAGTGCAAGAATAATACGAGCCTCTTCATTAGCTCGCGGCATGTTATTTGGTTGAGTATTAATTAATCTGATAGTGTTAATGTAAGGTGAGGGATTTTTGTGCCGCGCACTTATCTGTGCCGCACGCTTATCGTGTACGTTATACTAAGAATTAGAAAATCACTTATAGAGACATTAATAGCAGCTAATAAAGACCTTATAAGCCTTATTTAATAGGGGTCTAAAAATAAAGTCCTCTTTAACCCCTCTAAGATAGAAGTTATATACTTCTCTCGTAAGACTAAAGAGAGAGGAATAAACCCTTCTATCTATTATAATGGCATTTATAAAAAAGCAGACCTAAATACTATATAATAGCTAGGCTTCTAGCTAGACCGGAAGCTTAACTGGAAGGTATATACTTAAAAGTAGACTATAAAGGCAGGTATAGTAGCTAACCTACTATAGCAGATCATTAACACTAAGTATAGCCCTCCACCTAATTACACCTATAAGGTAATTAAAGCCTATATTAAACTAATACTTCTATATAGTACCGCAGTATAATACCCTGGGAATAGAGATAATAAGAAGCCAAGGAAGTATATTACTTTACTAAATAAGATAAAGATAGTATATTACTCAGCCCTAAGAGTAATAATACCGGTCTAGAAGACTACCCCCCTAGCCGCCCTATATTATAAAAGCGGCTTCCCTCTACTTAAGATTCTTCTTAAAAGCCATAGAAGGCAGTTTACAAGCAGGCTCCTTACCTTAAATACAACTTACCTACTAACAAGCCAAGCCATACTACTTAGCAGCCAGTATACTCTCCTCTCCAAGACTATAGATATACTCCCACACACCCCTTAACCTCTCCTCCTACTAAAAACCCCCCTAACTACCCCAATAACTACAAGTAAATAATTAGCTATAGCTAAATTTTAATAATAGCTAACCACAGTCCTATAAAGGGATCTAATAGTATACTTAAATAGATTAATATAAAACCATAGGGTTGGCTTTAAGTATAATATCTATAGGGATAGGAAGTAAATTACTTAAGGCTATAGAGAACTAAAGTCAGTAGAGATCTTTAATATAAAGGTAATTAGGGTAATAGCTAGCCTTAACTATATAGTTAAAGTTATAATTTATAAAGTACCTATATATATCTACCTAAATAACTTAGTGGCTATAATAGGGTTAAAGGGAAGACCTAGTAAGTCTTTTTAATACTTCTATTTTAAATTCTAAAGAATAATATAAAAGCATAAAGTAATTAATATTAAATAGTACTTAAGGCACCTTAGCATTAAAGACAATAAGGCTATAAATACCCTAGCAAAAAGGGGCTATAATAAGCCCCCCCTAAACCTCCTACCTACCCTATTTTATATTAAAAGAATAGCAAGGGCTAAGGCATAAAAGGACTTCTCTACCTAATAGCATAATAATATACCAGAGGTATATAAACCCCTAGACCTTAAGACAAGTATATAGTACCCTAAGGAACTGGCTCTTCTAAGGATTACCTTATACTACCTATTAGCCATAAGAACATACCATAATAACTTTACTAAGTACCACCAGCGGTTTAACTATAAGGACGCTTAAATAAAATACTCCTATAGACACCGCAAAAACCTATACTATATCTTCTACTATAAAAAAATAAATTAAAGTAAAAGGCTACCGCTATAACAAAAACTAAATACTATAATTTACCGATTACTAGGCTGTAAATTCTATATATATATAAACCTTATAGCAAGAATAGAGTTTTTTAAATCTACCTATTTACACTACTAAGGACTAAAAACCTTACTCTTTAACCCTATATTTCCTTTATTATAACATTATAATATTCTTATATTTAGTTATATAACTATATATATCCTAGCTAAAGAAAGTTTTCTATTAAGATAATAATTAGTATTTAGCTAGAAGGTTAACTTACTAACTATATAGCTCTAATAGCCATAACAAATAGAAAATAAAGCTCCTCTAGTCCTGCTAAAGGCATTAAATAAAAATAATAAAAACAGTCTCTATAAAACATACCAAGGAATCCTATAGATAAGAATTTAGTAAGAAAATAAATAAATTATAAAATACTAAATAAGTATAGGGGGAATAAAGAAAAAAGAATACAACGACAGGTAGCTAGGAGTAATTATAAAGGCCCCCGGCGCGTAATGCATACACCAGACTAAGATAATACCGGCCCAAGCCTAGGCCACCTACCCTATAGTTAGCTTAATACGTTATCTTACGCCAGCAGGCAGTTAGCAGGACCTAGGTGCCCGTATAATAAAAAATATACACACATACACACACACACATACCCCCTAAATAATTACTTTCTATAATATATATATATTTATCCCCTTTATCCTGTAAAACCGCCTTTTAACCTTTAGCCAGTAATAAAATACCTTTCTATCCTTTATCTTAATCCTAAACTCCACCCTTACTATATATCTAACTTACTAGCTCCTTAACCTTAATAATACTACTAATAATAGCTTATCTTTATATATATAGCTACCCTCTTTATTTTACATTTCCTTATACCAGTCTAGTAATAGCTTATATATAAAGCAGTATAATAGCTCTTTAAACCTAATCTGCTTATATACTATATTATACCCTTTCTTTACTACCATCTTATATTATTAACTAGCCTTTTTATACCACGGCTTATCTAGGACCTTCCCTACCTCTAGTCCCTTTTAATAACATTAGATATAATATACTAAATACTTCTCTACGATATTATCTAGCTATTAAAAAAGCATTCTAACCTATATACCCTCTTCTTTACTAAATACCTTTTAAATCCTCCTGCCCTTCTTTATCTTATTACTATTATTCTCACTCTTACCCTTATCTCCCTTACCCTAACTAATCTTATAATTAATCTTTCCTTTACTCTTTCCTTTACTCTCTCCTTTACTCTCTCCTTTACTCTCCCCTTTACTCTCCCCTTTACTCTTTTCTTTTATTATAGCCCTAACCCTACCTTTACCCTTATTATAATTATTATCCTATTGAAGTAACTTATATTAATTATAAGCTATAGCCCCTTTTATATTTTTATATATTTTACCTACTGCTTTATTTATAAATGCTAATATTACTACCCTTTAATATTCCGGCGTTAATATAAATATCTCTATTTATACCTAATTAATATTATTTATAAAGCTTTAATATTAATCCTCTTATTAAGACTATTTATTATATATAATAATAGACTGTATTATCTTGCCTGCCTAATACCCTTCTCGGCTAATTTACTATATAAAGTTAATAAGCCTATATAGCTTCTCTATATAAATAATAGCTATAATCCCCTTAATATTAATATCTATTCCTAACCTGGTTATTACTATAATTTATTGGCTTATATTATAGCCTTCTACCTATACTATCTATACCTTATAATAGTCCTATTTACTTATACCGCTATAATAAAACCTATAGCCAATCTTATTAGCAATTACCTTATATTAATTCTTAGATTGGCAGTATATAACCCCTTTTTAATAGCCCGTTATATCTTAATCTAGCTACTTAATTACCTTAACTATATAATCCTTAATAGCATTATATTTAGACTTAATTTACTAAACCTTATAGTAGCAATTTAGCTTTACCATTTAATCTTATATTATAATTACTAACCTTACTAATATTTCGCCGTAAAACCAATCTTCTAGTATAATAGGCAGTATTACTATAAGTAGTACTAATAGGCAGCCAAACCGATATAACCCTATAAACTCGCCAAGCTTAGCCCAATAGCTAATATCTATAATCATAATATAATATTTATCTATAAATATCCACTACAGCAGCCCTATACATAATAACCCATTAATATATCTATAAAACTCAACACTTAATATAATATTAACACTAATAATAATTAACTATACTACCCTTAGTATACCCTCTTATCCTAAGTTTATTAATAACCTATATTAAATATAGTTAACCCCTATATCTATTACTCTTATTACTAAGTTATCCATTAATATAATAAACAGTATAACTATAATACTTATATCTATATCCTATATTACAGCCAGCAGTATAAATAATATACTCTTACCGGCCCCTGTCAGTAGTATATTAATTACTATATAATCTACTTTAAGCATTATAATTAATTACATACTCTTAGCTTACTTATTAGATTGTTAAGTTGCCTTCAGCCTAAGTAGTTTTTATAGCCTGTTCTTTATTTTATCCTCTAACTTTTTCTTTTTCTTTTCCTCCTTCTTCTCCTCTCTTATTTCCTTTATCTCCCTCCTCTTCTAAGCCAGTTCCTCCTCTTAAGTAGTCTTTTTTCACTTACTACTTCTTACTATCTAGGTTAGACTATTAATTAACTACTACTACTATTACTACTACTTGTCTATCTTCTAACTATCCTACTTATATTTCAGTATCTTTATCTCCTTCCCTTCTTCTATATTACTACTTCCCTCTAGAAACTAATACTATAGCTAACTAATCTCCTTAAACATTATAACTATTTCTAGCTATAGCTTACCTAGGAAGCTAATATAGACAGCATAATACTGCCTTATAATATATATTCTATACATTAACTATAAGTCCTATATAATATTCTAGCTTCCTCTATAGTTAATCGGCTTGCCTATAATCTAATTAATCTTAATATTATTATTTTTATCTTTATTATTTATCTTACCTTTTAGCTACTTTATTATAAGCCCTTAGATCTTCTATTCTATCTTAATTGCAATCGCCTGGTATTATCCTACCCCTAATCTAACCTCTATCCTGGCCTATATTACATAGCCTAGCTACCTACTAAGTTAGTCAGTCTCCTATACTGATAAGCAGCCATCCCTCTATATATACTTTAGCTACTCTCTATATAGCTCAGTAAGTTAATACTCCTATTACAGTACCCTCTCCGTTAGAAGTAGCTATATAATATATACTATAATTATCTACCTAATCCAGTTAAATATAAATCATACTGCCTTTCGCCTATTATTATAAATTACCTTTATTTTATCTTGATTAATTATAATTATAACTTACCTATTAAGCATAAATATATTCCATAGTAACTACTATAAATTACAGTGCTGCAGTATTATAATTTTAGGCCCCCTTCCTAGAAGCCTACCCTATATATATATAAGCATAAGCAGTATCTCTTATAGTAACTTTAAATCTTAAAGCTACCTCTTAACACACTGTCGCTTTAGTTAAGCCCTTATAGTATTCCATATTAATACTTCTATTAGCTATATTACCTTTTCCAATCTGGCTTTTAGCCATTTATTCTTTAAATTACTTATAAATAACTAACCTACCCCAAGCTATATTACATTATTAACAATTTACTTTATATTAATCTTCTTACTAACTAACTACTAAAACCCCCTAAATAGCTTATTTAGTAACTTCTCTACCTCGGTAACTTTATTATATAGTGTATAAGTGAAATCCTTAACGCTAATATACTTACCTATATAAAACAAGCCCTCTCTACCCTTAGACTATTATATTAATAGCTACCCCCCTATCTTTTACCAATACCCTTTTCTATATACTATTTACCTAATAATTATACTTATAACGGTATAAATACCTATATATATCTATAATATATATTACTTTTTAAATATAAATATAGCCTTAACCCTAACCTTATCCCAATCTAGTAGCTTATTCTTAAATACAGCCTTTAAAAAAAATACCTAAGCCTACTATACTATACTAGCTAGTAGACCGGTATATAGATATAGTTTAATATAGCCTATTAGGCATAACTTAATACTAAGCGCTATATAGAAGTATAGTAATAAATTTATATATATATTTCCATTAATATAATTTTTAATTAAGGCTATAATAAACCGGAATATAACTTAATTAAGTATATCTTACTATAGGGTAGTTATTTCTTTACCGCCTTACTTCCCTTTATTATTATTACTATTATTATCTTAATATTTATCTCTATCTCTATCTTTATCTTTATCTTAATCCTTTTTCTTACCTTCTATCTCTCTATTACTATAGAATTCGCTATTATAACTACTAAGAACCCAATCTACCTTAAGCTCTTCTATAAAATTATCTAGCAAGCTTTACTACTTATTAATAAAGTAAATAGCCTAGTATTTAAATATTTCCTTCTACCTAATATAGTATACCTTCCAGTAAAAGCTTAAGTAATAGTAACTAATAGACCTATACTGGCTTATTAATTCTTCCTTACCCTTATAGCTAAATAGCACGCCACTTAGGGTTACTAATAAGATGCTATTAAGCCATTATAATATCTCGGTTAGCATGCTATAAAGCCGCCAGCAGTAACACTCTCCCTTATAATTAAAGCTCTATTTAAGCCGGCTAAGTAATAGTTATTTATAGGCTACTTTATTATCTTCTTACCTCCTAGCTAATTTACCTATTATTACCCTTACCTATAGCCACTAGGCTATGTTATAAATACTAATTAAATCCCAGGAGCTAAAGTATTATATCTAGCCTAGCCTTTTAATCTATAGTAAGTTATAGTTAATCTTTTCTTTTAAGTTACCCTTCTATAATTATATAGTATCCTCCTCTTCTAATCAAGCCTGGCTTATAGTAATAACCTTATTTATAGTGCTTTAACTTATAGTATTAACTATATTAGCCAGGCTGTTACTTTTACTATTATCTTAAACGATTTAGTAGTATATATAGTATCCTCCTATTTATATCTATAGCCATACCTAGGTCTATTACTCCTCTACTTCTCTATACCCTACCTCTCTCTAGTGGTAGATAGTATTATTTTATACAATAATAAGATATTAGTATGTATTATAGCTATACCCTATTGAAATAGTAAGATATTTAATTGCCTAACTATTATCTTTAGGTGTTTTAGTAAGCTTTAGGTTTACTAATTTAAGTATACTGTAGTAGTTTTTAATATCCTTAAGTACTTAGCCCTTAAGTTAATATTGCCGTTAGAAGTATAACTTAATACTACTGCCAGGTCAAATAGCTACTTAATAGAGCCGGTAGATTAGTATTTAATAATCCTAATTAAGCTATATAATGTCCTCTATTACTATATAGTTTTATTTTTATTATCTTAATAATAGAAAGTAAAGAGAAAAGTAGTTTTATTATTTTTCTCTATTACTTAAAGTCCCCTTTTATCTATATTACATTTACCTTAAGTCAGCACTAGCTAACCCTAAGTATAGGTCTAGGGTAATTTTTACCTAATTAGCTACTCATCTTAGTATACAATAATTAAGCAAGAAAATTTAAGCAAGATTATTTATTTTAGTAGCCGATTATTAATGAATTGCCTTTTAATAGTTCCTAGGCTTAAATTATCTATATATTACACTCTAGATAGCAGTGGTATTATAGTTCTTAGATATAATAAGGGTTTACTAGTGTCCTTAAATATAGGCTTATTAGTTATTAATAACCTTAATATGTTAGGGGCTAGATTAAGCCAGCCTTCCTTATAGAAAATACTTACCTCTAGATAGGATTCTAGTGTTAATGTATATTGCAGTCTGCCGTCTAGCTTCCTTTTAAATTCTATTTTCTAGGTTATTTTAAATATAGAGACTGCTAGCTTATTAATATAATATATATTACTATTATCTAAGGCACTAGATAAATAAGATATTACTAATCTGCCTAAGACTCTCTCTAGATATAAGAAAAAGCTTAGGAAGTTTATTAGCCAGTGATATATATCCCTCGTTAAGAAAGGTATATTAGAGTATCTAGCTTATAAGCTTGCTAAGTACTGTCTTTAAGCTAGTAATAAAGAAGGCAATTTAGGGATAGATAGTTACTATATAAGTTATATAAAGAAGCTATCTTTTCCTCCCTTATTAGGTATGCTTTTAAAAAGTATATAGCTTTTCTAGGTATTTACTTAAGTATTAAATAGTTATGAAAATAATAATATAAATAGTAATATCCCTTTACAATTATTTACCAGTCTGATTCTTATATAGACCCCTTAGACTAATAATAAACCCGTTATAATATAGCTAGGCGCCGGTATATAAGTATTAATATAGGGACTTAGCGGTAATAATAAGCTATTTACCCTAATAGAAGCCCTATAAGCTAAGAGTAAACTTAAGAATTATATTGAGGAGGGAAATAAGGCTTTTAATATTCTAGTTATTGCCTAAAGGCTATAAGAAAGGGACTTTAATAGTAAACTGTCCTTATAAGAGATCTATATTATAGGTATTACCGTCCTATATAAGGTGTTTAGTAGCTAAGGCTAGAAACGGCTTATTAATACACTAATGTATCTTTATAGCTATTATTTATAATGCTATCTTGCTAACCTTAACTGTAATATGAATAAGGTAGTAGATAAGATCTATAAGGGTGGCCTGGCAATACTATTTAGCTTTACCTTATATTAGGCTTAGGCTGTTTAGTATAATAGCCTTAATATATTAATAATTAATAATATTTAACTAGTTAATATAAAGGTATTACTTGTCTATAAATGGGATTATTAGTTAATCCTAGCTGTAATAGGGTTAAATAGAGATATTAAAGACTTCTTTATAAAGAATGGAATAGATATTAATATAGGCTTAATACTTTTAATAAGAATAGCTAAGTATTTCAGTAAGAAGCTTAATCTTCCTAAAGATACCTTAGCTAAGAAGATTTATATCTAGTGACTACTAATAGTAATGGTAGATATCTTTAGTATTAATATTTATATCTTTATTTTTAAAAGCCTCTTTATATACTATAATAAGATTTATTTAACTAATAGTATTAAAAAAGAAAATAAGTTTTATACTATAGCGGTTACTATTATAGATAAGCTTCTTAACCTTTTAGAGATTTATAAAGTATTATATATATATATTATCTAGCCTGTCCTAAAGCCTGTTCTTTCTGGTAATAATAATATATAAAATGATCTTTCTAGGGACTTAAGAGTCTCTAGGGTTTAGATAGCTATAAATAGTAATCTTTATATTTTATAAAAAAAAGTCTATTCTTGAACTTCTTACTATTTATATATTTCTAAGGGGTTTTATAGAGAAATTAAATATTAATATAGAAAGTAATACTAATTATATTAAAATGATATTAATCTGCTAATAGTCTACTTTCTATAAATACTATAAAGATTATAATAATAATAAAAGTGTAGGGGAAGAGGATAAAAATTATAATTAATATAAGCCAAGAGTTTAAAAGGGGATTCTAATATTTAGTAAGAGTAAGGCCTAGATTACATATATAATAGTAGGGCCTGGATTATATATGTAATAGTGGGGCCTGGATTATATATGTAATAGTGGGACTCAGTCTTACCTATAATAGACAAACCCAACCCTAACAGCCCAGTATAAAACCTAAAAGAGTTTTTAAATATATTTAAATCTCTTCTAAGGTCTCTTAACTAATTATTTATTTTATCTATACCTTATTAACACTAAAGAACTCTTCCTTATTAAATATAATATATTAGGTAATATAAATCTTATTTATTACTGGATTTTATACTTAAAAGATATTCTAAGAGTTATATCTAATTAGAAACCCTATTTAAGCTTTTAAACTTATTCTTAATTAAAGGCATTTTTCTTTTAACTATATTAATATAATTAGTATAAATACTTTATAGCTAATAGTCTTTATATAGCTAATTTAAGGCTGGTTTTAATCTTATAAGTAGGGAATTTATAAAAAGAAGTTCTTATGAAGTATTTTCTCCTTAAAATACTATTTTAGGGTTTAATTAAGGAGATAGATTATAGTCCTTATTAGTTTAGGCTAGAGGCTATTAAGGAGTTTATTATTAATTATTAATAATCTTACTTTCTCTTTTACTACCCCCCTATAATACTTTTTAAAGCTATTTTACTATTAAGTATATAATATATTCTTATTTATAGTAATTCCCTTTTCTATAAACTATATACTAATTAAATTACTTTTTTAAAGCTTATTATCTATCTTAACAGTTTAAACCTTTATATTATATATTATATTAAGTATTTACATAAAGTGCTTTAGTATAACTAGTAAAGAGGGTTTTTATTAATTCTTAAAGTAATAATCCTCATAGAGGCTTAATTCTCAGTTTATAATAATTATATATAATATATATCTATATAATCTAGTTAAATAATTATAAAAGTCTAAAGAGATTTATTTACTAGGTTTTAAGCTTTATTATTACGGTCTATAGTATTCTTAATACTTTATCTTTACTAAACTATAAATAACGTGTTTAATAAGCAAGTGCAATAGATAAGCAAGTGCAACAGTAAACTGTATACCTAGAAAAAGCTTACCCTAGAGCATTTTAGACCTTAAATAAAAGAGTTAAAATTCTATAAGAAATACTTATAAGCTTAGTATATTAAGTTATATTAAAAACTAATTTTGTAAAATTTTTAACTATTTAATTTTATTTAGTAAACCTTAATATACAGTGTATTTCACAGTGTAATTAGATCCTTTACTATAACTCTATTAGGAAAATATTCATAATTATTTAAGGATAATAAACTTAAAGATACAATAGTTAAGTATATTATATCTTATTTTTAGCTATTTTAGGGTTAATTTGGATTTTTAAAAGGCTTTTAAAAAGCCGGATTTAATATAGAAATAAAACTGTCGTACTTGCTTTTCTATTGCACTCGCTTATTATTCACGTTATTACATTTAATAGTTATTAGTCTCTTTATTTAAGTACTAAAAGTATAATTTATAAAATACTCTAGGCTTCTTAGTCCTAGATATTCTAGCTATTAATATTAAACTTAAGCTTTAACTAAATTAGGCTTCTTAACGATTTAAGAGTTATAATAAAAATACTTTATACTAAATATAGCTTAATTACCTATATTAGGGATATATTTTAATATATACTAATTAAATTCTTACCTTAATTTATATAAAGGATTTTTATTAATATATTTAATAATGTCCTTATTATCCCTTTAATCTTATTAATATTTAAGTTATTATAGTTAGTATAATAATATAAGGTTAATTCCTATCTCTAGGTAGAAAGTAATACAGTATAAAGTAAGTATTTACGGCTTATTATTAAGGTTTTAAATCTTAATTTTAGTATTTTTAAAACTAAGGATAGAAAGGTTCTTTAATCTTATAAAGATAGACTTTCTATATAAAGCGTTATTAAGTTTCTTAAACTTTTAAATATTATTAAAGATATATATAGTTATCTTTAAGTCTAAGATAGTTAAGCTTTATAGTAAGTATTTACTGCTTAAAGTAAGAAAAGTAATTACTTTATTAAAGTTTCTATATTATATTCTATTTAATTAGTTTAACTTTTTAATTAAGTTTTTACTTTTATTTTAAAGCCTTTTAAAGAGTTCTTATACTTCCTTATTCTATTTAATATATTATTTAAAGATATTTAATTACTTTTATAATAGGGTAAGTTTTAATAATATGTTTTTAGGAAAGGCTACTTAATATACTACTATATTAGGCTTTTTATAAGCCTTTTTATATAGCTTATACTTATTTTCTAACTTAATTAATTATTATAGGTATTTAATAGAGTTCTTTCTTAAAGTGGGAAGTTTTAATAATATTTTCTTATTGCTTTTAGAAGAGAAAGCTTAAAATCTTAATTTGAAGCTTCCTTTTATAACTTAATTAGGTTTTTCCTTTTTTACCTTTCTCTTTTTATTTTAAATCTCTCTTTTAAAGTAAGTAAAGAATAGTAATAGAAAGTAATTTCTATTTTTAATCTCTACCTTATATTAACTAGATTTAATATAAATAAAGATCTTAAATGTATTTTTAAAGGCTAACTATAAGTCCTTAAATTAAGTATTTAGATATTATACTTTAACTACCTTTTTAAGCTTTATAAATTAAATTGTCTTTTTCTATTTAATAATCTATTTTTCTTAGTTAATTCTAAGGTTTAAAGCCTTCTTTAATATTTAAAAATACTATTAATAGGCTTATTTTCTTTATAGGTTTTTATTTATATTATATATAGCTTTAAGATTAAGGAAAAAGAGAGAGATATTATTATATTCTTTTGGCTTATTTATTACTAGAGAATAGATTTAAATGTAATAAAGGTTAATCTTTTTAATTATTTAATTAAGTATATTTTAAATGCTATTGCTTTATTTTATATATTCTTTATATTCTAAGTAATAAAGATTAAATTAACTTTATAAGCCTTTTAATCCTTTAAAAGTAACTTGCTAAATAATTTTATAGCTTAATTACCTTAAATATATATTATTTCTAATAAATATATTTAGCCTATAATTTTAATCTTTATAGGGTAGGTACTATAAGCTAGCTTTCTTAGCTTTATAATATATAGTATAGAAAATTCCTTTAGATTATCTAGGTAATCTAGTTTATAGGACTATTTAGTATTTATCTTTATAATATATACTTATTTAAATATATTCTAGTTACTTAGGTTATTTAAAAGGTATATTTTAGGGTTTACGTTTAATAATATTATATTAAGGTTTATTTTATTAATTAGAAACTTATTTTTATAGTTATAGCTATCTTAAAGAAGGATAGCTTTAAGACTTTTAATTATTAAACTGTAAATTATAGTTAAATTAATATATATCTTAATTAATTAATATATCTAGCCTAATTCCCTTTATTTAGGTATTTTACTTTATACTATTCCTATTTAAGACTCTTCTAGTTAGGTAACTTTCCTTTTCTTAATCTAAGGTTTAATTAGTTAAAACGCCCTTTATATTATTACATGAAAGCTCTAGTTTAACAAATCGCAACCATATACCTACTGCCTGCTAAAGCCTATAGATAGGGCTACATACCTATAATAAGCTATAGCCTAACAATATAGCTATACTTAACATGTTAAATAAGTATACTGCCTCTAAGGGTAAGACTGACTTTATAATAGGTATTATAATAACTAGAATAGTTATTATTAATTAAGAAAGGTAAAGAAATTTAAATTAATATAACCTATAAATTAAAAATACATTATAATAATCTAGGTAATTAATATAAAAAGTTAATTAACTATATTATCTATTATTAATATAGATTAATAGTATCTTAGAAATTAATACTAAGAATATAACTTCCTAGGTAATTAGGTTATTATAATAAATAAAAATAAATAAATAAATAATAAGCTTAATCTTAAGTATTTAAAACACTTTAATTAAAATATATTTAATTGTTTAGTAAGTATTTATTATTTTTTAATCCTTAATAGTTATAAAAATTATTACTTTATTAATTTTAAAAAATACTATAAAAAGTATAAAATATTATATTTTATATACTAGCTTATAAATCTTATTTACTTTAGCGTCTTAATATTAAGTACTTTAGGTTATTAAAAATAAGTATATAATTTATATTTTAAAGATTAAGTTTTTTTTAACCTTTTATATTACTTTTTAAGTTATTTCTATAGAAAGTAATATTTAAAAAGATTTTAAAAAAACTAGGCTTATTTTTTCAAACCTTAAAAATATAATCTTAAAGCTTAATATATAACTATAGAATTTAATACCTTTTATATAGATAATTAAACCTTTCTTCTCTTAGACTTTAAAGACCTTAATAATAGTAAATAAGGCCTAATCTTAAATTAAATACCTTAAAGGTTAAATAAAAAGGTATTATAATAACTCCCTAGAGTTAATTATTAAAGCTTTTTAGTTTTTTACTAAGGTAATTAATAGGAATATATATAAAACTACCTTAATAAGAGATAAAATTTAAAATCTTTAAAAGGAAAATAATATATTAAGTTAATATTAAAAGTTAAAAAGAATAAAATTATAAAAAGGAAGGATTATAACTATATAGAAGGTATTATAAGTAATTAAAAAGATAGATATTAATATATAGGTAGTTATAGAATTATTAAAAAGTAATACTTAAGGAAGGTTAGTTAGATTAAATATTTAGCGTTATAGTATATATAGTATAGCTAGGTATAATTTAAAGACTTATTAGGTAGTTCTAGAGTTATTTAGGTAAGAATATAATAAGTAATTTTAATTAATTAAATAGACTATAGTAATTTTATAATATAAATAATAAAGGTTATAGTAAAAAGTATATTACTTACTTAACTGTATTGCTTACTTATTAAATATATTACTCTTAGATTTAAAAGTAATAAGGCTATTACTAGTAATTATACTGCCGATTTTAAGCCTAGTAAGATTGTTAATATTATAAGCTAAGATAATTACTATAACGTGGTTGATAAGTAAATGCATCAGACAAGTATGTGCACCAATCTAATTTCCACCTAAATTCCGGGTTTTAAAAACCTCTTTAAAAATCTAAGTTAAACCTAACATAGCTATAATCTTAATAGCTTATATATAAGCCTTAAAATAAGCCATATTAACTTTTTTTAAAATTTGAATAAAATCCCATATAGCTATAAACCTTAAAATATATTTACACTGTATAATATACTGTACTCTAGGGTATTTTATATAATACAGAATAGTTATAATTTTTATAAAAATATTATTAAGTAATTTTAGCTATACTATTATAGAAAATGATTTTTCTAGATTTTTAGCTATTTTATTTAGAGTTAAAAGCGCTATAGGGTAGGCTATTGTTAAGTGCACAGTATACTGGTGCACATACTTGTCTGGTGCACTTGCTTATTATATACGTTATAAATAGAAATAACTCTCTAAATAAGGAAAGAGAGAGATTAGGTTAGATATTTAAGTAAATAGTCTTTGTTATTAGTATTATACCTAGGTATAAGGTTATTAACTTTTATATAACTTATCCTTTATAAATTTTCTTAAAGTAATCTTAATCTAACTGTCTTTATAGTAAGCTAGGAGAAAGCTATAAGGCAGAAATATCTTAATGGCTTTATTATTAATAACCAAGGTGGTATAGGTTATTAAGCTGAAGTTAGTAATAATGCTAACCTACTAATGCTATTTAGTATATATATAGACAATATAGTAGACATAGACTTACATTAGTACTTATCTTTCTATCTTTAATAAGCTCAGTAAGATATTCTATATTAACACTAATAAAAGGATTAATAACATAGTCTATAAATAGGTAAAGGTTATAAAAAATAGAATCTTAGAATATAAAATAGCTAGTAAGATTAATTATAGCTACTATCTTATTTTAAAACCTACTAACTATATAGTAAATAACTTAGCTTATTTTATAATACTAGTAAAGTTAACTACGAATCTTAGCTATAGTATAAATAAAAATAGTAATATTTTCAAAATTAAATAGCAGCCTAAATGCTATTAATACAGTAATATATAGGTATAGTAATGTATAGGCTATATAAATCTAGTTTAGTTAAGAGATAGAATAATTTAGTTTAGTCTTAATAAATATTTATATAAAAACCCCTCTAGAAGGAAATCTCTAAGAATACCTATTTATTATTAATATTTATATAAGCTATAAACGGTTTACTATAAAGGCACTAACCTTTATATTTAGGATTAGTCATATCTATCTCCAGTATGGACTACACCTTATATATATATTAATAAACCAGCTCACTATAAGTAACACTCTCTAAATGCTATCTAATTATAGTATAATAACTTGCGATATTGTTGCAATGGGTATATTCCTTACACCTGTCTTACACTTCATGTAAACATTTGCATATGTTATTACCGTAGCAGTAGAGTGGTGTATACGTAAATAAACCAAGACTCATAAAGCCTTAGTAAGTTATACCTAGCTTGCAATCTGAACTTTTAAATATAAATGACAATTATCATGTGGAATACATTCTAGAATTAGTCTCTTAGTGACGCTGTAACAGACACTCGGAATCACAAGATATACTATAAGGAGGTAGGCCTGAGTTAGAGTATGTAAAGGCGGTCAGAGTACCGAAATCACATCCTCCTACTCTTACCTTTAACTTCTAGCATTTCCAGCTTTATTCACTTGACTTCTGGTTTCTTAGTCATTATACGTTCCAACCTCAACCGAAGATGCGTTTTTCTGCCGTCCTTCTCAGCACCTTCGCTCTGGCCAACAGCGTCTTGGCCCATCCCGGTGCCGAGTTTGAGGCTGAGCTCCTCAAACGCAAAGCTTTCCTGGCTAACGCTAAGAGGATTGACTTAAGCCATTGCACGGCCCAGAACAAGGCCCGTGGTCTTGAGCAGCGACGTATCGAGCGCCGTAACGCCATCGCCCGGGAGAAGTCAAAGAGGGGTCTTATTAAGCGCGATTCTGCTGATATTAATAAAAACCACCTGTCTAACGCCCCTTACGGGGCCCAAACCCCTCTTGATATTGTGTTTGGCACGAACGCATCATGTGTGTTAAGTCTTGAGGTGGTAGAAGGCCCCTACTGTAAGTATTGATGTATCTTAAGTTTCTACGACCGAGTGCTAATCAAGTGTCTTGCAGACGTTACTGGAGAGTCTATCCTTAGGAATATTGTTGAGAAAGAGCCTGGCATTCCTTTAGTTGTTGATCTTGCTATATATAACACTACAACCTGCAAGCCTACACCGGACCTCTGGGTTGAGATATGGGGTAAGTCACTTGATATGTTTTATTAACTTGGACCTTTGACTAACCACCTGCCTCACCGCAACAGCGTGCAACTCAACTGGCATCTACTCTGGCGTTGCCTCTGGCGTAGACTACTTAGATGCACCTGAAAACCTCAATACCTCGTTCCTTCGCGGCTTCTAGCAGAGTGATAAAGACGGTGCCTTGCAATTTGAGGCCATTTTCCCCGGTCATTATAGCGGCCGTGCCCAGCACATTCACATTATGATGTACCCTAACGCGACTGCCCGGGAGAACCTGACCATCTCTGACTCAACAGCTAGCCACGTTGGTCAGATGTACTTTGACCAGGACCTCATCGACGCCGTTGAGAAGTTTGCGCCCTACAACACTAACACACAGGCCATCACAGTTAACTTCGAGGATGCGTTCCTGGCTAGCGGTCTCGAGACAAGCGATCCTATCATGCAATACGTCTTGCTTGGCGACTCAGTCGAGGACGGTATCTTGTCCCGGCTCAGCTTCGGCATCGACCCTGACTACGCCACGACCATCTACGCAGCGGCCGCGCGCTACAAGGAGGGCGGAGTCGCTAACAACGAGACTGCTCCTATTCCTAGCGGCATCACACCTCCTTAATCAAGTGGTCGGTGGTCGCGGCAAGCGGAGAGGGATGCGGGTGTGGCATAGAGTTCTGCACATTCCAGGTAAAGTCAGTTCACACAGTTTAGTTAGTACTTGTCTGTTTTCCCGATTAGAAAGAGCCGAATGAGTTTCCGTCACTTGGAACCCTACAAAAATATAACAAGTGTTTGTGTCCAGTTTAGTCTCGCTCAATACATCACATCCTTCACATTATATTTGTGCATATAGCCTCCATAGCGGCAGTAAAACAGGAGCCAGCGTAGGCTCTTAAGACATATCATATTTAAGATGCAGTGGTAATAAGAGTTTTGGACGATAGAGAATATGATAAGTCCAAGTCACCTTCAGTACTCTAACCTATGTTAAAGTCCCCTGTCTTCTTAGTACCGAAGTTTCATAGGTAACGAGGTAATATTAATGTCATCCAGCCAGCTAAAGTTCTCTGGCCTGCAACGAGACGTTTTGCCATGGGATGTGCATATAAGCTAAACAACTCTAGTGCAATGGAGAAGTTTCTGGGCTCTTGCAGGAATTAGACTTTCGGAAACATAAAGCAAATGCAATCCTGGTTATTCCCCTGAAGACTAAACACTAGTTACGGCCCTGCGCAAGTCGATTAGGCGGTGCCCCATGCACTATCACTACGCCCGTGATAGATTGGTACCTAAATATTACGTCTTGCATGAGGGCATAAATCAAGGTACGGAGCTGGCTCCCACAACCCGACGTCCTACATGTCGGCAACTATTATGACGCGCGACCTTATGTACCCCGTAGTGATACAACACTCACGGTAAAGATCACAGATCTCGTGTAGGAACTAGAGAGATAACTACCCAACTCGGAATAAGGTATTTATGAGGTCAGAAACATGGCTAGTTCTGCCACAGCCATAGCATAGAATTCTCCACAGTATCACTCTTAATAGAGGCTAGAGAAAAGAGGAATCCATAAAAGAAGGGAAAATTAGTATCCTTTACTATTATTAAGTGTTTGAACTAACGATTTAATTTAGGTTAGGGAAGAAATGTTCTAGTGGAAACGGCTTATAATTTAACGCCGGGCTAGTACTGATACCAAGATTATTTGTTAGCCGATACCTATTTAAGTAGACAACCTGAAGGCATCTTCCCCAGTCTTTAAGGCCGAGAAGAGTTATCAGTCTTCAAGCATACAGTCATCCCCCATCGCGAACAAGCTTGAAGCTGTAAATACCGTCTATATTAACGAAGTACCCAATCCACGATTAGGGTGACCGAGGAAACTTAGAGATAAGGAAGAGGAAGCTATTATGGCCTTTATTATTTAAATGTAATGGTCTGGGCTGTCCCTTAATGCAGTAGATTTCTCTTTCCTCCCCTATATTAATAATTTCATTACTTTCTATATTATATAACAATATGCTAATAAAGGAATTTATAAAAAAATGAAAAGAACTTTACCTCCTAGTAATTTCAGCGGTAATAGTAAAGTTATAATACCTTTATTACTGCCCTACTTTATCAACTATAAATTTCCTCCCTAATTATTATTACCTTTAGCCGTCTAAACACTCTACCCCTTAAAATACCACATATAGCTTCACGAGTCTATACAGGATGTTATAAGGAAGGCCGAAATGAGCGTTAGTACTCAGACAACGATAATGCCTCTGAGGAAAGTAATGTCACGCCCTCCTTAACGCCCCCACCTGAGCCAAGCAAGTATGAGCAGTGATCTAGATTGGCGTTACCTTCTCTCATAGCTGGCTAGGATTATGAGTGGAGATAACGTTCAAGGAGGTATCGAGTCAGTCCTGTTTGTGAGCAGACCCTTCATTAATGGATAACAAGTAAGTAGTGGATTAGTATGATTAAAATACCCCTAGCAAAGATATTCTATCTACGGCCAGTAATGTCGAGTAATATTAGACAACTATCCCACTGCTTGCCCGTATGAATCCGATGCCTTCCAATATTATCATCTATAGGTTTCTTTATCTCTATAACCTAGGTAATTGAGGCTGGTAAGTAGTTTTCCATTTGCCTTGATCTTCTGAATCTGTATGTTCACGTCCATGTCGTCGTGCTCGTCATATGGCTTCCATAACTTGACTACAGGATACCCGGAGACCTCTGAATACTCATCTAAACGAACGTTGAAATCAGTGCAGTCGGTTAGATGATGCGCTTCATAGCTGGTGTTTGATTTAACTGCCAGTTTCTCGAGTGGCAATGACAGAGTCGTAGCGTCGAGAAAACATGTGCGCTATTCAGTTTCTGGGATCGGAAAGGTGGCCTCCTCGCGCTCTATGATAGTCTTTGCCCAGTTGATAACATTGTTGATCCCATTGTGCGTTGCATCACGAAGGCACAGTAGGATTTTGATGAGGGTCACGTGATTTGATTCAATTCCTCGGCCCGAAGTCACCTTTGACTTGAGGGCTGCCTTGACTTTGACTTTAACTTTGAACAAAGCCAGCTTTTATGCGTACGGCTGTGTGAGTCACAGTCTACGTGTTCATTTGATTAGAGTTTAGTTGCCGTGTGCGACTTCTGCTGCCTTGATCATATTGAGTTTTGACCTTGGAAGGGATTATTTTTGTTGTTGATATTATTGAGAGATTTGGAAAGCCTGGGCTTGATAAGGTTGAAGGTTAAAGTAAAAAACAAAAAACAAAAATATGATAGTCTTTGCCGGACTACCATGGAAACCAAGAAGGGACAGTTAAAGCCTTGGGGTTTGCTCCTAATCATTTGAGATGTCTTTACAATACCTGTCGAAGAATTGCTGAAGCCTCTCGTTATTCATCTTACGATAGATGCCATACCCTAACGTCATCAGTCAGATGAACTGACAAGTTCTTGAGGATAACTTGAACTCTTGCGTGTGATGAATCCGAAGCCACTTCTGTGTGGACTTTGCCGTGGCGAAAGTCTCAAACGACCTGCGCGAGTGAAGACAGGTGGAATAAGACGCCGTAAGATACATTGGTAGGCCAATTTCTTCCATAAGTTCAAAGACATCTCCACCGAAGAACTATGGGCTCCTGACTCGGCGATCACGAAATGGCAAGAATAGGGGTTACTTCTGCGCTTAGGATACTGGAAAAAACAAGGAACAGATATAATTATTCACGATGTTCGTTTCCTCATTCGGTCCACACCGCATGGATTATACCAGATGGGTAATATAGAACAAGCACCAAGAGGCGAAACCATTACTTATGCACCATTAAGTATGCAGTTACCTGGAATCATTGTGGGCCGCAATGGAAATCAGAGTAATAAGGAGTCGATTAGTCTAACCGATGTAAACAACGGAAATAGCCAGCAAACTATCACGACTACAGAACCAATAACAGCTATCGGCAGGCCCAACTATATACGCTATAAACCAATACTATCACTTTAACAAAGGAACCCCCGACCTGACATCAATCGAATTTAGAATTACACCCTTTCCGATTGGTATCTTCTGGCTATTACGATAGTGGGAATCACCGCCCTGGCCACCGCCTCGATTGCTTGGATTAGGGGTGATATATATCGTCCTTTCTATTTTCCGCTTCGCCATATCGCTCACGGCTCATCAAAAACAAACTTCATTCAAACTTCCATACGCAGTCTCGTTTTCTCATTATTGCCAGTCATGCTCTCTGGTATATTTAACAACAGCATCATAACTGCCAATATCTACCACCGCTTCATAACACCTATTCGAAACATGGTCAAACCCCTGCTTGACAATGACCGAAAGCGCCTATGCCTCAGAGAGGCGGAAATCAAAGGCGCAACGGCACACAACAGCATATTACTTGACTACGTCCTTCCAGACCTTATCAGCTGTATCGCCACAGCCACCAGCGCGGGCCACTATTACGTCGTTCTTAGTATTATTCTTGCGACACTTTCCAACTCTGTTTATATCGTCCTTGGACGTCTATTTATCTTTGTCGAGAGGGATGACATCGGCTATGTTGTCAGAGTCCAATTGCGCAATTCCTATGCAGAACTTTCTATCAAGATCCTGTATTGCATTAGCATCTGGATCCCGAGGCCGCGAGGGGCGGTTCGGACTTGCAGGTGCATGTTTACCCTGATGGACTTCGGAATGCTGATCCACCAGAGCCATATCCTGAAGTGTCCCGAATTTTGGCTCTAGACCAATTTCGACACGGAAGAACACTGAAGGCCCAGATCCTGCAGGCTGATCGAATCTACCGCTTCGGTGTTTACGCCGGCATGGACAAGCACGACTACGTCAGTATCTTATCTATGACAGCTCGTCATTGATATTTACACAAGAATTTCTAATAGGCGGTCCCCGGACTTGGTCAAAACACAAGAGAGTTTACTCAAATGACCACCGCAGTTGGTCGAAGAGGGCTCGAGAGCTGGTAGGACGAAGCAGCAAGATTAATGTAGAACCTGAGATAGATTACCGTGCTGGGAATGATTTCTGAAGGGCAGTCTTCATTATATCAGCGGCCTAGTGTAAACAGTCGAATAAACTCTTAGACAGGATAGGTCAAGGGACGGAAGGACAATCTAGACGTAATTAGCATATACAGGGTTACAGAAGTCAACAATTGCATGCACCAACGATGTATTCCTTACTATCGTTTGTGAAAATCGATAGCTATGGAGGCAATGTCAACGACGCTTAGTCAGACTTCTTAGAAGTGTAGGGAATATTTGGGAAGAAGAAGAGAAAGATTTAGGGTTGTGTGCTGATTAAAGTCTGGAGACAGACAGTCAAGAAAAGGTGGGTGTGGATATATTCGAACAGGGTGGTAAGATCAGCGAAACAACCGTAGCATAGTGACAGACTGAACAGACAGAAAAGCAATAGATATGTTGTAGGATATAATAGAGATTAAACGACAAATACTGAGAGACGGGGACTAAAGTCTACTAGCATCACAGCATGAACTCGGCGTAGCATATGCGGCGATTAGCCAGGCACAGCAGGCAGTGGGGGTTCCTTGCTATTGTCGCACGGAGTAATACTAGGCCCATTTCTATGCCTGCCACATCCGCATATGGACGCCATGGATATCTCTAATTATCTTCCACTGACGGCCGTACCTACGTTATAGAATATTGTTACCTGCTATTAGTCAGTTACTAACTTCGCCCTTAAAGTGCTAGTTACCCTAATTAAACTTACCTAAAAGCCACTAACCTATGTCATAGTCTAAGGGTTTATATAAGCTAAGGTCCTCTTATTCCGCTTTAAGGTCCTTTTGTTATCTATTATATATGCAGGTTTAGTGAATTAATGTCTAGTAATCTTTTTAAAGTACTAACTCTTTAGTAATAATCTTAGATAAGTTAAAATAGAAGTTTTAAAGTGCTAAAGGCATGTTAATTATTTTAGAGAGAGAGTACCTAACTCCGGTTTAGGACTTAATATATTTAAACAGCAAGCAATACTTATTAATAGTACTATATAATAAACGGCGTATTGTTCTCTAATTGATAATAAAAATTGAGATCCCTAATGTTTAAATGTCTAAGCGTGGCTTGTTTAAGTTGTGTATTAAGGGGAATTAAAATATAAGAGGATGTGCTTAAGCAGTGCTAATGAGATGCGGTCTTCTGCTCTAACCCTGTGGATTGAATGGGATTGATTTGCTATCCCTGCTATTTAGGAGTAAGCTTGGCCTTACCTGAAGTATGCTTAGGCGATAAGTAAACTGGAGAGAAGCTTGGTTGGCATGCTTCCACGGGTGGATCTTCTGCAGTCAGCTAGATATAAGGATCTAAAGCCATCTTTTTGAGGTACCGGTTCTGGAATGAATATTGCTTAGCGACGTCGAAAGGGATCTCGAGGAGGTTGTAGAATTGGCTGTATATAAGGCCTTCACGGATCTCTCGGCTTGCGTCAGTGGGCTTGATGGTCATGTCGACTGTGTCATGCAGCGTAAGCTTGGTGTACTCGGTAGAGATCCCCTCTTATCGGGCGCGGGCGTTTGATTGGGCGATGTTGCGGGTTTAGGGTAAGTACTGCTGCGGTGATGGCTGGTAGTAAGATCTGATCGTACTAACATTAGTATTGCTCCCTGGGAAGACAGGTCTGCTATAATGAATTCTCTATGTATTAACGACGTAGGGCTGAGAAAAACACCTATATGAAGGAGTTGATTAACCTTGGGTCTACCTAAAATAACAACTTGGAACATGATGTAAAGGATAATGCGGCGAAAAGTTTTCCTGCAAACCGCAGTTGGTTCGAGTAAAACCGTTATCCGGGATGTTAATGGTATTCATTCTTGGCTAGATTCTCGCGATCTTCTTCATGTGCTTGGTTTGAGCAGCTGGGCTGTGTCATCCATTCTTGTGCAAGGTAGCGTTCGAGCGTCAGGGCAGAGACTCATCATATCGAGCACCTAGACTTAAGAGATTATGTCCAAACAGCTTATTGTTGGTATGAAGTTTATCGATCTCATCGGTTGAGGTTGTAATCAGTATTCCGTATAAATGCCAGCTGTATTCTTGAGCCTGATGTAAAAGGATTTAATAAGAATACCTAGCCCTGAGATGACTGTAAAATTCTGATTAGCCGTAGACTTGACCGCGAAGCCCCAAAATGGCTAGTACCGTGACCGGAGAATTCCAAAGAGTACTTTAGGATGGCCGGACCTTTAGGCACAAGACGGCATGTAGAATCTGTCTTTCAATACATCATCGTTTTATCGCACGGTTATTAAATAGCCTCAGGCTAAGTCCTGTCAGTATTTACTATTGTATTGATTCCGGCTCTCTGTAGTCTTTGACGCCATGCTCTCAATCGTTTCTGTCGACCATTTAATCAATTCCTCCCATGGTGTACCAGCAACACTCGCGACAATCGGTTTCATCAAAACACTTGCCCAGCCCTCAAAATACCAACATTTCGTCTCACCAGATTTCAGCAGCACGCAGTAATGCGATATCACAACCATCGCCAAAGGATCTTTGTTCCGTAATAGAATCAGGAATGTGCTCGGAACCCTCATAGGCCAGCCGAAAATGACTCTCTGCTCCAGGAACGACCTAGCCCTCTTATTGCTTCCAGCGATTTGGATAGTTTCTACAAGGGAACCCAAGGTCTCTGTAAGAGTCGTCCGTTTATCCTCACTAACGTCGGGTGTCTGCTCATCGAGTTGTGTTAGGAGCTCTTTCAGTTGAGGCATTAATTCTGCGAGATAACTTGACGGAGTGGCTGATTCGCAGTCGCATCCAGCCATGAGCTTTCCTAAAGGCCCTTTCCTGATATCCTCCTCTGAAGAACGGAGGATGGTATTCATACCACGGGCGAGAACAAAGATATCGACAAGGCTGTCGATGGCTTGGAAGGTATTATACCTATCACAGCTAGGCAACGTCCCGAAAGCGCTGATAGCCAAGAATATTGAGGTCCCGTAAAGTGCGTGGCATGCTTCTGGGTCCCATGATTTGGCTAACATCGAGTTCATGATGCTGATAGCCACGCCCTGATGCTTTGAAGCCTGGATGAGGTATTTGTGACGGCGCTCCGGGCTTAAATATGCGAGATGAAGTGCTGAAAAGGCTAGTATCTGGTGTAGTAAAAATGGTTGGCTGAGTCCTTCGTGTGGGATATCATTTTGTAGGACCTCTGTGTCATGATGACATGGTGTATGGAGAGTTCGATGACCTTCGGCTGTATAGTGGTGCATAAGTTCGATATCAAGTATCCAGTCTTGGCTATCTGAAAGCCCCGGCGAGCCATACTGGACGTGACTTAAATATGAAAACAGGCCAGCTGTAGGTGATGAGGAAGGATGGCCGTTGCCAGGTTCCGAAGGCGACGTGGTTAAATGAATTTGCTGTGAACGTGATTAGGAAGTTATTTAGAAGATAATTGAGATAAAGCATCGACCTACTTCTTCTCTGGCCAATGTTCGAGGATGACTCCTCGGTAATTCAGTGGATGCTGCAAGAGGTGGCTCAAGGCTACACGGCACTTCATGTCTGATGCATGCTGAACAAGGGGCGTTCTCGTCACACTAGACCCGGAAAACCGGTCAGCATGTTGTACGTCATACCCAGCGCGTTACGAACCTTGACTCTTCTCTGCTTACACCGTATGCAGCCCTTTCGCGACTTCCGATAGCCAAGTCTTTTCATGGCTTCAGTAGATAGATGGTGTAATCCTGAGCAAATAAGCGAAAACGAAAGTGAAAGGGGACTTGCAGCGTTGGCGGTCTATCATTATGGTTAATCCACTCTCATAAAGATTAGTTTGCGACGAGGCTGAGCTGTCTTAACAACCGGCTATCTTAGTACAGAATTCCAAGAAAAGCCACGTTCCAGTGACACAGTTGGAAATCTCCCCTGTATTGTCTCCACTAACTCTTGGAGGTGGCAGGTAGACCAGTCATAGCATGATACGAGAACGAGCGGCTTGTTCCGAAGGCTGTGCATATCCACTTTACAAGGCCTGTGGCGGTGATTTCTGGGCAAAACTTATTTATTCGATCCAACTCCACTTTTAATGGACGTCATTCTGTCCAATCATAGCAACATCCGATAACGAAGATACTCCGTTTTAAGGGCTGAGCTAGCTTTAGCATTGCGAAAGCAACAGGAGAAATGAAACACTTGCTTGCTGTATCATTAAATGCTAGAAGGCAAGCCAATTAAGCGGGATCACTGCTAGGGGTAGAGAGTTTGCATCCGCTAGTAGGCTGACATGATTTTAGTTGGAGAAACCACCATGCACTCGTTTTCGTTTTGTGGTCCTATTGGTCCTGAGTATTGGTTGTAGGAAAATCCAGGACTATAAGACCTGACTGTTAGAACCCATTATGGGTAGTATCACACATCAGGAAACAAGCCATCATACAACAAGACAAACACCACAACCTACCAATCCCTCGAACATTATAAAATTACCACTCACCACGAAATGGCCAACAGTTATTACAAATACGAGCCTTCTACGGCCGCGGCAGTCATCTTTGTCGTATGCTTCTCATTATCTGGCCTTTGTCACACTTGGCAGGTCGCAAGGTTGCGGTCTTGGTACTTTATTCCATTTGTTTTCGGTTGCGCTGGTAGGTTCTCACCTGGCATTGTTTCCCATGCCGCGAAGAAACATGTCTAATCTTGAGTTAAACAGTCGAGGCAATTGGATACGCAGCCAGAGCCGTCAATGCAGGAGAAGGCTCTGGGCAGTGGACTAAAGGGCCGTACATTATCCAAGCCCTTTTACTTCTTCTTGGGCCACCCTTTTTCGCCGCTTCCATCTACATGGTTCTGGGACGACTGATCAGGCTTCTCCAAGCTGATCGATACTCGGTTATCAGGCTGAACTGGTTGACAAAGTTATTCCTGTTTGGTGATATCGCTTCTATTCTTTTACAGGGCATGGGCAAGTTAACCTATTATTTGATCACCGCGATTGTCATCAAGTGTGAAAATTAACATCTTCAAGGCGGTGGTATGCTAGCAGGTGCCGACAGTGCATCCCAACACGATAAGGGTCAAGTTGTCATCATCGTCGGTCTTTTCATCCAACTCATATTCTTCGGCGTCTTTATAATCGTGGCCATAATCTTCCATCGACGAATTATTCAGGATCCTACTACCGCAAGCCTCGAGATCAACGCACCATGGAAGACTCTTCTTGTCATCTTATACGTATCAAGCGGTCTTATCATGGTCAGGTCAATCTTCCGAGTTATCGAATACATTATGGGCTCGGATGGAGAGCTCATGGCTAAAGAGGCTTATATCTATGTCTTTGATGCGACTCTGATGTTGGCTGTTAGCGTTTGTTTCAACGTGTTCCATCCATCTGCAATCATCAACAATCAGAGCATGCAGAGAGTTAAGAATTCGGACTCGGAGAATCAGCTTACCACTCACAACTGAGTTGAAAGTGTCTAGAGCTTGACACGCATGGCAGACTGGTGGCGCATGTTATATATATGTTAATATATTAGCGGTGCACTGTGATGTGGGGGTAGGGTATATGGATAGGGTGCTTGGAGATATTACTTGGTCAAGTGAGATATGTTTTCTGTGTCATAGCTTATTTATATAGTTTATTTTTTCCATTTCTTACTTAGAGTTTGCTATTTATTTCTATTATTGGAGCTTATCAATCTCTATGTTGTAATACTTCGTTCAATAGCCATTCGAACTCGTAACATAGTTGAGTACCCACGGACTTATTGTCATCCAGGTATTTAAAGATATTCCTGAATAATTTATCTTCTTTATCCTATGACTCTAGAGTCAAATGTAAATTGACTACTAGATCTCTAGTGTCGCTGGCACTTTCGAAACGGTGAAAGTCACTAGCCTTGACAGTGGCAGTTGTTTGGCTATCTGGATTGTCAGGCAGAACCGCAAACGGCCTTGGATTTAAGCCCCGGTAGACTCGATGCGGAAGAGTTCATCTTGGTAGCTGAGATGGTGGAACGGCGGAACGATGATTGAAACGCCGTTTCTCTGGTCTGTTAGCCGGATCCGGCGATTTCGTGCTTTAGAAGTAAAATATTATACAAAACTCTATATTTAGCCAGCCTTTTCCCTGTTAAGTACTGCGTATAAAAGCATGGAACTCACCCCTGTACGGTTGTCCCACTCGAGTCTGGCTAAATATTAATTAAATTAAAGTCCCAATCATGGGTGTACTAGATCTTCACGGGATCCCTGTGACTCCCGAGACGTATCCGGCCTCTCTAGGGATTGCATTTCTAAGTCGACCTTTACGTAAATCTTCTTACTCGACGATCTCTCAACGTCATCAAGCTGCTCCCAATTATCTCCCAATTCAGTTCTGTGAGTTCGGCGTACGGCCGATGTTGACTGGGATGTAATAACAGCTCGACTGTTCCCAGAAAATGGCGTAATGTGAGCTGGAGAGCTCTTTGTTGATGAGTCGAAATGGAAACGAGAGCTGACGAGTTTGCGTAGTGAAGGTAGTGAACCGGCGACTATCCCAATCCCCGATTCAAGAGTGGACCAGAGCACTATATATGCAACATTATCTGGTTTTGTTAGTACAGGAACAGAAAAGCAGATTCGAATAGCAGCTCACGCAAGTAATTATGAGGATGGGAGAAAGCCTTTAAATATGGCAGTCGAATGATAGTACAGAGTGACGCCCTGTTGACAAGGTCAGTGATGCATATTAATAACTGGGCAAAGTTCTTACAAAGCAGCCAAGCCAAGAATAATACTGACAGAAACCTTAGTCGCCTTCCTCATGTTGGCTTTGTATAACATGAAAACAGGTAGAATAGCGCAGACCCAATCGGATACTACCGCGCCTATCGATACAACGTAGGCTATACTCATTAAAAATGGTATTGAACATTTGCCGCGATTATCCCAGTTAGCAGTAACCGGTATGCATCCAACAAAGCCGCCAATGAAGTTGTAGAGCATGGTCACTACAGTGAAGACGATGGTGGTCCAGACAATTATCCGATGGAGCTTTGTGACGGCAATTCGTAGTAGGGTGACGCAGATGGAGCATTTGAGAGGGATTAGTGATAGGCAATATAATGTTTGGCCGATCCAAAACCACTGTGCATATTGATCAGCAGGTATCAGCATATCGGTTTCTTTAGGTAATACCTTGCGTCCGTCGACTTGCAGAAAGGCGTTTAAATCTTCGTCCTTCATTCCCAAGCCAGTGTAAATCGCTTTTATGCCAACGCCAGTGAAAGCAAGGTGTAGTAGCTTGCATCTCGTTAACGCGGGGTCCCTTGTATCATTTGCCATCACAACTCACCCAGCCGAATAGCATAAGACCGTCATCGATGCCAAAAACGCGATGCTTCAATCGAATATAACATCGCAGAATAATAACAATTGCTGTCGGAATGAGGAAAAATATGGAGATGCCTAGCAGAATAAGGCCCAGACCCTTGGGGTCCACTGACCTCGCGCTTTCATGAAGCATGACAGGCGATGCGATGCTGATGAACCCTACCATTACGACAGCGCAGGGCTGGCATTTTGAAAGCCGTCTCTCCTTTTTCAAAACAGCTCCATGCGTCGGGTTTAGCAGAGCTGGCGCCAACCCCCGCGTTTTGACTCCCCACCATGTCATCTTTTAGACTGTGAGTCTAGTGAACCTTATCGACGCTGGACCAAGGACATCGCACGGAAAACACCTGGAGCAGGGGTACTGACTCGTAGCTCGATTGACGGGTTCACGCCAGCGCTTGCAAAGACCGCATCGAGGTAAGGCATCAATATGGCAGTCAACCATGAGCTCAGTCAATCTTTTTGGTGGGAGCTTCTGCGCAGATCCACAAAGCCCTAGGTGAGGTGAACTGTTCATTTTGTTTGACGCTTAATTGCGTGAACGCTCTAAAAACAAGATCGGGGTTTGATTTGCGGTGAAGCCAGCCAAGGATTGCCTGTTTCCCGTTCCCGCAGGTCGCCAGGGTTAGTGGCTTGTCGGCCGCTGTAGATAATGACTCAAACCTGGAATCTAGACGGAGTTAATCAGATCATTCCCAGGAAAGGTTAACAGATATCCAGATCGCACGGTTCATCTGGTCGGAGCGTGCATCGCGAGCCGTCGCTGATTTTCTGCCAAGGGTTGCGAAAGTTCATGATGCCATTCTTTACCATAGATAACGATTTGTGATGGGTACGCGTCCCATTTCCACAGGGAAAAGATAACCGAAGGCACCAATTGCTTAGTGCAAGCTTCATCAGGGGTAAAACCAGGGGTCCATGCACGGCAGATTAGTGCGCTACAATAGGTCCCGGGGGACCGAACGCACTATTGCCGATAGCTGCATTTAGCGAGAAGCCTTCATACCTGTCCTGGCACTTGTTACCGGTTGATCAGCGACCATGCCAGACGAAAAGCTTCCGAAAACTGATCGAGGCTGACTGTCGTTGAGCCACTAGCTTTGAGCTGGGGATCGGAGCTAGGAACGCGATTCCATACATCCAGTACGCTACCTAGAACTTCGCTCGAAATACACAAGAGTTGGCAATTTCCACAACAGCCTAGTCCCTGGAATCATCGCTAGGACCTATTTCCGGTGTTCCCGCTGTACGCTATGACAGCGTATCATATGGCTTCCTCACCAACCAGCTGTTACGCCCATGTAACGGCTTGATGCACCTGGAACGAACTGGCTACCCTTTTCAGCCCAACATTCTGCAGCAAGACTAGTTCGTTAGTAACAGTCATCTAGAAGAAACGTAGATGCACGTAATCCCTATCGTTTTCGGAACTATTGATCCGTAGTACTGACCAATTACGATAACCTGGTGGTTCGGAAATGTAGCAATGAAATTGAGGTTCCTGATTTTGAAGCCATACTAGGAGTTACGCTTCCAACAAGACAATTCGGCATAGAAAAAAAGAGAATTTTCAACTTTCGAGCAGGAATAGTATGCACGAGTAATACTAGTGAGAAATTTAAGTCGTTTCTTATTGCTTTATTCAATTGAGACATGTTTCTCGTACTACGTCCTCTGCCAAAGGGCTAGAAAGTTACTTAAATCACCAAATGTGGGTCCCAGTAACACCCTGTCCACCTGCATATGGGCGACAAAGGCGTTCTAGAACCCGCGAATGGCACGCGATTACCGTAAAGGGAGTTGTTAAAGGGACGGTAAGTATTAGCGTTATCTCCCCATGTCTACAACTACCTAAGAACTAATATTATAAGTAGGGTTGGAAAGCCCAAACCCATGTTGTCGATCAGCTGTGGCGCTTATGGTGGGCAGTAGAGACCAGAATGTGACTAATACCAGTCGATCGACCAGGAATGATAGGAATGTAAGAATTTATATATACTTATGTCTCATATTAAACCTCCCTGATCTATATATTAATGTCTTTTTAGGCTTCTTAATCTTACATGTTGATCTTGGGCTTATTCCGCCTGATGTCCCAGAGAGGCATTGTAGGCACAGTGGAAAACCACAAATAAGAAATTAGCGACTAACAGACAACGTAAATATCTTACGCCAAGTTGTTCCTGGTGCGGAGAAAAAATTTAGTTGATGAAGAGAAGCATTGCGGACATATATACTTAATTAACAGGATCGTAGGTTAATAGCTATCATACGTCTTGAGAGGCGCCCAACTGCTATTGACTACAAGCGAATATAGCATGCGAAGACATTAGCTGTCATTATCTAACAAATTATGCTAGTTCTCAAATCATAAGCTTGTATAATATTAATGGACGACTTGAGAAAGCAAATAACAAGTTAATGTCTAAATAGGCGTTACCAATGGGTGAGTTGGTGTCTTTATCGGAAGATTCTTATATAATATATACTTTTTATATAAAGTCTAATAGCATCTTTAAAAAAGAGACCTAGCTATCCCAATAAAACCTTTAGAACTATCAACAATAGAGGTCTCTATACAGACCGAAAAGCAACAGTATCTCAAATTTAATAAGGTTACCTACCATATTAACTACAATTCTAGTAGAGCTAAGGGGAAGCCGCTTCTTAGGAGAGATTAGGGTTTTCTAGGGAAGTATAATAATAATTTATTTATTCAGGTTATAACCAAGTAAATACTGTCATACTGTAGTGGAACGCAACTGATTTGAGGACGTTCTAGAAACGTTATAAGGAGTCTGCCTTAATTACTATTTTCTAACCAGCAACCTATTGAGCTCTGGCCATAATTAGTTATAAAAACCCTAAAGTTAGTAGTGCCCAGTATAGTACAGTCGAGAGTTTATTTTAATAGAGTGAAATGTTATCTCTATATTTAATAAAGAAGTTAGTCTAAATTTCTGAGGTATTATGGTATATACTAACTATTATATTCTAGCTTAAAAGTGGTACTAGAGTCATCCTCCGATCCAATCTATTTAAACCTATGCCCCCAAACCCAAACAATACCCCCGATGTTTAAGTTATCCCTTGTACAAATCAGGATAATAAACCTTCTGTTAGTGGAACCAAAAGGACCAAGTCCTCAGCGCCAAAAGAAATTATTTCCTCCCCTCATAGTCATATAGTAGTCCTTCGTAATGCCCAAGGCGTGTTCCTCCCTGCCATATCTGACTCAGGCGAATATGAGTACTGGAATTAATTGAATTAATTGAATTAATTGAATGATTTATTGCCTTTATGTAAGCAATTTATCCTATTTACACAGCTGGCTGTATGTGTAATGCCCGCCTTACCCACCCGGATAGATTACGTCATTTGCGTATCCGGATATGCGCCTAGCCAAACAGTAGATTACTCATCTGTCTAAACGCAGTTTAGCGATACGGCTCATTTAAGTCATAGGCCGACACGGAATGATTAGAAAATACCTAACAGTCTGATTAGTATGTGCAGACCGCCTTGTATAGAGCTTGCTTTCTTCGGATGGTATTTATGTGTTTACAAATCCGTTACAGGGGTTTAGAAGGTTGGCTGATATAAGAGTAAGATAATTATAACAATTGAAAAATAATGGACATTATTAATTACTCATCGCAAACAGGTCTAAAAAAAGAACTACTTGTACTTCATCCAGCTGCGAAAGAATTTAGGGAAAAGTTAACCTAGATTGATTATTAATATTATTACTCAGTATATAATATAAGAGAATTATCTATCTTGGTTTTAGGTATTAGTATTACAATTACTTACTTGCAGCACTCTATTCTCTCTTACACACACTCACGATGTCATCTAAAACTGCCGATACTCCCCTCGTCTTCGTTGTAGGAGGCACAGGGGCGCAAGGAATTCCTGTCATTGAAGCTCTTGTCAAAGATGGTGGATATAAAGTCCGCTTCCTTACCCGCGACCCTGACTCTACAAGGGCAAAGCGGCTCACTCTTCTCAACAATGTTGAGCCCGTCGTTGGGACCTTTGCAAGCGAGGATGACCTCCGAAAGGGATTTCGCGGCGCCCAGTACGCATTCATCAATATAGACGGCTTTAATAGCGGAGAAAAGACAGAGATGTTTTGGGCCATGAGGGCTTACGAGCTCGCCTTGGAGGAGGGCATTAAGTTCTTTGTGTATGGTAATCTTGATTTTGTTTACAAGAAGAGTGGATATGACCCCAGGTTTCGAACTGGCCATTACGATGGGAAGGGGCGGGTAGCTGAGTGGATTCTTCACCAGAACAAGTCTCCAATCTCTGCAGCGAGGATGGGTGTTGCAATCTTTACCACAGGTCCATACATTGCCATGTCAATTGCAAGTGGCACCCCCATGAGTCCCACAGTTGAGGATGGTGTGGTGACTTGGCGTGTACCTTTGGGCGATGGTGCTGTTTGCCACGTCGACTTGGATGATTGTGGTTACTATGTCCGCTGGCTTTTTGATCATCAGGATCGAGCCAATGGAATGGATCTTGAGGTTGGCATTGACTTGATCGACTATAAGAGCTTGGCCAAGGCCTTCGAAATCGTCACTGGGCATCCTGCGAGGTATATCGACACCGACCTAGACACGTATTGGACTTCAGGGCCGCTTGGAGACGGGACCACGAGTAGCGGCTACAACTCTGACCTCGACGATCCGGCTGCTATGACTCTGCGACAGAACTTCACCGGCTTTTGGAATATGTGGAAGGGTTCCGGAGGCAACAAGGGAGTCATCCAGCGGGACTTGAAGCTCCTCGATGAGATCTTCCCTGCAAGGACCAATTCTGCAGAGGAGTGGTTTAGAAAGGAGGAAGCAAAGGGCATTGCACAGGGACTAGGAAGCCTATGGGAGCGCGTAAATAACCTGAAGCCAGTGTTGAAGATTGCTGAAGATGGACGGAGGGGTAAACTATAGAGAGTTACCATGTAAAGAAAGCCTTGGTCGCTTATGCTATACCATGGCGTGAATAATTACTTACTAGTTTTAGTTGCAGTACTTCCGTCGGTGGCCCATTTAGCCCAGAACGACCATAGATAGCTAAGAGGTCTACTAATTCTTGTACTCGAGCTTTACCTTCAATTTTATATTTGCCCCGAAGGTGGAGGTCAATTTCGGGGCTATAGAAACAAACGAAACTGTCAGCCTTTGCCCCAACCTCGCAAACCCGGTGCACATTTACGAAGTCCAGGTTTCCTGCCTTATTACTGGAATCGATCATGATTCGTGGGTGACTTATCAATCCATCGAGACATACTATCAAAGCAACGAATCACTGCATTAAGAAGAGCAGATCAACGGCTATTGGCTTGGTCCGCTTACAGACAGAGTTGTTGACGCCAAGCAGCCTATTTGGGCCCCGAGAGCATACTTCTTGGTAAACTACAAGCTTCAATTCAATCAAGTCCGACATGCGATTCATAATTTAGTGCCAAGATTCCTTCTCAGGCTTGAGCCGAATGTAAGTAGGCATGGCATCTTGCCAACTTCAGTATCTTACTAATGTTATCCAGACAAAACACAGCCAAGACCTCATCATTCCCGCAAAAGAGTAAACAGCCCCCTCGATAACCGAAAAGGTGCTAAATGAAATAAAATTGTTTCTCCCCCGAGTCATAAATTCAATCAGTAAGGCCCTAAAGTTATGAAACAGGTTTAACAGGCGGGATCTTATTTATTTGTCAGACATATTCGAATCGGACTTAAAGAAAAGTCTGATCCCACCCTTCAAGATGGTAACCATAATTGAAGACCATATCGATTCATCACGGGATGTTTAACGACGAGCAGAAGAACATAGTGGCCTTTGTGCAGGACTTGCTCGCAAGGTATGTTATGAAACAGAATAGAAGAAGCCGAAACGCCAATGATTACTGGCGACAATAGTCGGAAATTCAACTCGTTATGGAAGATAGCAAGGTAACTGCTCAGCAAACAGATAGTACTGAGACAGCAAGGTATTGGGTTAACCGGAATCGCCTTAGTGAGTATCCTTCATTGTTCTATATGCTGTGATTGCCGAGGCTTCCTCGATTTTCCTACCAGGAACGGCAGTAACTGAAATCTTCAGTGTGTAGCCCGCTGTCTTTTACTCCTGGCTTTACTAAAAGTAGATATTTGTTATATACTAGGCTGTTAGCAGGTTATAATATAAGGGGACTGTATTGATATGGTTGTAGGCTGGTTTACTCAATAGTAGTTGTCTTGCTTGAGAGTGATAAGTTAAATAATATTTTTATTCACCATGGGTTATTTCGTCTTCTTACAACCTCGAGTCTTCTACGCATATGTGGATTTCCATTACGTGTTTTTAGTGGCGGAATGATATGAAATCCGTACTTACATTAAGGAGTTGCTCTGATTGGTCTTATGAAAAAGAAACAGGAGTCATTCCCGTTGGATAATTATGATTGCGGGGTATAAAACCCTTGCCAATCCATTAATTATGGACTGGATAAGCCATGGGAGATACTCTTATTGGATGGCACAAAGCCACCTCCTCTGCGGTAAGACGGAGATCCGGAGTCAGCTCCTGCTGCCTTGCTTACATATCACTTATGTTTTATTCAGACTTTAGATCTCACCTCTGCATCTCTACTACTGGTAATTCTGGTCTGGCAATTCTATTACAAATGCTTAAACTCCACAGTACTTATATCCACTTTCAGCTACATAGTTTATATCGATATATATAGTAGAGACAATTCCCTTAACCTTTTAATCCTACTTTCCTACTGTTTACTTCAACATCATCTCATCAACAAACTACATTCCTACTATAGTCACCGTTAGAGACCTTACCTTTAGTGTCTTACTCCAGATTATTCACAATGGATAATTACCCGAATGTAGAGGAGCTCCTACGACGTAATGCGTAAGCTTTCTTAAGATCAGTACTCTCTATAAGTAAACTGACTGCTAGTAGCGAGAGAGTACAAACGTTTAAACCTATTCCTTATTTAAGCGAACTAGATCGGTTGCCTGCTGAGAAGAAAGTGCCGATGCCTAAAATATTCATTGGTAGAAAACATTAACATCCCACTCTGGTTTAGATAATACTAATATGAATCTCTGAGGGCTAGTCTCTTGTTGCGACCCTCGTATCGACCCATGGGATATTCTAGGGCTACACAAATGGGGTATTTCTCTCTTCTTTTTGTTCTACACTTTTCCTTCAGACTAATTATGGTTGGTTACTAACCTTTGAGTAGATGCAGTTGTTACTCGTGGTGCTGCTGGCCGTATAGCTCACCAATTCAATAATCTGCTATTCCTCGATCATGTCCTGCAATTTACAGATGTTATGATTATTCATCACACAGGTAGTTTTCTCTCCTGATGCTTCTCGCATACCAATTAAGCATTTGTGTAACTGAATGTATGATCAAGACTGCTCGGCTGAACTTTTCAGCAACGAAGAGGTCTATCAGGAATTGAGAAGGCGTGCACCTCATGCGGATGATCAGATCAAGGATATTACACTTCCTGGATATAAAGAGTAAGCAGTGTTACCTTCGACATACCTAGTTTTGTTTTAACCGGTTATTTAGACTTGAACGAAGCGTTCAAGAGGACATTGAACTTGTCAAAGCCTCCCCGCTTGTTCGAAAAGAGCTTGCCGATCGAACTCAAGGCTTCATATATGATATTAAAACGGGAGAGGTTAAACCTGTTACTGTAAGAGGTTAGGTACAGTCTTAACTAGTGCATAAGACTGGTTTAGAGGTAAACAGTCTGATTGTCATTAGATATGGAGATACTAAGTAAGATTTATATTTAAACCCTCTTTTAAAGGAGTACTTGATTCGGTAAATCTATTTTACCTTCTATAAATCCAGAATATAAAAAAGATAAATACAGAAAAGTATTACTATTGAATTATTTCCATTATATAAAGGCATTCTATAGTATACAGTAATAGAAATTAATGTATAGATTCTAAACCCATTAAGATATTCTTTACTCAGACAGCAGGCATAAGTAAGTACATACTTAGGGTTAGTCACGTAAGAAACTCTCTTTAAATGGGTACTTAGTCAGTAATTCATAGCCTGTCTCCGTCACGAGCAGCTAGTTCTCCAGCTTGATACCATCTTTACCCCCCACCTCGCCGACATAGGCTTTAACGGATAACACTATACCTACATAAAGCTCTCCTTCGTAGCCATATAACTTCAAATCTTCGGGATAACGAATACACAGGTACTCATCGCACAAGCCTACACCATAAAAGATTACCTAATAGCGCTAAGCGCGATATCTTTCAGGCAGGCAATGACCGTTGCGCGTGAGCTCCGTAAAGCGTACCCCGGGCTTAATCATCTCGATATTGGTGGTAGAGTAAGCCATAGTCCTCTCATGCAATCTCTTTCGCTAGGCTCTGTTAAAAGTCGTAAGCAGAGCCTTGTGCCAAACCATAGGTGGCATTTTAAGCTGTATTCATTTTCAAGTGAGCAAGTGGTGTGACGGCTCTGAGGACTCTGCTGACCTCGCATTATAGCAATAGAGCCTTTTTCCTTGTATGCATATCTTGAAATAATAATGCACTTTAAACTCCATCCTTGTTAGTTCTATTGTGAATTTTCTAGGTCATGCGGCACATAAGTCCCTGTTTCAACCCTTCCAGCTGACCCCTACAAACATCTTGTGCTGCCCTGGGCGCCTAAACGCATAAACAAACTTTATTCTATCGCCCAATCTACATACATTTGGACCACCCCATTCCTTATAATTCCAACGTCCAGTATTCCCCCGTCAGAGGAACGCCCCAATCGTCGTGATTCTTTGTCTCAACTATTTTGAACCCCGCTCTGGAATACAAGCGACGAGCGCCCTGCAACACGCTTTGAGTCCAAAGGTCAATATGTTTATATTCGGCTTCTCTCGAAAAGTCAATGCATTTCTGAACCAAGGCTGACCCAACCCCTAAGCCTCGAGCCTTTTCATCCACCAACAGTAGTCGTAACTTTGCAGTTTTGGGCTTCTTGTCCTCCACCAGCATAATGCAGCCAAGAAATGCACCATCCTTCTCAGCGATCCAGCAAGCTTCCAAGTCTGGTTTGTAGTTGTCTAGAAAGTCGGCTGTGATTCTTGCGACTAGTGACTCAAGGCGATGATCGAAGCCAAATTCTTTCGCGTAGACTGCAGCGTGACGGTATGTTATATAACCCATGTCCCCGGGTTGGTGACTGCGAAGGGTGAAGGAGGGAATGGAGGAATTGCGTGTCATTATGAACTTAAACTAATGGATCGATGATATTGTTCTGTCTACTTTTTACATTGCGAATTTTTCTACCTTTATACCCGTCTGAGTGGAGCCTCTTTTTCAACGGATCCACGGGTAGTTTAAACTCCCTGAATAATGTCTTGGAGAAGGTTCTAGAATGCCAAACATAGGGCCCATTTTATTAAACTTCGTTAAACATGTCAATTATAGGGCGCGTGGGTCCGCTAGTTCTATGAATGTTCTTAACGCGTACTTTTCGGGCGTAGTAAGAAAGCCGTTACCGAGCTTAATAGAAGGAACCTATTTTCCATAGTAACCAAGCTATTGATCTTAATAGCTGAACTATTCTAGAGCCAGCCTATTTATTTTACCTTCAATAGACTGGCTAAGATTTCATTATGGGTAGGGTAGGAGAATAATTAGTATTAAAATAAAGCCTTGTTAAAATGGGCCCCAAGAGAAGGAGTAAGGCAAGTCATAGTGTAACTACTGAAATAGAGTTATATAGGTTAATAATTTCCTTAAATGTAAAAGCTCTATTACTACTAATCCTAGAATACAAGAGATTAAAATTGAAGTCTAAATATTTATTCTGGCGAATAGTAGGACAAAAGCTTTGGAGAAGTTAAACACACTACTTTTATTTGTAGATTTCTTTCATAAGTCGTACTGAATCAACAATAGTGTTTTATCCCGTCCATTCAGAAATTCAGGTCCAATAACTGCATTGTAGATAGGACCAGTCCACTGGTTAGTGTACTAAGTACTCCATGAATTACCAGTGGGAGTGCATGGAGACGAAAGTGAATTATAAATGCAAGAAACCTCGGGAACACTAATCTGACTGCTTGTGGGAGGCTCACAAGTAAGCATTACTTCCCTTCTCTCAAACTGCTACACCTTCGGCGCATTAATGCCGAGCGTATCGTGTGGGCATTTCACGGATGGCGGGGTTAAGAGCAAGGGCTGCCGGGGGCTGTTCAAGAGCACGTCTGTCGATGTTCGTTCAGGAAACTGCCATTTCTATGGTCTCGAACTCTGCGGATCTCTTAATACCATCGGGGAACCAGTGGAGTGCAGGAATACAGCAGAGCTGCTTACTGGTCCTGGCGACTACATCCAGTCCTTTAGATGCGTAAGTGTCATAATTATATTGTAGGAGTTTAATCGTTAGTTAATTAATTAAAAGCAAAATAACGAACAGGAGATAGTACGTAGTTAGCGATGTTAGTATAGTTATAGTTACAGTAGCTTGTTGATATAATCGATGGGGCAATACTAGAAGGGAGTTCTTTTATTGGTTTCAAAAACTTGCTAGACCGTTATGTACACTCTTATACTCCCTCTGCCCCAGTCTGCCCATCTTCTTCTGGTCCAGTTTGCGGCCCTTTTGTATCCTGATCACTATTTGCCGCCTTATCCTTATCACTAGCTAATCCTGATGTCCCTGGTAGCCCAGCCCTATCTCTTCTCGTATCTGTATCGAGCTTAGGGGTATCTGAGATTCCGCCTGTCGCTGGCATATTAATTCTGCTTCTCCATATATATGGGTTTCGAATTGAACCGTCTGGGTTTTCCTCAGGAGCCACTGGCGTGACAGCTGTAGGGTCTGTGATTATCACATAATTCTCGGCGCCACTAGCCGGCTTGTCGGAATCGCTTATTGCCATGCTAATCTTAGGAGGTATGTTTTCCGTGGGTGAAGAGCTGGGCTGGTTATTGCCACAGACGGGCGTGTCCAGATTCACCAGATACGGACTGCTCAGATCCAAGGGCTTTGTGAGACCTGTCATGCAGATTGACTGAATCCTTGGTTCAACGGGACATATTCTTCTCGGAGTAAGCGGGTTAGCTTGTCAGCATGGGCGAGCCATCCAGTTACTTGCATAAAGCGTGGATTATCGTTGTTGGCGTCTCCCAACTGCGACAGAAGTTTTGTCTCGCTGTAAATGATGTTGGAATTTTCCGTGATGTTACCCAGTAGGTCGTCTTTCTCCAGCATTGCCTGCGTGATCTTGTCGGCGTAGTGCACCGAGCTCTTTGTGTACGACCGAGCTGTGAACTTTGGCGCCTTTCGCCATTTGGACTTGTATTTCCCCTTCCAAGTCTTGGTGTCTGCTGAGGCGTCTTTCTTGGAGAGTCAAGTTGTGTCGTCGCTGTTTGGAGCATTGACCCAGAATGGGAAGACGCTCTCTTTGATTTCGAAGGTGTTCTCATGTCTGGAAAAGGTGGCAAATTTCTAAACTTTTGATGGCGTGCTGATGACGGCAGTTGGCGAATATGTGTTGAGATCGAACTGAACGTCTGAATCCCAGACGACTAATTCTTTACAAGTTCCTCAACGCGATTTCCCCACACTAGAAGGCTTTTCTTAGGTCTCGCAAGGCTTTGGTGCGTTATCGTTGCGGGCTGGAAGAGGTGCTCCCATTCAGCCTTCCAGAGGCATCGGACTTCATATAGATAGCTAGAAATATGTGTGTCGATAGCAACCATCTGAGGCAGCTTCCCCTGGCTGCGCAAGTAGAGCATAATGCCACATACGGTGTTGGCAGATACGGAGTCCTGAAAAGGGCTCCCAGCGAGGGTTTGCTATCGATGAAGAAGTGGGTTGAATCCGAGGAAGATTTCGGCCCACACTTCGCGACGCAACTTCGTCTTTCTGTCGCGAGAGGAGAGCTTCGCAACTCCAAACCCAATGGCATTCAGCGCCATTTTGAGCTTGAAGTTGGTGTTAATGACTGTGATACTGCCAAAGAGATTAGGCATGCAGAGTTAGTAGTAGTGGTGCCACTACTGCAAGCTGTCGTTGAACGAGTTGCCAGACTTGATGACGAGCATAATGGCGCTAATATGGCGCATTTCCAACTCAGTCGACTCAGAGTAGGCACTCAGCCTCTGTAGAACCTTTTCAATATCCTTTCTATTCATTTCCGGTCTATCATCGTCGAGACCTGGGGTGTCGAGCAGGCGAAATCTTGCAATGTCTGTCTGTATGTGAATTTCTCCTCTTGACTTGCATATCCTTTCGTTTCGACAAGCCCAGATCAAAAATGTTTCGCTCATCGTCAGCGGACTCGACTGCAGTGCCTCTGGGACCCTCCACTGGGATGAAATCCATCACATTACATTACAAGCCTGGGTCAGGAAATCAAGATCCTTTATTATAATTAGCCACTATAAGTAGCTTAGACTATGTTTATTGTTAAAAGGTAAAGAAAACGTTAAAGACTTGATTAAAAGATTATTTGTTATAAAATCAGTGAATATAAGAAGTAACTTTCTACTTGAATTGTAATAGAGTTTTGCAATATATCCTCCCTTCTAAATACAGTATGTTACTTTTAAGAGCTCTTAACTTAAAGATATATGAAAAGGAAGAATCACCCTTGCCCAACGACGATTGGTCTAAACAAGACCGCATAGCAGTGGTAATGTCTTGCTTGCTATGTTTAGGAATATATCTTAGACTTATCCTGAATCTTACCATATGGGTACATTTAGGACGAAGGAGTAGGAGTAGGCTGCCCTGAAGGGGGAGTTCCACTACCATCAGGAGGCCCACCTCCTTGGCCACCTCCCTGGCCACCACCAATGCCGCTGTCCAAGGCATGGCCACCCTTGCTATCTAAGAATCCAGCAACGCCATAGTACTCGTCCGAAGCATGGTTTGCAGTAGTATTGATACCGATTTGAATCCAGGCAAAAATACCCTGGTCAACCGTATCGCCAAGATAGACATACTGAGGAAAAGGATCATAAGATTCGTCCGCCTGGAGAATCGACCACATATCCTCTTCGTTGGTTGTAACTTCGACAGTATTGGTGTTGTAAGGTGCAAGAGCCTCGACCTCTTCGCGCAGATCTTCAGGCCAGAAGAGCTGTCCGATGTGGGAGACTGGACTGTTCCAGACTTGAACGGTGCCGTTGGACGAAATCGATGTATTGGCGTGCGTGAGAAGGTGGGTGTGTGTGGCCCGGCCTTCGTAGTGCCCAGGGAAGATGGTCTCAAATTGGACCACACCATCATGGTCACTGATCTGGATGCCACGGAGGAATGTGGTGTTGAGGCCAGCCTGGGAGCTCACGCCGGAGTAAACACCGGTAGCATTGCAGTTCCAAACATCAGTAGCCAAATTGGGGACTCCTCCACAGGTAGATACGTCAACATATTGAACCTCTAGGAACAAAGGAACTCCATCACAGTGTTCCTTTTCGATAACGTTGGATCGCAAGTACTCGCCGACGATATAGTATGGGCCGGCGGTGACCTCGGGGGATAGGATACAACTGGAGTTGGCGCCAAAGATTGTTTCGAGGGGAGTGAACATATCATTGTTCGAAATGCCGGTTTTGTTGTGATTAATTGCCTCCCAAGCAACAATATCGTCTTCATCTCGGCGGTGCTTTCTGGCAGCTGTTGAGATATTAGTCATTGTTAGATAAACGGATCGATGAGCAGACAAACTTACTTGTCTTGACACCAAGTCTCTCTCGGAGCTCTTGAACCTTTCGGGCCCGACGTGAAATCGACCGAGCCTTCAAAGCGTTCGCATGCGCGGTACCAGAGCATGCGTTCAATGATCTCTGACCAATATTGGCGACAGTATCTCGTGTCTGGATCTGTCTCTTGATGTGCTCATGGTCGTGTTTTTCGCCAGGATGGGCAGTGGCAAAGTTAGCCAGTAGCAGGCCGCCCGTGAATGACAGGATCTTGATGGAAACCATATTGGAAAATGAATTGGGAAGATTGGTGAATGTGAAGTTAGTGATAATTAATTTCCGAGGGCCAAATCTTAAGGTTATATACAACAAAAGGCCCCACCGCGTTGGGCAGAGACTCGATCAATTAGAACCATATAATTCGTAAGCTTCTCAGAGACGTGGACAACTGCGCCCTCGATTTGAAGTCCTACGCAATATTCGTACCTCGGGTCCCCCACAACCCGAACCAAGTATGGTAGAGCCTGTTCTCGCAATTAACAGCCCAATGCTATACAGCCCGCAAGAGTATATTTTGTGAAATTCCGCACCGATCAACGGTATGCTACCACAGTCAAATCAGCGATAGGTGAAAGTGTCTGCCCTGTACTAGTTAGATATTCTCAACATTGATATCTAGAGGCTGGCTAATTATGGCTGGTATACTAGCGTTTACAAAATTTGCCGATCCGGGCCGTTATACTCGCTAGTTTAACGCTAATTAAGGGGCCGTGGTAAGTGGTACAGTACTCCGTACGAGACGCGTAATTGGAAATTCGGAATAGCTCAATGGTCAATGCACACAACACACACGCAATCAGGTTGGTCTGGTTGAAGAAGTACCTGGGCTAGGCAGCTCGTAATGTAGAGATGCTATGCTTGGGATATGTATGTATGGTAGAAATGTGGTCAGACTTTCGTCATGGGAACTATAATGTGGATAGAAGTGAATTCACGGATGCCCAGTCCTTTACGATAGAAAAGTACATCACAGAACCATGGTCCACGTCACTGCTCTACTCCGTAGCAGTGTCAACACACCCAGCGGAAGATGTTCCTTGTCCACAAGACGCAACCCCCCATAGTCACGGCGCAAACCATCCCGATACATCTGTAATGCCCAGCGAGCTTCCTGAACCTTACTACCCGCATCATTTGCACTGACGCCCAATTGTCTGCCATAGGGCATAGCTCGTAGGCTCCCTGTGCTTCGTGTATTCGCTGATGCTGAAGAAGTTCTCCAGTTCTTCAGTCGACAGCAGGTTCTTGAAAGTTTCGGGACTGACTGTTTCTCCACTCCATGTGGCCCTGACAGCTGCGTCGAGGCGGCTGTCAACGCTTGGCAGAGAATCGAAGTGCTTATTGTATCGCTTATATCTGTCCTTTTCTGCGTCCCAGAACTCTTGAATAATCGAGGCCGGGGACTTTTTGGCAACGCTCTCCCGAATCGTCAGTATGGGGACGAATGGATTTCGCAGACCGAGCCCTCCCAGGCGCTCAGGTAAATGGACGAATGCATCAGGTACATCTGCGCCGAAACGGTCTTTTATCATTTGCTTGACGTGGTTGACGGCTCCATGACTGTTTTGTGTGGATTTTGATCCTTCCGAGAACAAGAATCGCTGCATCAGCTGGTAAGTCTCGAGGATACTGTCAACATGTTGCAGGCCAAAACAGTGCGCCGGTTCACCAAACGTGTGGCTGAAGAAGCGGCCCATGCAGCTGTTCCACGTTTGAACCCACTCTAGTACACTCCTGCATTCGGCCAATTGCTTCTTCAGCTGTCTCATATGTTGCTCTACCTGCTCGCGGTCGATTTTCCAGATCCCTGATTCGGGGTCAAGCGACAGATGACCAACTCTGACCGGACCTTGCGGCAGAGCGTCTGCAACATAGTTATCCTTCGCCTTCCCATCCGCTGTGATGTACGCAGAACCCGTTTTACTGAGGTTAAATGTGAGGCCGAGAATTTCCGCATACTGTTTCATAGCAGTCCAAGCCCTTTTGCAGTGTTGAGGCTCGCCGCATAGCCAAAGGTCATCGTGAAGTCGATAGAGTAGCATGCCATCCTGTTGGTTGACTACAACATCCATAACGAAGAGAACAAGCTCGCCAAGAAGCTTCTCCGGTGCATGAGCCATGGGCACTCCGCGACGGCGCATTCTTGGGCTGCCTGTCAATGGAGAGTCTAGAGAAGACTGCACGTTGAGGGGCGCTTCAAGAACCTTCTTGAAGAAGGAAATGGTCTCTTCAGTATAGCCAAAGAATCGCATAGTGGAGAAGATGGTTGAATGGGATAGGCCCGTGGCGAACCACTCCAGATCAGTCTGTACCAATGCTACTTCACCTCTCAAAGTCTTGTGTATGATGGCCTCGGTGGCGAGCGTTTGAAGCAGGCGCTGTTTAATGTTTGGCTTCTTAGAGTTGTCTTGCTCCTCTGGTGAGTCGGTATAGACCCCAGACCCAATGGTCTCAACAGTCTCCGGCAGTTGTGACATGAAGAATGTGCTTTTATACTGCCCTTGTCTCTCGGTATTGGTGTTTGATCGTGCAGTGGCTCCTCTGCACATGTAATACCGGCGACGGTGCATCTCGTCATGGGTAGGCTGAGGTCCAGTGTTCCACTTCCAGAAAGAGTTTGCGGAAGAGATGAAGCTACCCAGAGCCTTCTTGAGATCAACGCAACACCGGATACCAATGTAGTGGATGAGGATTGCTTGCAACACATCCTCGTCCATCCATATTCTATATTTACCATTCAACTGCTGTCTTGGGAGAACAGGAACTATTGTACTAGAGTCAGTCATGCATTGAAACCTTTCACTGTTGGAAGACTTACTGCCATGTTCACCAGCATCCCATTCCCAGCTGTCGATATTGGAGAATCGCATATTGAGAACATCGGCGATTTCCCCAAGAACAACAGGCTTTTCAAGAAAGTCTCGAAGAATGGCCTGTTTCTGGTCGCTCAGCAGGTCCTCGGCGAGTAAGCCGTTGATGCACCACTTGAGCGTCGTGGAGTCAAACGGTGCTTTTTCGCTAAAGATCCGTCGGCAAGATTCACTCATAGTATCTCTGAGTTCTTTAAGTGACTTGGAACTCTCGTCATCTTGTTCGCCTTGGAACAACTCATTGAGGTAGAGGTCAATCTCAACTTCATCGGTTTCCAGCGGCTCAAATACCACTCGCTCGAATTTGTCGCACAACTGCCGCAGCCTCTCTGTCTGTCGATCTAAAACCTCAAAGGATTCTTCCTCTGAAGCTGAGCTTCCGCTCACGGAGGCATACATCCATTCGGTTATGAGCCGAGCGTAGAGGTGGCCCAGAGCTAGTTTCCGACTTGGCACCTCTAGGTGCGACCGGAGCAGCTCCTCATGGGACTGCATAAACTCGGCTGGAACGGAGACATCATATTTTGACTGACTGAGCCAGTGTTTAATGTTCTTGACTGTGGGGCTTTTGAAAGCTTCAGGGTTGAGACTCTCAACTCCCTCGAGAAGAAAGTTGATTCTTGCCACTCGGTCGTTTTCTTGATTGGCCTGTCCTAAGATTTTGTCCTTGCGTGATTCGTAAATGGTGCGCTGTTTTCCCAACTCATTGATTTTGGTGTGGGTTATGCCTCCAAGGGTTTGCGAGAGTGCTAAGAAAGACGATGCCATTTTTGCTAGCTTCCGTTATATGAGGCCTGTGAAGTTAAAGTGGGGATGTATTGGTTAAAAGATTTATCATGAATCCAAAAACAAAAGAGAGAAAGAAAATGTATTTATATGACCTGGACTTTTCTGGCGTTGAAGAAAGCGAGTGACTGTTGACGAAAGCGGTGTGAATAGGATTCAGCAAGAGACAATTAACTGGGGCATCTTCGTGAGGTGGAGTGAGTGACGGCGTGCACGGAGACTAATGCACTTTGTGCTATTAAGATGTGAGAAAGTAAACTATTCACGCTTTAACGAACTGTAAAATGGACTGGGATTCAAATCCTTTGCCTAGCGTAGTCCGAAAAGTAAGCTTGATAGTTAAGACTAAAGTCCCTATAAATTTATTGAATAACCAGAAATTTGCCCCAATTAAGTATATCTCTTCCCTTACAGAGAGGCTCACACAAGAAGTAGGATTTAAAGAATTGCAACCACATACTCGTCAAACAACAAAACATTTTTATCCTGCGTGTCTCAACTGTAGATTTAATGTCTTGTCTAGATTCTCCTCCTATGCATCCCTTGCCGTGATAATGTTCTTCACAATCTCTGCTGCTCGATCCAGAGCCGCCGCAAAGCGTTCTGCGCTCTTCAATGGACTAACAAAGCACACTTCAAGCCTATTGTCTGTTAGCAAGCGCACTCAACTTAACGGTCTAAGGACTCAAGAGACTTACGAATCATCAAACACAGTATAGTTCATCCACACAGACTCTGGATCCGGCATGGTAAAGCCCGGGTCTTCTGCCAGCTTTGTTTCCACCATTGTTTGCATAATCAGTTGCGGATATCCTCTCTTCCAGACGGGATCGGAGAATAGTTCTGGAATGTCTTCATCCTTCTGATCCTGCGACATGGTCTCGATCACATCCATCAGCCGGAAGTAGTTGCGACCCTCGGTTCCCTTTGCGATTTGCGCATTACACTCGCGAGCTGCCTGTAGGAGTTTGGCGCGTGCCTCGCTTCGCGGCACGGCATCGTCAAGAGCGGCGTCGCAAAAGTCCATGACGGACTTCAAAACCACTTGCACGATCTCTGGACGGCCAAGGTGGAAATGTGCCGTCGACACTGTCTCCCAACTGGCTGGCAAGTATCCAAAGTATAACCGACTCGCTAGCTGGATTGTTAGGTCGACGCTAGCCTTGATGGGCGCGGAGTGCCTCAGCAGGAGGGATTTGCCAAAAGAGTTAACGAGGTGTGGGACATATTGCTTTGTGGATGTGATGGCAAGGTAGTCTTGACGGAGGGTCTCAACGTGACTATCAATGGCCTCAGTCGTCACCAAGGGGATCTCCCTGAGGCTATCTGCATCAACAGCAAGGCTACCGTTACTTGCTGCGGTATTACTAGAGTCATGAGTGGTAATGGCACTTTGCAGTCGCTGGGAAAGCTGAGAAACAGTCATGAGATCGATCATGGAGTGCTCGAAGATGGTTGCCGAACGCCCGTTGGCGGTGACAATAAGTTGAGCACATTTATCGTGCCAGCGGTTGAAAGAGTCGCCAATGTAACCAGAGCGGACTCGGTCTGCGCGTGTGACGGGGCTATCGTCGTCGAGACACATGACGAAAACAGAAGCCTCAATGGTCTCAAAGTATACTGCATTTCTGCTGTCCAGTGAGAGTAGCTTCTGTCGGTTCTAAAAGAATGTCAGTTCAATCACAAGCCGAATTCCGGAATATCACTTACCAAAGCCCATGAATCGCGATTGCCAGTGGTCAGCATGCCTGCCCAGGAGCGGTCCTTCAAGTCCAAATCAACGATTGCCTGATAAGTTGCCTTGAGCATGTCATAGGAAGTGTTTGTATCTCCATGCTTCAGCGGGACTTTGAAGAGATGACCCCTTCGCAGCACGGCAACGTACTCATTATCTGGGTATCTCATCATCTTGTCACAGTCGACGTTTGGCTCTCTTACAGCATTGAACAGCCAGGACAATGAGTGCCCGCAGTTAGCCCTGGTACCTAGAAAGTCAGGTTCCAGCCTGTGCGCATCACGATCGGCCTTGAATTCGTACAAGGCTGTAGTCAGGAGCGCCGCTCGCTCTGCCTGGGTGTGAGGTATCGGGCTGTCAAAGTGTGTACCCAAGAAATTACCAAAGGGTGCCAGCGGGTATCTACGCTTGAGATGCAGGGCCTTGAGAAGTAAGTCGGCGATCCAACTCTCAACGTTGGGATCATCAGCCTTGACACGCAGCTTATTGTAGAGCCTACGACCAAGACTACCTGGTGCTGCTAAAGCATGGGCTTTGCGACTGAGCTCGGCATATTCATCTCGAGTGTGAGAGAAGTGGCCGACGCTGTTGAGAAGGTCTTTGACGGCCTCGTCTAGGTCGACGAGTGGGTATCTGGGCAAATCCTTGCAGGTACGGCAACAATAGAAACCATGGTCAGTGTGAGACTGTTCAGGTTTCGATACAGCTGACTCTTCTTTGACAGGAGTATCCTCCTTCGGGTGTGATTGGCGGATCTCATCGGGAATCAGCTTAGATCTTGAAGCAACTGTGGCCGTGAGAGCCGTGATGCTGCCGGCACCGCTCAATTCAGATGTCTGCAGATTGACCTGGAATGTGCGCACCATCCAGTTCTTCAACTCAATACTGACGAGAGAATCCAACCCAATCGTGGCTAGTGACTGATCAACTCGAATCTCCTCCACAGGCCTGTCAAGGAAGACAGCAAACTTGGCGAGTGCAGCGTCTTGGATCAGCTGCTCTGCCTCAGTCATGGTTTTCACACCAGCCAGTGCCTCTGCAAAGTCTATCTTGTCGGTTTTAGTGGTGCCAGTGGCCTTTTTCTCCATTGCATGTGGTAGTAGGCTGAAAACGGGGTTATCGAGCAGATACTCGTCGTTGGCCTCCATCATAGATTGACGCGTTACTGCTTGGATGGATTGGTGCAGGCCATCCCTTCGAGCAGAATCGGTCATGATGTATTCAAAGTTTGCGAAGAACTCGTCGAAAGAGATATCCATGACACTGTTTTGACGAAGGCTTGCCCTGATGGTACTGATTGCGGTCTCGTTCTGGGTTGCCTCCAAAGCGCCGTGGGCATCAATGGACACGGCGCCGATGTTGAGAGAGACATATTGAGTGTGTGGGTGGTTGGCATGAGCCCTCACAAAGGCGTCCTGGAAGCCATTACCTGCTGCGTAGTTCGACTGACCAGACTTGCCAATGACAGAGACGATAGATGATAGTGCGACGAAGAAGGACAAATCGGAGCTAGCGAAATACTTGTCAAGATTGATTGTTCCAACAATCTTGGGCTGGAGCGGCTGCTTCCACTCGTCGACAGTCATTTGGGAGAAGGTTCGGTCCTAGTGAGTGTCAGAATATTACATCAGTCGATATAAATAGCATAAACTTACTCTCAGCGCCAATGCGCCTTGCACAACGCCTCTAATGGGAGGCAATCCACTGCAATACGAGACAGCTTCCCTCATCTGCTCTTCGTTGGTGATATCGCACTTCAGGATGTGAAGCTTGCCACCATGTGCTTCCACTGCTGCCACATGTCTACGTCTCGTCTCGTCGTCGATGGTGCGTCGAGAGAGGGAGACGATATGGCCAGCTCCACGCGCAGCGAAAAAGCGAGAAATCCGCGAAGGGAGATCACCGAGACCTCCTGAGATGACGTAAGTACCATCTTTGCGGAGTCTGAGAGTCGACGGCTTTGCTGGTAGGCATTTAACTACTGATGTGGGTTGCGCCATAAGAACAACTTTTCCAATGTGCTTTCTTGAACTCATCAGCCGGAAGGCATCCTCGATCTGCTCGATGGGATACTCGTTAACTGGCTGAACCGGGCGAAGTGCCCCTGATCCAATAAGTTGGAGGATTTCACCAAGCATTTGGTATATCTGCTTGGGCTTCCGTGCAGCTAGAGTTACCAGATCAAAGGTGTTGAACGTGATTGACTTCTCGAACGAGGCCAAGCTTAGACGGGAGGCCTTTTGCATTTCACTCTTCCCCAGTTCAATAAAGATGCCCAGGCTTTTAACACAGTCAAGACTGTCTCTCAGCATCTCACCCGTAGATGTGTTGAGCACGACATCCACACCCTCTCCGCCGGTTAGACGCATGATGCTTTGTTTGAATGAGCCGGACTGGCTGGAATAGATGTGACTTTGCGGAATACCGTACTGATCTACAAGAAACTGCCGTTTCTCGCGGTTTCCAACTGTGCAGAAGATCTCTGCTCCAATGGACTGGGCAAGTTGGATCGCCGCTTGACCAACAGCTCCGGATGCAGAATGTATGAGGATAGATTGACCCTGTTCAAGGCGAGCCAGGTTCTTGATGCACTGATATGCCGCCACATATGCATAAGACATCGATGCTGCAGTAGTGTTGCTCATTGAGTCGGGCGTCTTGTGGGCATGGTAGCCGTTGACGCGAGACAGGTTGCTGTAGGGCTGAACACCAAAGCCCATGACCCTGTCTCCCACCTGATATAGATCCTTCATGTCTTGCTCAACGGCTGTCACGATACCTGCGAATTCACCGACCATTTCGCTATCGGAGTTCGTTTGTCCCAGGGCCACACAGACATCCTTGTAATTGACGCCAAAGGCATCGGCTTTAACTTCAATTTCACCGGCTCCCAATTCGGACAAGTCACCATCCACGAATCGGAGGGAGCTTAGCAAGCCAGGAGTGGCTACTTCAAGCTTGAGGGCCCTGTCACCTTGATGAAAAGCGGTCTCTGTCTCAGCCGCAGTCTTTGGGTCGTCCCAGCTGCTTCGAGCCCATTTCAAAAAGGTAACATCTGGCACCACCCGAGGAATCGACACGCGACCATTCTGGTACGCGAATTCAGGTTCCAGAGACTTTTGATCAATATTTTTGGGCCAGAAGCACTTTTTCAAGATGTCGGAGACTGTTTGCCCGGCCAACTTTGGGTCAGGAGCAGGATCACGGATGTCAAGGGTGACAAATCCAGTGTTGCCACTTTCGCGACGAAGGACTCGAACAACAGCATTCACCACGCCCTTGTATGCTGTGGACACTGGGTCGGGAGTATCTTGAATGACGACCCAGAGGATTCTGGCCTTTGAGGCAAGAAGAGTATTGAGTGTTGTGAAGAGTTGAGGTTGAGGGTCGAGGAGTAGAGGTGTCTCAGCCCGATCAATAATCAAGTAGAGCGTGTCCTCGCTGGTGTCCAATCGATCCCAACTGCTCTCGCTTATCTCCACCTCTGTCGAAGTAGCACCGATATGCTTAGCAATCTGGTCAATGCCATCATCAGCAGCATCTTTGATCAGCACAACTCTGTTGTTTCCCACCGTATGTCCATTGGCCAACAAGGGCACAGCTTTGGAAACCATCATGCTATTGCGCGCAACATGGATTCCGCCAAAGCCGTTCCGTGACAGGATCTTGTCCCATTGTTCCCTGTACATCAGCGCAGTGTCCTCTCGGAATTCGTCCTCATGAGCCCACCATCCAGACAGCGTGCCAAAGATAAGACCAATCACTGCGCCCTTAGGTGAGTTCTCGACGAGGATCAGGCTTCCACCGGGTCTGAGAAGCTTTCGCACATGCTCCATCGTAACGTCCATCCGCTTCGTCGCATGCAGAACATTGGATGCCACGATAACATCATAGGATTCGGGCTGGTAACCTTGCTTGAGAGGATCTCCTTCCACATCTAGCGTCTTGAACTCCATAAAAGACTCCCAGTCGGAAAATGTCCTGCGAGCCTCTTCAAAGAAGCCACTTGATATGTCCGTGTACGTGTACTGCTCAATAGGGAGGCCTTCACCGCTGTTGCGGCCGGCAATTCCTTCTAGAAGTCTCTTTGTGCACCCTCCTGTCCCAGCGCCAATCTCCAAAAAGCGAAGGCGTGGATTCTTAAAGGTGAGAAGTTGGAGATACGCAACTGCAGCCTCATAGTCACCACTGAAAGTTCCACCCTCGTAAGCCCGTATCAGGAGGTTCCCCTCAAGCATGACGCTCAGGGGTTCAAGTGTACCACCTAGGATGCCGGGAAGGGCTCTACCGACACGTGCAAGCAGTTGTAGCTCGGGTGCGTCAGTGAGAGAGTCAATCCGCTGCAGTATACCGACTTCGTCCTCGTTACTCAAGCCTGACATGATCTTGCTGTAGTAATCGGAGTTGACCCACTTCTTCATCCATCCAAGATACTTGACTAGATGAGGGCTCGTGATCTCAACGTTGTTAGCCTCAACGTGAATCAGAGCATCTCGAATCCAAATCGATGCTGCTTGGTCAGCTGCGCGAAAGCTCTCCTCAGCTTCGACAGCAGAAACCTTGCTGCCTTCATAGTTGTATGTCATGTTCTCATCCAAGCCCAGTGTGGAGGAAAGAAAGTGAGAGAACGACGTTTCTGTCATAAAGTCTGCGTCTAGGTTCCAGTCTAGTCGGTTTACCTTATCCTGAACGAAAGGCCGGTTCTCATCTTGATGCGCCTCACCAATGGCTCTGAGGTTGACCAAAAGTTTGATGACGGGTCTGAGCTCACCATCGCCATCTTGTTGAAACACCCAAGACTGGCCTGTAGATGCTTTCAGCCCATCGGGTTCGATCTGCATGGCGGCAGTCAGACTATCGCCTGCTCGTGCTGAAATGTTGGCGTCAATTTCAAGCAGAGTAATCTTGGTCGGAACACAAGGAGCGTTTGACACAAACTTCTTGAACAGCATGCCACTGAGTTGGTGGACAGCATCGAGGGTGATTGGGTGAATGACGTGAGGTCGGAATGAGCGATATGGCATCAGAGTAGCCACGTCTGGAATGATAATATCGAGAAGGCCTTGTTTGTTGCCGTACTTCAGAGAATCGATGGGACTGAAAGCCCCGTCCCATTGGTTGCCTGTAAGCTTAGCGAACTCGTAAAACTCGGCCTTTGTCATCTCCAAATCACAGCTCTGTCGGGCATCGTTGAGTAGCTGCATCGACTCTTCTTTTCGCAGATCTGCTTCTCTTGTCCCATTTACCTCATCATCCTCAGTGTTATCAAACTCGAAAGTAATCTCACCCGAGCAGTGCTCGGACCATGATCCATTGACATTGTCATATGACCATATTCGGAATGACTCCCAGCGACTGCCTTCATATTGATGTGAGGTGGACATACTCAGCAGTACTTCAACTTCGCCAGCCTGCTCGTCGTTGTCCGACTCGTTGAGGACAATAGATTTTGAAATAGCTACATCACGGAGGATGAACTTTGCAATCGACTGTTGAGCGTCTCTCAACTGCACAAGCTGCTTCATCGCCTCAATAGCCATGGTCAGATATCCTGCTCCTGGATACAGTGTGAAGCCCTCAACTACGTGATCACGCAGCCAAGGCAAGGCGTCCAAGTTGATGTGGTATCTCCAACGTGGCTCTTGAATGGTGCTCGCCGGGTCCAGTAGACCGAGTAAGTCATGTGGTGCGAACTTGCGAAAGCGATGAGCCTTGCTAAGTCTAGACTCGTGCCAAAATGGAGCAAGATCCCAAGGATACGATTTAAGATCCCTGACAATCTCAGGCTCTGCTTCATCAGTCATTTTGAGTACTGCCTCCAGATTGACCTTGAGCCCTAGCTCGAAGGCCTTGCCGGCAAGAGACAGCGTTGTCTGTACAGCGTTTTTATGGCGAACTAGGGCAGACAAATATTCGAATTTGAACTTTGCGCTTCCTGGTTGTGTGAGTGTTTGACGAGCAGGGCCTGCCAAAGCTGAATGAGGGCCGATTTCGATGAAAACGCTCGTGTCCATCCCTGGTTCATTCTTCAATTGATCATCCCGCAACAAAGCCAATGCCTGGCTGAATTTGACTTGAGAGACCAAGTTATCTTTCCAATAGTCGGCGCCGAATCCTGTTGCCTTGATTGTACCGGTAACACTTGAGTAGAATGTGACACCGCTGCGTACATCAGAAGACTCGATATTTCGCATTGCTTCATGGTAATCCTGTGCGATTCGCCGCATATGATGTGAGTGATAGGCAGTATCGACTTTAAGCTTGCGTGCAAAGATTCCCTCGGCGTCTAGTAACGACTTGAGCTCATCAATTGCAGCCACATCTCCCGAGATTGTACTGCTCGATGGGCTGTTCACGCAGGCTACACTGATAGTGCCAGTCGTAATCTGGTCAATGTATCGCTGGGCTTCAGCCTCTCCAAGAGTGACCGCCATCATTGAGCCCGGCACTGTGGCCGCTGCCTTCGCATTTAAGGAGGCAACACCACGATGATAGGCACTACTGAGTATTAGTCTCTTATCTCATAGGATAGGCAATTGACTTACACAATAATGGCGTTATCTCTGCTCAGGGCACCGGCAGCATAGGCAGCGGCAACTTCACCAGAACTGTGGCCAACTACCCGGCTGGGCCTTATAGAGAAGCTATCAAGCAAATCGACGAGGGCAATCTGGATGGCTGTGGTCGCAGGCTGGGAAATCTCAGCCTCGTTAATCCGTGACTTGTTGTCCGCCTTGGCTAGCTCATCAATGAGGCTCCATGACCCTCCCTCCTCACGGATTGTTTTGTCCATAGCTACAATCGACTGTCGGAAGCATCGTGAGGAGCTGACAAGCTCACGCCCCATCGCGTGCCATTGCGCGCCTTGCCCAGAAAAGACAAAGCTGAGAGGTGCGAAAGTAGACGCCCTCTTTGAATAAACTGTTTGGTCTAGTTCTTCTAGCAGCTCCGCGGATGTCGACGCGACGATAGCTCGGCGGAATGAAAGAGCAGATTTGCGAGCACCTAGCGTGTAGGAAAGACTTCGTAGAGACTCAGGTTCTAGTTGGTGAGTGACAGCCCACTGCTTGATATTCTCAGAGGTTGACGACAAAGCCTTCTCGGTTGATGCACTGAGAACAAATAACTGCGGGTTAGAGTCGGCATTGATAGCAGCATCAGTGGGAGTTGAAGATCCATTCAAAGAATCCAGGTGGGCGGTCGAGGATCCATTGGTGGCTCCATTACTCAATTCCAAGTTATTCTTATTAGATGATGTCCCGTTTGTATGCCCGTTGAGCTGGTGTTTGGAATCCGGAGCCTCGAGAATGACGTGGCAATTGGTTCCTCCGTAGCCAAAGGAATTGACTGATACTCTAGCGGGTCCATTGTTACGTGGTGTTGGTAGCTTTGTAAGTTCACTGGGGATCTGCTAGCATGTTAGAGCGACTTGAATAAAACTGTGAGAAGTGAAGCCTATACCTTTATCTTCTTCTCATAGAGCTTCAGGGACGGCTTTGGTTTGATGAAGTTGAGATTGGCAGGAATCTGGCCATGCTTGAGGATAAGTATGGATTTCAACAAGCCGGCAATACCAGAGGTAGCCTCAAGATGGCCGATGTTCGTTTTGACTGAGCCGATATAAAGGTCATCTGTTCTACCAGAGTCCTCGCAGAAGACCTTGTTTATGGACGCTATCTCTTCGCGGTCGCCTGCTTGTGTTCCCTGTTCGTTCTTTAGACTGGGACTTCTTATGACTGGCTCATGAAATCAAACTTACAGTGCCGTGGGCCTCGACGAATGATGTATCGGCAGGGTTCAGTCCAGCCTCTTGGTACACACGGAGCGAGAGAGCAGCCTGTGCTTCACTGCTTGGTGTATTCAGGCCGGGCGTTTTGCCATCTTGGTTCATACCCGAATTGGCAATTATGGCGTGTATCCGGTCACTGCCCTTATGATTAATACACCAAGCGACTGCAAGGGATCCGTGACCTACCCATCTCTAAGTGCGTTGTCTAGACGCTTGAGGACTATCGTAGCAACGCCTTCGCCGCGTCCATACCCAGCACCTCTTGAGTCAAACGCATAGGACTTTCCATCTGGGTTCAGCATTCCCATGCCACTCACTATGTGAACATCAGCATTGTTTTCCTTTCCGATATGAATCGCACTCACTTATACTTAGAACGTCTGGCTGAATGACGAGTTGTGAGCCACCTACCAAGGCGAGATTGGACTCGCCCAATCGAAGGCTGTGACATGCTTGATGCAAGCCAACCAGACTACCAGACTATATACAGTCAGTACTGCACCCGTTTAGTAACTCAATTCTAAGACTCTTACGCAGCCAGTATCAATCGTCATGCAGGGACCTCGTAGGTCAAAGCAGTAAGATATCCGGTTTGAGAGGACTGATATAGTGTAAGTAACTTATTACAGACATCGCTGGCTTTCTCTATTAACTCACTAGATTCACCCGTCCCATTCAAGTGTGTCCTGCCAATTGTCGACAGGTCCTTGTGCCCCATGCGGTCGTAACTCCTCTCGAATATGCTGGCATAAACACCAGTATTAGAGCTACGTAGTGTCTCAACAGGAATACCAGCATCTTCGAGAGCCTCATACGTCGTCATAAGAAAGAGACGCTGTTGCGGATCCATTGAGTTTGCTTCCGCAGTAGAAATTCCAAAGAACTTGGCGTCAAACTGGGAAATGTCATCTTGAAGGAAATACCCGCGCTTAGTTACCATGGACTGCTTCGCATCTGGGTAAGCGTCGAACCACGCATCCGCGTTCCAGCGGTCTTTTGGAATCTCTGTCTGTCCATTGCGACCCTCAGACAGAAGTTGCCAAAGGCTATCTAAGTTATTAGCTCCACCCGGAAGTTTACAGCCGACACCAATGATGGCGATTGGGGCTGGAGTGCTCATGGTTGGAAACAAGATATGCTGATTTGCTTCGATGGTAGTCCGATGGCTCTAAGGTTGGCAATATGAGAAGAGCTACAGATACCAAACAATCTACACATGTTACCGTTTCTATTATGGGATACTATATAATGTTTATCAAATGGCCATACGTCTTTGTCGTAAACCGCGATCTTTCCCCTCTTCGAAGGATTTCGCAATAGGCTAAATTGGACGGGAGTTAAAAACCAAGACCCGTCAACAGGATGCACACATAGAGGGGATTATCCTCATGATCTGGTGGTATATAACTGTTTTGCCATCCTAGGCAAAATCGGAACAACGGGCTCCTTGTGGCCAGGCGTAGGATTATAGAGGCATGAGGCTCCACCATAGTACGATATAAGGCTGTTGAGGTCACTATTTAGCTCAGAAAGACAGGCTAGTAGAATACTAAGATACATAAATGCAGTAAGTAGAAGGTGGTGTGTGGGTATAGGGCTAGATGAACGCGTAGCATTTACCCTGCCAAAGACGGCTGAAAGCGAACTGCATTGCATAGTATATCCGAAAGGATTCTGAGGTTGCATCAACTAGTTTACTATGTAAGTTCGCATAGGATAGGCCTGGGATATGTAAAGCTCTCCTTATTGGTCGGAAGCCGATGAGCCGCATAACTGTGCCTCACAGGAGCCAGATCCTACAGCTTGCTTAGCGCCTTGGGCCCTGAGAGGCCGGCTAAATGCTCCTCTACCAGCGCCCAGGTCTCGGGTGGCAAGAGTCCCATCATCCACGTATTGCCCTGGCCATCTTTTCCGCCCACTTGGAACATATTGCGAGCATGCGTGGTGTGCTCGAGTGAAGTCCACTGGTGCCAAGCGAGCTTGCCCGGAGACTTTCCATGACCATCTTTGGCGGGGGTGATAACAGCGGGGGAGAAGTCGATTGAGTCGAAAAAAGCCATTTTACTAAAGTTGGACACGACCAAGATGAAGGAGTCCTCAGCCGCAAAGACGGCCGGGATCTCCTTGTCCTTCGCATATGACTCCCGCAAAAGATGCAGTTGTGCATGCACTTGAGGGGCCTTGGTCAAGTTCGCCACGGACTCCCTTACCAAGAGGGCGGTTCTCGCTAGCGGCTGCTGCCGAAGCGCTCGCAGCGTGGTGTTGGTCGAGGTCGAGAAGGTTGCATTGGCGATGAAGACGGGGCTAGAATCGGGCTTGTCCTTGCGTTGAGGAAATGTTTCTGGTAGACAGTGTCTAGCCTCATACATGCCCATGATATGCACGGGACGATCCACCGCAGGAAGGATACTACAGCAGAGTCGCGCCGCCCAAGCAGATAAGATATCAGCGTCGCTTACAAATTGCCCATTGAATAGCGCTCCCTTTGGAATGACTTCAAGCCTATCCGAACCATGTCCACCGACGAAGTTCATCTTGATCTTCTGCAAGGCCGAGTCTGGTAGCACGATCATGCGTCGCACAGTTGTCGGGTATGCCGCGACGTGCTCCAAATATGTGTCGTAGGTCTTTTTGAAAGCTTCAGGACTCAGCTTCATATCAGCCAGAGCATAAGGCTCCTTAGGTGGCACTGCGCCAATATCCTTCAAAGGGTCGTCGTATGCGCCCATAAAAGGAGGGATATCGTCGTAGCGCCCATAAAGATCCATTGACCAAGCCAGGACCAGAGCTTTGATTCCCATGAAATCGCATACCAGGTGAACCCAGCGAAGACTGATCAATGTTGCGTCGTTGAAGAGAGCTATGTGGACGCCAATGACGGGCTCTCTGTGACTAATGTGTTCATCAAAGTCCCGTCCCCATCCAGGGCCGAGGGTCAAGGAATTGAATTGCTGAGTGATGCCAGGAAACAGTTCAGCCTTGCCTCTTGCCCTCGGGAGGTTCTTCGCGACAGGATGATCCGTGGTTTTGACTGGGAAGATTTCCTCTGAATATTGAAATGCCGGACGTTCTTGAGTATATGTTCTTGGTGCGTGGATCTCAAGCTTGCCGGCCTCGTTAAACTGCAACCGACCACCTAATTTTCTCCAGTCGCCCTGGCTCAGAAGGTGTGTGAGAGCTGCGCATAGCTTCTGCGTGTCGAGAACGGCATCAAATCGTAAAGTCCAGTGTTGCGTGTACCGATTGATAGGAGAGTCGTCAAACTCATGCAAAGGGAACACAATGTCAGATGGAGGCATTGTGCCCTGACCAGGAGCTGTAGAAGACATTGGCTTGTTATCTAAATGACTCAGTCAGGCAATTTCGTAAAGACTTGAAAGAAGATGCTATGTGTTGTGTGGGTGATTGAAAGATCTCATGATGACTTCTCCCCTAAACTACCTGACAGAAGTGTGGCATAGCGTTTTAGAAATTACCCGCATTCCAGGATCAGGTCGGGCGGCTCGGGCCGCTTTCCGGTTAGGTGCTTTTAGGCTCTCATATTTCCCTCGCTTGGTATTTATCCGGACTGTTAGTGATTGGTTTCAAACTCTTCAGAGGATCATGGATTGCAATTTGAGTAATTACCCTCGGCTCGGGATCAACAAAAACATTTACAGCCATACCATGGCGTAGTGTGATATGGCTTTGAATGCATAAAATTAGTGGAACCTTCCTTACCCTAAACACTTATCCTTCTCAATGGCATGATCCTCAATGTAAATAACAATGCAGGGTAATAAGTAAAAGTAGAGGAATAAGTACGGAAGAATTCTGTTCATGTCTATATGTTACAGAATCCAAACTTCCCCAAACTTTTCGTAAGGCTTTTAATTGTTTTATTCATTCACTCTACCGGCCCATAAACTGCTGAAGTGTAGATTTGGGAAACTAGTGAAAGCTTTTAAATCGCTGTGCCTAAAAGAGTGGTCTCCACTGGTTAATGCCTCTCAGGTTATTTTGTCTATAAATCCAGTTTAATAAAAGCTGTATTGTGAGCAGGGCTTGTAATGAATTAAATCTTGAATGGATTTTTCAGTGTCTCATTCAACGAGTTCTTAGCTAGAGAGGGTATGTCTGAGTTCAACTAATTATAGATCTTATCTTATCGATAAGATCATACATATAATTGGAGATAAGATTAACGTGTTTAATAAGCAAGTGTCCCAGGCAAGCGAGTGTCCCAGCATACTATATACCTAAAAATAACCTACCCTATAGCTTTTTTAAGCTTAAATAAAATAGCTATAATTATAGAAAAAATACTTTTTAATATAATATAGCTAACTTTATCAAAATATATTTATAATAGAATTTTAAATATTTTATTTTATATTTAAAGCCTAAAAGTATAATATTTCATATAGTGTTAATAAACTTTTAGGCTTTTAGCTAGTTAGGAATTTTTAAATAATTTATTAAGACAAGATATAATATTTCTAAAGACTTCAATATAAGTAATTAAAGTTATAGCCATTTTAGGCTTAATTTGAATTTTTAAATGGGTTTTTAAAAATTGGATTTAAGGTGAAAATAAGACTGGGACACTCGCTTGTCTAGGACAGTCGCTAATCAAACTCGTTAGGGATCTCTATTTTCATGCCAACACTATATTTTCCTATCGTTTAGCGGAATGTAATTAATTTATAGAAAACACATTATAATTTGACCATTAAATAAGATAAATAAATAAAGGTATTAATTTGACTTTATTTAAATAGTGACATCACTGATTTAATTTAAACTAAATGTTAGGCCTGGGTTGATATACAAATCAATTTTATCTTATACATTACGCGACCTTTCCACTTTCCGCCAGCTTAAGACGAGAGTCACGCCACTGTAAACAGTCAGTTTCAATGCCATCCGGTATCCAACGTAGATTCAGCTTACCTTGCCGCATGAGATCGGCTCATATAGAGGAGGGTGATCCTCATCAGTACATGTCGGCACAACCTCGCAGACCGCGTCCGGATTGAACCCCAGAAAGAAAGGCATGGCATAACGAGATGCCTTTTGCCGGTTATAGACACGATGCACAGTCGACTTGAACCGGTTGTTAGAGAGCCTCTGTAGAAAGTCGCCTATGTTAATGACCAGGGTTCCCTCGATTGGTCGGGCGTCTAGCCACTCATCGTCCGCTGAGAGAACCTGCAGACCACCCGACATATCCTGCCAGAGCAAAGTCACGCACTGAATGTCTGTGTGTGATCCAATTCCGACGTCAACATCCTCGGTGTTGCCCGTGTCGCTGACATCAGTGCCTGGGTAGTGAATGTGCACGGCGTCGGCTCCGGGAGTGGTAGTAATAGAGTCAAAGTAGTCTTCGGGTAGTTGGAGAGCAAGTGCAAAGAGGCGGATAAGCTTGCGTGCCAACATCAGCCGTTTTTGATAGAACTCGGTAAGAACAGGGCGGAACTTCGTAAGATGGCTTGTCCCATCCCAGACGTAATCTGTGGCATCGAAGTTGGAATTGATATCGTCAACTCGATCATGAGCGGGGTCAATCCGAGTGTCATATCGCATAGAGAAGGTTTCCTTTTTATCTACAAGATATAGTAAGTATACATAAATAAATCGCCATGTGAATTAACGATTTCCCTACCTCTAGTTTCTTTGTTGTTGATTTGCGTTACCCCAACTCCATGATAACCGCAAAACTTGCCGGCTTTATCAAACGCGACCCGATCCTTGTCTTCTAAAGATTGGTCGAAGAAAGCCTTGACCTGTTGAACAGCTTCCTGGATCAAATCCTGAGGAATGCCGTGATTGCAGACGTAGAAGAACCCTGTATTTTCTGCCGCTGCTTTAATCTTGGTGGCTAGGACTTTGCGTTCAGTTTCATCTCCATCTAGGGTGCTGAGGTCTATAATAGGCATTTCATCAAGCGTCGGAGTGCGTGGGTCGCCGCAGCGCACTCGGCGGGAGACAGGTCCATTCGGTGTCATCAACTGCACCGTTGTGAATTTCGCAGCTGGAGCTGTGGTCTCAAGTGTTGTCGTAGCCATTGTGCCTGATTTTAAGTGCTAGAAAGAGATGGTTTCAGAACGCTGCGATGATGAGAATGGTATTGATGCTGAGACGGTTCTGCTACTGCTGGCGATGATGATGCAAAAGTGGAGAAAAGCCGATAGCAGATAGCGGGGAGATCTGGTTAATAAAATGGCCGTTTAGCTACCGAGACCATAAATACGTACCCCGGAAGTGGCCGCCTTATATATAAGATAACAGATGGGCGCTTTGAGGCGGGCAGCGGAGTCGTTTTGGCTGTGTAATACTTGAATTGGCAAGCTAGGCAAGCTAGGCAAGCTAGGCAAGCAAATGCTAAGGCAAGTTGATTAGGGCACTGTTAATTTTAGATTAGACACAGTACGGAGATCGGCGGAGACGAGAACCACGATTGCCGACGGCCTTATCGGCTGGAGTTCCCCTATCACCTAGATAAATACTGTCCAACTGGCCCCTGCACCCCGAGACACAATCCAGTGGAAGAAGCGTATGTAGATTTACAGCGTACCCCTGCCTTTAGTACGAGCTACAGACTTCCTGAAGATAACAGCGTCGCTACCGTTGACTCCACATGTGCCGATGCCGTTATACCCATCTGCCCCTCAAAGTAAACCGTCCACTTACTTAGCAGTATTGATCTGCAACTATCGGATATGGCACCAGTACTCGGAATAATGGAGTTTTATGGATCTGACCTTATCTCAGCGTAGATAATGTGGAGGAGTCTCTCTTCCTTATCCGCCCGAAGTCGATTGGCAATTCTATAAACATCGATGCTAGTCCTATGTTTGTAGACCATCGTGCCTCGAATTAACCCCTGTCGTAAAAAACGTGGGAAGAACCATGACAGCCCTTGTCTCCAAGGTCCACGACCGTCTTGTTGTCAAGAAGCAGTGTGCAGATGGCACTACCGAACCAGCCACTTTTCTTGACAATGACTCCATCCGTCCCACACCAGTTCAAGACCGAACTTGGACTTCAATTACATACTCTGCTTTCTGGTTTGCGGCTACCGCAAATGTGAGCAACTTGTACGCGGCTTCTACCGGCCAGTCGGCTGGCCTCAGCATGTGGGAGGCTCTGGGCTGCTCATTCGGTGGCCAGTTGGTCGCTGGTTTTCTCATGGTGCTCAATGGCCGTGCTGGTTCACTATACCGAATTCCCTTCCCCGTCGCCTGTCGAGCGAGCTTCGGAACTTGGGGTGCGTTGTGGCCGACCTTCAACCGTGCTGTTATGTCTATTGTCTGGAACGGCGTGAATGCCGTTCAGGGAGCCCAGTGTCTATAGTAAGCCAAATTCTCCCATTAATCAGACCAAGACCAAAGCACGACGAAACGACAAACTTTGGTCAAACAGTGCATCATTGGATTTTCACTAACCGTATCACCCCACAACAGCGTCTTTCTCCATGCCATCTTCCCATCCATTGCGAATATCCCAGATATCATGGGCCCAAAATCTGCTCTCAACTCGGCTCAGATGCTCTGCTTCTTCCTCTACTGGTACTGTACTCCGATTCCACCAAGCAAGCTCCTTTCTACTTGGCAACATGTTTCTAACTTCACTGGATCGTGGCAGGATGATAAATTGCGCCTTTCTTTTCATCCCTGTACCGCGCATGAAGAAGCTTGTTCACATCAAGGTCGGTGTGTATTTTGCAGCCACCATCGCTTTCGTCGCCTGGACATTGTCATTATCAGGCAGCGTTCGAAAGACCTTAGCCGAGCCATCCACTGTTAACGGTTCGGAAAAGTCCTGGTTGATCCTCAAGTTCTTCTTCCTGGGACTTGCTAGCTGTGGCACCTTTATATCCAATGCCTCTGACCTGCAACGTTATGCCTCTCGGCCCAATGACGTTATTGCCGGCCAGGTATTCAGCTTCCCAATGTCCAACTTCTTGGTTGGCGTTTTCGGTAACCTGATTGCGGCTGCCAGTAAAAGTATTTTTGGCGAGGTTAGTCACCATTCTTCAAATTAAAATTTTGCAATATCATGGATATAGAATCTCGTTGCTAACTGCCATCTTCTCAGGTCGTCTGGAATCCACTTACGACCTTGGATATGCTCATGGAGGGCGACCGCCATACATCTGCAAATCGCGCGGGCTGTGCTTTGATCTCGTTCGCTTATGTATACTCAACCGTCTTCTCCGCTATTTTCGAGAACTCCATTCCGTGAGCTTAGCCCGACCCAATCATCCATAGCATGTACGAATCGTTACTGATCTGTTCTTCCTCACAGCGCCGGAAACGACATAGCAGCTCTAATGCCGAAGTATATCACAGTGAAGCGTGGCTTCTTCATCTGCGCAGGTATGAAACACCCTCTCCCTTCATATGTGCTTGGGACTCGTTACTGATTGATGATTGAACGTCTAGTTCTTTCGTATGCAATCTGCCCGTGGTACTTGCTCTCATCTGCAGCTGTCTTTATCAACTTCCTGAGCTCCTACCAAATATTCCTCAGCGCTATTTCAGGTATCCTGATCTGCGATTACTACCTCATCAGGCGTGGTCTCTTCGACATCCCTATGCTTTATTCGGGGCATAAGGACTCTACCTACCACTTCTTCCATGGTTTCAATCCCAGGGCGTTTATAGCCTATTTGATTGCTATTGCACCTAACTTCTATGGGTTCCTCTCCCAGATGGGTGTTAATGCACCATTAGGGATCCAGCGATTTTACTACGTCGCCTATCCTGTCGGGCTATTATTAGCGTTCGGAAGTTTCTGGCTGATAAATGTAATCTACCCGACAAAGAATATTCCAAAACTCTCCGGGTGGCAGGAGCCTAAAGATTTCGTGGAGGACCATGACGGAACCTTTACTAACGTTGTGATTAATTCTTCTGATACAGCTTCAGGTGATCAGGAGATGGGCAATGACGAGAAATCTGCCATGCAGAAGTATTAAGCTATTTAGTGTATTAGCCATCCACATATATCTATAATAAGAACAAACTAAGGCTTGGTATACATTCTAAGTCTATAAATAGAATATCTGAGAATATTCAGATCAACAAGTACTCATAGTACAACATCTATGTCAGGATTAAATCGGAACTCTCAGACACGTCTCCAGTGGTTATCGCATGCACTAGACTAGGGTCACATCTTTAAGGCATATATGCTCCACCTCAACAGCCTGTCCATCCATAATTTCATAGACGAAGCACTCCCCAATAAACTTGAACTCATCCCTGCTGTCCACTGACCTCAAGGCAGACGGTATCGGACACTGAAATATACACAGCATCCCCCACATTAACATGTCCAGGGAATAGCCCCAAGTATCCCTTACTTGTAACACCTAACCTTCGATTTCTCAATGCACGTACTAAAGCTATGCGTGCTTTTTGAAATGTCTGACCAGTGTTCGTTGACCCAGACTAGAGAGTTCAATTCTGCCTTTGCCCTTGGGGCGTAACTGACGAGCCGAGTATGATTGCCCCGGAAGTGAAGGTGACTTTCCCGTTGTCTCATCGGTAAGGAAACTGAATACCTTAGCAAAGGCCTCGGGACATCTTGAGATGCCTGCGTCGTCTTTACCAGTAACAAGGGTTTTCCATAGAGTTTCAAAGGTAGCACCCTTTGAAGGGTCCATTCTGTATGTCTGAGGCAAAAGCGACAGATGTGCACAAGGCCGTGTTCAAAGTCATCGGGTTCTGATAGCTGAGATCCGGATTAACGAATATGTCGCTGACGTTGACGATTGTGTCAAAGAAGACGCCGGGAGTAGTCAATTTATTGCGTCTGATTGTTGCCATCGTCTTTCCACGGTTATTGATGTGGTTAAAGCGTCCACTTGCGTCGTAAATACCGCTAGACGCGACTGGCGCACTGAGTGCAGTCATTGAAGGGGGCACCCTCCAGTCAGGAACCCAGGATGGTAGATCTGATGATTCGTGCTCAACTACTCCTAGAACTAAGGGAAGTGTCAATAACGGGTTTGGTTCATCACTCCGTATATACTGTACTGTTATATCATGGTAGAGACCGGCTGCAGTGTAGTCCGACGAGTAGCTGACTCTAACTCCTGCACTCTTTTTATCATTACAGATCCCAAGAAGGCCATAGGCCCTATCTCTGGGATCAGAGCACTCAGCATGTCGCGTAGCAGTTAAGAAGGTAAATAGGACGTAATATACCACATAGCTATTCTTCAAGTTCGCGATGTTCTCCACTGCTTCGCCTAAGGAGACCTGAGAAGCTAGGGTTACAGAAAAACTTTCTGCTAGCTTACGCGAGATACCGCATGAATTGAGGTACATGCAAGCCTCTGCCAGTGTCTTCCACGTATGAAGCTGTCACCACAAGAAAAGTATGTGCTTTCAGCTGCTGAGAGTACAGCCTCCTGGATAATCCAGACCCGCGTAAACCATTGTCGAGAGAGCAGCTCGCATAGATATTTCCACTGTTTAGAATCAGCTACTGGAAGACCAAGCCTTTCCAAATCTTCAAAGTCGGGGTTGAGAAAAGTGAACTGCAGACATGAAACGATCTGTTCAAGCAGTTTCAGTGCCGCATCTGACCCAATGCTGGCCTCAGCGAGCCAGATAACTGTGCTTGTCGCGAGGCTATAGATTCTGCTCATGAGTGGGATTTGCTGTGACTTTTCATTGTTGTCTTCCTGATTGATACAGATCTGATCGATCCACATCATAGTAGACTAATAAGGCTGTCGAGATTGCCTAATCGCAGCCTCAAATGACTTTGTTATCTTCTTAACGAAGCCGTCGCATTTTATGGCCCCATTGAAAACCGGAGGACCCCATGTATAGCTTAGAGCTGTAAAGCAAATGGGCTTAATGTAGTCTGTGCTGGACATAGCCCATGTCGTCCAATACTCAAGAGCCGTGTGGTTGAACTCGACTGAGCAATGGAAGAGCCCCTTCTAGCTTTTCCATGCCTGTGCCTGGTTTGATCTGGAGCACTCGAATCTCATAAGGGTTAGACATTGGTTTATATAGGCCTTGGCCAGCGACACGGGGTAAGCATTGCGGAGATGACTGGTGCTTGATCTGAGCAACGAATGCGTCTAATAGTTCTTGCTGAAATGGAACTAGCCCGGCTCGGGCAATAAATGAGCTGTCAGAGACACTATGAGTCTCTAATCCCAGCCCTTCGTGATAAAGGTTGAGGGTATCGGTAGCTCTTGAATCCATCTTGAACTGCTACAGTATTGTTGCCAGGGAGAAGTAAGGATCTAAGAGTACTACCCAACTGCTGCCTGATTCAAGAAAATGGTGACCGCACTAACTATTACTCCGAGACATTGTTTATTTCTAGCAGCATAGCCTACTTTCTCCAGCAAGGTAGGGAACCGAGGCGGCGCTTATAACGGCTAAGCAGACACTAACTCTACGGAAAATTATCGGCTATTACTCAGCACTATATAAAAATCAAACTCAAGAAACAGTCTTAAACTTTATCACTTCAAGTTTCATCAGTCCCGCTATAATACCTCAGTAGATCATGAAGAGACATAACATGACGTTGCGCCTTGCTGGTGTTGATGAGTTACTGCAAAGCAACTCACAGGATGACGCTGAACTGGCGCTCTTTGAGCTATGGGATATGTTGGAAAGAGATCGAGGTGATCCGCTGCGGGTAAGCGACATTATACCACACGTCCTGCTACGAGTAAGGGGTGAGCAAGAGTACTACGGTTTCATCAAGTGGTAGGTTTTCCATGGTTCGAAACCACGAACCGATAACCGCAATTCGCCATTCTTTGACACCAAGGGAGCCAATGCCTGCGAATCCCCTCGCGCATTACTGCAGAAAGATCTAAGTCGTAGCCATGTCGTTGCGCTTACACTTCTTAAACTGCGACTCTTTCTCGATCTGGATGCTATATCCAGTGCCTGGTTCGATAACTCTTTTGGATTCGCCGGTACTATTGACTCTATTGATCGACGTCTCGGAGAACTTGCAGAAGGCATTTTCGAATCATCCGACTCAAGTAGGGTTGAGAGACTAGCCAGAAACATCCAAAAACAGTTTCTTGACCTGTGTGAGCGGGTAAATGCTGCGAACCCCTACTTCTGGGAAGGCCTTGCTACAGAAGAGCTACCTTCTGTTGCTGTGCCTCATGGATCTGGGTCTCGTGAGAAGGCTCGGCTCGTTCTGCACCACTGTCGACGGGCATGGGAAGAAAGCGAAGATGTTCTGGCGATGGCTGAAGCCGATACCGGGCGTTATGTATGTGCTTATGAATGATACAAACCAGTGGAAAACCCGGTATTATTGGAAAGACGACGTGGTACTGGACTTGCTTTTCCATCCAAGATCGAATATGCTGGATCAACTGACTTTCTGGAACGCGTCAGTGTTGACAACTCGGCAGGTCGCGCAGTCTTTGGGGATAAAGGGAAACTACTGCTCTACACTGATGGTGCTTGTCTAAATAATGGGCATCATGATCTCCGTGGAGGCTGGGCCGTATATTTTGGGATGGCTACTCCGAAAGGTGTCGTTGATTCTGCATCAGGTCGTCTGGAGAACCAAGGTCCATTCGGAGATCACAGCATTGCTACCAGCAACCGAGCCGAGTTACGGGCGGCGATTGCAGCGCTCCGCTTTAGCGATTGGAAACAAGAAGGCTTTCACACAATTGTCATTGCCACTGACTCAACCTACGTACTTGACGGTGCTACAGCCTGGACCAAGGGATGAGTACGTAATGGATGGAAGCTACGAAGTGGCGACGATGTCAAGAACAGAGATCTGTGGGAAATGTTGCTTGGAGAAGTGGAAAGATGGAAGATTCAGGATGTGGATGTTTGTTTGTTGAATATTCCAAGGGGACGCAATGCGAACGCAGACTTTGCTGCAAAAAAAGCTGCTCGAATGATGCCGGACACCGTTCAGTTCACTGATATCACATTGGGCTCTACCCAGGCTCCTTCAACGAATAATGAGCTTCAAACATATGTACTCGCTATTTGCTTGGCAGGCGAATCCATGTTTCAAGATTTATGCGGAGACTTGATAACAGGAATTCGGGCCCATGTCCGCTTAACACCAGCCTATAACCCAGAGTCTGCACTCAGCTTCCTGAACGGACCGTCGCCACCGTCTATGGTTCTTATCGCAGATGCAGAAATTGCTCGTCACAGAAAGATTTGGGAACGAATTTAGATCATATGCGAAACGGGGCCACTGTCGTCATGGCGGGCTACTTCAGCAGCATGGCAACTACTGGCGAACTTCAGCGTTTGTTCACGATAGCCGGTGTACCCTGGAGAAGAGGATCATACTACAGGGCTGATATCAGCTTGCAACCTCGGGTTATCGATGAGCATCTGACCAGTTGCCTTCCAAAGAGCTTCAACGAAAAGTGCTCTTTTGTTGCGAAAGTCAAGAAGTCAGAGGCTTGGTATGTTGACGAAGATACACCTGGTCAAGCTGCAGTAGCGTTCACCAAGGTGGGTCGGGGCGACTGGGATATATTGGATCTGTGAACGTGGAGCTGTCTAGTGTTAAGACCGCCTGTGCTATGTTTAGCCTTACTTAGACTCCGCCTTCGCCTTCGAATGGAACAGGGCAAGCCTCTTAAATCTGTCCAGCATGGAACCTATCGTTTAGGGGCTGGATGCAAGGGAGATACTTAATATCTACTCTGCATGCCCACCATTGGAAGTGGTTTGCTAGATCTGATACTAGAATCATATATTATGCGCTAGGCTAAGATGCTCATTCCTACCCAGACACATTTACCTGTCCGCGATCCAGTTATTCTTGAAAACCCAAGACAACTCAGGTCTGTCTAAAGCCCACAACGTCTTCATTCGCTACAAAGGTCTACAATGGCAGCGCCAATTAATTTGCCAAAAATCCAGATAATTGCCCTTACCTAAACAATAGCCTGTGGCTGCACAATAGACCTCCCTTGAGCTACGCAAATATCGCAAGGGTCGCTCCATAAGTTCCCGGCTTCTTGGAAGTTACACAAATCAATGATGCAACAATGAAGTGGCAGCTTTTTCTTGCTTTTGCTACCACGTCAAAGTCTGCTGCTGCTCTTGAGCAAATTGGGGAACCTGAATATGTTGATGGGGCTTGGTGCTATACCTACCTGTCAACCTATCTCGCACCTGTACAAGTCGAGACTGCTGAGCCGGTCTTTCCCACGGCGCCGAACTTTCAGACAACCCGTGGAATTCTCCCTCCATATTTTACGAATCAATCGACCGCTGTGCCTCCATCAACCGCTCTGGAGGCCACAGAACCTTTGGAACCTATCCAGATCTCAACATCTGGTATCGGCTTGTTTTCATCGTCTGGTCTTGCGACCTTGACCGATTGCCCAAAACCAGAACCAACAAACCCCGGGAGCATCACCGAGCCTGGGAGCCTTTCACCCCCGACTATAGCAACATCAATCCAAGCTTCTGCTGCGTCTTCTACAAGATCTGCAGCCCAAGTCTCTGGCCAGGCTGTCATCTTCCTCATAGAACCAAGAGCAGGTGATAAGAAGCGTGACCTTGTTGAAAGAGACCTAGGAGGCTTCGTCGGTGGCGATACTAGCAACTCTAAGATCTGCACCTTTGCCACTACCTTCAGCTTGGCTGCAGGAGAGCTTCTGGATGGAGGTAGCCCCATCTACTACTCTTTCGGCGATACCTTCAAGCAGATGGCGCAATCACGACGGAATTCACCACCTCGGACGGGATTCTCGCGTTTGTGAACCAAGGCTTGCCTGATAACCAGGCTGACTTCTGTCAGGATCCTGATAGCGGCGAAGTATTTATTACATTCGGAGGAAGTCCAGCAGGTTGTGTTCCCATTTCGCTACGTGTCATTGAAGGTAAATCACTCCCAAAGACCTTGGTTCATGATATTAACTGCCGATAGTTGAGCGATGTCAAGATGGACGCATTGTCGGCCTCGAATTATCAAGTACCGTCGGTAGCCAGCCATCTCAATCTACTCAGACTGCTAAGCAGATTACGACCACTTCTGAACAGGCGATCTCAGCCTCCAACTCTGAAGAATTGCTTCCGACAGACACTGCAGGTTCATCCGCGTTCACAAACCTTCCCGAATCCATTGGCACTTCGTCTGTCGCAATCGAAACAACACAGTCAATAGATAATACAGAAACAACCACAGCCACTCCAGGAGACCATTTCCCAACATTTCCTTCATTTTCGCCATCTTCCCTCACCACGGAATATTCCACTTCCTTGGTCTTACCAACCACGACTTCAATCCCCTTCCAGTCTCTTAGCTCTTTTTTGTCCTCTTACTCGATGATAACTGAGTCGGCGGTATCTTCTTTCTCATCTATTGACTCCGCCTCCTCTCCTGAGACTACAGATTCTACCACTGCCTTCATATTACCAACCACATCATCTACAGAAACTGAGACCGCGACTATCGAAGCTACGAGGACCTCTGATGAATCCAAAAGTGTCTCTGCTGAGTCTACAAGCCTCAGTGCAGATATCTCAACAACCACTACTGCAGACATAACAACTACAACTGTCGAATACACAACCACAACTGCTCGCAACAGCGTGGATCCACTGACGACTGTAGCATTGGCTAACCCGACGCCTGTCTTTGATGACAGCTTTGACCACGTTGACGAATTTGTTGCTATTGTCTTACCATTCCCTGTTGGAGGCGATACCACCGTCTATATCGGTTCAAATGGTGTGGTATCAGTTGGTGCTGGAGCAGATGAGTTCAATAACGATGCACTTCCCTCCGAAAACCTCCCACCTATAGCTTTCGCACCGTACTGGGACGACTTTTATCTCAGTAGAAGTCGTGGTCATACTATCGTCTATGAAGTGTTCAATGGCCAGTTCGGTAACGAGGTTACTTTTGAGTTTGTTATCGGAAAGTTTATCGATAATGGCCTCTTTCATTTCGAAGTCAGCTTCTTAGAGTCTCAACCAGAATCAGTCAGGTTTCAATACTACACTACGCCCGAAAAGGGGTCTAGCGCAACAGTTGGCATACAAAATCGGAACACTGGTAAATATATTCTGGTCGAGTATAACCAGGCCGATAGCACCGCTAATGGGGCGTCTATTATTATGTCTTCCCAAACTGAAGACCGGATAGATCTCACTTTTGATAATTCTGAGTGTGGAAAGGGTGCGGATCGAATCTAGGAATATTCCATATTGATCGAAAGTTAAAGTGTAAAACACTTCTATCTCTTTATCTACTTCTAATTAGACTTTGAAATAAATGTTTATCTACACATCTTGATATGAAAACAATCTAGCTTGCCTCTGTCTAAGTAGATCCAAATACCAGTGATTTGCGAGGGAGAAGCAAAGCAGATGTTTAGCACAATGACTAAGCCAGCCAAGCTGAGGGCGTAGTATTACCTGCAACCCATCCAAGGCTTGTACTAACCGCTATTGTCTGCCTCTGCTTAAAAGGTCCTATTGTAGAAGTTCAAAGTTGACAAATGTCCAAGCCCATTGACCAGATAGGCTAGACTTAAGTTACGAGGCATAGCGCAAGGGATACCTCCCTTTGCGCCACTGCGTGTGCACTGACAACACAGACCTTGCAAATTCAGCCATTCCCCATTAGGTATAGGTGAGCGTCTGGTGACGTTGGCGATCTGAGCCGCGTATATAACATACCTCGAACACCTTGTTTCCCATCACAACCCCTTCGTCCACTTCAACAATTGAATTATCACATCTTATTATAACTCCCTTGTTCAAGAGTTTCACAACCTAACCACCCAACATGAGCAATTACACCACGGTCTCTGATGGCGTAGTAGTGACCGACAATGGGGTAAACCTTATGTATCCCCTAACTCTTGCCGCTCTGTATGACTGACAGCACGCGTCTAGATCCTACCCCCAGCGAACTGGACAAACAATTTCGAGGAAATTGGCGGCGACATTATGTGGGGGGAAGGCGGCCAAATTGAAGTTGAGGTCCGGGGGCGTGGTGTTGAAGGGGATATCAGGCCGCACTACGGTATGGCGCCCTATACGGGAGAGGCTTTATACCTCTTTGAGGTTGGAAGTGGCCAATTCTTCTTCTATAATGCTATTGAAGGGTCCATGTTGCAGATTAGAGATCAAAGCGATCTGCAAAGTATTGTCACCATCCTTGATGATGACAACCAAGGGTTATCAGCGCTTGATATTGAGGAAATCTAGCTCCTTGCCTTGAAGGTCACCAGGGGATAGTCAGGGATTATCTAAGTACGATAAAAAGAGAAAAGCCTCTCACTTCAAGGACTGGTATGCATTGCAAGTATAGGGGTAGCCATACTTACCAAACCTCCTTGTATGATTATATTACCGCGCATTTATCATAAGTCTACTCATCAACGACGAACAGATATCATTCTTTTTCAGTCGTAGACAATAACGTATGAAGACTTCATGGCATACTTACAATTACAATGTGGCACGTTCTTGATGATAGGTCACCATGCATCGCTCTTATCTCAGTGCTCGGACCTCTTTTTCTATCAGCTAAACTGCTAGAATAACATTCTAGGTAAAGATCCACTGCTGATTCTTGATCTTCAATTGTAAAACTGGGGAACTAGCCAAGCCGAGGCGGGGTTCCAAGACAGCATAACCAAATCAGGAAGTAGCGCTGCCAATCCTCAGTTTTGTTTACAGCTGAATCGATAGTTGCAGTCCACTACCTGACACCGGAAGTGGCTGGGAGTGAGTTGGAATGTCGATTCACATCACCGCCAACGAAAAGCTCGTCCAAATTTCTGTGCAACAGCTGTGCCGCAGTAATGAATACGGGTATAACATTTGTGTGCCCGTCGAGATCTGTACCAACGCATCGTGCAGTGGTGACCAGCGATCTAGTTACATTAATATCATCTGGTCCCGTTAGTTTACCACGGTGTTTGTATTTATCCATGTTATTAATAAAGCAAGAAAATTATTTACACCCAGCGTTTACAGTAAATTGAATTCCTTTAACTCAGATCAAATTAAATTTAGAGCTTTACTTATTGGATTTGACTGGACTATAGGGTATGTTGCATTTTTCTACAGGGTAATTATTTTCCTCCTAAAAGTTAGAGAGAGATATTTTATCTACTATGGCATCTTTTCAAACCCTTATCGATAAGATAAGAGCATAAATACTTCAATTCAGATAATTTAATTCAATTTAAATATAACCTCTCTAAATCAAATCAGAGGGCCTTCAAATTATATAGGGAAAACCCGGTTTGACTTTTGATTTGTTGGGAGCCCTAGCTTTACCCAGCTCGACATACAACCCCCATTTCAAACGCTACCAACAGCCTTGACATTCTCGTCATGCTCGATCTTGCTGGCTTCTTTGAAGTCCACAGAAGTGCTCCATGAAGAAATACCATACCACAAACCGCCAGAAGTCAACTTGGCTTTGGTCTCAGTTATGTATGTAACTGTGAATGGAACCTTGATCCAGCCTGTTTGCGCAGTGGCCCTCGCTCGAATGATAGAGTAGGGCGGGATGAGAATGACCAAGGAGCTAGAACATCGCTGGGTCGTTATATCCGTCTTGGTCCAACTGAAATCAAAGTTGGCCTCCCATCTAGTTATTGCCTCTGCCACTGCCACAGAAGGTGTTCCAACTAGTAATGTGGTTAGCAAATGAAGTGCTAAGGGTGAAAATAAATATAGATTACATACCCTTTGCATGTATTTCGGCATGATCTTGAAGCCGACACCCCACGTGAACTCGCTTGTGTGAGCATAGAAGTGCTAACTATATTATGAAACCAGGTCTGGTAGGTTCTTTTAACCGTGAAACTAGATCTGGACAGTCTCACTCAGTGGCCGAAAGATGAGGAGAAGATGAAGTTGACTGGTGTAAGGATGGGCTGATGACATACGCCGGCAACATGGTAAATCTGACTGATGGAGCTGTATGTCTTTCCACGGAGAAAGAAGCATTCCATGTGAGTCAGGTCTTTTAGGACGTTCTCCCTAGTGTTATCGAGGAACGGATGAATGACCTCTTGGAACCATTTCGGCAAGCTCTAAATGAAAATACTCAAGATCGATTGAATGACCCTATGAGGTAACACGCAGATTGGTCCGCAGGCAAGCAGGTTAGCCACATTGCCGATAAGATGTATTACGAAACTCAACTAGTTAAGAACATGTACAACAAAGTGATGGAGCAATTCCGGAAGCCGAGCCTCAGATGGCGCGCTGCAGTATGTACTTAGAGGGCTAAGAAGGGGACCACAAGTCGACTAACCAAGTAAGTTTGTTGAAAGCAGCCACCATTACATGTGCTGTTATACGTGGAATGGACTTGAAGAGCTTTCTTATGGAATATTACAATATGTGAATTAAGTATTACAAAAGTGACTATTGGATTAAGTGGTGAGAGGTAAGGTAATAGGTCAGAATAAAGTGTAAGATCAAGAACCGCTGGCCAGGAGAGTACTGTTAACCTATTAACTATTAAGGTTGTTAAATAAAGGGAAATCCCAGTCGGATAAATATAGGTAAGATACGTTTTCTCCCGTCCCACCAAGCTTTACTGAGCTAGTTAGCTTTTCCTGTCCTTTAACTCCCGAGACTCGGCAGTCTTTGTTATCCGGGGCCCAGTGAAAAATGACATCAGCAGGCTGAGCGAATCGAGCCACTAACCACTGTAAGTCAAGGCATAATACTAGTTAGGTAAAGCGCAATGCTGATCAGCCACTAGGGATATTAGGACTGCCCTCTTTCGGGAAGTTTTGTTTCCGTGCTCTAGCGTGGATGCTTCTGGACTATACGGTCTCATAACGGTAGCCCGGCATCTTTTGGTCGGATCAGACTGCTTCCGAGATTGGAAACACCTATCTATGACTGGTAGTCAAATACTTTTGATATGTTTAAGTGACTCTTTAACCATAATTTACGATGGTACGATGAAGAAGCCAGTTCAATCCATGCAATTGGTAGCAGAAAAGAATACCCACGAGCATACTTAATATGTCCCAACCATGGATTTCAACAGCGGCGCCTCCCCACAACGAGCAAAACCACGACTACAACCACGATCACGACCTGGACGATGCTGACTACAAAGTTGATGTTGAAAAAGGGCTGACTGACGTGTCAGAAAGCCTGCCGAAAAGACCAACCCCAGCTTACTTTACGACAAACCCAATAACCTCAATTATTACGGAAGGCCACTGGCCTCAGACCTTACCGACGGGGCCAGAAAAAAGTCTGCCGGACCCGAAGAACGATGTTACAAAGTCAATACCAAGATCCCCAAAATCTGCAAATGAAGCTTCGAGTCGCTGGACACTGTTCCATCTCTGGTTCAATACATATCGGAAGTTCTTCATCTTGTGCACCTCGTTGAACTTGGCCGCCATGATAGCGGCTGGACTCGGCCACTTTTCCTATGCCGTCGAAAACTCTGGAGCAATGGTGCTCGGGAATCTCCTCTTTGCTGTACTCGTAAGGAACGAACTGTTCCTAAGATTTCTATACCTGGTGACTATATATGGCCTCCGAAGTGTATGTAGAAACATCCTGGATCTATGGTGTGTGTGCGTGCTAATCAGTGCCATCTAGTGGGCTCCGTTAAGGATACGGCTGGCAGCAACCTCAGCTCTGCAACACATTGGAGGACTTCACTCGGGATGCGGGCTTTCGGCAGCCGTGTAAGATTACACCAAACCCTTGGCAACTACCACTAACAAAGAATGTTGATAGCTGGCTTATACTTAAAATCATCTATATGATACGTCACCGCAAGATGCAACATAGCTCTGTGATTGCAACAGGTGTGGTAACAAGCACACTCATCTGCGTGTCTGTTATCAGTGCCTTTCCATGGATTCGCAAGTAGGTCTAAATCTAATTTTGGTATGGTCTTGGAGCAGAAATAACATGAACTTGACAGTAATCACCACAATTCATTCGAGAGATATCACCGATTTATCGGATGGTTAGGTGTGGCAGTGAGTAGGCCCGCAAACAAATCTAATCAGCGCTGACCCAGAGCAGATGACTTGGGTATTTGTTATCCTCGGCAACATCAACGATGCCAAATACAGCAAATGGCAATCCAGCGGCAAGGTTCTGTTGAGTGGACAGGAAGTATGGTTTGCCCTCGGTATTACAATACTGTATGTCTCTGCCCGTACCTTACTTAATAACAGTCACTCATTCACTTCAGCGTCGCTATCCCTTGGGTTACACTTCGCGAGGTCTCGGTACAAGTCGAGTTTGTAAGCGAGTCTTGTCACAGCTTGCCTTTATACCAGCTTACTAATGTCGCTTAGCCTTCGCCCAGAGTTGCTATTCTTCGGTTTAACCGGGGCATGCAGCAAGGACTTACTGGTAGGATAAGTCGAACTGCAATTAAAGAATTCCACGCCTTTGGCATTGTCAGTGAGGGTGTTGATGCCCCCTGCCACTACATGGTTTGTGGCGTTCAGGGTGACTTTACAAGAACACTTGTCTCAAACCCCCCTAAAACTGTGTGGACAAGACAGCTCAAGTTTGGTAAGACCCGCTTGAGCTTCATATATACTAGCCCTCGCTCACAAGTTAACAGCTGGCGTCGGCCATACCTCGACCATGTACAAGAGAGGAATTCGAGTCTGCACCGGAACTGGTATTGGAGCTTCTCTCTCCACCTGTATCCAGAGTCCAAATTGGTAAAATTTAACAATACGTTTTAAGCACGTAGGTGCTAACTCTCGAAAACTAGGTTCCTGATCTGGATTGGTTCTGATCAAGACAAAACCTTTGGCCCTACGATTTCTGGTCTTATTCACAAGTATATCGAACCGGAACGGATGATCCTGTGGGATACGAAGAAGCATGGTGGACGGCCTGATACTACAAAGCTTCTTAAAGAGACATATATAGCCTTTAGGGCTGAAGTAGTGTTTATTACATCTAATAGACTGGGAAACGATGATATGATGCAAGGATGCTATACAGGTATGTTCTCACTTCTCATACATTGGACTTTGACTAAGTATCTATCAGCTGGTATACCTGCATTTGGGACCCTTTGGGACTTTTAATAATATGTATTTATAGAATTGTCGTTCTTATATAGAGATAACTTGAAGTTATCTAATACTGAAGTAATAAATAATTATCGTATTCTGTAAAGTAGTACGTAGGACTGTAGGATACGTATACAAGTCAAATTGGAGTCTTTAATACACACTCTGCTTTATCGAGTCTCTCGTGAAGACTGCACCACCTGATTGTAGCTAGACATTGGCTTCGCGAACTACATTGTTACTGTCGTTCTGTGCTTCATCCACCTCAGCTGACCATTGCGGATTGTGGCTATGACAGCGGCCCGTACACACCTGAACTTCACTGGCCATTCCATCACAAAGCAAACAGATGACCTATGTCTGATCAACCTTTCTTGAAGCATCGCCGAAAGATCAAATGAGATAATTGGATTATTATTCATATAAGCCCTTTAACCAAGCCAATGTCCCAAACCTCGATGAGTGCAGTATGAATGTGCCTTGCTTGCGTTTAAGTGTAGAAAGTACCGTAGGCCTTGTAGACATTGAGATACAAGATCTATCCAGCATATCTCCATCCCACGGGCTCTCCAGCAGAATCTTCTGCAGCTTTCAATGCCTTGTTCTTCTTGGCAACATACCACTTGGCAATTAAGACAAAGATAATGGTCAGGCCACATCCAGCAATGATAGCACCACCGCCAGTCTGATAGTAGGGTTCCTGGTTTCGAAGAAAGAAGTAAGGCGTAAACCAATGTGATACAGATGACACACAGTTGGCATAGGCAATTAGAGCGGCGCGCTTGGTACGAGGGCGAGGTACAACAGTGGTTTCCCATGAGATTTGAAGCTATTCATACCATCAGTAAGGATCAATTAAGTTCTTTCTGTGGGATAACTTACATTAAGACCAACAAAAGGACCGATGACGAGAAGAATCATGGAAAAGTATCGAGCACCGACATTAAGTGTTGTGATCATGACAATACAGCCAATAACGGTGAATATAATGGGTAAGATAATGTGATAGCCGTGCTCCAAGCGTCTACCAGAAGACCAAGAGATAAGCATGGTCACGATGAAGGCGAGGATGGGGGGAGGGGCCTGGATGAGGTATGTGGTAGTACCAGAGAAGCCAAGTGTTGCAACAATCTTTCCATTCTGTTAGCAATGAAAGACACATAGAGGAGCGGGACTCACTGAGGGAAAGAAATCCTTGTAGGACTGTGCAATAATTAAGGCGAAGTGAATTACCGCAAAGATATGGGAAAAGGGATCCTTCATGCACTGCAGTTGCAAATGTTAGTCATTGTTAAAAGTAAACAAGTCGTTTGTAAGACTTACCATCCAGAAACCGGACCAGTAATCTCCACTATCGTCCTCAGAGATACCACCTGCATCAACTGCCTGACGATATTGAGCCATAGCAGCCTCTTCTTCAGTGATGAAGTATGTGCCAGTCGAGTCCGGAAAGTTGGGGATGAACCAGAAGCTCACGATCGCCACGAGGATGCTCACAGCGCCTTCGAGGAGTAGAAACCATTTCCATGCTCGCAAATCAGCGACGCCTTCCATATTCGTCAAGATGCCAGCCGCAAGAAGACCCGATAGGGCCTGAGAAATCGTGTTTCCGGCATGCCAGACACCCATTCTAAGAGGAGATTCGTGCTTTGTGTACCAGGAAGAGGTCATGAGGGAGACCGCTGGTACGAAGGGACCTTCGACCAACCCGATAATAAAACGGCATAGACAGAAGCCCCATCCGGCAGTAACAGCAGGCATGCAGATGGTGACACAAGACCAGGAAAGCATACAGATTGGTAGGAGGATTCGAGGGCTTCCCTTGGCGATGATGATGTTGGCAGGGATCTGAGAGATAATATAGCCGACGTAGAACATGGAGATGCCCAGAGACCAGATTGTATCCGTCATATGGAGGTCCTCCTGCATACCGGCGAGTCGGGCGTTGGAGACGTTGATTCGGTCAAGGTAGCTTTTCATAGTTAGAACGCATTGGTAAGGGCATGAGTGTGTTGCTTACTTCATGAGCAGCATGGCTGTTACCATGGGGAGGAACTTCAAGTCAAGCTTTCGTACCAGTGCTTTCTCGAGCGCAGCCCGTTCCTCGGGAGTCTTATCCTTGATGAGGTCGTATCGTTCAAGAACCTCATCTCGTACAGTGGCATTTTCTTCGTATTCGACATCTCGTTTGATGTCCAGAGAGCCAGACTTTGACTGGAGTGAGCCTGGCATTGTCGAAGAGTGAAATTCTGCAGGTTGTCGAGAGTTGAGAATGGGGTAGGTATTCAGATCAAGCGTAAATGATAGCTTGGTGATGAAATTAATAAAATGGACGGATCAGCATATTTTATAGAATGCCGGGACCACCCATGGTGATGGGTGCCAAGAGGTTTTGCTGCTGCTGTATCTTTCCATGAGTCGGTTCATGATCTGGACTCCCTTTCGACTGATATAACTTCCCCGCATCCCCGCGTTTACCAACCGGAGAGGTGGAGTTCAGGTGAATTTTGGGTTGCGGGGGCTAGTGTCGGATTAGATCCGTCGGATAAACACCGCCAGCCGAACTCAGCTTTTGGCTCTCGGCGGGCTGGGGCCGAACGATGAACCGTGTTGGACGAGGGCTGTAGCATGGAGGCTAAACTAGGGTCAAAGCCAATGGTAGACAGACAAGTTAAAATCCCGAAGAGGCATAGTTTTGGACAAAACAACGCAAGTGGATGGGTATCTCCCCCGGTATGAAATCTAAGTACTGCTAGTCGGATGTTAGCAAAAGCTTAAACTTGAGCACTGACTCCCACGCATACCTGGAGACTACCCTGGCCCTCCATGATCTTGGTAGAAAGTGATAGCAAAAATTGCTGGAACACACTTATGACGGCGAACCTCGTTGAACATTGTGTAAGCAGGACAGAGGCTTTGCTTACTACCTCAAAGGTCCGTGCAAACTCTTGCTGATTTGGTTGAGGCATACGCTGCACAAGACAGAGGTAAACAACCGCAGCTGCCAGGATACTGTAGGCGTCCAGGAACGACACTGTTGCCGTACTACTCCCAGAGCTATTGTAGAATCTTTCGATCAACCTCTTACAGGAACTAACTGTATCGGTCTCAATCTCAGGAGAATCTCCGAGCGTGAGAAGTGAGTTTGCTGGGGCGCTGGGCGTATGGGTGACTATGAGGATCATTGCTCGGCACGCTAGTTGATCCAGACATTCGGGCGAACAGCCACCCAAGGACTCAACATTGTTTGTTGGGGGAAATTCTCTCCAGAAACAAAGGTTGCTATACGAGAATAAGGCACTGGGCTGATTCCCCCCGCAGATGTCAGAAGTAAGCTGTGCATGAACCAGAAGGTGCCGACTAAGAGCAAGCTTACTTCTTACCTGCGACGGCAAGTCTGACTCTTTATCGTTTGCTGGTATCTCGGGTATCTGAAGAAGTAGCATTAGTAATGTTGCCTTGGTAATCAACATCCCGTGCTTACAGAAACTGAAATATCATCGTCGGATATACTAAAAGGTCGACCCATGGAAGAAGATATACAACTGAAAACGCCGTTAATTCACAGAACATGAAGGTCTAGACAGGGTACGAACCGGTCCCATAGATAAACTGTCCAAAATAGCCACTCAATTCGATAACTGCTATTTCCACCGAGTCTAGCTTGTGGGGTTGCAGTTTTATGTAGACCAGAAGCTATACAGTTCGTCATAATGAACCCCATTAGATGCCACGTAGACCCTCCCGAAGGGCTAAACATGGAGAAGACGGCTAGAAGAAGCATACAGTGCAGAGTATCTAGTGGCTCCTGAGAGTGAAGGATTGATGGTAGCAGCTTCACAGCTTCAGCATGGAGGTTCATGGCTAAGGCTGAGAAACGACTTGTATCTGGTGACATACTAATACCGATCGCGATAGCCAGGTATGTATTGAAGTGAGGGAGTGCAGTCTGATCCGGGTTGCCAATCTGCTCATTACGGTCAAGGACCTTGTTATACTGCTCCATAAGATGTTCCTCGTCGATGTAGGGAAGCCAGACACCCCAGTCGATAAATCGTTGCATGTGGCTTAGTGTTAAATCTCGTGTAAGTGGAATGAGTTGGCCATCTACCAGAGAAGCATGCTGTGAAGTCGAGGCTGTGGAGGGATCCCGGCCATCTACAGCCAAGGCTGCTGAGATGGACTCGATTATCGAAAGTTTGTGGGGCTCGTTGCTGGTATTGACACGGGATTCGGCCATGGCCTTATTAGACAAGAGGCCAATGGCACTCATCGTATCTTCAACAGTTGACTGCTCATCCCCGTTTGCCAAGGAGATTCTAGTTCCAGGGCCGACGTCTATCTGTGCTTCAGTGGAACGTCGTCTTTTGCCAGTGATTGGCGAGATGGCTTCTGGGAGACCGGAGGGACGCCGAGCCTGGATGTGTTTCTGCTCTGCTGTGTTGACCTTTTGCTCGAGTTCGGCCACGCGACGCCTCAAAGATTCGACATAGCTACTGTTTGTTAGCTGAAGGTATTACATGGTTGCCGTGGGACTATAATTACCCACTGACCCTGGCGTGCGTGAGGCCAGCATCCTCTGCACTAAAGTCAAATTGCTGAGACCGGGCGACGCATCCGACACCGAGATCAGCGCATGAACTACACGCTGGGCGCAGTTTATCACACTGGGATCTATCAGCCATCGGTCAAACAAATATGTAAATGGCTAGCCTTACTTTCTGCTTTCGCTTAAAGCATCGCTCACAAGCTAGACTGTTCTTCTGTGGCCGCGGCTGCGTCTGTGGATTGGACTGTGAGGAGCTGGGGCTGCGACTAGCCCGTGCAGGATTTGGATCTGAGAGGCGGGAGTTTTCTCGCCAATCAGTTTGCATGTTGGACTTACTCCAAGGTGATACCAGTGGGAGACGGAGCGAGTCCGATATGCGCTGTTGTTTCGGAGGGGAAATCTGGGGACGATGCAGGTTTAGCGGAGATAATACTGTGATCACGTGGCTAACCAATTCGAAGTAGTTAGGTAAGGCTACCTTGCTACAACAGGTATGGGGTAGGGAGCAGAAGACGGGGTCGCAAGTAGTTTTCTTTCTTACTCGCTTCTCAGATCGATGAATAATTTCAACAAACGATTAATTTATTGTAGGAGTAACTATCTATGCTAAACAAATTTCATTCATCTGGGACTTTTCCTTAAGCGGTAACTGGTACACCATGCGAAACTCCATTCGTTAAGCCGTTAGCTATTCCATTTGTAACAACACCATTCTTGGCGGTACCATTTGTGGTCACACCGTTGGGGACCTTGGGACTTGTGCCGTTTGCTTGTGCTGCCTTGACAGAAGCGTTCAAGCTTGCCATCTCAGCACCTCGCTTGCTGGCGGCACCCATGAGCAAAGGCCCATCCGTAGCAGCCATGACCCAGCGAGCTCCCATCTTGCAAAACTTCTCAACAAGATCAAGCCGGGCATGGAGACCTCCAACGCCCAGCCACTTTCCGTGCTTCTGGCAGGCCGCAAGAGTGCGCTCGTAAGCTTCAGTCAAGCGAGGGTTCTCGTAATCTCCGGGGATTCCCATCTCAGCTGTCAAGTCGTTGGTGCCAATCAGAAGCGAGTCAACACCCGGAAGAGCGGCAATCTCATCAACCAGCTCTAGAGCCTCAAGGGTCTCGATCATGGGGATGACTAGCGTGGCATCGTTGGTGACGGGGTTGGATAGTTTTGCGGGGATGGAGCGGAATTGATGATGGGGAAGGCCGTTGGTAGAGGAACGGAAGCCAATGGGCTGGAACTTGGCAGCATTGACAACATCTTGGGCGTCCTGAACCGAGCGTATATGTGGCACCACGACGCCCAAAGCACCGCCATCGAGAACCCTTGAGACGAAACAGGGGTCTTTGCTGGGAACTCGCACAATAGGGGAGATGCCAGCATAGAGAGCAGCGACACAGAGCTGGCTTGTAGACTCAAGGTCCAGGGATGAATGTTCACATTCGATGAACAATCCATCAAAGCCTGCTGTCTTTGCCATGCCAACAATCTCAATAGACTTGACAAGCTTGATGCTCATGGTGTAGGCAACTTCATCGCGGAGGAGCTTCTCTCGCATCGAGTGGGGAATAGGTGCGACAGACATGATGAAGATGGATTGTTTGTGATTGTTAAAATCAATAACAGGTAGTGAAGAGTAGGATAAGGGATAGTCCTTAATGTTTAATAGGTAGTGATGAGATTAATCAAAATACAATCAATGTTATTCTCTCGCATATTAATATACAATTGTGAAAGATCCAAACAAGAGTAACCATCTTAGTCAAGTTCACCCATCGGCCGTTAATTTTCACATCCTCTCCATCTCCCAACTCGTTATCTCCCCCAAACTCCCCACGTTGGATCAAAGCCGAAGCACAGAGCCGAGAGATCGCGGGGTCGGAGTGGGGCCGCTGAGAGCCCATACCAAGCATCGGACATTGTCCGCCATAACAAGCCTACCCCGGAGGAGCCATGTAACGGACTATCACAGCCTATTCAACGCAATGATGACCAAAAATACGACGACCGAGTAATCGGTGGTATTCCGAAGCATCCCTCGATCTCATCTAGCTCTTTCAACGGCAAAGAGACTTAAAAATGCAAGTCATCGAGTGTCCCATCTTCTCTCCACAGCATCCTTCAAAAATAATCATCCACAATCTGTTTCTAATTTCCTGATTATCACTCCATTTCTACACTTCCCACCCTACTTCCATCATGGCACCAGGCATTATCGCAGGAACACCCCCAGACAGCCTCCCATCTCCCTCAGGGAAGCCCACAGTTTACCTCCTTGACACATTCCACCCTCAAGTCCTCGCCTATGCCAAAGAGAACTTCGATACCATCATGCTCGATGACCCTCGCCACCAGCATTGGCGGCAGGAAGCCCGTTACCTACTCGTCAGATCTTCACGATTGACAGCACAAGACATCAAGTCGTGTCCCAATCTGATTGCCATCGGCAAGCAAGGTGTTGGTATCGATAAAATTGATGCAAATGCCTGTGCTGCTCGCGGCATCAAGATCTTCAACACTCCTGGCGTCAACGCGCGTGCAGTTGCTGAGCTTGTCTTGACTCTAGCCACAGCTTCTGCACGTCAGGTTGGCTCCATCATTGCTAAGCAATCCTCTGGCATTCTTGTCCCGAAAGAGAAGTGCTCTGGCTTGATCCTCCACCAAAAGACCATTGGTATTTTGGGCATGGGCAACATTGGCAAGTGTGTTGCCCAAATATTCAGAGGCGCTTTTGAAGCCGATGTCGTTGCGTACGACCCTTTCCTGCCTGTCGATGCATGGGCGGAAATCCCCCATACACGCGCTACCTCTGTCGAGGAGGTTCTGGAGTCATCGGATGTCATCACGGTACACATGCCTCTAACCCCAGAAACAAGAGATCTCATTAGCTACTCCGAGATGAAGAGGATGAAGAAGACTGCCATTGTCATCAACACTGCACGGGGTGGCATTGTTAATGAGGCTGACCTGGCACGAGCTTTATCTGAGGGTCTTATCTGGGGCGCTGGTTTGGATTGCCACGAGGAGGAGCCACCGAGTTATGAAAAGTATCAACGTCTTTGGGAGACTGGAGTTGTTAGCACGCCTCATATTGGAGCTGCAACTGGTGAGACACAGATGCAGACGGGAATGGCAGCAGCAAGATACTTGTTAGAATTCGCACTAAGCAATGCGTAGATTGGACATAGATTTATCTTTAAATACAAACTATTAAATACTAAGTAGACATCCCATATACAAACATCACTCCTTGTCAAAACTCAAATCCATCCCATACACCAGAGTTGGTAGGATCTCCATATACATATTGCCCGACGGCAGATTCCATATTCCAAAGCGAACCATAGCTCAACAGCGCCCAGTTAACCGCTGCCCCATCCTGATAGTCAAGTGTAATTTCATTCTCAGCCTCCACTGTCGCTGCAAACTGACTCGAAGGGTCTAGAATATCCGGGCGATTAGACATGCCTGGACCGAAGAACTGATGTTCTGTCGAGAAATCCGAAAAGCCTTCCATATCAGTAGATAAAGGGCCCACCACTGAATTTTGAGCAAATTCTCCCATGACGAGGTTTCCAAGCTGGTTGGAAGCCGCTGGGATTGGTAAAGATGCGTCTGCTGAAAGGTTCATCGAAATCTCCCTAATGTTAGGCCATAGCCTCTGCGATACGTCCCGATAAAGAGCCTGGAAGACAGAGACGTAATTCTTGGAATCGGGGAGCTGTTTAGTGGCACTGGTAAGGAGCTCTTGACAGCGGAGCAAGCCTTCGTACGATGCACGCAGATCATCCGGTGTGGTCTTTTTCGAAACAGAAGTACAATATATTACCGATAACCCTGCCGTGAACAGCATATGAAAGTAGCTTCTTGTATGTGTCATCATTTCCCGTTTCTGGCATAAGCTGTTGTATCGCTCAATAGTCTCCAAGGCGCATCTTAGAAAGATAGTTAATATGTCTCTGGGTGGTGTCCCATTGACCTTTGGTACGAGATCTATGGCACGGCGTAAGACTGATAAACGCTCTCGTGCAAGCAAAAGATCATACCATTCCTGAGTCTCGTAGAGGCAGTTAGGTTCTTGGATGATCGGAGTGCTATTCCTCCAGTCTTGTAGCTCTTTCAGGAGTCCAGACATGACCACATGAATATGGCCTGCAAGAACGTGTTTGGAAGGAGAATTAGAAATCTTGCGCCTCAATTTGGTATACGCAGTTTGGATATGTGATGATATCTGCCTGAGTCTCACTGACACAAGGAATACGGATATCCCATTCTGATTTCCGGGTTCGCGGCTGAAGTGATATGAATCGAGGTTCTGGATCTGGCTGTTGGCTGCCTCGATCTCTTCGTCGCTTGCTTCCACAGGGAACTTGGTGCTGATATCATTATCGTCGATGAGAAAGGGCCGGTCTAAGGTTGTTGAGCTGTATCGGTCGATGATGTAGAATTGCCAGAATATTCTCCGCCTAAGTTGCGTTTGTAATAAGTCACCTTGGATGTTCGGGTTGCTGTGAAGTCCAAGCTCAACACAGAGACGGCCGCAGAGCCTCACGACGTCCCAAATGGATGTACCTTGTTATTGGTCAATATGCCGCTTACCACTACAGCTGCGATATGACCTACCGATAGGATGATAAATTCCAAATCTGCAAATGAGTAACAAGTCTTGGACAGACTCTAATCCCCTGGTCAGGAACTGAGGCCCGAGGTATTGCAGTGCTGCATTATAGTATGCTTCTGGATGGCGACCATGTATTCTATTCCGATACGGCAGTACAGATCCCACGGCGCATATCATGAATGCCCTAAATAGGTCATAATTTGTCGCTTGTAAAAGATTGTTCTGGTTGCTAAATAGACGGTGATAAAGTGCCCAGACACTTCGGCGAAGGAGAAATGGGTTCTGGACATGTGACCAGCTCAAACTACTCTCCGTCAATAATGGCAAGACCGATAGGGTATCACACTGACTATTTCTCGAAAAGCAGCTGGGTTTCAGCCGCAGAAGGTAACGAGCAAGGGGCTATCGAGACTTCAGCAGCGCTTGGGGCGTCCGCCAGTGTTCGTAGTAAGCTGGCATGAGATTTTCTCCATTGTGCATCAGCAAACAGGTGCGCAATGAAACTACATGTAATGTTAGCAGATCCTTTGGAGTTAGATATAGTCTTCTGCTTATAACCTTATACTTGCTCCTTCTCTCGCAGCCGGCGAAGATGCTGCTATGGACCTGACGGTATGTCTGTCGTCTGGGCTAAGCGTCTCCGCTACGTTGGCATTACGAGCTGCAATTGCATCCAACTCTTGAAGCCTTTGAGACAGAGCTTGTTCTTTTTTCTCCATCTCATCGATAGTCCTACAAGTAGAAAGGGTCTTGTTAACTACACCGATCCTGATGGAAGTAGGTCTCTTACGATCGGGATAAGTGGCTGGTGACATCTGAATCTGAGATCACAACTAGACATTCGAGCCCATTCCGTTCACAAGGGGAACAGCTTGGTCTGTTATTGTCGCACTACGATCTGTTAGCTAGATATACATGGTTTGAGTTTCTGGTCCACCTTTGTTTTCCGTTGCGCGCAAGCTTGGCACGCTGGTAGCCTGGGAACACGCCAGGATAATGGAGCGTTCATTTTTATTCCCTCATTAATGTTAAATGATTGGGTACGACAAAATGCACGATCGTAGAGAAATCTGGGTGGCAGCTTGGTATAAATATTCCCCGACGATTTAATGTCACGTGCTTAACCCCGCAAGCAAGGTGCAAAATACTTGTCACTCACTCTCCAGAATATAAGCCGGATGAAACAGACTCAATACGTTGAGCAATACACATTAAAAACTAAATAATCCTCACACCCTTATCCATAAACAGTTTGTTGTTCTTCAAATCTTTCCTTTATGCGACCGGGCGTCCTCGACATGCTTAGAAACGATAGATTCCTGATCCTTCATGTCGGGTTCAAGAATCTCACGAGCCGCTGGCTTAAGGTCATCGATAGTGGGATATGCAATCTTGTATACAGTATACCACGGTCTCTCAAACAACTTGTCCATGCTCTCCAGAGATCGGCCGGACGTCTCAGGCATGGCAAAGTAAACGTAAACTAGCGAACAAGTGCAGATACTTAAGAAGAACATGAAAGCACCGTATCGTTCAGTTGCGGCCAAAAGAGAAGGCATGGCGCGTGAACAGCCAAAGTACATGGCCCAGTGGACAGCCATGAGAACAGAAACGTTGATTGAACGGATTCTGATGGGGAATACCTCAGCAGATACGAGGTAGGGAATAGAGAACCAGCCAATAGACCATGCAATGGCGTGGATGTAGATGGCTGCAATGGCCGCACGACTGGCTGCCATGGCAGAGGAACTAGCTTCAATCTCTTCGACGGACCAGCCATTAGTGATCTTCAGGTAGGCTCCGACGAAAGACAAAGTCAAGATCTGCATAGTGATACCCGTCATGAGGGATCGACGGCGACCAATGAAGTCAATGACAAAGACGGAAAAGATGAGAACCGAGACAAACTTCAGAATGGCATAGCAGCCGGTGGCCAAGAAACGAGCCTCTGTACCTTCAATGCCCAGATATCCAAAGATAGTCGGGCTGTACTGGGTAATAGCATTGGCTCCAGACCATTGACCGAACACGTGGCAAGCAAACATAAGAGTGAATCGTCGACGGTTGCTGACATCAGTGAATGTCTCCTTGATTAGATCCCAAGTATTGGCACCGGCAACGATCTCAATCTCGTGATTGAGCTGCGATTCAATGCCTTGGAACTCAGATTGGACGTAGGGATGGTCTTCAGGAAGTCCTCTGAACCGAGACAGGACAGCAAGGGCCTCGGTCTTTTTATTCTGGCTCAGAAGGAATCGTGGAGTCTCGGGGGTAAAGAAGGTACCGACACCCCAAATCAAGGCAGGGATCAGCTGAAGAGATGTGGGAAGTTGCCATTGGAGGTTTGTCCCAGCGTGATACTTTGTCACACCGTAGTTGAAGAAGAAACCGAAGACAACACCAAGCTGCTGACAGCATGTATACTGGAGGGTCAGGAGACCTCGAATCGGCTGGGGAGAGATCTAAAAGGCGTTTCTGTCAGCTTGGAATGGAGCTAGTGTCATTAGAAGGATCGCGTACCTCTGCGATGTAAACTGAAGGTAGAACGGTAGTTGCACCAATACCGATACCAGAGATTACACGAGTGGCATACAGCGCTCCAAGGTTGCCGTTGCTAAAGGTCTGACCAAAGATACCAACCATGTAGACAATAGTGAAGAACTGGAATGTCCGTGTTCGGCCAAGTCGCTGGGTGAGCCAAACACAGCCCAAACAACCAAAGACTGCACCAGCTGTAGCGATAGCAACGATCCATCCCTTGGTGTTGGCGTATTCGTGGTCGGTCTGATTGTCGATTCCGAAGCGTTGTTTAAATATATCCATGATAACAAGGGATGCGATATTGCCTGAGAGTGAGATAGTTAGTTTGTGTCGATGTAGATGAGTTACGTGTTGAATACCTTCATCGAAGCCCTTAGCGACACCTGAGAAGCTCCATATGCAGGTGCATGCAAGGAGATACCAATTGAATATCTCTCTGGGGCTGTCTTTGATGGCCCTGCTTGTGGCCTTAATCATATTTGGTCTCGACATTGTAATGGAACGGCCCTCTTGCCACCTGCTAGACTTGAGATCAAAAAGGAATAGAAATAGAAGTCTTGACAAGACAGCTTGGATGTGAAGAAAAGGGGATTGCCAAGCGACAAGCAGCATTCAATATATCGTCCCCGGCCTCTTCAGTGTGCATTGATCCATGCATCCAAATACAGGATCCGTTTATGACAAGGGTTTGGCCAAAGCGTGGAGAGACTACACGGACAGAGTACGAAGGCGGGGTTATCCGGTAATTTCGGCATTCCCCCAGGTTCCCCAGACATTCTTGCAGAGCTAACGGATCGGGGAACCCTAGTCTGGTTTGGAGTTTCGCCGTCGGACATATTCCTAGTGCTTTCGGGGTAGCACCGGGACCACCTTTGAGGGGGTTCATGTCATGGTTTCACGGACTTACCGCCTCGGATGACACTATTTCCCCCGTCGCGCTGAGGAGTGACGAAGATGGTCATATTGGAGATTTTCTTAGTAAAGTTATGGTATGAATGGGAAAGATGGACTAGCGTTGGCCTAGATTTGGGGATGAGACTATGGGAGAAATAATGTCCGATAAGATATAGAATTATTAATTTCAATCATACTCAAACGGTAAGCCGAGAATGGATACCCTTTCCCGAGAATACGATATTGTTAAGGTAGATATCAGGCCAAGGCTATTACGTATACTGTAGCGAGCTTAGATGGCCTGGGAATTTAGCTAGACAATTAATACAATGGACCCTCTATCTATATCAACCACTTTGGTAAAGGACAGCTGATTGTGAGTAAGATTCAAGTTGAATAATGATTGTGAGAATATAACACAACTATCTATGCTTCTGTTTTGCTTTGCCTCAGGGTTGGCGCAGGTACCGCGCCGCGGCAATGCCACTCGACCCTCTGGATGTTTCCCTCCAGACTATCAGTGATAAATAACGTCTTATGCTCAGGTCCTCCAAAACAGCAGTTCGTAAAGTTAATCCCTTGCGACCCACTGACAATCCGAGCTTTTGGAATTCCGTGCGTATCAACCACAAAGACTGACCCGAGACTTGGGTGGCATACAAACAAGTTACCCTCTTCATCTAGAGCAAGGCCGTCTGGGCCAGCGTTACCAAAGGATTGAAAGAAGACACCAGCTTTGGATGTTGTGCCGTCTGGGTGTAGGGGTAAGCGCCAGACTTGATTTGCTCTTGTCATGGCGACATAGAGAAAACGTTCGTCGCGAGAGAGGACTAGACCATTAGGCGACGGACCGTTGTCGAGAAGAGTGTCGAGTCTTCCATCTGGCGACAAACGGTAGACACGGCCTGTTGGATCGGTCATGCCTGTCTGTCCTTGGTCTGTAAAGTAAAGATTCCCTTTCGAGTCGATAATGAGATCGTTCGGACCTTTAAATCTCTCCAGGTTCTTTCTTGTCAATTTTGGCTCTATCTTCCCAGTATCGGAGTTAAAGGAAAGGATTCCCTAAGTATTTAATTAGCTAGATGCATAAATATGTCGTTCCAAGAAAGTTTGACACACCTGCTTGTAATCTGCCACGAGCAGATCTCCATCCGCGGTTCCAACAAGACCATTCGGCTCCCCGTCCCAAGTACAAGCAACCGAGACATTCTTATCCTTATCAATCTTCAGAATGCGGCCATACGGAATGTCCACGACATAGAGGTTTCCAACGCTGTCACATACAGGCCCTTCAAGAAAGATGTGCTTGAAGGAACCTGCAAAGCCCCCGCGCCACTCTGACTCTTGGCCAATGCATCGCTTATCATCAGGGATGCGAAGCCAGATCTCTGCTTCAATCGTAGGAGGTGGTGGATAGAAGTTCATGATCTGTTTAAGCACTTCAAAGGGTATTACAAGGTTGGCAAAGCCAGGCTGAATGGAATTGTGTGAGTTAGTATTATATAATACGTAGAGCTTTCCCAGACGGATAGTGCTTACCTCGGAAGAAATCCGATGGTCTTATTGTAAAGCGGGGTTATTTTCGGTCCGTCTACGGATGTAGGTTCAGAGACTAAATGATTTCCGTTTCCTGACTAAGATTTAACTGGTGAACCTCCAGTTATTGAGCATAGTTGTGTATAAGTAAAGAAGACCCCGTTATTTCTAAACTTTCGATCTCCCTTCGAGACATATATCCTTGATTTAAGTTCTGGATATACCAGTTACGTGAGATCATGTCTTGCCCGTAGAAGTACTGCATTCCTCCCACAGCAAAAGGGATCTGCACCTGCCGAGCATTATCCCATGAACCATTCTGCATCTCCCTTCCCATCTTGCCACCATCATTTAGACGCTGGATAATCCATTTCTTTGCACCTAGATCCTGACCATAGAGATACTGTTTTTCATCAATAGTATAGGGAAATTGCACCTGATAAGTTCCATCAAAGGTGCCACTATCAGTTTCATAACCCAGTTTTACCATCAGCGAGGACTTTCTGAATAAATCAGCGACGTGTCGGCTGTGAAGGTTTAGTTTATACCGCATAAGCAGCAGCACTTACAAGCCTAAGGAAGCCGGCCTGAGCCATCGATTGATCTTGGTCGGCCTTAGATAGTTCAACAGGGATTCTAACATCTTGGCCATAGATGTACTGGGTGCCGCCAATTGCAAATGGAAACTGAGCCGCGTAAGGATTTGACCAATGACCTTGATCAGTTTCGCTGCCCATCTTTCCTCCAGGAAGAAGTTCCTGCATAGACCAACACTTTGTATTCAAGTTGTGGCCAAAGAGGTAGTTCTGATTGCCAATCGAGAAGGAATACAGTATGTGATAGGAATTATTTCAATGGCCGGAATCAGTCTGGGCTCCCATTTTTCCGTTGTGAAAAGTTCTTGAATAAACCAGAAGTTGGTGCTCATCTTGTGACCACAGAAAAAGACGCGGTTGTCAATCGTGAAGGGGGATTGAACCGCGTAAGAGTAGTCCCAGGTGCCTGAATCAGCTACAGAACCCATTTTCCCTCCGGGGAGAAGCTCCTGGGTAAACCAATACTGGTCTGATTGACACTGGCTGTATAAGAACTCCTTTCCGCCGATTGAGAATGTGAATTGCACTGGGTATGATCGTCCCCAAGAGCCAGTGTCAGTCTGCGTACCCATTGTGCCATCCATGATGAAGATGTGGACAAGACGATATTTGATGGGGGTAATTTGATGTGATCAGATTGCCACCTGGTTGTTCCGGCGGTTGGAAAGACAGAGAGCGGATTAAGAAGACTGAGTGAGATCCTGAAAGCAGATATCGGTGCAGTCGCTCTTATGTATTTTTTCCCCCTTCCGTTAGCGTCTCACGTCTCGCAGTCTTGTTGTTGGAGTTCTTTCTAAACTCCAGAAACGGTAGCCTGTTTCACCCTGGTGTCCTCGCTCAGCTCGCCACCTTCTTACCGGTGTTTTACGTGCATACCTGAGTTGATTCGGAAGGTGGCCTCGGCCGGTCCTCTACGCCATTTCATGTGCTAAAATGTCTCATCGGGGTAGGCTGAAAGTCGGGCTTCTGTGGGGACATTAGAAGAAAATGTCCATTTCTGGAACTGTGTGCACAACTTTGAGTACAAGGTCAAACACCACCAAAAACGCCAAAGAAAGCCTAGACACAAAATGGACCGATAGTTCACTGCATGTCTGAGTTTTGGAGAGAACTGAGCGGGGCATGTAGCACCTATTAATACCAGCCCCCAAAATGTTATTCCTTATCTGACCCAGCCATACTATTTATTCTAATTATTTACATTTATGTCTACCATGCTAGCATTCCAGCAGGTACGCTACTAGAAGTTAATACCAATTGTAGTTTTAACTGGTTGGTCTCTAACTTAGTTCACAAACCTACTAGTGTATATTGAATGTCTACTCTTTTAAATACACCTAAATTTATCTCAATTAGTAAGTACATATCTGCCGTAAAGTAAATAAACAGTTTATAGTATTTTTTAACGAACAAAAAAGAGAAAGATGATCTTAGTTATTATAGATGTTGTTTCAAGAATAGAAATACAAAGTATTTACCTACTACATTAACAGTATTATAGGGTGTTTAGTTGAGTATTTATATTGCAATTATAAATATAACATAAATCGTTCTATAGTACTATTAACTGGTTACTTTACGTACTGAACAATTCATTAAAAAGTCATAGAATAACAATAAAATATTTACTAAGTATAATTTTAACTTAGGAGTCAGGCTGTAATGATAAAGTAGTCCATCTTTAATACTAAGATTCAGGATAATACTTAGACCTAAAAGAACTAACATTAAGACAAAGTTGTACTGGTTTACTACTTTAGCTGCTAGAATTATGTAAATTTAAAAGAGAAGCTAGATAGTGTATTTTGCAAAGCCCCTTTAGTAAAACCTTCTATTAGTATTATAAAGCAATAATCTTTTTACACTCAATCTAACCGGTGGATGGGAATATTAGAAAACCCATCCAAGTGACTTAACTACTACACATAGCCACCGGAGAAAAGCCTCCGGTCTACTAAGACCTGCCTATCAGTATGGATCATACGAGCATGTGAAGAGCTATCCCCACGGGAATCACTCTTGGAACAGCGAGCTTCCATATCAGGCCATATATAGAAATTCCAACCGCTGTCGCTTTTTGCTAAACATGCCTATTAATCTCATGATACATGGCTAATAGAGCGCTCCTGACTTACTCTACAATTCGAGTACGTACTATTGGAAGTACAAGGCCCTTGAAATGCTGTTGGTCGATTCATCACATGCGCACCCCTCCAATTTCGTCATTTAAACGCAACGTTACTTAGATCTGGAAGGAATGATGGCAGTGGCAACGAGTAACTCATTTAAATCGTGCTGATAGCCCAGTTCCGCACAGGAGCCACCGGCCCAGACATCTGTTATGCTATCCATCTCGAGCCTTCATCAGATATACACCTTAAACAATAATTATCAAAAAACGGTAAGTGATTCTATCCCACCGAGATATTAGGCTATGGCTTATGATGTTGTAAAAAGATTTCGATTCTGCTAGGGATCATGTCGAAATTACCAAGCGACTATACTCAGGAGGAACTTATTGAAATGGGTCAAAAAGAGATAGATAGGCGAGGGGGCCTGACAAGCGTCCCTTGCGACATTATTTGTCTCGATGGGCATCGCTTCCATGTCAACTATGACGTGCCTCAACATATCACCGATCAGATTGAGGCGCTCTTCTGGGGCGACAAAGAAGTAAGATGCGAGGATATACCTGAAGAGCTGAAGGCATATGAAGAGAAGGATGATGGGGAGGATAAGAAGGATGGGAATCTCAAAAAGTCAAATGTGGACGCGAAAGAGGACAAGCAGCCGAGGAAGTAGGACAGCAGAAAGTAATAGCTGCGCGACATTTAATACGGCGATGCCGCTTAGCAATGTTAATTGGACTGTTGATGGTCTTTGTCGAAAATAATGACTAAAAGAACGAGGGCTGGAGACACGAATGATCTGAACTTTGCTGTCGCGCTCATCCGGACGTTGGGAAGCGTTTGCTCTCATTTCCCTCACTCTACCTCTTTTCAGTTCAGTCGGCTATCATGGCGTAATAATTCGGCAGAGTTCGCATGTGGGCTATCTCCACGCACCAATTGGCGCAAAAGAGGTCCTCCCAATGCCTTCGTATATGCTGTTGGTTCTCGTTGGGACTTTTGAAGGTTAAATCTTCTAAGGTGGTTGCACAGAGGTATTCCAAGTTGACCTGATCCTCTCTCTCATATGCTGTTGGTTGTTGGTATATAAATGATGGTATAGAAACCACTGGTTGGCACAAAATGGCCGTTGTCGAAGTGAGAAATTCAATTATCTACATGAATCTAGTTCAAAGCTATAGGGCTGGAGCCAAGTCATTCAAGACTCCGTCCGAGGTGAGAACCACTTCTGGCTCTCTAGCCTATTTAGGCGAGGTGAGCACCTCACTCAGCCACGTCTGTGTCTCAAAACTCTTAGGCCTCGCACTCTCCAGTGACGAAGGTGGTCCTAAGACATCTGTTAGCATTGCGCTCGTAAAATAGATAAAAAAAGGTGACTTACTCGATCTCCCAGCTCTCAGTTCGTGCCTGAGCTCCCTCCTCGGGACAGCCATTAATACCGAGACTGAGGAACTGCAGGCATCGACCTCCGGTAAGGCCAACCTTCTTTCCGTGATCGGTTCCCATCTTAAACACAAACTTGCCATTTCCAGAAGGCGCGTTGATGCATCCAGTCCTAGTCTCGTAGATATCATACGTGCCAGCACCGTTTCCATTGTAGCACCAATCATGCGCAGCAGCAAGCGCATCAGTCTTATCCTTGCCCCAGGGAATAACATCACGGCTACCGAAGCAAGCAACCGAGATGGGATACTTGTATCCGATTGTGCGGACACACACGTTGGCATCGGCCCAGAGGTAATAGCATTGATCGCCGACAGTGGGGTTCCACTCTTTGAACTGCTCAAAGGTGATGCCATATTCGCGGGCAATTGAGGGGCAGCCTTCGTTCTTCTGGACGAAGTGGAAGCGGTCACAGTTGTCGACCATGCCGGGCTGGATGGGAAGGGGTGTGGTGATGCCGTTGTCGCCTTTTGTTGACTGGATGGCTGTGGCCTTGGAGAGAGTTGGGCTTGGGGCAGCGGCTGAAAGGCCGGCGTTGGCGAGGAAGAGAGATGTAATAGTAGAGAACCTCATTGTGATGATTGGGGTGGAGTAAATTGGACTGTGAGTAGTTTCCTGATATGCTGGATAGATTGTTGCATGAGCTGATGAGAATGCCTGATTGTGTAGAGACTTCCGCCGTTTTTATATCCATTTTGATGGTCGCCTTCTTCAACATTGCGAACTCTTGGCCCTGCAAGGCAAATTAGATCACTCTTGCTGTGCCTTACCAGAAATTTTCCTGCGGGAGGGTCCTTCCAATAGCGCAGATCGCCGAGGATCCGTAGTTGTTCGCCAAGGTCAATTGGTCAGACGACTGTACCGGTGATTGCCTAGTTGAGATGTTACGGTAAAGATGGAGGTCGCAGAGTCATTCCGATGCGCTGTTTTCTGTTTAACCTCAAGACTCTTACTCGCTTGTGGTGGACCCAGTGCTTAGCATCTGTCTGAGCCTCTGTAGGGCTACAGGGATCAAGGCCTGAGTCTGACTCTACGGGTCCTCCCGCCCGTGTTGGAGGATCTTATCTTTCATCTTCATATGAGTTTAAAGGGACTACTTTCGGATTCTTTACCCTCATGAGCCACTGGAATAATTACTGCCTAACTCCTAGTAGATGTTGCTTACTGTCAGTTTCTAGTTCTTATGGTACAGTGAAAACTTTTATCTACTCTCAGCCCCAACAGGCAGAGGGCCCGCAGACCCTGCACCCAAGGAAAGTACTACCTTGGCATGCGGCACAGTCCACTCAGACCTCGGTTACGTGTTAACTAGGGGCCATTTCTGCCTTTATTTCTTAGCGTTTTCAATACGAAGTCTTTTCGGAAAATAGCTAATCCATGTTGGAAAGCCTGCTTCTGGTTGGTTGCGATTGAGACTTGCTGCAGTCATCCGGAGTGAGGTTAAGACTAGCTAAAAAGTGTAAAACTTTGTTTGCGACCCTTAACAATTGCTTTAAGAGCAATATTGCTGTAGAAAGGATTTACTTTGAGGCTATATGGGACAGTGTGGCCGTATTGATACAGAAAGAGGACGATAACTTGCTGAATTTTCATAGTTGCCAGGTCCACCACATTGATAAACGTCAACTAATTATAAGACAGTATCCAATCAGATAAGATTATAATCGTCCGAATGCGTTTTCGCCAAGTAAAACAAGTCAAGGTCACAAATGAGAAGCTTGTCTTATGATCTGGTAAGCATACTTACTACCAAATGCTAGGGTTGTGTATAATTTCAGGTTGTGATAAGAGAATATCAAAGTCTTGTACAGTTTCTCACAATTAATTCTCAACAACTGCAATTTATCATCTGGTTATATTAATTGGTTATAGGCTAATGTCCTGTCCGACAGGTTTGCCTAACCCTTCTTCCTGATTATCGCAACTAGAGCGCGAATAGACAGCTTGACCACCACGTATTTAAACCTCCTCCCGCTCATCAGCCAGAGCTTGAGCCTTTTCAGCACTGAGGTTGCTACCCTCAGCATTGCGTCGGAACTCATCCTCCTGCAGTCTCAATTCCTCGGACAGCTGTCCGTGAGCCTTCCATACGGGCTTGATCTCGAAGAGACGGTTCATGGTGTCAAGGGGCAGGCCCTTGGTCTCGGGGATAAAGAAGAAAACAAAGGTGGCCGACATGATCATCAATGAGGCGAAGAAGAAATAGACACCATAGCCCATCTTGATAAACATCTGAGGGGTGAATCGGGAAACAATGAAGTTCCAGAACCAGTTGTTCGCAGCGGCAGAAGCCTGACCGAGGGATCTGTATAAGGTTAGAATCCTGCTAGCTATAAATGTGGCTTAGTTACGTACCTGGACTTCTCGTCGAACATCTCAGAGTTAAGCACCCAGGGAATTGGGTTCCATGTAGGCGAGTAAAAGACAGTCCAAAGATAGAAGAAGAAGACTGCAGCGATGCCACCACTCGACATGGAGGGGGCCGCAGCTCCAGCGGCCTCAGCAGCAGCGATCTTGGCAGCCGGGTTAGCGACCTTGATGTAGGCTCCGATAAACCACATGCAGAGGGAACCGCCAACTGAACCGATGATCAACAGCTTTCTGCGTCCAACAGTCTCGATCAGGAAGAGAATAAAGATAATAGTAATAGACGTCTTAACAACGCCGAAGATACCGGTAGTCAGGAACGAGGTATTGGTGCCCTGGATTCCGATGCTCTTGAACACAGTGGGGCTGTAATAGTTGATGGCGTTGATACCAGAACCATTCTGCCAGAGGAACATCATACCGCCGAGGAAGAAGCGCCATTGGATGTTTCGGCTCTTGAGCGCACTGAATGGCTTCCAGAAACCAGGACCGACTTCTCTGTTGTAGCGGTCGAGCTCCTGGTCCATGTAGCTAACTTCTTCGACCATATAAAGGTCCTCGGGAGACAGCTGTCTCAACCAGCACAGATTCTTCATGGCTTCCTCACGTCGGCCTTTAGAGAATAGCCAGCGAGGCGACTCCTTGATCCAAAAGGCACCGAAAAGCAGCAGGCCGGCGGGAATGAGTTGGACGGCAAAAGGAATGATCCACTGCTTGTGGCTAGGAGCCATGGTCTCAGCCAATCCATAGTTGATCCAGAAGCCCACAAGGCCGCCGATCTGCCAGCCCAGTTCGTAGATACCAACGAGGCGACCACGGATAGCAGGAGGAGATAGCTCAGAGCAGTAGATCGGAACCATGTTCGAACAAGCGCCAACACCAATTCCAGCAAGAACACGGCCACCGATGATAAGTCCCAAGCCTCGCTCGGCATTGGCGCCAAGCATCAGGCCGGCACCAAGCATAAAAACGAAGCTGAAGGCAATCAGAGTATAACGTCGACCGATGTAGTATGAGGTGACGTAGGCGAAGAGACTGCCGAAAAATGCACCCGCCTGGTAGACGGACACGATATTGGCCTTGAGGAGAGCGAGGGCCTCGGGCGTGTAGGATTCAAAGTCGAATTCCGCTTGGAAGGACGGCAGAGCAATGGTGGTGCCAATAAAGGCAGAGTCATAGCCGATCATGCATGATGCAAAAGAGGCAATAGCAGCGCAAGTGTAAACGCGCCAATTGTAAACAGCCTTGGGAGTCGGCCGATCCTCGTTGACTGCGAAGATGTTGTTGATGGTGAGGCCCATGGTGTCTTGACCAACACGGGAGTTGATTGATGTTTGTTGAGGATGTGGCGATCTTAACCGACAGTGGAGGGTCTGGAGAGGTCTCTATATATACGCAGATCATCTACAGAGATTTTATTAATTACCGCGCTTAAAGGTTTACCCCGTATTTCCCCAGGTCTTTCACTAGCTCAAACTTTACACGTAGCGCGAGTAAGGGATTGTCACATTACTACGGTGGAACCCAGATCATGCCAAGGCTTGGGACTTGGGAACGATGCTAAAGTCGGTTAGAGTAGCGCTAGCACGATCCAGATTCCCAAACCCCGCATGCACTCCGGCTGGGGTAACACACGTGGAGATGTCTAGCTTAAACATCATGGGGAAATGAGCTGGATAGTCTAGTGCCTAGGCATGTAAAAGGATAAAGCTTTATCCCAGCTTTAAGCTTAATAGTTCACCCTTGTTGCTCAATCATTGAGGAGTTACCGGCAGGAAGATCATATACGCATCATCACACTTTTATACTTATACTCATTGTCAATACTAGTCAGAGCCTTTTAATTACATCCTCAATAATTTCACTTCAAAGCTGAACTAAGAACAATAGCCGAATTCTGCCGAAATGCCGTTGTTTCCCAGTAAACTATAGGTAATTTCAATTATCTATCAGCTGTAACCAAGTGGCTCCCTTTCAAACCCGATGAAATCTTAGAATAAATCACTGCGGTAATTTTCGGTTCTAGTAGACCTGTCGAAGTCAGGATCGAAATCCTGTGAATTGAGAGGCTGATTATGAAATTGGCAGAAAGCAATAGTTGAGTTCTTCTGTCTCGTAAAATGGGGTGCCTTTTCTCGAGCTAGGATAGTCTCTACGTCACCTCCGCTAGTAAAATCAAGCCTTCTCTGCACCATATTTAATATCTCACTCTTAACCACATCTCCTTATCCGTCGTAGTAAACTTATCTGTTTCTATGTTATGAGTAAATATTCGCTAGATTGATTACCGATATAACAGGTAAGTTCAAGATAGGTCTCTACCTAAATTTATCTCTGCCAGCCTGAGTTACTATTAAGAATTGTATATTTATTTAAAATAGTACTTTCAATTTATAAATTGACACTACACTTGTACTATTCATACTCTTAACATTCTGATTGTTTCATTCTAGCTAAAAAGAATATTAACTAAAGTGATTTGAGACACATGTTTATAAATAACAAAAATATATTAAGATATAGGACATTCCTTCCAAGTATTGGGTTAAAGGATCGAGTCTACAATGCAGTGATAGTATGCTTGTATACTAAATTAAATAAAAATCATAAGTGGAAGAAACTAGCTACGCTATAAAGTTGCTAGTATTAAAATGAGTTGTGTTAAAGGGCCATTCACAACTGATATTCCTAACTAAGGGTTAAGGATATTACTAAACGAAGGCTTACTACTTTACAAAGCATATATATAGTGGTTTGTTCTTACTTTTAAGTGACCAAAACATTAAGAATTTAGCGTGACAAGTGGTGCACCAGCATAGAGACGATAACACAGTTAACCTAGGCAGTAGTGCAGTATTTCTTCGTCAACGAGGACACTTGGGCACACTTATGATTATTAACGGAAGCTCGGTTTTGAGGCGCTCCCAATAAATAAATCAAGTCCATTCAAATCAAGTCAAATCAAGTCAAATCAAGTCAAATCAAGTCAAATCAAGTCAAATCAAGTCAAATCAAGTCAAGTCAAGTCAAGTCAAGTCAAGTCAAGTCAAGTCAAGTCAAGTCAAGTCAAGTCAAGTCAAGTCAAGTCAAGTCAAGTCAAGTCAAGTCAAGTCAAGTCAAGTCAAGTCAAGTCATATTAGGGATTTCGCTATTTAAATCAAATCAATTTTATCCACCTATCTATTTAATTTAACTGAATTATAGGGTTATATTCTATTTTTACGTAAGGTAATTATTTTCCTCTTTTTAATAAGTGGAAATAGAGATATCTTTTTTATCTTTCTCTTGTCTGTCATATTAGTGTTTTAGCACAGCGAGCTCAATCTTATCGTTATCTTATCCTTATCTTATCGATAAGATAAGACCTACCATCAATTCGAGTCAAATCTTCTAAATTACTTCAATTCTGACCCTTCTAAATTAAATCCGAAGGTCGTCGAATCAATTCCCCAAAAATCGGCTTGAGACTTGATTTGTTGGGAGCGCTGCTGGATGTTGGCAACAGAGGAGTATAGGGTATCGAATCCTGTTACATGAGGTAGTGACTCAATTTAAGGGAACGCGATTTTTCGGCGAGTTAAAAAACGAGCTTGCAACAAGAGTCAGATCGTATTTAAAGTAAAGAAAAGATAGCGATTATGGCAAGCACCTAGTCTACTTTTGACGGAATAATACAGCAGTGTTGAGTTGAGTTGGGGAGTTAAACCGGAAAGTCTTCCTGTCGCGGGGAAGCTTAATCTGGCTTCAATTTAGCCTGCATTACCATGACGATAACTGGATCAATTAACAGTAATTACTAAACCTAGTGGGGAAATAACAGCAAAAGGTATAACGGCAGTGGAAATTCCTGGGGGAATGCGAAGGCGGATGAGTTTGTCATAGCTCCGAGAGCACAAGATAGGTAATATTGAAACAGTTCATGTGCTAGAGTATCTGGGACAACCGTTGATCAGCTAGAAGTTGGGTGTTACCTAGCAACACCACTGGCTGGGTGCAGCAATATGGCGAGGGCTGAGATAGGTAAAAAGAAATAAGAAATATGTCCAAAAGGGAATAGCAGAAATGCCGCCGCAGTGCAGTAAATACTACATGTAATTTACGTCGACCTTTTCCGCAGATATTTTCTTCTGATTCTTCTAATCCCCTTGAAGATAGTGCCATGATATTCATTGGCAGATCAGGAGTCGTACATCTCTACTACGTAAGTGGCCTCCACAGGTGGCTTAGGGCCCACAAGCTTACCAAAAAATCGTACGGTTTCAAGCCTGGGCTGGTCTGGTCAAGCTGCTGTGAGTCTAGAAGGCGTGAGAATCGTGGCTGATACTGACGTAGAAACCTGTGAAGATAGAGGGTCCAGTTAAACGAGACAGTTAGGGTATATAGGGTGTTGTGGTTGGTCAGACCTGATAAGGAATGTGCTAAGTAGCTGGTGGGAAATTTGAAAAGGTTTTGTGTTTAACCTGTCCAGGGTAAAACCACCTTAGCTTTTTGGGATAGGCCGAATAAAAATATTCAACCAGGACCCTTGCTTTCTGCCTGCGTGTACGGAGGGATTACCGGGTGGTCTGTCAGACTTATTTGTCACCAGACCTGACCTGACCGACAAGTAAAGCTTTGACCTTGTCAAATTCGATAAATCCCTTGCAGTTTTTTCAACAACCCCGTCCATGGCCCGCCCGACCCCTAAAAAGGGAAGCAAAGAACAGGACCCCTGCTCCGCTGAGGGGTAGCCTAGCGTGAGACAACACTACTGTAATTATCTTGGTGTCCGGGCTAGCCGGCTTGATGATCAAGGGTCTCGTCCCAGTGCGATACGGATATGAATTGTCCATATTACAACAAATAACTGTATGGACTGAGTTGCCTGACAGTTAAGCGATCTGGGGCAAAGTCACAGGTCCATACCATCAAACCTTGGCAATGTCATCCATCTTTATTATTGTGAAAACAAAAACGACAGCCACATTTATGGGCATATGCAGTGCCTGAGCAGACCGATAAACTGCGGAGGCAGAGTCCTGGTTCGTGGGAGACCTCCGGGGGTTTCTCATTTGTGATTGGATTAGATCCATGGGGTACACCCCGAGTCCTTGTTTTGATTTGAGAGTTGTGGACTCTGTGGGCCTGAACCCCCGACCCTGAACCCTTCGCGCATGTTTGTTTCTGGCGGACATCCGCCAGCTCATGATTGGCCTAAGTCTGACCCCTCCACGTTAACTCACCATGACATCACAATGCGCAATGTTGAAATCCCTATTGTGGTTATCCTAAAATTCCTACAAAGGCATCGGTAACTCTTGACACTGAGTCTGGCCAGTACTCTGTATCTTTTGCGCTTTTACGGTCCCTAATTTGTTTCTTTTCCACAGCCAGCCCAGCATTTACTCGAGCGAACTCAGAGATTTCGTCACCCAAGCTTTTGCTCTATTTTCCATGATTCCCCCATCACAACAAAGACCGGACCAGGCCCAGTCCGAGCCGACCAATTTCTTTCGCCGATCAGAAATGGACTATAGCAGGAATATCGACGAAGCCACCAGGATACAAACAGTATGTTAACACCAATTCATTTCCCTCTTTCATGGCTCCCGTACTAATTAGTATTTGACCAGATCTCGCAAGATGCCCACATATTATACAAGCTTGCCCAGTCCTACGATATAGAGCTATTCTTGAACAAATCATCAATCGCCTCGGCCTCCTCTGCCAACGATGTGGATATATCACCTATAGTAACTCTTGCTGGAAATATTTCTCAAGCTCTCGATGAGATAGTTCGATCCGCGCCATATAAGCACACCTCGACCGAAGATAGCGGTACCAAACATAAAACAGCACGACGATCAAAATCCCCTCCGTCAAAAAATACTTTATCGGGATCACTTAAGCAATGCTATACGTGTGGCGTGACCGAGACACCCCGCTGGCGACGCATTGCTCCTGGCTGTCCTCTTCACTGCAATTTCTGCAGCTTAGTCCAGTCCAAGCGAGCAATACGTAAGCGTTCCAATTCGGGGGGTGCTTCTGTCTCCACCAGAATCAGTTATCCATAAGACCCAGGACATGTTTTTTGCCTCGACAGCCCGTCCTTTTCGAGCCTTCTAGTGCTGGATTTTAAGCCCTTGATAACATACACATGCATAAAAGCCAGCTCTGTTATAAAAATTGTTTTGCGGGAGCAAACTACATGCTTTTATATTATATGATATATCTACTTAGTTCTGTATTCAAGACTGCCTTGGGTTATGTTGCGGGAAACAGAGGCGACAATAATAAAATACAATAACAAAATACAAAATTAATTACTCCCTTACACTTCTTCCTAGGTCTCACCCATACCATCAAACCTTTTCGCAAGTATGCCACCCTGCGCATGCACAAGATCTGTCACTGCAAGGTCCAAGTCAAGAACCCAACTCGCCATCACCTCGCTGCCTTCGTTTCCCAGGTCATGACGCTGTCCAATCTCCTCCAGTCCAACACGGATCTGACTGGCCCGCGTTTGTTCCAAAATTCCTTTTCCAATTGCCATTGCTGCAACTCCCTTGACTATTGTACCGGAAATCCGGTAAGATAGGAACAGTTCTTGCAGCCCGGCCAGACAGAGTTGAATAAAGAACTGCTTCTCTTCTTGGTCGTCTTCGCCGTGAATGACTGCGTTTGCAACATAAATGATACAACTTTGCCAGAAAATTGACAACACCTCTGGTCCCATTTCTAAGCGGTGTGAAAGCAAAAGACGCTTCAATTGCCGGATGGAGGCATAGTAACAGTTTGTGGAGTCGCATTGTCCGCTTTAAGCGTGCGTAGCGGGGCCGACGATAACTCGCTGTGTAATAAGGGGCGGAAGACATCTGCTATAATAGCATGGAAGTAAATGCTAGGCGAAAATAAATCAGTCCCTTTTCAAGTAAGAACTCATCTATTGAAAGTCTTACTGCAGCATATGTATACCCTGGGAATTGCCATCTTGAGGAACCAGCTCTAGAGGTAGTTCATCGGCCCAACTAAGGAGTTGTTGGTAGACTTTTTCAGCATAATCAAGAGAGGCGGCCTTGTCAGACATGTTGATGCCTTGTCTGTAGTAGCTTTTAGCTACGGGAGTGAATATCGTCCAAAGTTTACAGCTAGCCTTGAGGACATCGCCATGAATAGATGGTACATTCGACTCGTCTTCCTCAGAAGCCAAGACATCATCAATATCTCCTGGCATCATGATTCCAGGTGCTGCCTCGACTTCCACCTTGTGGAAATGGAGTGAGATCATACTGGTGATACATGTGTTAGACTTAAGATGCGGCAAAGAAGGACTACTCACGACGCCAAGTTATAAGCACCCCATGCAGCATACGATGCAGCCCTTCTCCAATCAGGATATCCGATGAGCCAACTCGCAGGTGGGTGAGATTGCATATCCGGTTCGATATTCAGAATACCCATTTTTTGGCCGAGCTCTAACCCCTTTCTGAGATATTCCAGCCCTAGGTTATCTTGCCCATGTGTTATGGCTGTCATACACATGAACTGCAGTGCAGAAAGGCTGGAAATTGTAATGGATTCATCCTGGTTAAGCTGGCTCCACCTAGTCTGAGCATCGAGGAAAAAGAGAGAGCTCCACAAAGAAGTCTCTGGGTTGATAGAAGCGTAGGCTTGCTACCCGGCATCGAAAATGACTTGGTCAGCATTGATAAAGTAAGTAACTTATTTTCTGGAACTTTACTCACACACGCCCACCCCAGTAGAGCTGAGATTAGCAGGGCTGAGCAAAAATAAGGTCGTTTCTGTGAGAGATCCCGAAGAAATAAATCCGCGTGAAATAAAGGAAGTACCGGATAGTCATTATTGAGATAAAGCGCAATGGCCCGAACAGCAGTCTGGTTGGGAACTGGCAACTCGATCCACGATGTGATATCGACTTTTTGGAGATACTCAATATGCAATTGGGTCAAATGCAGTAGTTCTTTACAGAATTTGAGAAGAGTGTCGTCTTCACCCAGTTCTTCGTCGTCCGTAAGCATTATTTCAGATAATGAAGGGGATGCTGTATTATTATCAACCTGTGTGGCAGTCATGCCAGGTTTCCGAGAAGCCAGTAGATCCTCGAGAGAGAGACTACCCAGAGCCATTGGCAACAAGAGAGGGTATATAATGGGGTGTTGGACCATGAGTTCTTGTTCCAGGGGATTCGATGTTGGTAAAAGGCTTCTGATAAGGTTGTATTGAGGCGGCTGGGGAGAAGACGAAGGGTTGGAAAAGGGGATGCTAGCCTCTGTTGATGTGGTCGAGCTCTCTCTAGCTCGGGGAAATTCGCGTAGCATATTGAAGAGCTCCAAGGCATCGAAATATGGAAGAGTGGTCAAGAGTTGGAGGGTGGTAGTTGGATCATTGTTTAGGTAGGCCAACTTTTGGAGCTGGCTGGCACTGATTGGCGATTCAACTGCCCTATCAAGATAAACGCACTCCAAACCTCGATCGGTGCATTTATAGCACTCGGGCCGACTTCGATCACACTGCAAGAATTCTATGTTAATGACATCTCAAAATGCCATATGCAAGAATGGAGTATCGTACCCCAGAATGATCTTTGTTGAATAGAGAGACATGAAACAGAGTTAGTATTTCGCACCTTTTTCTTACGTTTACGGCAAGGTTCGCACGCAGGAACATATCCGACCTTGCGGGCGGGAGGGAGCGGTTGTTGACCTGCTGATAACGATGGTGATGCACTTGATGAGGGCGATGGCTGAGCCGGCTGCAAAGGCCTGAGTCTTGGGGGAGCCATTTGAGCGGAACAAACCCAAGAAATAATAATATTAAAAAAAAATAGAATTAACACACAGGGAGCGGTCATTCACATGATTATTTATTCCAGTATGATTATTTGCCACTCTGCTACTCCCGTGAGTCTAGACCCGGCTGCAAGTCAGGAACAGTTGCGTTTCATTTCCCATTTGGGGAAAGTGGGAGGGAGCGTGATCAATGATCGAGATCTAGGAAGTCCATGTTGGACCATGGGAAAGATAACCGTGCGAATTTCGTGATTCCCCCATTGCTGGCTCTAATTCCACATCGAATTGTAAGATTCGCCACTTCTCATTATGGTCTCTCTGAGTATCTGAGCGCCAGTGGAGCATCCTGACGTAAGGGGCCACCCATCACGCCAATAAGCCATCGGCAAAGAGACACTCGGCTTAATGAGCACTAACATTCCCCCTTGGCTTTTTAAATAGCTCTGTAACACCTTTGAGGTTGCTAATAGCATTCTATTTAATAATTCCAATAAGAACTTTAACGTGAATGTTGTTATATGTATTAATAATCTGAAGGCTACCTTCTAGTTAGTTATAGAGAAAATAATACTACCCTTTTACCACCTACCTTAATAAAAGATATACATTTTAACTTACTTGAGATAGGTAATAAGATATTCTTTAAGCTACTAAATGTAATAATAACTTATCTAGCTAATTATATCTTGATAGACTCGTCTAAATCTGTTATAATCTGTGTCAGGCTTGCATTGCCGAGTAGCTAACCATTATAGAGATGGTCTGGGGGCAGGGTAACCTACATCGCTCGGGCTTTCACCCGGGGCCTCTCCGGCCACCAGAGCGGCACCAAGGTTGATTGTAGAGGTGAGAAAAAGATACGCTACCCAGCGGGAAAATTGCTTAATTTTTCATTAGTTACCGATAAGAGATTATATATAGATTACTATAGCCTTATACCTATTATTAATGATAACTAGAGGCCTTAATTATATCCTGAATAATTCTGCTTCTAGCTGAACTCATGATAGCAGCTAAATCTCACTAAGTTACTTCTGTCTCCTGGTGAACTTTAAGTAATTCTTATTCTCTCTTAGCTATAACTAAGTAGCTCCCTGTGTCTCTACGATCTTTTACAAAGCTTCTTACACTTTACGAGTAGGTTGTTATGAGGTCATTAGGCAGCTACTTCAAGATCAATACCCCGCTTTAAAAGTCTAACACAGCCTCAATCTTCAAATATTCGCTTGCGACTTATCTCTAGTCAATAAACACTCTTTTTGACTTTTAATAATGGCATCTAAGGATCCAAATTCAGAGTCTTTGCCACTCCATCCAGGGCAAATACCACCAATGTATCAACCACTTGCAGCCAAAGAGATCCGCCTCCTCGTGATTCAGCCAGGTGTGTTTCGTGAACCAGTCAGGTGCGCCTTGAAGACTGTTTCACTCGACGACGAACCACCACCACGCTTTGAAGCGCTATCATATTGTTGAAATGAGCTTCGAGATACTGTTGTAGTCAATGATCACACAGTGTCCGTTCCCTCAGACCTGGCATGGTTTCTTCGCCGATTAAGACGCAAGGCAACTCCGCGCACAGTCTGGGCAGATTCTATTTGCATCAACCAAAGCGACAACAAGGAGAAAGGACATCAAGTCAACATGATGCATGAGATATATCGAAGTACCGCCGAAGCTCAAGTCTATCTCTGCGAGAGCGCAGGCTCGTATCGACAGCAACAAGAAGATGAGATCCAAGATAACGAGTATCAACCACACCACTGGTATGGCGACGAAAGAGACGTTCATCTCTCTTTATTGCTTGCGAGATATGGCGACCAGCCGTTGAGCTACATCATGATGGATATAGTAGTGATAGGGTTGTTAACATGCATCACCGATCACTTCTGCTCCCTGGAGAAAGATATAACTGCTGTCAGTGGATTTTTCCAACTTGCAATACACCTTTTCTCATTTATGGTGGAGCAGCCGTGGTTCTCTAGGATCTGGACATTCCAAGAGGCAGTGCTTCCCAAGAGTGTATCCGTGCACTTCGGAGTTTGCGTCTTTCCGTTGGACACGATGCTACGTGCAACACAGAAGATGCTGTCTCTCGTAGGAACAAGAGCCCCTTCTTGCTGTGCGTCAACTTGGAAGCGACTACCGCCTTTAGGGGCGCCGGCCCTCGGCCACGTCGAGGGACATTTATGGGACCTAAACCTTCATCGCAACTCGGCACAAAAAAATGACCAATCGGTCGTCATTAAGGATGTTGATTTGGTGCTTTTATTAGAAGCCACCAGGAACAGACGCTGCCAAGAACCTCGGGACCGAATCTACGGACTGCTAGGGCTAGTTCATAACTGGCGCTTCACCGAGCCAATCACGCCTGATTATTCTCTAGGTATTGAAGAGCTGTATATAACAGCGACATGGAGAGCAATGACAGAAACGCAAACAACGGTACTTCTTGCACATAACACGCCAAGGAGGAATTTAAATTTGCCATCTTGGGTACCCGACTGGTCACGAACGTTAACAATGGCCGAGAAAGCGTCGTTGCCACTGACGCGGTCTTCTATGAGTTGTCCCGGGCGCCAGGCCTTTGAGCTTTTATCGAACAACCGACTGCGCCTAAACATGGTATTTGTTGGTAGTATTCAAAAAAACACTAGATATCTCCGACTTTGGTGTTGAGAAGACCACAGACACTCCTCTGGCCTGCGATGCCATCATTGGAGCAATACGTACTTGTCGTGAAATGGTTGGCTTGCCTGTCGACCATGAGTCAACGGAAGAGCCTGACAGGTCTAGAGATAAGTTGTTCAGAGAGCGAATTTTGACCGACTGCTATTTTTGTGAAACGAGAGGATATAAGCAGTGGAAAAAGAACGAATGCTTCAAGCAGGGCGAGCAGCCAACCGACACGTTTCATGGAGGTCACGCTCAATCTTTCTTCACTCTGTCAGGCAGCAGTTTCAGCCTTGCCAATTTCGAATGCTCGACACAAGATAAGGTATTCGCCACAGTTGGTAATATGTCTGTTTATTTAGTCCTTCGTCCGTATAAGACAACTCAAATGGGGCCCGATGTGGAACAATGGGAATTAAGAGGGCCCTGTGAGCTCTGGAACTTCAATAGAGACGCCGACAAACAGTCTCTCCAAGGAGATATATGCTCGATTATATTAGTATAGCTTCAAAGAGTTATGTACCCCTTAATGTAATACTCCTTTAGTGAAAGTAAAGACTATAAACTAATAAATTAACTAAAAGGACTTGTTTAATCTATATTTACTCCTTTAACATATAGCTAGCCTTATTTTACTATAATTAAATATTAATATTAGCTTTTATTATTAATTTCCCTTTCTTTTATTTTCCATTCTTTATTATATATATTATTATAATTATATACCCATATTTATTAATAGTATTAATTAAAGCATTTTAACTTTGTTTTTTATAGTTTTATATTTAACTAAATTAATAAAACTAACTAAACCTTACTAAAGTATTATATCTTTTTAATATACTTTATATAATTATAATTATCTATTAGTTATACTTAAGTATTCCTATTTTAAACTTAATAAAGTCTTGAAATAAATTATTATAAAGCCTTTTAGCTTTAATAGACCTTTTAAAGTTAAGATTCAATATTTATAAATTAAGAAGCTAACTATAAAATTTATAGAAAGTAATAATTAAGTTTCTTTAGTTTTATAAAAGAATAGACCTTTAATAAGGCTAAAAGAGTCTTTACATTACCTTTATCACTTAAGTTAGGCCTTCTCTATATTTAGTTTAATACCTTACTTATAACTACGTATATTTTATCTATTATAATAAGCTTACCCTTTATTATTTTCTATTTTAGGATTTACTAAAGCTCCTTACTATAATCATCAGGCAGAATCTTTATAGCTCTCAACCGGGAATCATCTCTAAATGCCTAGACTAATATTAAGAACTATCTTCCGTATTCTATTTCTTCTACCTGGCGTGGTCTTTTTGTCTAGGCCTTCTGGAGTTCTTTTTGGCATATATGGGCATTTCTGAACCGAGATCCGGCGTCGACCTTGTGTATCTTTCGACCTAGGATCTCAGGTATAAAATTTGACTCGGCCCTGTACTCCGGTGTACTCTTGCAGAGCAATCTCAATCGAGTATATTATCTCTCTATAGTTTTCAAGCACAGGGTGGGCTGAGAGGCTTCTAACTGCCTTATGTCAATATCAATATGTTAACATTAGACCAGATCGAAGGGAAATGCCTTTGAGATGCGATTATAGATGCCATATCCACAAACATGGACTATCAAGTTTGGGTCAGCAATGAGGATCCACCCATCTGGATGTGGGCCCTCTTGTTTATATGGGATATTTGTATGGATGCTGACCGCGCCCGCTTTACGCCAGGCTGGATTGCTTTATAATCTTGAGGCTAAGATATCGACTATAAGCCTTCCAGTTGAGGAAAGTGGAAGCAAAGCAAGCTGATGTTGAGAATAGACACTGCTGATATCTGCCCGAGATCTGTTACCATCGAGTTCTGTGCTCTGCTTCCCCGCTGTCACTGGCCGGCTTCAACTCTGAAATAATCCAACTCGAAAAATCAGAGAACACTTTCCAGATATTTAAGAGATTTTATAGAACGAATCATCCATTGTAGCTTGAGTATACCGCGCGCAGTAAGTATTGAGGCCCCGGCAACGCCCCTCTAGGAAGACTCTGGCAACCAAACAACCTGCGGCACAAATCCTGGTAGCTTCTCAATGTCCACTCCTTCAACCTTCTTCCATGTATCCAGATCTGTTACCACGATCTGCACATCCTTCATCTCTCCTTGTCCAGGTGTCCTCTTGGCCCACACATTCTTCGCTGACAAGACCCTTGTAGCATTTGGCTGCCGACAGGCCCTCTTGCCGTGTTGGCTTGGGTCTCCCATGCCTGGGACTCCCTTACCCATACCGATCCTCGTAACCTCACCAATATAGTCATTGTTACTTAAAGACGCCGTGAGATCCTTAGCATCGGCAGTGAAAACATCGATACGGTAACTCGACGTTGTGCAACCCACATTTGCAAAGACAACGTATGGTACCTTGCCTTCACGTGACTTACACATGCTCCCGTCACTCTTGGTCATGTTCTCGTTCAGATCATTCTTCTTCAGAACCTCATTGTCGTTTATCGGGCGATCACTTTGCGCAACCTTTGTCTTCGGATCCTTGTCAATGATTGCAGCGGGTAACGTGATCGCAGCGCCACCCCCGGGATTGGGACGTAGAATCCCGCGCTGCGCCGCTGACCTCGGCGTGGGCAAGTCTGCGCAGACGGGCAGGCCGTAAATATAACCCAAGCAGCGCGTGTCTTTCGCCATCTCGCCAATTGTGGTATATTTCCAAAGTCGAGGGTCGTCGTAGCTAATGTTGATACCACCGTCGATGAAGGGTTGTAAGGGGTAGGAAGATGTGTACTGCGCCTCTGGGTGGGCATTGATGAAGAGGCCTGCGAGGCGATCCATATTGGCGTGGTAGGAGAGGAAGATTGGGTCGTTGGCCGTGTAGGTATTATCGGCCTGGAAAATAATTATAAAACAAGTCAGCAACAGTAAATTGAGCTTCATCAGCCGGATCAAGACAGGAAAATATGGGAAACAGGATAAAAAGGTTAGCATATTCTTACCATATCTGGACCAACCCATCCATGGTAATTATCATGGACTTGCTCAAACAACCCATCAAAGTCGAATCTGTACTGATACAGTTCATCGCATTGGTCATCTGAGAAAGTCGGAATGTTCGCCCAAGGTCTCCCATGTTTCTCGGTCGTCGCAGGGGAGGTGTAGGTCGACTGTTCTAAGCAGTGCTGGAGCTGTGCGTGGTACGTGTTGAACAGCCCAATCTTGCGATCCCAGTCCGGATCTGAAGGCCCTTTAACTAGTGTGTCGCTGCGGGTCACCCATGGGCCCTTGCCGCTCTTGGACTGGCCACCTACAGCCAGGGCGTATCGCAACGGGTTAGGCCGGACCTCTCCTGAAGGGTGAATGTATGTCTCCTCAAGAAACATTGGTGGAATCCCAGCATATTCAGAGCTTGGATCAGCCGTCTCAGCGGCATAGCCATTCCAGTATGGAATAGACATGCTAATCAGTTTCTCAACGTAGAGCAGATAAGCTCTATGCCAAAGGAAAGTGGCCTCTTGGTAATGCAAGCACCAATAAGCATCTATCAACAAGGATTAGCAAGATCCAGACAGAAAACTTATTGTTCGTCTAGAGCATGCGGTACTTACGGAGAACTCCAAGTTTCTGCCAAGGAGAATCTAACGCGCCAACCTGAAGCACGTCATCCAGTTTGGCTTGGTATTCAGCTAACTCAACCCTGCTCAGGCTCAGGATATCACGACGAACATTAAATTGGTCGCGTACCGCAGTAGGTTGAGGAATGATAGGTTCTGCCTTTGGACTGTCTGATGCGTCTCTTGGAAACCCCGCATTTGCCCATTGTCGAAAAGTCTCGACTGCTTCGTCAGGCCAGAAGTCCTGTGGATCAGATGTAATGGGCATCGTTTTTGACCGTACGTGCTGATAGATGCCTAGTGCCCTTTTCTTGACGTCGTCATAGTTGTTAAGGGACCACTTACCCACCCCCCAGTACAACATTGCGTCAATCCACTGCTGGCCTTTATCTTTAGAATCGTTCAATACCCAATAAGGGGCCTCTATCATGGGCTTGATATCATCATCCCAGTTAGGTGTCTTAGGAGCCTGGAAAACTAGACGAGAAAAGCTTTGAACCCCGTCGCTGTCCTTGGCGTGTTTGATGGATGTGTCACGGCCGTTCGTGCCACGTATGGGACACGTCTTGGCCTTTCGAAAGCTAGTCTGCTGGCTGCTGGCCGAGATCTTCATCCTTTGACACGGCATACCGAGTGTCGCCGGGGGCGGCAAAGACTGAACAGCCACTGGTGCCATAGGTGATGAGGCGTCGGGCTTAGGCAGGATTTGAGGGTCCCAGAATGCCAATGAAGATATCCAAGCTTGAAGAAAAAGACGTCCACGCTCGGGGACATCCTGGATCGTTCCGTCGGATCTCATTTCCTTCAACAGTGGCTTGTTAATCAGTTTGAGGGAGACTGGCATGGTCGTAGCAAACTCGTCCAAAGGGAGAGGTCGGTAGACTCGGCGCCGGGACTCGGCTAACGTGAGGTGGTCTGTCAGTGCGGCAACTGGGTTCTCTTTCATCCGACTTTGCACGGCTGAGAGGTAGTCCAGGATGAACTTTTGGTGGGTTTTAACATCGACCTTGACCAGTGCCAGAAACTCTGCCTCAGGACTATCTGGGATATGCGCGTACGGTGACTTCTCAACTGCTTCGATGAACCTTTGACTCAGATCATATATCTTGTTCTCCAGAGTGGTTGTTCGAGGTACATATTGCATGAGACATCCTCTTCGCCAAGAGTATACTGGGTTGCAAAAGTCGACCATGATGACTGCGTTCAATACCTCTTGCGAAAACAAGCTGATGTAGACGTCGGGCCAGTCCGACCTCTTTGAAATCTTCTGCACCGTCTGCATCCTTTGCACACCCACGGCATCTTCGACTGAAGGTTGGATATGGTTAAAAGGAGAGGTTCCCTCCAGGTCCTCCGCAACAACTTTGACGTAGATAGATTTCTCCTCTTCACCTCTCTTGTCGCCACCTAAAAAAGTCCATGGAAGCTCCAAAGCATCTGCATAATCTTGATCTCCCACTCTCTGAACGATTGAGAGGTTCAGAGCCTTGACTGCTTCCGTGTAATCCTGATCCTTGAACCCAATTTGAGGTAGAGGGATCGGAACTGTCTGCTTGGTCTTGATAGACTCGTCCAAATTTGTCAGGAGCTGCGTCAGACTCGCACTGCCAAGCAACTGGCTGTCATAGAGATGATCTGGTGGCAGAATATAATCTGCATCACTCGGGCTTACATCCGGGGCCTCTCCAGTCGACAGAGCTGCACCAAGGTTGATTGTAGTGGTGAGAAAAAGATGTGCTACCCAATGGGAAACGTTGATAGGGTTTGTTAGCGGCTGCTTGGAGCTGTCCAGGAAGTCCAGTTCACGGCGTTTATTGAACCAATTGTTAATGCCTCGCACAATGTGACTCTCAAGCTGCCCCGGATTGGGGTTGATCAATGACAAAGGCCCTTGCCCAGGGTCACTGAGCCAAACAACGCTTTTCCACGTCTTTAAGGCTGCATCGGAGAATGAAGCATTGAACTGGCTTGGAGCTGCTAACCAGTGAAGCCATGGCCTTGCACGATATATTAGTCGGGTTATTTGGAGTGCTGTTAAAGATTTGACTCACTGGTGGATCTCTTTCATTATGCACGCTCCATTGACGTGCCCATTGAACGGACCAAGATAGGAGTTGGGCCCAAAAGCATCTCTAGATCGTCCAAAGTAGTTCCATGCCTGGATAGAACTGTGTCCGTTGGCAAAATCAGACTGATAAAACCTAAACTCGATCCCATTCCACGAGATCACCTGCAGGAAGGAATTTTCACGGTCTATTTCTTTGGGATCGTTACCTCCGACGATGCAAAACGTCCAGTTCTGGGTTGATGGGTCAAAAAACTGCTTGCCACTGAGACTGATGAAGGTGATAAATCGAGCTGATGAATTGAACCATGGTGGGAGTGTGTCCCGTGCAAAGACACCGGAATCAGCAACCATGAATGTTTGCACGTTATAGATAGAGTTGTCTGATAAATGTCCTTTAGTTCGCCACTATTCTGGAAGGTTCGTCAACAAAAAGAGACTTCCTTACCCCAGAATTTAAGTACAATCCCGTCATGAGATTGAATCTCAGCATTGTCGTCTTCTTGCAGCCATGTGCCGAAGAAGTCGATGAAGTTCTCAGCGAGGAATTGATTGTCCGCGACAAAATCTTCATCGTCAAATGCAGAATCCCTGTTGAACTTACGATAATACAAGGTGGGGACCATTGTGGATTTTGAAATGATGTCGACCTTTTGCGTCTCTATTGCTGTAGCTCTTCCAGCAGGCGATGGTTCGAACAGGGAGGAGAGTCCCTTTATGTATGGACCTCATGTGGCTACTTGAAATTGACAAAGGATATGTTTACATGTAGCAAACAATAACGTAGGAGCAATGTAATGTGGCACAAACACAGGAGCCAGCACCGCCAGACACACGAGTCAAGCCCAGCTCAGGAAGCCGAAAGCTGCAAGCTGAAATAAATCAAGTTTCAAGCCATTATGACACATCGAGAACGAATGTCTGAATCTGCCCACAAAACTACAGCTATGCCCCTTAGTACAGAAACATCTAGAGCGGTGAGAGTCAATATCAGGCCTGCTAGATGACTTTGGCCTATACAAGAAGTGATACAATAAGATAAGACTTAGTTTCCGTCCACTTGTGGCATGCCAAGCTTCAAGACATGGCTACCCAAGACACAGCTGAAGGCCAAAAGCGGTAAGTATATCTTCAAGAACGAATACGCGAATTCGTAGACCAGACTAGTCATTGTGGCGTGTGCGAGTGATAATGTAGGTATCCGCATCCTTTGATGAGGACGGCGGGGTAACGCGGGGATGTGAGACAGCGGCCGCTCATCTGGCGGCACAACTAATATCAAGAATACACTGTATTAAGGTACACTCTCTGACGATGATCTATAGAGGTGATGTACTGTATTAGCTATCCACCTTTCGATTTGATGCGGTTAGAGGTGAAATGATGACCACTCCACCTCTGGCATCTTCTGAGAGAAGGTTTCTTTAAATATTTTGCAAGACATTGTTAAGAGCTATGTGATGGGATTGCATAAGACAGGGCCTCGACACGCATGATCGCACGATTAAAAGAATGAGGAGATGTTGACGTGAGACAAGTCCTCGACATACATGCTTTCATGACATAAAAATGAGGGGGTGCTGAGACATAAGACAGGGCCTCAATATGTATGCCCCCACGACATAAAAGTGAGGAGGTTTAAAGACATAAGCCCGATCCAGAATTTTCGATGGCTATGCAGGAGTAAATACAAAAGTAGCCAATTGCAGATGTTTTGTTGGGCAGCGCCATGCTTCAAAGTCATGTCTTCGGCAACATCTCACTGTTTTCATTTCGGAAAATGTTGAGACGCACACGGTAGGTAACCTTCGTCGACCGTCGATTTCATTGACTCAGATTGTATAGTGAGCTACGTGCTACTCGCTCGGAAAATGAAAAGAAACAGCCTGTTTCTGAGGCTGAAGCACACGGATGGTAACGAGGAGCCAGTCACGTTTTCCTTTCAGCTACAATGTTACCAGGCAAATATTTAAACTTCCCGCAAGCCGTTCTATTCATTAGACACCGCCAGCATCTTCCCAACTACAAGACATACTTCCTCACTCTACCTTCAATTCCTTCTGATCCAGCACCATGAGCGACTTCCAGGCCTCTACCATTCCCAAATTTAACCCACCTGGATTTCCCAGCCAGGACGACAACCTGAATGACGAGCAGAAATCGGCCTGGTCTGATACCATCTCCAGCTGGATGACTGGTGAGATCAATGGGTCTTTCTCCGCCGACGAACCGCTCACAGTTTTGTGCGGAAACAAGGAAGTCAACCGCACCCCATTGACCCAGTTCTTCAATGGCACCGTAACCCCTTTCAATACGAGCCAGAAAGGAAAGCTCATTAGCTGGATTGCATTCCCTAAGCTGGTAAGAGAGCTTGGTTGTGGTATCGGTAGACCTCCCTGTCGTGGCTAACTGCTTCCCTGTAGGTCAAAGTGAGAACTTCGAGTGATATAGAGCGTTGGCGAGAGGCCGATGCGACCCGTAACAACCAGGACGAGTATTGCGAGTGGACAGTCCAGAAAGACAGCGACAACAACATTGTGTCCGTCACGTTCACGAGCGAGGGCCCGGAGGTATGTATACGTGCTTTCGTTCTAAGCTACTAGGTAATCACCTCCAACATACATCAAGCTAATCAAACATCGTGCCCCCCCCTATCTAGTACTGGGAATTCTTGTCCCAAAATGATCCAGACAAGATGTTGGCATTGTTCAAGAAGTACAACCCTGACTTTGCCAGCCTGATGAATAAGGAAGACTTTTTCGACAAACGTGGGCAGTACAACCCATACAACAAATGGAACGGTGTCCTTCGAAACAGCGGAGGCTTGACCACCGTTACCCCCGGCTGCATTATGCATCTCGCACAGCCGAACAACACTTTGAGCGCGGAAATTGATATTGCTGCTCAGGGTACTGTACTACGCAAGGATAAACAGGGCAAGGCAATCACCGATCCGACTGTGCTATGCAATTGTTCACGGTATGGAGTAGCTACCAGGAACTCAGACCCTACGGTAAAGAATCATCATTCCTCAGCCCTGCCTGACCCAAGCAGAAGACCCGGACAGCATGACTGACTGACAATATCGCCATCAACAGATTGGTGACCAGATCAACAGTTTGGCCCGTAACGGCATGGCCGTATCCGTTGCAGACCCCGTTGGCGTCTACATGGTCGACTTTTCCCCGGATTCGTTCCAGCTCGATGTGGACGGCACGGGCAACAACTTGGTCGATCCGCCAAAGGACACTTTCACCTGGGTGCGGGGTGACGTGAGCAAACACCAAGGCCTTCGCCTACATGTCGAGATCCCCAAGGGTACTATGGGCACGGGTGATAACGCAGGTCGCCAGCTTACCGTCAGCGACATGATTGACACCAATAACTCGCAGTACGTTAAGTATGGTGCGCAGTTTGCTGATTATATCCACGTCGGTCTCAGTGGTGTTGTCATGGAGAATGTACCCATTTCTGATGCTCTGCCATGCCCCTGCGCGGGTGTCAAGGCAGAAGCAGCCGCTGCCACCGAGTTCAGCGCTGCATCAGCAAGAGTTGGGTCCAAGGTGTTTGCCAGCATGGCATTGGCCGATGGCTCAAGCAATCAGATCCACTTCCGCACTCGTACACACCAGTGAGGTCTTGCTTTTTCAGGTTCTTAGAGTACGTAGCTAGTGCATTGCGGTAGAGTTAAAGCAAATCTCTAAGAAGTTCGTCGAGAGCCCTCATACCTAAACGCTCCAGACCCTTAGAATCGAGGTATTGCAAAATTCTGTCAGTGTATTAAAATCCTAACCACGTTCAATCATACGCATCCATCAAGCTTTCTTAAGTCGAAATTTGTCATAATTCCCCACCATTATACTTGTGAAAATGTCAGCCTTCATATAGTCCCTAAGGCCTTGGTTCAATCGATACGTACGGCACGCTCGATACGGCGCATAGGTACATCCGGCAGCTGCATAATTGACTGATGTACCTGTTGTGCAGGCTAGCGGGGGTTTGGCTGGTTACCCTATAGACTCTAAGGCGGGAGGGCTGTCTTGTGTGTACGTTTGTGATAAAATTTACGTTTGTTCGTTCTGAAAATGGAACAAACATACGGTATAAAATGTAAAGAAATTCGATAAATTCCTTGGCAACCTTACCATATTAGGTTACGGCAAAAGTGGTATATCTGACAAGCTTGTATAACTCGTGGCCCGGATCGAACCTCTTCGATCCGTACAATTCATCACCAAAATTCCCCTAATCGGGTAAGTGACCCGCTTCTTGTCACAAAGTGTGTACGTACGTATCGATTGGATCAGGGCCTAAATTTCGACAGTCGAGGCAGCGATTCGAATCTCGATTCAAGCAACTTTTATATCCCACTCCAGGCAGCGTTCGGGTCGATTGAAAAAGTAGCAAGGCCTTCGGTGACAAGATACTTGCGCCACTTAAACAGTATCTCGAAGTCGTTACCGGTGGAAACAACCTTAATGTTTTGTTTCAAGTTGATAATGCGTTCCATTTAGGTCAGAGGTTCTACAGCCTGGATAGGGTCTGCTTGTTCAGGTTTGTAAATGACGAGGAAAAGTCGGTCATTTATCTCCTTTTTCTGTTGTACAGTTCGTCCGTTCCGCTGGCAAGGCTCTCACGAAGCTGGTGGTTTTGAGTGATTCTTTGCAAACCAACTGATTGGGAAACCGATCTGATAAATTCGAAGGATTCGTTCTCTTATGGAAAGAAGTAATATGCGACCGATGCTTGTGGGTCCTTGCCTGTCTTTGACCGAAGTGGTTCGATGATTAAGTAGGCCATATGAGTCTTACCTAATCCTATTTCGCCAGTAATCTAGAGAAAACTTATATTACCGTCCTGCTATTTCTAGTACTTCTTGTTTAGATAAAGCCAAGGTTCTGTACTGGGCCTGAATGAATGACGTAAGTCCTATTAATATATCTAAAAGGCTCGGAAATATCCCGAAGAAGTGCTTTGCGATAATCAGTGTGTCCTTTATGGGCTGTAAGTTATCTCAGCGTTGCTATCCTGGACCAGCTGGCTCTCAGGCTCTCTAATGCTGCATTAATTCTGACCAGTGAGGCGCTCTGCTGCTGGAAATTCACTTCCTAGAGGTCTCATCCAACCCTAATCTGTTTACTTTGATTTTAAAAGTAGACTTTTATTTCTTCGTGGATGAATTCGACTTTCTTACCGAGACGGCCTAATAATATCTCAATAGTCTCGGTGTTTCTTACAGTTATTAAACCGTTCGCATGACTATAGCAAGAGATAATAGTTATAATATTGTCTTAGGCTGCACTGGGTTTAGTGTCGCCACCGCCTTGGAGACGAGTTTATAAGACATCTAGCGACCGTCCTTCCTAAGTATACTTTTTCTAAATGGCGAATGCCATGATGAGGGCGGTGAATTCTTTGGCGAAACATTCTGTATAATAGTCGCAGTCGGGAAAATTGTCCCCAATGATCTGAAGAGTCTTTAAGGAGGGTTTAGCCTCTCCGATAAGGCCTAGTAAGTGGTTATAGTTCTCGGTCTGAGCCTGACTTACATTGATAGTATACGCTACATTTCAAATCGAGCTAGAAGGAGGAAACAAGTCGTCAGCAGAAGAAGCGATTCTTCTGGTCATACCAGTCCCTCTCGATCAGCACAACCACGAGGTCAATATTCCGAAGCATATGAGCCAACAACATTTGCAACTCGGTATACTTCAGGCAGTTTTCCAATGTCAGCCATGTTCTATGATAGGTACCACGGTACACTCACTTCTTGCCAATGCAGTCACGTGGCTCCAGGGAGAATGGTGAAAGGATAGCCCTAATATCGCTCGCATATTGAGGATAATCTAACCAGCGTTCTGGGACGAACTTCTTAGAATCTCTAAAGGTTAGTACTCAGTAGTATACAGGCCAATAAGATATCGAAACTGCAGTCTGTATATAAATGTTAGAGCCTAGCTAATAAAGTAGGAGAACATGAGTTCTATTTACATTCTCAGGAATCTAATATTTGTTTATGAAGTCGCCACCAGCCTGGGAAATCCGTTGTTGATGACAGCCAATACAACTTGAGCTGATCAACCTAGGTAATGTTGATCTCTTCCTCGGAGCTGAACTCAGAAAGTATATCATTTATAAACTTCTCAAGCTTATCAGGGTTCTTTAGAAGGAAGTAGGCAGTCCCACTAAGGAGTATAGTAGTTATCTCGCTACCAGTAATAATTATAATGCCCGTCCTCTCAATAATTCAAAGCTGTGATGTATTCTTCTCATTATTATATACAAAATAGAAGATATAAAGTCTTCGCTATTGATATCCTTGGATTTAGTGCGAGTCAATACCTCATACTCTACGAACTATATTTACTCTTAATCTTCCTTAAGCTTGGCGGACTTGAAAGGAAATTTGAATTTTAAAGACTAAGTTAATTGTAATATGGGTAAACTATAATATTAAAGCATACTAAACACTAAAGTAAATGCCTCCTAACTTTCCGTGTTAAAGAGCACATTATGTAAGAACAAAGCTTCAAGACCCCTCTAGTCACTTGTTACACATGTGGCTCATTCTATAGATGTATAGATGGGGGCGGAATCTTAAAGACACCTAGCACTTTTCAGGTTTGACACAACGTCCGAGCTGATAATATGTGTTAGTAATAGTGGCTAATTTGACAGTTCAGACATACTTCGTTTCGAATAAGACCTTTCTTACAGAAGCACCCACTAACACACTGCAGCGTACAAGCCCGGGGCTCAGGATTGGCGCAGGTCAGGGGGCAGGCCGTACCGCAGGTTTGGTACTGTTCACCCTATGGAACAACATTAGGCATAGAAGGAGCTTAAGTGCAGGACTACTTACAACTTTGCATTTCTGGGCCGCTGGGGCAGGAACGGCTAGGATGCCAGTAGCGAAGAGAGCCACGAGAGTGATATAACACTTCATTGTGAATTTAGAACAGGAGGCTTGAGTTGATAGTAGTTCGTGAATAAGGTTTTGAGATGTGTAAGAACAGAAGACTACAGGATACTTCCGAGGGACAGGCCTTATATAATAGTTATCTCCTTCACATTCACATGCATGCCGGTGAGTCTCCCTTGATAATGCCGTGTTCTAAATTTTCATTTAACACGCGCCACAACATTCGATGTCCTAGGATCCACTAATGCCAAGCAAGCCTCAACACGCTATGAAGGAACTGATTGAGACAACAGCATCATAGAGTCAAATCATCCAGCTCAGATACTAATTGAGCTTTTACTTAAAACATTATATATGAGTCCATACAGCACTCATAAGCTATCAACAAGTATTAAATAAGCCACCGAATCAATTTGATAGCTAAAATCAGCATATTTCTCCCGGCCTCAGCACTTCTGAAGTCAGTTGTAAGTTTAATAAAATGTGGAGTGATTTCGGTGCCGCAGCCCTACATGCCTAGTGAGCCGTTAGTGGCCGGGCGGGCCGAGATGCTAATCGAAGCCGACGTTAAGCCCGGCAGGTAAAACTTTGTTATGCAACTGAACGGAGATTTTATTTCTACAGAGAGATTGGAATGCTTTCTTGTCCCTGTTGTTGTTTCATGCATGCATTATAGCCGATGAAAGCCGACCAGCCCTTCAAGGGGGATGATGGAAAATATTAGCGTGTCTTGCTCGGGATTATTTTTGTTTCTGGTTCAATTCCAGAGCTTTGTCCAATTACATTGTCAATCGCCATGGTTTTCACCACCACGGCTTCTAAGATTTTATACATTGAGGTTCCAACCTCTCTTGGTGGTAAATATTAAGCAGTCAGTGGAAGGGGTTGTAGTCTTACCAAGACTATAACTTCTAAGTAAGTATTTATGACCACTATAATCATTTCAAGTTACTACTCTAGTATTAATATTGGTTAACTAATCCTTATCTTTATCCTCTATTTACCTGCCTTTGTATATTTGTACTCTTTCTAGTACCTAAATGGGGAATTATTGTCTTACACTCATTTCAATCCCTACTTGAACTATGACTTGCCTTGTCCAATTACACGACATAGCTCAACCCATTTAAATTTACGTGGGTAGGAGTGAAGACATTAACACTCAGTGATAGGCAAAGTGTTGTATCTTTAGATAGTACATGTAAAGGCCAGGCTTGAATTCACGTAAAGAAATTGCATTGATAGTGGTTAACTGAGTTCAATTGGTAAATGAATGTCATGTATATAATTCAATGAGTGTAATGGGAACAAAATTAATCTGGATCAACAACTGTTCCGGACCGCGATCGCCCCCTGGCGATGGGCGGAAAGAGGGTGGTTGAACTTGGCGTCGTCTAACCACTGGCCATTTTCCCCTTTGCCTAGATACGTTCGCCCTCTTCTTCTGGCACCTCATCGCGAAATTCGTTTTTGTTTACGTCGTCAGACGCCAGTGCCTTGTTCTCAGTTTCCTCCTCCTGCTTGACCTCCTCAGTATTCTGATCTTGCTCCTTTACCTCCTCCTCTACCTCGCCGACGTCTTTTTGCACCTCATTCTCATCCTGTGAAGCCGCATTGCCCTCGCTTTTAATCTCGCTTTTCGGGTTCTCGCTCGTGTGCTCTATAGTCTTGTCGGTCTTTTTCACGTCGGCCTGGACCTCAGTCAAGCTTGTACCAGACTCATCCGCATTCCCAAGGTTGTCCAAGGCTTTGTCGATATTATTCTCCGTTTTCCGGATGTCCGGGTTCGATGCACCGTTCTGCAAGACCTCTTCTAGCTCTTGTCCCGACTTCTCCACAACCGCCATATCTTTCTGGACAGTTTCTGCCACAGCTAACGCATCGTACGCTTTGGGCGCCGTGGATGCCTCAGCCTCTATATCTGACCCGTCTTATTTCATTTGGCTCAACTGAGCCTGGAACTTCGCGTCGGATTCCCCTTTGACTTTTAGTTCTTTCGCTTTCGCGTCTGCCTCATTCTTGGCTTCTTTCTGTGCATCGAGTATCCTTTGCCTCTCGGTCGCCTTACTGTCCTTGTAAATGATCGATACCGTCGCAATGCCTACGAATATTCCTATCAAGGACGAAAGCTTGTTGGTCCAGTCACAAATAGACGACATTACAGAACCGAAGGTCGGTGCGGTACTCGGAACGTTTAGGATTACAAGGTTGTTGAGGCCACCAGCTACCGTCGCGTTATTGATAGTGCCCGCAAACGCAGCCCCAATGACGGTATAGGAATCTACAGTCTTTTTGCTGGTCTGGGCAACATTGAACCAGGCCGGACTGAGTAACACGGACAGGTTGCCAGTACCTATGTTTTGTTCCTTCATGCTTTCATCGCCTGGCATAGCTACCGGCGTACTCTGTCCGCCCGTGGCAGCCATTGTCAGTACTGACGACCTTTCCGCTACGCTAGCTGTAATCGCTATGGCTGCTACTATAGTCGGGGCAAATGGAACGGCAGTGTTGTCCGTACTGTCGAGGTAGTATGTACCTTGCCAGGGGCTTGTGAACTGGGACTGCCAGGTAAATGCTGCATTCCAGGTACTGAAGGTACATTACTGGAAGCTACCAGTGCCTTTGAAGAACGTGCTGATCGCATCTGTCGGGCTGTTCTCGTCGCCTAGGGCTTTGCGGAACTCCTTGGCCAGGGCCGTTGATGAATTAGCCTGTATGTACTTGATGAACTGGAACGAGTCCAACATGCTTTGCTACATATCATTCCTGATATTGAAGTCGAAGTTTGAGAAACGGGAAGTCCCCATTACGGCCACTGTGAACTCCTGGTAGTAGTTGTTGTTCAGTGCTTCGATATTGCCTGTAATGATTGCCTGCAGCTGGCTGGCAGGGCGAATTGTTTGCACGTTCTGGGAAGTGGCGCCTTTGGGTACAGTGGCTAGCTTTGTGTAGGTCAATGCCACTGACGTACTGGGGTCGGCGTTTGTGTTTGGATCGAGGACATCGTAAATGTCCACATCGCAACCCAAGTTGTTAATAATTGTGGTAACACGGTTGGAAGACATGATTGAACAAGGTAAGGCACAAAAGTATAAGTGAATGTGGACTGAGCGGACAAGATAGCGTGAATGGCTATGGATATTTATCGAGCAGAAATCAAGTATTATTTGTAACTTCTGTTCTGGTGTTGAGGTTCGTTAGCCAACGCCACCTAATAATTTAGCATTCCTGGACCCCTACAGCGCAGCGGCTCAGGATGATAAAACAAGTAGTCTAGACTGTTACACTCACCTGGCTACGGTTCAGTCTATTGATTTCAACTGCTCAGCCTCGCAGCCACTATTGGTCAAAACCGCTCCTTGCCTTGCTGGCTCCAGCGTCATTTCTCAACAGCTAGCGCCACTCGTCTAATAGTCTAGTGTTTGGCAGCTATCAATCTCGCCATTGGCTTGCTTTAGCGAGCCTCCGGCTCGGCCGCTAATTCTATCCACGTGCATACAATTGGTATAGCCTTTTTTGACCAAGGACTAGCTATACTCCACCACTTGAATTTCGCATATGTAATTACTCATACTTTAATGATCTGTAATGCGGTTTGGGCGGTATGCTATGCCTCCGGTGGACTGAAAATGCTTACTACAACTGTGATTTTGAAACGTTTGCAGGCGTCTTTATTTGACCGTAAAAAGTGGATGTTGGGAATATTATTGCTGAACCCAATTGTGTTTGACCAACAGATAGGCTAGTGATATCGATGGAGAATGTACTCGAACACAACTTCACTAGTCTGTTCAGCCAGCCACTATTGTCTATACAAGTTAGAAGTAGCTAACTCAGGACTTACCATTGATCATGGCAAGACTATAGGCGTTAAATCAGCTCATTCCGCACTTTCATGGCTGGTCCAGACTGCAACGCTAAACGACAAGCCACTTGGTACTAGTACGACAAGCCACTTGGTACTAGTTGTATAAAATGGGTTCAGCAACCCTCCCAATTTCCCCTCACTTGTCTCACTTGTTACTTGATCCCGCTACCATGTCTACCACTACCATATCGTTCACCAATAGCTTGAACTTCAGTGTTCAGGTCTACGACTCATTCAGCCCGCAAGACACTAGCAACTATTTTGGGATCTTGACCTTACTTGCAACGGTACCAGCCAATAGCACAGCTCCAGTGAATCTCATACGCTCATCATCGGTACTGATAGCCAGCAATGCGACGACTAATTCCCCCCTGGCACGGTTCATTTACTTGCCAAATGTTAACACCGGACCCTTTGCCGTGGGGCAAGCCGATATGGATGCTATGGCCCAGGCCATAGACTTTATTACCTTTATCATTAGCAATCCGCAAGATCCGCTTACGGTAGCCTTCAATGCCCTCTGGAAAGACCAGACAAAGCCGCTGGTGGCGCCCGTAACCAACTTCTTTGCTCAACATCCGACCTACGCGAGCTGTACGTTTGCTACCTATATTATGGGCATTGTATATGCCGCTGAGCAGCCTGTCAGTAAATCCATGCCCATGGATCAGGCCGTATACTCTCTCAGTAGTCTCGTGACATCAATGGGTGGGAGCTGGCCGACTGGCTTCCCGGATGTCACAGTGACAAAGTTTACTTGCAACACTAGCAATGGCGTACTCGCTATTCAAGCCGAGGTAGACATAAGCTTATTGCCTGCCAAGTCAGATGAAGCGTTGAACTTCTTCACGTCGTTATTCGATTCCCAGCAGCTTCAAACCTCTATCAGAATCAATCATGCCATTAGCTCCGGCCTTGTGGGCACAGAGCTCGCCATCAGGCTTGATACTATGCAAGTCCCCTGCGGAGATTTGGGAACCATGACCATAAACAATCCTACTGCCACCATTGACCTCAACCCACTATACAGATTCGTTACCTTCGAGGTTGCTGGTAGCATTCCGTTCGACATTTTCGATAAGAAGTTCGACGCCGACGTCAACATGACCATTGACAATCTCGAGGCCAGCTTTGGGGTAGTCATAGACGGAGACGACACCACCCTTCCGACGCCTACTCTGATGAAGGGTGTGCATTTTAGTTCTTTTGGGGTAGGCATTGGAGTCTTCTACGAACCACCAGGGGCAGTGGTAGGCTTGTCTGGCCAATTACAAATCGGCGACGCTGCCAGTGGGACCCAAGCGATATTTGATGACAATTCGTTTGTTGTCATGTGTCAGTTGGAGAGCGGAGTTCCGAACCCTCTCTACGTTTTTTTCTACGTACCGCAGATGGAACTGACGGACGTTATTACTATTTTCACCAATTCACAATGTCCTTTGCAGGTGCCTGTCTCATTCAAAGATTTGTTTTTTCAATGGTCTGAGAACCCTACGGAAAATGTGGTACTGCCTGATGGGTCACACTCCTTGATGGGTTACGGGTTCAGATGTCGTGCAGACATCCGTTTCCTGAGCTTCTATGGCGACGTAGCCATTGATCTCCAAGACGGACTAAAAGCCGATATTGAGATGGCTCCCCTCTCATTTGGCAGCTTGTTCTTGTTAGAGGGCAATGGCAGGGGCGTTAACGTCAAGGTAGATGCTGCAGGTAATCCCATCAATAACAACCATTTGGCAACAACAGTGGCGCAACGGCAGGCCATAAAAGACGCCACCACTCAGCAGCTAGTGGCCGGAGGTGGTCCAGTATTGAAAATTGAGACATCAACCTCACCTTACCTACACCTCTACGCCAGTGTGAGCTTGTTCGAGGTGTCAAACGAGCAACTCACTGCGAAGATCACATCGACTGCTATTACGTTCGATCTAGACTTTAGCGGCATCTCAAACTCAAAGATGAGTTGCGCATTAAACGGACTTGACAATATGTCTGCAACATTCGAGTACGGTATTGACCAGAATATTGCACTGCCCACAATCAACAATGTCAGCCTGGGCTCCCTTGACTTGGAGACAACAATCAGCACACATTTAGGACTTGTTCTTACACCGTCGAGTGTCATCATAACGGTCGGGGGTAGTTTCGACTTCGAAGGCGCAACCCTCACTATCAGTGACTTCGTAGTCGCCGTTTTTATCTCGACATTGAGTGATATCCAAGCGGTCATTGTCTCCCAAATCGAACAGGACGCTGGGAACATATTCAGCACCCTTTTGAGTACTGCAGCTCAGTGGGCCAGTAAGGTTGCGCAAGGCGTCATCACGGCGGTTGATTCGGTTGCTAGTGTCTTGCTTAATGTCTGGGACCAAACTGCTAGCGAAGTGGCTGATACTATGAAGGACGCGGGCTTCGATGCTCAGGATATAGCTACAGGTCTTAAAGATTTCTTCAACCTAGGCCCTAGCGAGATCCACGGCCTGCTAAGACAGATTGGCTTTAGTGACAGGGAAATATTTATGGTCTTCCAAGCATTTGGCGGGCCATCATTCGGTCAGTTCGCAAGCACTCTTTCTGGTGGCGGCGGTGGTGACGTTCTCGACGGGCTTTGATAGCGTTTATTGTTGAATTTACTTAGGCAGACCTCCCAAATAGAACATGTTAACAGAGAAGTGGGATAAAAGGTAAATGGAGGTTCAAATAATGATATAGCATTCTATTCGGTCATTTCGCGCGGGATACACTTGGGGCACTGACCCACAATGTATTTCTTTACTCGAGTCCCTGTTAGATTGTTGTTGTAGGTGTCTTGACGTTCAATTTCGGTTGTGTCATGTCAGAGACCCGTCAGATTGAAGTGCAGGGTGGGTTGATCTCTCAGTGGCAGGGCCAGGTGGATAATAGAACATTGACGAAGGATGACGAGATATTCTAGGAGCATCTCCTGCCAGATGTTTTGTGAAGATGTCTTGAAGAAAAGGTATGTAACCAACCGGTAGGCTTCGCTGATACGTTCCGTTTTGGGACTTTTTATTCTTACGACAATGTAGTATATCTACTCGTGACTTTTCCAGCACTTTCTCTTCCGGTCACAGTTCTATGAAAAAGTTCTGACGACGAGCCAACTAGATATATCTAATAGAATAATTGAACAGATGGTATTATGGTAAGAAGAGTTTATTATAATGTATATAACCTGATGAATAGTCTAGAATCAAGGAGATTATCAAAGCTTTTGCACTCCTACTATAAGAACCGCATTTTTTACCTATTTTCCACACATCCTTGTCTCCAGTCGATGATGGTAACCTCACAGTTTCATCCAGAAGCCTTGTCCTTCATGACTTCTCTTCATCTCGCGCGAAGCAAGTACCAACAAGCCTCCAACAACCAAGGTGCTTCCTGAAAAGATTTGTGCACCGACATAGGAGCCTCCACTTGCGGAGATGATAGCCCCCGAGATCGGCGATCCAAGTAAAGCTCCAATTCCAACACCAGCAGATATAATCCCGAGCCGCGCTCCTATCTTTGACATGTCCGAGTTGATAATGGTTACCACGGCCAGGAAAAGTGACTGAACCCCACCTACACAGAGACTGTAGAATACAGTCCAGACGTAAAGCCCTGGAGTCGAATGGACTGGAATCCAAGTGTACATACATAAAGCAGATGAAAATAAGAATGCTATGAAAACATTCATAGTGCCCATATACCTGGCAATAAAGCTTGGAATTAGACGGGCGGGAAAGCCAATACCGTTCAAAACAAGCGTGAGGTTCAGAGAGTCTATGTATGATAGCCCTTGTTTTTCTCGCGCGTAGGAGCTGAGGAAGAAGAATGGGAAAAAGACACCTAGAAAAGCCTACAAATTTATTAGACGATATTTTGAATAGTAAAGTCTGGGGAGTTTTAGAGTCAGTAACTTACCAGGAACGCCCCAAGAAGATACAGGGTGAATGTTGCCTCCCCAAACACCGACCAATCTATAATGGGGCCCGACTTTCTAGGCGACTGCCTCGGCACACCGCACACTAATGCAATGGCAAACGTGCCCAGCTGTATAAAGCCCATAGCCCTCATAGTCCATCCGAAACCGATTGTTGGCAGTAGCGTTCTCGCCATACTTGGGTAGATAAGACCTCCTGTCGTGCTCCCACAAGCTGCAATTCCCATGACAAGCGGGAGCCTTCTCTTGAAGTATGTGGTGATCAGGGTCATCATCGGAGTAAGAAGAAATCCGTTACCGAGACCGGTACATAACCCTTGCGCAAGAAGGATTTGCCAGTATGTTTGACTGAGAGAAGTCATAAATGTCCCAAAAACAACGAGAAACGCGCCAATGATCGTGGTGATGCGAAAGTAGCCAGCATCTGTAAGACGACCGCTGATGATTCCCGTAAAAAAGAGGAAGAATACGGCTAATGAGCCGACCCATGAGATGTCGGAGCGTGAGCGGTGCAAATTCGAGACATAGTAGGTTTGGAAAACGCCGAAAGATATAATCATGCCCCTTTTATATGTATTAGCTCAAGGGCACTGGTATAGGTATGGAGTATGTAGTATGTGACAAACCAAGTATTCATGATAACAAGGAAACAAGCTAATACTAGAGAACTAAGGATGAGTCTTGCATGGTTTATTTCGCTCAAGGTTCACCTACCAGCCATCCAGGCTCTCCAGCCTCCTTCTGGTTGCGCAGTTGTTGGTGCGGCTGGGTCAGGAATTCCGTTACTCAGAACTAGACTTGGGACAGTCATTAAGTCTGAATCACCTTGCCTTTCGAGGTCTTGTTGGGGGGTCGATAAGGGGCCTTCATTTTCCGATTTCGGTTCCATACTGGTCGGAGAGCTGCTTGCTTGGTCGTGATCTAGTAAACCATTCTTCATGCTGCGCCGTATTTTCCTTTGAGATATAAGTCTATCAATGTAATACAAGACTGATGTATTTATTGCTGGGATCAATGTCTCTGGAATGATGATGCAAGATTGTGTATTTATATGTACAAGGAGTCAGAAAATACTGGGTCGTGCTCTAGTAAGGGAGGCAACGATTTAGGATGATTTCAATGCTTTCAAATTCCCCGGCACCTCCTTTTCAGCTTATTAAAGCATCAAGCAACTATACGCACGCCTGGGCTCGAAATTTACTGCCCCCCTTGTGGCCATGGCCCGTATGTCACCAGTCGCTCCGGTAGAACCTACCGCAGAGCTATACCGAATACGGATGCAAAACCCGACTACATTTCCTTGCAGACCAAACTCTGGACTAACGTTAAACAACAGCGGGTCTGGCCACTAACTAGCGTACTACGTAATGATTATATTAGTACTGAGTCTGGTAGCACCTTTGAAAAAGAGATCCAGCTATCCCAATAAAACCCATTGAAATATCAATAATAAATTAATGATTATATAAATCATACACAATCCCATTACTGTGATTCTTATATTGTAATAGGACCAAATCTTCGTAAAGGCAAGAATTGAGAATGACCATGGCTACTAAAATTGTACTAGTTATCTCTCCTTGAGAACAATACATATGTGGTTAAAAAGAAAGAGGACTTATATTACACTATCTAAGCTAAGACACTGGGGAAAAGACTGGAGTACAAAGAACTATACCTCATCCTATGTACTAACATGCGGTACTTGGGTTATCGTTATACCTCGAATTCGTAAATAACATTAGTCCTAACTTTATATCTCTCTTACTTGTTTTTACAAATAATCGGTAAAATATCATTTGACTTTTCGTAACAGATTTTATTATCTACCATCTCTTACTAAGAATACCATAACACTATGTGTTATATGCGGTGTTGAAGTCTATTTTCTACATGAGTAGCCTGAATGTCATCTGCCATCTAATCTGCCTACCACCGAAAACTTCCTTTTTCGTGTCCCTTTTCGCATCCAGATATCCTAGTTGATTTGAACAAGCACGCCGGGTTTGAGCCAGCGAACATTGGGCAAGATACCTTCCTCCTCAAACTCTTTCTTGAGCTCCTCCTCATGCTGGGTAAAATGATCCCATGACTCAAAGTGCATAGGAACAAGTACATCTGCCCTGATATCTCTGAAAAGACGAGCCGCTTGGTGACCATCCATAGTGATCTGGAGGATGTCACCCGGTTCTCCAGGCTGTCCCTCACTATTGAACCCTTCGAATGTGGCTTTGCCAAGATTCATAAGGGCAACAGCGACATGGTACTGATCAGCTATTTTGGCAAGCTCCTCGATATAGACGGTGTCGCCGGAGAAAAAGACGGCGTTCGGGCGACCATCAGGGGCAACACCGAAATCTTCGGTGTGCACAATGAATCCAACGCATTCGTGGCCGGGCCAATGCTTGCAAGGCGTAGCGGTGATATTGAAAGTCTTTCCAGAGATGCGGACCTCTCTCTTCTCCCAATCCTTGAAGCCAAGCACGCTGGGTCGAGGGGCGAGGCTCTTTGCGCCATCATCTGTGGTGACGACGTGTCGGCCATCGAGAAGCTGGCGGCCGAGCTCATCTAGGTTGTCGGGATGGTTCTCGTGGCTTAGAAGAACAGCATCGATATGGGGTAGCTCTTCCATCTTGATGGCTGGGTCGTCATGTACCTTGAGTACTCCGTCGCCAACAGTCGGCCATTCGCTGCCCGCGGGAGAGAAGAACGGGTCCGTCAAGAAGGTGATGCCATCGATATCAAGAATTGCCGTAGCAGTCCCGATGTGAGTGATGCTAACTTTGTTCTTGAATGTAGAAGCAGACATGGCTAATAAGATTTGGTGATCGGAAATGAAGGCTAAGCCGGAAGTTATATTCTAGAGCGAGCATAAACAAGAGCTATACTTATACGCACGGGAAAACAAGGAGGTGGAGAATATGAATCCCGAGTTACTAATTCACAAACTTCGATGAGAGCAGACGATTGGTAATATAATGCTATCAGAGTAAAGAATGCTGAGCAAAGCGGAAATATCGACCAAGGCATCATGGCTTACAGACAAGTAGACTTAGTCATTCAACGTTTGCAAAGGCTTTAATGGGTCCGGATGGGCTGCCACTTAGCCACACAAAGTTGAGGTCGTACTAGGCCAGGAAGGGACGCAAAAGCCGAGCCACACGGTCATAACGTCAACACATAGCTCACTCATCCGCCCTTGTAAGCCATTTCTTTAAGCCTTGTAGTGCGTATGGACACTATGACGTATATTTCTCGCCAAAACTTCCTCCTCTAATTAGTATGGCCTCTTCCTCAGTGCAACCATGAGGCTCATGAGCACTACTGGGCTCAAACATACGAGGAAATTGACATGACATTTATGAGAATGAAGGTTCTTAAGTGGCAGGAAGACCCTGCGTCAAAATTAAAAAGAACGCAAGAATTGAGTCACTTACCTCCTTCTTTTCTGGCTCGACTTATCGGGCTCTGTATTTGATTAGCCAGAGTATCGTCAACTCAATTCTGGGCAACACAGTGCGATGAAGAACTTTCGGCTTGCTCCGAGTACCTCAACAGCGGTCACTGTGGCGAAGGATACCCGGAGGCCCTATTTAATACCCTGTGTTTCGGGTGCGGCACATCCAAAGCCGAGGACAGACCCGTCGTACTATGTACAACTGCCGAAAAGGACCGCACAAAGTCTGCCACACGCCAAGTCTCCTGCTAAAATGATAGGCCAAGAGTCTGGCAAACCCTCTCAAACCATAGCACCACAAAATCATCACGGATTAATCCAACCAGTTATTGTCAGCTCTAAAATCAGGTGATCAGGCAATGCTTCTCACGCGTCTTGGATCCATTTAATTAGTAATTTCTATGACCCTTGCTCTGCGCTAATTTGGCATCATCGATGTGAATTCTTCATAAATTAGTTTTTAGAGCTTTTCAGATAAGATCTATAGTCTTCAAATGAGGCACATGTGCAGGCCGAGCTATCAGACTAGTGAATACATTCTTAAATCTAAAGCCGAATGATAGAAAAACTCATGGGTGCTAAGCTGTTTTCCGCTTTCGTCGTATCTCTTGGGGATCATAGGAGACACACCATCGATACCACGAGGCTCATAATCTAGATTACGGGCAGCATAGGTAAGTATGTCTTGTCCGAATCTCTCCTTGAGCCAATGTGCTACCATATCCATTCCCGCAATAGCACCAGCTCCAGTCCAGATATTTCCGTCGACGACCCATTTTCTTTCCTTCGTCCACTTAACAGCAGGATAATTTTCTTTCGCCCAACTATACTCTGCGTGGTTGATGGTTGCGTTCTTTCCATCTAGAAGACCAGTAGAGGCAAGTACTGCTGAGCCAGTGCAAGTCGTAAAGAGTAACTTTCTAGCGTTGATATGTCGATGGATGAGGTTAACGTATTTCGGGTGCATCTCAAAGCCTACGGGATTAGGACCCCCCCAATAAGATGATGTCTAACTCGGGACACTCATCCACAGTCGTGGTCGGGGTAAGTGTAATAGCGCTGGTGAAAAGGTGGAATGGCTCTTTTGTGATGCCGACGTGATGAAAAATGAAGTTTGGAGCCCGAGAAATCACACCATCATCGATAGGGCCAAAGACTTTAGACACTTCCAGGAATCCAGCATTGGCCGAGTGAAGCAGGTCAACTGGGCCAACAATATCAATAGCCTGGTAGTCATAGACTAGAATACCGACGTGGATAGTTGTCATTGTGATAGTATGAATGAAGACAGAACGGCCTTTCTAAGAGGCTAAAGAGAAAAGAATGTCTTGGGTTGTATAATAAAATGATGGTTGCTTGTCTCCTGCAGATCTAATGCCTTGTTAGATCCTCAACGATTCTAGCTGACCGAAAGCCCTGGCTACCTTCGATTGTATTTAATATGTATGAACATCTTATCATAAAATAAATTAATACCCGAAAAGCGTCGGAACTTATCTTGCTAAGCCAGCTTAGAAATGGTAATAGACTAACTTAGGACTTATTTACCCCTTTCTGGTAATAAATCCCGCCAAGAGGTTAAATTATCCGAGCACCGTATAACAACACCGATACAATTCATATGCCGAATACAAAACAGCACATAGCCCCATAGAATAGGGTTTGAACAAGCTGAGTGGTGCTTACTAGTATCAGACCGGTATATCTTAATAACATTCAAACTAGAAACAGATGCGGCCACAAAGTCGTAATATATAAGAGTATGGATATCGACATTAACATATTATAATCAGTGATTCAAACGCCAAGGATTATCATTCCTGCCTTATAAACTATATTAAACTCGTTAAAGTACAAATGGCGCACAAGATTGGGAATGTGGCCCTTGCGGGGGTAAGTAGTGCCATCCCCCAGTCCATCTTATAACAGAAGCTAATTTACGGTAGGCATCTGGAAGTCTGGGAAGTCACATCCTGCGAGCTTTGAATGAGAGTGGTCGTTTTAACGTAACCATTCTCACTCGAAAGACTACCAAGGAAATGCCGACAGGAACTGGAGTCAAGGTGGTTGACTTCGAATCAGTTTCGGACTTGACAGCTGCCCTGAAGGGCCAGGATGCATTGGTTGATGCTACTTCTGTGCCTGATCCTAGCTTTTCTATTCGCTTGATGGATGCTGCTGCTGCAGCCGATGTTTACCGGATGATCCCAAGTGAATTTAGCTCCGACCCGATGAATACTCAAGCGCGAGGCCTACCGCCCTTTCAAGGCAAGGCCAAGGCCCTGGAGCATATCCAAAAGCTAGCAGAAGACAAAAGGATTACGTGGACAGCCATTTCCAACCACGCCTTTCTTGACTGGAGCCTTCGCATGTCATTCATCGGCATCGACGTTTACAATCGGAGCATTGACTATTTAAAACCGTGTTTTATTGCCATTCCCCTAACCACACTTGGATCAGTGGCTACTGCTGTTTCGAACGCTCTTATTGAAGCCGAAGCGACCAGGAATCGTGTTTGTTACATCTGTAATACACAAAAGACACAAAAAGACCTTGCTGAACTTGCCAAGGGTGCTTTGGGCGATGAAGGGTGGGAGAAAAAAGATGTGGACACCAAGGAAGCATTTGAAAAGGCAATGGTTCAGCTTCAAGCTGGTCAGGTTGATATGCAGGTCATTGGTGATATTATACGTTTCTCAATCTCCACCCCGGGCTACATCAATGGACTCCAGAAGACGGATAATGATCTCTTGGGTGTTAAGACAATGAGCGATGCTGAGGTCCAGGAGCTTGTCCGGGCTATTGCTCTAGAGAAGTCAGCTGCTTGACTTTGTTGATGTATAAGGCTTTACGCGGTTAGGGGAGATATACTTGTCGAGTGCTGGGGATGTTAAAATTCCAGGAATAGTCAATTATTTTCTCCCCTCTTCCACAGGACAATTTAGTCTCGGTCAGCCATTAACACCAAAAGGCAAACCCAACCTATACTTTGACTTGTTTAACCCGATTAGGACATAAAATCCGCCAAGACCTTTAGACTGGCTCTAGACTGGCTTTCTCTGAAACAGACAAGCATTAATTATAGGTAAAACTGATTCCCCGCAGAAGAAAGTGATCAAATAAGTGGGGGGCTTAATAATAGATATAGATGACTTGCAAAATGTATTTCAACCTTGTAGGCTTACACGATATTTATTTAAGAGTGAAGGTCGGAAAGCCTGTTTGAGTGAATAATAAATAAATATGTATCGTGGAACTGTGTCTCTTACCTTCCTCAGAGCAGTGTTATTTCACATGTTGTTACGAGGGCGGGGTAGTATTTATAGACTTTGTGGATATTAAATTTGGGTAAAATGCGCTTAACAGACCCATACTTCGTCATTTTGAGTTTGGTGGATTGACCGTACATTCCCGCCAGGCCTGGGCTTTTAAACTCCCCCGCTCTGATGAGCAACCCAACTTCGTTTCTGCAAATCTTGGGACCATTCAGGTACTGTGTTCTACTGTAACCCTGCATCATGGTGAAGATAAGAGATATGACAATCTGCCAGAACTGCAGGTCCCGAAAAATAGGGGTAATATTTCCTTGCTTATATGTTATTTTCTGTCCCGGTTAACTGACTCATACATAGTGCAATGGGCAAAAGCCATCTTGTTTGCAATGCACCCATACTGGCCGGGAGTGCTCGTATCCTTTAGACTTCATATTTGTCACCAAAACAACGGCAAAGGGCTCAAAGGATGCCATCAAGCAGTTGAAACCCCAAACAAATTCACCGACTGGCATATTTTTGTCTCTACAGTCACAATCAAATATGTCTTTTGAACTGTCCAAAACATTGAGTAATCCGGTACAAGACATGGTTCTACTTATTATGAAGAGCTTCATGCCAGAAGTTGAAATACTCACATTTCCCCAAAATAAACAAACACAGCCCCGCATTTGTGGCGGTTGGGTTGAAGTTCTCCCTATGATAAGTATTGGTGGGCAAGGGCAGGCCCTTCCATCCGCTATAAGCTGCCTTGCGGCGTCTATATCTAGTTTACGACAAAATGCGTATTCAGATTGTACCGTTTCGCTTGAGAAATATGGTTCTGCTATACGCTTATTGAAGCGGGAAATTGAACAGCCTCGCAAAGAGATCTTGTCCCGTGACGAAGTTGCCGCGGCTATCATGTGCCTGACGTTGACAGAGGTAGGTCTCAATGTCCATACCTTTGTTGATAACAGATGTTTGCTAATGATCTTTGTTTCGTGCAGGCGATACTGCCAAGTTCAAGTACCAGCTGGTTGCGCCACGTCGATGGCGTTGGGGAGTGGATGAGGCTTTGGGGTCCAGAGTCCTTTAGCCTTGGAGCCCGCCATAAACTCTTCACTGGATTTAGACCCTTGCTTGTAAGTCCTGTGCGTTAAAACTTAGAAATTGTAGGTCCCTTGGATTATTAACTGGTTAGGTTCTAAAAGACTTCATGTCCCGCAAAGCTTCCTTCCTGTCAACTGAGGACTGGAAACGACTCCCATTTGAGTCCGAGGAAGCAACAATGATGCAGCGTCTGCTTAGTGAGGCTTCTGGTATCCCCACAATTCTCGAACTGATCGACACCCTTGAGCATGGTCCTCCCAGTGTGTCTTCGTTCATCGCTGAACAAGCCATCGCCTTGCTCACGACAAGTTATAACAACCTAGAAGGCTGGGGTGAGCCTTTGAACGCAGATCCGTCTACGGGTTTTTTCTGCTGGCGGACCATATCAAACAGTCCCTGGGCCTTGGGAGGCTACAATATATGGTTTCCCAGTGTATCCGCCGCCAATTTGTCCATGCATCTGTGGGCGTTCAAGGTAGTTTGTCTGGCTGAGATACAAAAGCTCCAGACCAGGTTTCCTGGTATATCTTGTGACTGGTCAGTCCCAGCAGGATGTCAATTAGGGTGTTTGCTCAGGGATACCTATATTGAGCTTTGTGTGAAAATTGTTCAAAGCGCCAATTTTCTACTCCAGGATCGCCTGGCACTCTTTGGGCCACTTTCAATCCCCTTTCCCCTCAGAACGGCTTGTCAGACCTTCGAGATGGATGGGGATCGCAGTGTGGAACTATGGAAACTGAGTCAAGATATACTGACAAGGAGTCTCTTGCTGGGGCATAGAAGCGCATGACTTGCTACCATGGTGCCAGGCTACTTACATTGTACCTAAGTATACTATTCTAACAGCAGAAACGCTTTCAGCTGTTATATATACTAATTTGAGCGTGACAGCAGTGTGTAAGAAGCTTATGCACATGAATATCTACTTATAAAGCGTTTCCTTATGCGGTTAGAATTTCCGCCAAGACATCAGTATCTAGCTTATTGGTTACGTTTGCTATAGGGTGGCTTGATAATGATGATCGAGTGGGATGGGCGAATTATTAATATGTTTGAATGTTTCTGACTCCTGCTTTAACGACGTTTTATGAGCCTAGAGATTAATATCTATCATTCCATTTGGCCAGCCTTTGCTAATCTATAAAGTTTGTTTCGAGATGGTCTGTGCATATGCCTCGGCATATCAATCCCCTAGTGTCATGTGGGATGCCTCTAACATCAACCTCAAGAATACTCAAGCGTCCAATCTCCCTTGAGGATAATTACATCAACCTAAAACAGACTGTGCGTAAATAGAGTTCTTTTACCAATTATGCCTAAGCCAGTCCCTTTCCACAAACGCTCATGGTGTACGGATCTAATAAATTGAATTCCTTGGAATAACAGAGTCATACTGTGCAAGCCTACTGGACGTGCGAGTTGAGAAAGAGCTCATTCGCATTTCTGAAGGGAAGATACATAAGATGACTTTAGAAACATTGTATACTGGATTGTTGTCGGATGCTTACAAACTTGTTGCAAGAGAGGTGGATGACACTTATTGTCTCATTAAAATGTCCAAAGAGACTCATTCGGTCTAAAAGTCAGTCGATGGGATTCGTCGATCTAGGTTGAGCACTCGGCAGCCTTTCCGAGTTTAGCACTCGGTAGCCCTCCCGACTACTTGTCGATCCCAAGTCTGCCATGTGTAAGGAAGTGGTCATAGTTAATTTACCGAGATTATATGACCTAATACTCTTTAAGTAACTCATTCTATATTAGGTTAAGACCAAAGCTGAAACGTGGCGAAGCATTGATTCTCGTTCTCGTATAGCTAACCTAACCGCGTAAACGCGGCAACTAGACTTAGAGTAGACTAGAGTATAGCATTAGCGAGTCACAACCGGATACCTTGCATGGGGCAGTGACATATTAACACATCGAACATTCCATAGGACCAAGTTACGCATAAAACTTAAATGAGTTATACGAACTTTTACTTTCTCTTATGATAGTACACAGTGCACTATATCCACCAAATGTGTGTTTTAGTGGTGATTAGACTGGGATGGGTTAAACGCAACGTAAGAGTGAGGCTGAGTATGTATCTGCGACTAACCTGCGACATGCCGTAGCTCTGGCATCAACGGACGTGGAAACGTAACACGTGAAAAACATATCATTAGTTCCTTAAGTAGTGCGGGACACACGCTTTCTATAGAACACGATCTCTGCACATGCCGGAGCAATCACGACACTCTTTACAATGAACAAGCTCTCCCTGAGCACTCCCCTCTGGCTTCGGCAGACCCAAGCATTGACGAAGAAGATTCTGCTCATCACGGTCGTTCGCCACTGGTTATCAACATTAATTCGCTCCCTCGTCATACCAATCCTCGTCCTCTCGTTGACACTGGGAGTCCAGAACTTCACCTCCTCGAACAACAAGTACGGCGTTGGCAAGCCCACATCCGCTCCGATCCTTTCCGAAGTCACCCCCGATGGCGCGAAACTCTTCATTATCCAGCCCTCTGGCGCGGGAAGCGACATCTCCGCTGTGATCGAAGACGTACTCAAACCGCTTGGGAAGAAGGCCAAGGTCGAAATACTCAAGGACGAGCGGGAATTAATGGAGAAGTGCCCTACGGATATTAATGGAAAGACAGACTGCTATGCTGCCGTCATCTTCAATGACTCTCCTCTGAGTGATGGCGGAAACAAACAGTGGAACTACACGATGCGGTGCAGTTCCTCCAACGTTGGATCCAGGTTCGACGTCTTCCAATCGGCCAAGGCGGTGACGAACTCCTATATCCCACTGCAACTCGCCATCGATCAAGCCATCACCAATTCGTCAGCAGTCCCCGACATGTACATGTTCACTCGCACCACACAGGAACAGGCCGAGGCAGCGCAACGCCGTGAGTCCATCAATATGGTCACGGCAGGGCTCAATCTCGTATGCTTTGGAAGCATGCTGTCCCTTGTCTACCACGTTGTTGGCACCATAGCATCAGAGCGCGAGTCGGGCATGACGCAGCTGATTGATGTCATGGGCGGAGGTGCATTTTCTGCTCGAGTGCTGAGCTATGTTATCGCATTTGACATTATATACCTACCATCCTGGATTATACTAGGAGGAAGTAAGAAAGCCGCTGTGTTATAATGTCTGGATCGTGCTAATTGTTGTAGTCTACCATAGTCTACTTCTTCCGACTTCTAGTGCCGGCGTAACCATTCTTTGGCAAATCCTCACCGGGTGGGCTCTGACCAGCGGCTGCGTCTTTGGCGCAACATTTGCCATCCGATACTCTACCATCCTCGCCGTTATTGCCCTGATCGGCATGGCTGCATTCGCACAGCTTCTCGACAGCCAAAAGGAACCGATATCCGCGGACGTGGCCATGGCATTCTCCATCATGTTCCCCAGCTGCAGCTACGTCTTTATTCTGAACTCAATGGCTCGATACGAAAAGGCAGGAAAAGCCACCAACATCTACGCCATACCCCCATCCCCCGACTCCAACGTACAGAAAGCTACCATCGGGACGCTCTGGTTGTGCTTATGCTTGAGCATCGTTGCTTTCCCCTTGGTTACCATCGCGATCGAACGATTTTTCCATGGAACCAGCCGTCGCGGGCGTAAGTTCAAGACAGGCCCTGAAGCAGCCAACACTTCATTGGCCCTCCAAGTCATTGGGGTTACAAAGACATACAAAGCTAGTATATGGAAACGAATGTGCTGCTTCGGCAAGCATCGTCCCGTCATTGCTGTTAATGCCATGACCTTTTCAAGCAGTAAGAAGCAGGTCCTCTGCCTGCTAGGTAGTAATGGCTCTGGCAAGACGACGACAATGGATCTCATCACCGGAAGACAGAACCTGACGGGCGGGACAATTCAGATCAATGCCCCAGCGTCCAAGCTTGGTAAAACTCACCCTCCCTTCTCTGTGCCGTGACCAGTTCTGACTATTGGTAACAGGCTTTTGTCCGCAACGAAACATACAATGGGACGAACTGACGGTTCTGGAACATGTCAGTATATGGGATATGATCAAGGGAGGCACGTCAACTCGAGCACGATTGGAAAGACTTGTCGAGTCGTGCGATCTGAGTCTCAAGACGCACAGCCGGGTCGGGACGCTCAGTGGTGGACAAAAGCGCAAGGTTCAGTTGGCATGCATGCTTGCTGGCGGAAGCTCCGTCTGCCTGATGGATGAGGTGACAACAGGAATGGTAGGGTCCAGTCTATGCAAACCGGCTGCGAGACCAGTTACTGATCAGGTACATTATAGGACCCGGTCTCACGTCGAGCCATCTGGAACATCATCCTCGCCGAACGCTCGAAACGATCCATTATCCTAACGACGCACTTCCTCGACGAATGCGATGTCCTGGCCGACCAGGTTGTCCTCATATCCCGCGGCCATGTCAAGTGCCAGGGCTCACCTGCGGAGCTGAAGAACTTGTACGGAGGAGGATACCGCGTTCACGTGTCACAGATTGACGATATTCCCAAGACGACATTCCCATCAGTCGTTCATCGAGGCGAAACAATCTTCAACACCCCCGACTCGGTCTCTGCTACTAGCCTCCTCAAATCCCTGGAGGCGGCAGGGCTGTCCGATGCCGTGGTCTCGGGGCCGACGATTGAACACGTTTTTCTACAAGTCGCCAATGACGCTGAGGGGTTGGAGAAGACGACTTCATTCATTCTGGAAGACGACTTGACACCTCTCACTGAGGTCAATCCAATGCCGGACGGAGAACTGTCCCCAGGCACCCGAACCACCTTCACCCAGCAGCTTGCAGCTCTGACGGTAAAGCGTCTTACCATTTTTCGAAGTAACTTTTGGTGGTATATCGTAGCCATGGCCCTCCCTCTGGCTTTCTCACCAGGCGCCACTTCACTGCTAAAGATTACAGACGGTATCGACACATTCCCATTCGAGCTACCTTTATGCATCAGCACTCAACCATCCATCTTTGACGAGCCATATCCAGTTGACATGGCTGCATCGGGATACACCGACCAGGTCGGCTCAGAAGTCATGGCGATGCTCGTAGGCCCGCAATCAAGACGGAAAAGGTTGTTTGGCGTCATCGACAAGTTTCCAATAGGAGAAAGGTATAATTCCAAACACTTCGCCTCCGACTTCACCTTTCAAGACGGCTTCGAAGCCTTTCAAAACCGCATGCGCGAGCCGGTGAAATTCACTCCAGGCGCCATCTACTTTGGTGATGACTCGGCCAAGGCCACCATTGCCTACAATCCCGAGCTTGGCTATGACACACCTGTCTTGATGCAAAACCTGTATAGCCAAGCCGCCAGTGGCGTTCCCATTACAGTGCAGGTGGCCTTGTTCAGTAACTCAACGCCTGTGAGTCTCGACCAGTCCATCTTTGAACCAGTACTAACGTTCTATCTCTTAGGCTGACGCCGGATCAGGCTTGTTTGCTGCAATGGTGAGTCTTATGTATACCTTTTCCGCCTTGGAGTTTTGCTAATCGACGTAGATACTTGCCTTCCTACACTGCCTCTACCCAGCGTTCTTCGCCCTCTACCCAACCTACGAAAAGCTGCACAAGGTCCGAGCCCTTCAGTACTCCAACAATGTCCGCCCATACCCGCTGTGGGTCTCATGTATGGCATTTGACTTGATCTTCGTCACCATCATTGCTTCTCTTGGAACGCTCGCCCTCTCGGCTGATGTTGAGAACTGGTACTCTGTTGGCTACATGTTCCCAGTCATGTGGCTCTATGGAATTGCGAGCATGCTGTGGAGTTACATTATCTCCCTGTATGCTAGATCTGAGTTGGGGGCTTTTGGCTTGACGGTTTGTTCAATGGTTGGTGCCTTCATCATCACCATGATTGGTTTCTCAGTACGTCCCGTCTGCTCAGTGGCCTCTTCCTGGGACTTTTCAGCTAACTAGTCAGCTCGGTGCAACAAACCCAAATCCTAACAGCCCAACCCTTACTCTGGACGCAGTATCCTTTTCTCTCGGCCTGCTGTTCCCCATCATGAACCTGTTCCGGGCCATGGCGGTTGGCCTCAACATCTGGCTCGTCAGCTGCCGTAACTACGAGCTATTTAGTTACCCAGGTGACATTCGTGCCTATGGCGGACCTATTATGATTCTTGTTATCCAGATTGTTTACTTATTCCCTCTTCTTGTCTGGCTGGATGATCAAAGGTCTTTCTCTTGGCCGTGGCGTCGAACGAAGCAGGCCAATGTTGAAGATTCCATCTCCAACAATCACAATGGTATTGAGATGGATAGTATCGGGAATGAGGGTTCCGCCTCGGATCTACTTCGTGTAACTCAAGTGACCAAATCATTCGGAGGCAAACTTGCGGTCCAGAACGTGTCGTTGGTAATGGGCGAGAGCTCGGTTACTGCACTGCTCGGCCCCAATGGCGCTGGCAAGACGACACTGACAAACATGATGCGCGGTGAGATGGTTCCAGACAAGGGCAGGATTTATGTGGAGGGAGTTGAAGTGCAAGGGAATCTCCAAATGGCGAGGAGATCCATTGGTGGTAAGTTTAAATCATTTCTCGAGCACATTTAACCATCAATTACTAAAAGGATGACACAGTTTGTCCACAATTCGACGCTCTCGATAAGATCACTGTTAGACAGCAACTGAATTTCTATGCCCGGATCAAGGGCATCAGCAACATAAAGCAGAACGTTGACCTGGTCATGTCCAAGGTTGGCCTAACACCTTACGCCTCTCGCCTTACCCATGTCTTGTCAGGTGGCAATAAGAGGAAATTAAGCCTCGCAATTGCACTACTGGGTAAGTAGTCATTTGACTTGGGTCTTTTTGAATGTGTTGTTGACAAGTACGCAGGCAACCCCAGAGTCCTCATCCTTGATGAGCCAAGCTCCGCAATGGACGCCTTTGCGAAACGAGAGATGTGGAAGATGCTCTCTTCAATCACCTCAGGGCGCTCCGTCTTACTGGTTGTAAGTCTGTTCTGCAGTCTGCTTAACTCATCTTTCACAGCACCTATGCTAACCTTGTTGTCATTTAGACGCATTCTATGGAAGAAGCTGATGAGTTGGCTACCCAGATGGCTATCATGTCTAAACGTATTCTGGCCATTGGCACAAGTCAGCAACTCCGAAAGCAATACAGCAATGTATACGACGTCCATTTAGTGCTTGAAACAGCACCGGGATCGTCACATACAGAGATCCAGGAACTCGAGTCCTGGGTTCGCAAGGCTTTCCCGCAAGCCTCTTTCGATGCTATCAATCTAGGTGGGCAAGTTCGTTTCGTTATGCCGGTCGAATCAGGATCACCCAATAATGGGAGGAGCACTGTGCTGAGGTTGATGGAGACTTTGGATCAACACCGGACAAGCCTTAGGCTTGCACACTACACGGTTGGGATGGGAACGCTAGAGATGGCACTTTTGAGGATTTTAAAGAACTGCGATGTGCCAGAAAATTAGAAGGTTAGAAGGAAGTGTGGCAAACTTTGAGTTACTACTTCAAGAGTTTTATTGGGTTAGCTAGATCCTTTCCTCCATGGTGCTACAAGACTTAGCATTAATGCTACATTACACAGTGCCATTCGTTCTCCACTTCTCTTTCTTATTTCCCATCGCAATAATACTCGCAGGCACAGCTGATAACTTTAGTAGTAATAACTTTACTTTTATAAACCACCCATGCACGGAGCCTAATCCCAACAGTACTCCTACGATAACAGCTATCACGGTGGTCGAAACAATAGCCCACCACTTCAGGGCAGGATACAGTTCAATCAACGGATCAGTATTCATTGACAGCACCGCCGCTACCAAACTCGGTGGAATGAAGATAGATGCCAAAATCGTCAAGTTTGAGGTACTCCTGGCATCATAAAGACTAATCGCAGAGTTGACAGCACTGCTTAGGCGATCAATGCGATTCTCATGTTCGTTGAGCCGTTCCGCGACTGCTTTGTAGTCATAGTCATAAAGCTCAGTAAGTTGTGCCATACCCGGAGGCCTTATAAGCGTGAAGGTCTGCCGTATACAGTTATTCAGCATGTCCCGGGCTTGGGGGGTTGTTCTTCGCCAAAAGTGTAGCTTATCGAGACTTTGCTGCCTAGTGTCGGTGTCGGCTTTCGGAAAGAAAGAGGGCCTCACGATGGCCCAGTCGATCTGGTTGAGGCGGGTGTTGAGATAGTCGGCAAAAATGAGCCACTCTCCGCATATGAGGTGCAAAAGAGATTGGATGGGTACACTGGGTAGTTTACCCTCTATAGTGTCTGGTGATGTAACAACAGAAACTGATCTTTGGGCCCAGTATAAATATTCTTCAAACCAGCTTTCGTTTGTATCTGTCTGCTTTCGCTGTTGTGAAGGTGGAATCTCGTCTTGAGGGGTTGGGCTTTGAGCGTATAGACGATACTCGAATGGTGGAATGTTGTCCCAGTTACCATATCCTCGCCAAAGGGGATACCCAGCTTTGGGTGTAGGTTCGAGCAATAGGACGCCTAGAGTTTAAGTTAAAGGAGAGGCAACAGGATAGAATTGTTCTTGATACATACCAACTGGTAGGTCTGGAGAAAGCCAGAACGTTGCCCTGCTGCGAATGAGTCCGACCTTAGCGTCAACAGGCGTTGTTTCACGCTGAGCACTGCCCCAGGGCCACCAATTCTGACATAATTTGGAATCCTTATCCCAGAAGGTGTCATTGTTGTCTGCAATAATACGACGCATGATATTGAACTTATTTGTTTCTTTCTCCGCATCCTGCAGGTCCTTTTGATTCGCAAAATATCGAGAGCGCATAAAGCGCATCTGAAACCAGTCTCGTCGCTGTGCGTCAACGTCAAGAAGTGATGGATCACGCCACCGATCTCGGACATTGTTCCATACATTCTCAGTAATATGAGCACGGAAAAAACGTGGGTCGATACCGAATATGCTGCCTAGGATTTCGATCACATCTCGGGATAGGCCCTCGACAACGAACAGGTTAAACTGATCTGTTTGATTGGCGATTTTGATATTTGTGGCTGATCTTTCAAGCTCCTCTGATGCAAAAACGGACTTTTGAGATTCGAAACGTGTGATGCCTGGCTTTTGCAGTGGTGTATACCGTAGCAGTGCTACATTCATTCTGGAAGCTCTACTCCTCTGCTCATCAAGCCTCGCTAATGAAACTCAGCACCAATAGTGATACAAGCATTCATGGGTTACCGACAGCTCTCCTTGTCCGAATATGTATAATGCAGAGTCTGGTCTCTGTAATTCTTCTCTTCTGGAAACCTGCACCATCGTGTGGGAATCGTACCGACTTCCATGAAGTCGACAAGGAGTTGAAGATGAGGCCATTTGGGTGCTATGTACTTCACGTAAGATAAGTAATTGTTTGTCTCGCTATAATTTGTGAGCTACAATTTACCGAGAAGGAGATTCTGGAACAAACCACGACCAGCAATCTTTTCCAAGGTCTTTAAGAACCTGATCTCGCTTTTCGTCTTGGTATGCATCCCCTAGTGGATAGCTAGCCATAGTGTTAAGTGAATATTGGTAGTGTCAAGTAACTAAAATGACCAAGTTCCAAAAAGTGGTACTGCTTGGAAGCATTATAGATGTGGAATTTATGTTCTAGAAATTTGCTCACGATGAGTTTGCGGAACAGGCTGCATTGTGATAAAAAGCTCAATCATAACTCACCCGCAGATTGGAGTTTTCCTTTTTATGAGCTGTCGTGTGGCTTGCCATGAAAACCAACAGCCAAGACACGGCTCGAAATAAAATTATTCAATGGTTGGGGCGAGCATCCATGTGAGTCGGGCCTCAGTCCCACCCAGGGCTGCAGAACGCCGGGCCACATTGGGGCTGAGCTATAGGGCTTTATCATTTAGTAACACAGCGGAAGGATAAATTACCTCAGGATTGGCGGTTGAAAACCTACATAAATACAAGTCCAATTTGTGTTACCTGATCAGACAATAAAGTTCCTTGCTTCCGAGATTCAGCTGGCCCAGGGTTACGGAGCAGGCTGTGAAAGCTCCCCACCAGTCTACATCACTGCCAAAATTGGTGGGTTGCATAGCATTTTTAGGCCGAGGGTCCTTGATCTGTTGCTTTCTCTCTTTTTGTGTGAAGCCCGACTTAGGAAGGTCGGGAAGCTGTCCACTCTCCTGTCATTGACTCACTGATCGGCGGATGAGTGTTGGTTAGTAACGACTAGCGAATCCCCGCTATTATGTGGAGTTTTACAATTTTAGACAAGTAGAGCCCCAGTAGCAAGCAGGAACTGGGGCTTTTCTTTTGTGATCATTGCAAATGTCGAGAGGAACAGGGGCCATTGCCTTCTTATCGCCATTGCCTTCTTATCGCCATTGCCTTCTTATCGCACAGTAGTTACCATAGGTATGTCACGCGTAGGTATAAAGCAATCGGCTTTTCGTGTCAGACTCAAATTCACAGCTGAATGCATATAGATTGACGTGGCACAATAGATGGGTGGTCAGATGTTGGAACGATAGGACAGCGTAGACCCTCGATCGGCAGTATGGTCCACACGGCAGGCTGGACTCGTAATTCCTTGTCCTGATTTAGGTTTGTGCAGACATTTATTGGATAATCAATTACGGAGAGCATGACTCCTCACACTGGGATTCTACGATGCCAAGCCATCAGGCATTAATGCGATACTTTATCATTCTTCGGGAACCCTAAGAATAGTGCTAAATGTAATATTAGTATTCCAACCGCTAAAGTCTTAGGATATTTTGTAACTTTACTTCTACAACTACTTCCCTGTTCATACCCAAGGGTACCCGGCACAGGTCTATCATTAATGAACGAATTAACACTACAGCACCGGCTATGATTTAAAGCAGAGACAAAGATGCCTTCATCCAATGGGAAACTATGCGGCAAATGTCTTGCGATATCTTGGAATCCAGAGGAGCACCAGGGCCTTCCGGACCAAGATGGATTTGAAAACTGGCCGCTCAATCATTATAAGACTTTGAGTGAGCTGGAGACGTCATGTGAGACTGGTTGCCCCCTATGTCAGACACTCTTTTTACTTTTAACCTACGACGTAATTGATCTAAAGGATACGGATATGTTACATTGGAATGTCGAACATAACCGCGGCATATGGTCGCTAACTTACGAACTGGACGACCCAGGCTCGCGAGATGAAGAGCTTATGTGGTTCATGGAAGGCGATGATGAGGTTCAGGCATCTCAGTCGATCACGATGGTGAAAAGTAAACCCAAGCTAACTCGCGAATCATAGAGGGCAAGGCTAACGCTTGAACTTAGGCTTTTCATCGTCGAGCTTAGATGAAGACTTGAGGGCTGTTGTTAATGAGAGCATCAATCCTTGGGTTGAGGCGTGTACGCGCTCAGGGAAGCATAACAGCTGCCCCAGACATCCGCCTCACGACTCGGAGTCGTACACCATGCCGACACGACTAATAGACGTGGGATCCGATGATCAGTCTACAGCACGGCTACTAGAAACCACAGATCTTTTAGACGAAAGCAAGAAACGGCCATATGTTATACTGAGCTACCGCTGGGGATCAGGGAACGATCCTGCACGAACCACTAGTCGAAACTTGAAAGAAAGACGCAGTAAGATAGCCTGCGACACTCTCCCAAAGACAATTCAAGACGCAATCCGAATTACCCGCTTGATGAAGATACAGTATCTCTGGGTCGATGCTGTGTGCATTATACAGTCCGATAGAACTCTCGATACGCAACAAAAGGACGATGTGGCAACGGCCGATTGGGAGAGGGAGTCAATGCGTATGGCATCTTATTATGCAAACTCCCTGTGCTGTATTGCAGCATCAAACGCGAACGACAGCTCAGAAGGAATACTATCTGAACGGCGAGTAGCACGATATGGCTTCAAAAGGTGGTATAACCCAGCGAACGTATTCCTCCCGTCGCCCTTTGCCTTGAGACGGAGGTTCCCCAGCTCACTGTCCGACCGAGGTTGGTGCTTTCAAGAATGGATTCTTTCCCCTCGTATTCTTCACTGGACCGCCAATGGTTTGATTTGGGAATGCTCGGATGGGTTCTTCTGGGAGGGTCAAAGCGGGTTCAAGGGAGAACCTCCAGAATCCTTCGGAGAGACTCGTTTCGAGAGCAAGAATCGCAAGACAAATGATTGCTTACTTGAACTTGGGTTATCTGACAAAGAGACAGAATATATATGTCAGATTTTACGCTCTGAAAAAGAGTAGGCATTAGGAGAAGGCTGGCCTGCATTAGTAGAGTACTACGCTCAGATGCATCTATCATTTTTCGGTGATAGACTGGCAGCTGTTCAAGGAATTGCAGGTGTATTATCAGAGCGCCACGGGGTCAACTACTTCGCTGGTATCTTTGAGTCGCGTTGCCTCGAACAATTAATCTGGAGGTCAGAAGACCCACAGGATTCACTAGATGTTAGTGATAAGTTCCCCACCTGGTCGTGGGTGTCGTCAAGGGGTGAGATTGGCTTCAGGCGGGTTGCTTCTGAAGAGCTATGTGGCACTTGGATGGAGAATCTTGAGCGATTTCCATCGAGTGAACATGAAAAGAATCTTGCTCACATAACGAACAAAGAACTCCGTTTCGCAGCCCCACTACTGAAACTGGATATGCTGAACCTAGAGGAATTTAAGTCGGACAATACAGACTCAGAAGATACAGAGTCGGAATATCCTTGGCCAGGGCGCCATCGGTTTTCATTGGGACATGGGAGTCCTGTTTGGCAAGGGTCAACTTGCAGTATTCATCTCGACAGCTTGGCGTCTTCTGCCTCTTTCAGGAGCCGTGCATCCTTACTATTATTACGCCATCTACCGTTTTCGGGAACAGAGTACCAAGGACTAGTTGTACAGATGGTTCACGGGGCAGGTAAGCAAGAATCTTTTCATCGGAGGGTTGGAATGTTTTTCTTAAATCAGCCGGGGGAGTATCTCCAAGAGCTACCAGAATTGGCGCAATGGGTGACGAAGATTATTTTAGTGTAGCGATTATATAGGATCTTTAAGAAATATTATAAATAGAACTGGGTTTTCTTAAGTATGAGTATTGATGCGTTATAATCTAGCTTGATAATCAATCTTATCAACTTAAAGGAGGATATATAAGTATTAGGTATAGAGCGGTTGTTACTTGTGGGCCAGGATCTCGCAAAGACCTTCGAGGAAGAAAAAGAAAGAAGTTTGGAGAGATTATATACCAAGATAAATGTGGAAGCTACTATAGTTTGAACGTATTTTAACTGATTACAAGGGCTTGAATAGTGAAAATTATCAAAGTAGTTTTTGGTCGATCGTCTTTACTTAGAATATGCTAATATTCACTTACCACTGACATCGACCCAGAGACCCATTTCACGCCATTATTATTCCCGACTCCGGTGGGTTGATTGTAGTGAAGTGTGGAGAGAGAAAAGTGGCCCTAGCAGTTCTTACAGGAGTCTTTATGCCTTTAAGAAATAGAGTTATGGCTAATATTGTAGGTAACCTTATTGAATTTAAGATATTATTGCTTTTCAGTCTGTGTAGAGGCCTCTATTATTAATATTCTATGGATTTAATTAGGATAGCTAGATCTCTTTTTTTTAAGGTGCTACCAGACTTTATATAAAAATTCCTAACTTCTACTTTATGGTTTTTATATAAATATATCAGAGAAACCATCAAGAAGAAAAGCAGTGAGTATAATTTTATCAGTTAAAAGGAAAACACATCGAAGCAACTTACCATTAGCAACCAAGCCAAAGACAACGTGCGATACTTCCCGACCGCTCAACTACCAGCCAGCTTAGAAACCACAGGCATCTTGCGCAGCCAATCCGGCAATCCTCCCTCAACAGCATCAACAAGCCATCTCGCCAGCGCTCCTCGTTTCTGGGAATACGTATGACCTGTCTCACCAATCCATCCCACAAAAACCTTGCCGTCTTCCCTATCACGCGCCCAGCTTTCATTATCAGACTGCCCAGGAATACCCGCTATGCGATAAATAGTCCAGTCTAGATCCTTGGCGTCATTTTCAAACGTTTCACCAACATTTATGATGGTGTGGTAGGCTTTTCCAGCAAGTGTGCGCACTAAAAAGACCATTGCAGGTCTCATTAAACTCCATGAGTCCTCCGATTCGACGATGGAGATGGTTCCCATGGCGAAGATTCGTTTAACGCCATGTTGGCGCATCGCAGGAAAGACGGAGTTTCTGTAGAAATCAGGGATGACGTTTGGTGCCATTGATTCACTGAGTTGGGGACCAAGTAGCGACACGATGGCATCACTCTTAGCAACAGCTTTCGAGAGTGCCTTGGTGTCATTCAGTTCTCCTTTGATGACCTGTAAAGATTAACTGCTGCCCTGATTTCAATATATGAAAGAACGAACCTCAAGCAGAGTATTAGAAGCCAAGTCTTCGGGAATTTTTGACGGGCTTCTCGCAAACACTACAACTTTGTGTTTACGGTGAAGCAGCTCTCTCAGTAGACAGATACCGGCTGGACCGGTACCGCCAAGGACAAGTACTGTAGAATTGGACATTTTAGTTATAGGAATAAAAGATAGAGAACTTGATATTTTCTTAATATTTCTATGCCATGGTATCCCTATATATGCTTTTTTATTTCTTGACTTTGGACTACCAGGATGAACGCCAAGCTTTTGTCACGCTCTTGATATCTCCGCGCGGAGTTGGCCTCGCGCGGAAAACGACAGGTCTAAACCGTTTTAAGATGAATGACTAAGCGAGATAGACTTTTGATTCGTCAAATCATTGGCAATCTCCGCCCTTGATTCATTCCGCGCGAGAAACTCAATCCAGGGAGTCACCTCAGCTGAGCAATGCATCCTCTTGCGTAATCGCGGATACAAATCATGAGAAACAACGACAGCTGCTGGATCTGTCGCGTACGGCACAAGAAATGTGATGAAGTACATCCTACGTGTCAGAATTGCACCGCTCTTGGCTTATCGTGCCTCTACGGCGATCGAAAACCAGAATGGATGGATAATGGCCAACTCCAGCGTCAAATGGGCCAGCGGCTGAAAGCCCAGGTCAAGCGAAATGCGAGGAACCGGAGAGGAAGGCGGATAATCGATAAGATCATCCAAGACATCAATGATACTCCGCCTCCTCAGACTACCGTTCATCCTTCGTGCCCGGCTTCAATCGGCTACCCATTGCCGCTTGTCACTTGTACTTCGGAGTCAGCGGATGGCACGACACCAGTTTCCTGGTCCCACGATATTGACTCTCTCGACTCCCTTCAGCAAACCAATAGTGGTGAATCAGAGATAAACAATACCCAAGACCTTCCACAGTCTAACGCCTCCAAGAAGTTTCTCTTTGGGACTAGCTTTCGAGAAACCCTGAAAGTCAAACTCGACGGTGAGGAAGACCTGCGTTTCATCATGTCCTACAAAGACTACGTATTTCCTCTGCTCCACCCATTCTACCATCCCTCCTTCTTTGAAGGTGGCCACAACTGGCTTCTTGTCGCTGCCCTGAGGAATAAGGAATCTCGCCAGTTGATAGTTAGTCTCGCCACATACTTCTTCTCACTTGTTCCAATATTCCCAGGGGTAGGTTTCCAATTATGCTCTACTTTCACTTGGGCCGAAGTCCAAAGCCAGTCGGAACAAGCTTTCAATGGCATGCAGCACAGGGTCGAGACACTTGGCCAGCGAGGTGTTGCTTCAAATCTGTGGGAAACGACGCATTTGCTTGGCGATATCATGCTTCTACTCGAGTTCGAGACTATGACCCAATATTCTCAAGTTTGGGGAATTCATCTGGATGCAGCTATTATCCTATTTAAACAAATCCTCGCGTCGCCACAGCTCGAGTCTTTTGTTTGGCGGGCAACATTCAATCCAGGAAGCATGTCCTCACAAGAAGCGAGTCAACTTACTCCCACAGGCGCCTACCTCTTCTCGTCAACACAAGTCGCATTTCGCTTTTTTGTCGCCAAAATAGTCATCGCAGATATCATCTCTAGTGTTGCACTCGAGCAAACCCCACGTCTCCAGAACTACTACGAGAGGTTAATGAGCGGCCAAGAAGATACCAACTTGTGCTTGAAAGATGTAACAGGATGTGAGAACTGTGTTTATCTAAGTATTGCCGAAATCGTTGAGCTTGATGTGTGGAAGAAGCAGGCGAAAACGAGCGGAAATTTCTCATTCATGACTTTGGTACAGCGCGCTGGCAAGATCGTTGAAAAGCTTGATCTCGGCTTGGCAGGCTTGTGTGAGAACGCAGATGCTACACAGGATAATCATGGTGGGCGACTTGGCCTCTTCCCAGAATTTACGCTACTAAGAAACACACACCCTCCACAGAGTTCCTACAACTCCATCACCCACATCTGGGCAAATAGTGCAAGGCTTTACCTGCTTGTTGTACTTTCTGGATGGCAGCCTGAAAGTGACGAGGTTGTAAAACTTGTCTCTACTAACCTTGATTTGCTGGAAGGCTTGAGCTCTCCAAGCTGGTTGACGACACTCGCGTGGCCCTTCTGCGTTACAAGTTGCTTAGCCTCGGAATGGCAAGAAGCAACCATTTTTAGATTATTTGAGCGTACAAAGCCTTTGAGTAATGTGGGAGGTCTATCTGAGGGTATGAAAATTGCGCAAGAGACGTGGAAGCGGCGGGGAAGCATAACAGCAGGGTGGGGTATGGCTGATTGTTTTCAATGCTTAGGCAGTGTCCCATTGCTAATATGAAGGTGGAAACTGGAGTTGGATGAAGTACAGAGGAATTACTACATACAAGAAAGTTGCGTGGTTGCGCACAGGGAAAACACTAAGGCATAAGAAATATTTTGGGGAATAGTTAATATTGTCAAGACAATAGTAAAGAGGTTAATAAGATTCTAAGATTTCTTTTTAGAACTACCCATTGGGTTAAGTTCATCCACACTCCTACCTCTGAAGAGGTATCCCAGTTACTTATAACTACGCAAAAACCATAACCAAGCTACCCTAAAGTAAATTACATATACTATTAGTGGCTAAACAAAAATACTAGTATATAATAAATACAGGACTATTTAAAACTATTTAAGTAACTAACTTTTATAGTTAACTAATATATCTTAAGTGCGCTAATAAAAAGTTACAGTTTTTACACAGTTACGAGTCACTACACCCGCTCTCTAGAGAGGCGGTACAATTACTGGCGTCCCTAAATGTAATTTAGAAACATCATTTTAAGGCTAACCCAATCTGAAAGACCATAGCCAATTATAAATGACAATTCTGCCTAATCTTGGTATTTTCTTAATCCATCGAATTGAGATATTGAGTTATTACATAATGAAATGTATTTAAATAAATCGATTAAATTGATTGAATTGGCGGAGTCTTCAGCCCCAAGTTATCAGGTGGCTTAGTACCTATGCGAATGCGGAGGACATTAAAGATCTACAATTTCCCACAAAGCTATTCTTATTAGCGTAATGACGCAACAGACCGCACAGATGAAAACTAGACTAACTTAGCCCTTTGGCTAAGCTATAATAACCCACCTCAACCAGTATGTGGCTTGCTAAAAATACATATATAGCGTTGACTACCACGCTATGCTCCCAACTAGCAATTTCTTCATTTGTTGAGCTGTCCTGGCAATGGTGAGTATTCGTCACATTTGACCACTGTTGCCATGGACGCACACGAAAAAGGCAACGTACTGTACTGTGTTATGACGCAACTCTCCCGTCTGTCGACTTGGATCTAACTGCGATCAAAAACCTTATGCGCCAAGCTGGCGATACGCTGATCTCGCTGCTGCACACGTCCCCACCACAGGCAGGAGAAGTCAAGAACGCTATTGGAGATGCCATCACCCCTGCAGATTACGAAATCCAAAAGCTTCTATTCGAGAAATCACGGACATGGTTTCCTGACCATGGCTTTATTGGAGAGGAGGAAACCGACGATGGCTGTTCCACTCCGTTTGCAGAAATCGACAAGAGACCGCTTTTTATCTGGACGTTGGATCCCATAGACGGGACCCAGAACTACCAAAAATGCCTACTCGACTGTGCAGTTGTCATCGGTCTTCTCAGGGAGAACGAACCGATATTCGGAGCTGCCTATATCCTCTATTCCAAAACATTGATCATGGGAGGAAAATATTGGCCTGTAACGATTGGCGGCTCTCCATTGACACGCCTACCCCTTCAGAGAATAGGTGGTTTCAGCTGTGGCTTAAGCGAGATTGAGTCGATGTTTCTCCCTTGGCATAGTCGTAACAAATGGAGGCTTGCCTACGGATTGGGAAGAATGAGGAATAAAAGTGACCAGAGCGCATTTGTCTCACTCCTTCAACCCCTTGCATCCATTCTCGAGCGGCCAGGTTCCGCATCAGTTTCAATTCTTTCGGTTCTGACAGGAAGGTCTGACGGTTATTTATCGTTGAAGGAAGTGCCCACTAAGATAACTGGATGGTACGCTATTGTGTCGCAAATATCCTGGCTGTACCTTAGCATTGATTTTCAATCACTGGACCTGAACCAGCCTTTTTGCCTTGCCGTTACTACGCTTAAATTCGCACGAGAGCACCTTCAATCTGGAAGTGAACTGGCAGATTGGCTCGATATCAAAAAGCAACCGTCTAATGAATCGTTATAATTAATTTCAGCTCATTCTACAAGGAAGCCCTGGTAGCCTCATTGCCATTCTCATCAAAAAAGATCTTATTTCCAGTAATCATCGAGCGCTGCAATGCTGCACCAATTCGTACCGCTGTAACTGCTGATGTCAACTCGATAGGCACAGGCTTGTCGTCCAACACAGAGTCCGTAAACTCGACGGCCTCCCTCGTGAAGGCAGCTTGGAATCGACCCCAGTAATTTTGGGGAAGTTCGTGCCTGATTCCTCCTTGCTCGTAGATGCGAACATGGTTCTCGACGGGTATCAGGTTTACAGACAACTTGCCCTTTGTTCCAATGATCTCTGTTGTGTCTTCTTGGCCCGCAGCCATCATCCGTGATGCATATAGATATGCGATTCGACCATCGTAGAACTCTACAATGCCCACGGCATTATCTCGATCGTTATATTGCCTTAGATCTGGTTCGACGGCAGTAATGCCAACCGCATGGACCGATCGAACCTTGGACTCTTGACCGAAGAACCACAAAGCTAAATCAATATCATGAATGCTGCAATCGACAAAGATCCCGCCCGAGAATTGAGCATAAGCGACAAAGAACCCGGAAGGGTCTAACACGTCGCAGGTCTGGCTTCTGAGAATCGATGGACGGCCGATCAAGCCTGACTTTGTTTTCTCGTAGGCATCGCGGTATGAGGCATCGAAACGGCGGGAAAAGCCACACATGACTTTAAGATCAGGACGGGTAGCAGCAGTATCGACAACAGATTGGGACTGTGATATTAGCATCAAATCAAGATAAAACTTTCTGGGTAAGGTAAGATTTACAATGTCAACAGTAGTACCAAGAGGCTTCTCGCATAAAACATGCTTTCCTGCAGCAATAGCTGCGTTAGTCTGTTCAGCATGTACAGCAGTAGCTGAAGCGACACAGACAGCATCCAAGCCCTCATGAGAGATCATATCAGAATAGTTCTCGTAAATAGCTACACCATGAGGAGCCAAGTTCTCAGCCGCCCACTCTCGCTCACCAGCATCTGGGCTTGTAACAGCGACCAAAACTGCGCGAGGAACATTTTGGTGGAAGTTTAAGGCATGTCGCTTGCCCATTCGGCCAAGGCCAGCGACACCGACTTGAAGCTTTCGAGGTGGCATTGTATAGGTAAAGAGGTAGAAGACGAGGAATGGATTGGATGGCCACTAAACGACGAATTACGGACCATGACTTCCATATTTATACTTTCAACGTCAAAAGGCCCATCAATCGATAGCATAGTGAACGTGTCATCATTGAGAAACCATTCATCTTCACGTTTGTTTCTGTTGTTGAAGAAACCAGACAGCTCCAAGACACGAGACATATTGTGGGGTTGGATTGTCGGTGTCTTTAACCTTGTCTGTCGAACTTCATCGGGGTAACTTACCCCGGTATCGGATAACAGTAAGTGGTCCCGAGTGCGATCCTTTTTTCGGTATTATCCACTTATCTCGGATACGATAAGATCGCGCAGGGAGAAAAGTCACGATCAATCTTCAATTTCCCTCATTATGATCCTAGTCATAGAAACTTAGAACAGGGTCTACTACCTGGGGCCGTCCGTGATTTAATCGAGAACGCTACTGTTGCGTTTTCCTCCGGGTTCATCCACATCAGGAATTCTCCCATCCCCAGGCCATTTTTAAATGTGCCTGTGCTGCAGCAGTGGGCCAAGAATGAGTATTCTCGGTCAATGTCAAAACGTCCAATAACGCAATCTGATCCCTTCTTTCTGTAAAACGATCTCCACACGCCGTTACGCCCATGCAAGCCGTAAAGGCGGCTGGTCTAGTTGAAGGATTGGAGAGTGCAATGCCGCAAAGTTCTCGGACTTGGGTTCGGATGTCATCCTGTGATTTATTAGGGTTCGTTATCTCAAACAAGCCATATTTAGGATCTGGGCCTACATCAATTCGCTGCCGAGCTAGTTGAGCAGAAGGTCCAATTCGTGGTACTCGGTCATCATGGCACATTAAAAGAATACGAGCAAAGATGCTATGAACTTGACCGATAACTATTGCATGTTAGCGGAGAGTTTCTAATTAGAGGAGGTCGCCACGAACCGACGGCGTGGTTCAGGTAGATAATATGTGGAAAAACTTCATCTAAACTCTTGTCTGGGGCACTATATGCTATCGGCAGCCAGGACACAGGCCGAGCTCTGAGCCATGCTTGGTCGTAGTCCACCAACTCTTGGTAATGCACTCTGTTTGGGCCACTACTACCAAAGCAATAGTTTATCACCTCTGCGCTATGCACAACAATACGGTTCGCCCATGTGTCATCATCAGCTAGCGAGAATGAACGATCGATGAATTCGTGATCGAGTTTGATCTTAACCGGCCTCTGACTAGCAAAGCTCATAGTTACCTCCTGCCTCATTCCTATCCAGAAGGAAGCGAGCCGAAGGCTGCTAGGAGTAACTCTTGAGTCGTAAGTGTTCATAAACAGCTGTATCCCAAGAAGGTGACCTTCATGATCGGTACCAATAAGGGGGACATCGAGTTCTTCCAGCGTTCGCAGAAGTATAGTCGCAGCGAGTAGGTTATCGTCGTTGAGAGCCGAAGAATCGTTCGAGATGGTTGTAAGGTGTTTGAGGCATGCTTGATGGTATCGATCGGATGCGTAAGGATCAAATTGCGCGTTGAGACTAAGATGTCGAGACGATAGAGCAAAGATGGCGCTCAGAAGTGTTGGACAATTGGCTGCTCGAGGAGGTACGACGTTGGCGAAATGCCGTCTGGAATCACAGAGATCAAACTCCAGGGTGTCAGTAGATACAGTCTTGGACTTGATCAATAAGATAACATACCCATGTACACATATAAGTCAAGTAATATTGCATTAAGCGCACTTCGTGAGATTCTATCAACGGGTAGGGGACCGAGTCTGTGCAGGCTATTCCTAGTGTCGAACCATGTGGAATTGGACCGTAAGTTCGGGAACAGTCTTTGCTTGTTGCAGTTCGTGATTCACGCCTAAAAGTCTCCATAGAACCACTAAGCGGTGCTGGATCTGGACCGAGTGCGGGATCTACAGGTGAATCATGATGAGATTGAAACGTGTTGTCTTGACCCAGTTTACACGCATTGTCCGGATCGGATAAGTAATTAGCTTCAACATCATATGTTTCATCCACGAATTTTACTTGAAATTGATCAGTCCAGCCGTGACGCTATGATTCGTATTACTTACACCGTCGTAAACAAGGAACCCAAACTTGGTCTGAAGAGGAAGAACTGCAGTAAGCTTTAGCCTAGTTAATGAAAATGCCCACTGTGTGAGCATGGGGAAGTGGGTAAATATCTTACCTAGTCGTGTGCTTAAACCGGAAAACAGGTGCCGTTGAGCAAGCTTTGCCTGTTGAAGCACATCGAATGCAGGATTGGGGCGTTTCTCCGATGTTCTGCCTGTTCCAGACACATTTGAGATGCTGTGTCTTGCACGGCTGAGAGAGTCAGAGTTGGGGTAGCTTTCAATCTCGGCATGGTCACCGATGTCCATGCAGATCAGTAACTTACAAGACATGCACTTGCCGTGCTCATATTATCAAGAGACGGGCCGTATGTGTATGTTTCAAGTTAACTTGTATCGAGGGGGCAGCTTTCCCCGACTATATTAGCATTTGCGGTGGAGTGCAGTGATCATCCGATGGCAAAAAACCCCGACAATCGGGGCTCCGCTCCAGATTTTCTGCTTATGGTCAAAGAGCCCGAGTCACTAACCCAAATAGGGCGCCCTAATGCAAGAAGGGATATTCTCTTCCTGGCCCATGATTGCATCACTATCACAGAGCTAAAATCTTTATCCATGACCATGACTCGCAACCATCCAAGCATTCCCCATTCCCCGCAAACCACCCCGTGTTTTCCCCAGGTCATGGACGGAGATTGAATAATCTTCCGGCACCTATTGGCTGATCGTGTTGCTGTCTGTAGTCACCGAGTCAACTGAGATAAAAACTATATTAAGGCTCTTGTCGCCATTGTCGATGAAAGTATGAAAAGTCCATTCTGATCCATAGACAATCCTTGTTAATAACACTTACCAAAATCCGGCACTATGGATGAACAACTCAACACTGTCAAGAGGAAGCTTGACGAGTGCGGTGCCACTACAGAGGAACATGCTGGCATGAGCATGAGCATGGCTTTGGAACCATATGGTCCTTCCGGTATGATTCCATTCCCTTTCATACTGTGTATTGCCGGCAGACTCTATTTTTAAGGATCAGCACGACATACAATTGATATAATTGCTGACTCTAGAAAGGTTTCCGCGGTCTCTTCGCATCTCCATACGTCGCAGCGTGTGCCGCCTTCTCAGCCATTGGCGGCCTTCTTTTTGGCTACGACCAAGGTGTCATATCCGTGACCCTTGTCATGGATCATTTCCTCGATCGATTCCCTGAAGTTTCGGACGATGCGCCAGGTGCAGGCTTTAAAAAAGGGCTCATGACTGCCATGATCACACTTGGGGCCTTTATCGGAGCTATCAATCAAGGCTGGATCGCCGATTGGATCTCCAGAAAGCGTTCTCTCATGGTTGCCGTCGTGGTGTTCACTATCGGGTCTACCCTTCAGACGGCCGCTGTTAACTACGCTATGCTTGTCGTGGGCCGTTTTATTGGCGGTATCGGTATTGGCCAGTCAGTACCACTCTTCCTCACTATATCTTTCTTTGGTGATGCTCACCATTACTCCCCCTAGACTTTCGATGGTGGTGCCTCTATACATCTCAGAGATTTCTCCTCCGGAAATTCGTGGATCTTTGCTTGTGTTTGAAGAGCTATCCATCGTTATCGGTATTGTAGTCGCCTTTTGGATAACTTATGGAACAAAGGTTAGTTCGTTTTCTTTGGATACCATTGTAGTCTACTAACATTGCTCTCTAAGGACATTTCTAGTCACTGGTCCTGGCAGCTACCATTCCTCCTCCAGATCTTACCAGGTTTGTTACTGGGATTCGGTGCCATATTCCTCCCATATTCTCCTCGATGGCTAGCCTCCAAGGATCGTGAAGAAGAGGCTTTGACCAATCTAGCCAAATTGCGAGCACTCCCCGAGAACGACTCCCGAGTTCAGCGGGAATGGATGGACATTATCGCTGAAGCCCGGTTTCAAGCATCCGTTCTGCGAGAGCGTCACCCTCAACTCACCCAACGCACAGATGCCGCTGGCAAGATTCGACTTGAAATCGTTAACTGGACCGACTGCTTCAAGCCTGGCTGCTGGAAGAGAACGCTTGTTGGTGCAGGTCTTATGTTCTTCCAGCAGTTCACTGGGATCAATGCGCTGATCTACTATTCACCGACTTTGTTCGGCACAATGGGTCTCGATTATGACATGCAACTCATCATGTCAGGAGTCCTCAACGTCACACAATTGATCGGTGTTTTATCGAGCTTGTGGACGATGGACCGCTTTGGCCGTCGAGGCATTCTTCTTTGGGGTAGCTTCCTTATGTTTGTTCCACACCTCATCATTGCCGTCCTTGTTGGCAAATTCTCCAACGATTGGCCAAGCCATATTGCCGAGGGATGGACCAGTGTTGCTTTTCTACTATTCTACATGCTCGCATTTGGTGCCTCTTGGGGACCTGTCCCTTGGGCCATGCCTGCTGAAGTGTTCCCCTCGTCTCTCAGAGCGAAAGGTGTCGCGATCTCTACATGTTCAAGTAAGTCTTGTTATTTTATTAGGTTGCCAAGCACTAATTGTCTTAGACTGGATCAATAACTTCATCATTGGCCTTATTACTCCCCCATTGGTCCGTGAAACTGGGTTTGGAGCCTATGTGTTCTTTGCAGTCTTCTGTCTCCTTTCATTCATTTGGGTTTGGTTTAGTGTACCTGAGACAAACGGCAAGTCTTTGGAGGACATGGATGAGGTATTTAATGACCGAAGCGGAGTCGCAGACATTGCTAAAAAAGACCGTATTCTTGCTGAGGTATATGCTGAGAGGGTTGCTCGTCAGGAGTAAATAGTCTTATTTAAGTACTTCTAACAGAACTTAAAAATATAGGTCGTGGTTTTATTTCTATCTCTTATTACATTTTATTTAGTTGTGTATTAGCAGCTCGCAAGCCTATATAGACCGGGTTTTGATACCCGGTCGCTTCTCCAGGGAAGCTTTCTGTTGATTTTAAAAACTCTGTTTTTTTTTAGTTGAGTGAGTACTACATGTTCAATCTGTATCCGCTATAACTCACATATCTAAGCCTGCCCATCTGATCTTTACTGAATACGACTCTATAGTAAGCCGATTTCACTACATCTCAGTGATATAAAGGGCACAGGTTCGCTTTAGGTTAGCTTCTAATATTGTAGAATCCTCAATCCTAACACGTCTACTCCAGTATTCACTTTATCTATTTGGCTTGCTTTCTTCTACTAGGTTCTATTTCGTAATTCTACTACAATAGGAACTTGAAAGAAAATATGCGCGGAGTGTGGTTTACATAACTGTGTCACCGCCTTAGGAACATTGAAATACCGGCCAGAAAGGGACTGATATGAGTCTTGTACGATTGAAGTCGAAAATTGTCATATAATATTTAGACTCGTAACAGACCCTATTCTTGTTCAGATGTTTTTCGAAGGAGCTGTAAGGCATAAGCTTAATAGAATAATGATACAGAATTTTAGAATAGCATGTAATCGAGAGCTGTTTTATAAAAGTACCTTTCATCCTGCTCAACTAAGTGTAGAATTCGAGTGCTTCTAGGTTTTAGCTAAACTATTCTGTGAATGCTTTCTCAACTGCGAGGAATTGACTGAGGGTATCTGTAATAGTAACCGATAACGGCCAGTAGTCGACCTTGAGGACATCGATTGCCTTACTCCCGTTGATTTGATACATTGTAAGCAGACCTTCGTCCTTTCCAGTGCCAGGCTTACCCTCTGGTATTCTATCCCTGGCGTCCCCGAGTCCATTTCTTGCATAATCTGCCGCTGTTTGCCAATCGAATTGCTGCGACAATACAAACCGGTTACCGCCAGCTTCAGGAGTTTCAAGTGCAGCAACGACCATCGCAGCAGTATCCCGTACGTCAACACAGCCCGGAAAGTCCGGCTCGGGCATTTTCTCTGCATCCATGAGATGCCATAGCAGCCTCGCTGTCGACTTGATGGCATCCATCGAGCTAACTTGCTCAAGATGGGGGCCAAAGACGGTCACAGGGGCAAGGGATGCGAGATCAAAAGGAGGTCTTTGTTCCACCATCCAAGACCAGACAGCACGTTCTGATAACGCTTTAGAAGCGATGTACAGAGCCACTGGATCCTCGATAGTCGTGGCCTGCTCAAAGGTTGTGGGATTCCAGTCCGATTCGCTATAAGTGTATCCAGGGCGAAAGCCTTTGGAGAGATCAAGGCAAGCTGCAAATGACGATATATGGATCACTCGCTTGAGGGAAGGCCCGGCATATAGCTTGCAGGCCTCGAGGATACTAGTAGCGCCTTTCACCGCAGGGTCTAGCATGTCGCGGACATTATCCTCAACCTGACTCGGCGCTGGACTTGCCGCATGAACGACGCCAATGATATCCTCAGTCAATGGCTCTTTGAACTCTTTAGGATTGGTCAAGTCGCGCACGTAACTGACTTTGAGCTTTGAACCAAAAGCCTCTGGAAAAGTGTCGCTAACTACGCATTCCGCCGCTTTGGATCTGACTGTGCCGCGCACGTGGTAACCTTTTCTCAAAAGCTCGTTGATCACATGGCACGAAAGGTAACCATTTGCGCCTGTGACGAGTACTATAGGGGCGTTGACGGACATCTGGAGTGAGCAAAGTATGGTTTGTTCTGGATCTTGATGGTATTTGTTGAGACCACGGCTAGAAACTGCCTTGGGGAAAAAAATGAGAGATTTGAGAGTATTGTTTAGGCTATGATGTGTGAAATATGTTCAGAAAACTCAAAGTAGTCTTCACAGACCCTCACATAGCTCTTTTTGTGTTTATTTGTGAATAGTGAAGGCCCGCTGACATCCTGGTCTAGCCTCGACAGGTGGACTTACCAGAAACTTGATGCTAATTCCGGTCCCGGCGGTTTCCTGAACTCCTAATTCCGAACACTTTATCAACCGAAATATAACCTAGACGGGACAGCCAGCATAATGATAAAAGGAGTTACTTTGAGGTATTTCAGGTCTTTAAAGGCAGCTACCAGTATTATACGTACTCTCCATAGATGATCTCATAGGATTAGCCAAGAGTCACCCTTTTGATTTCACCTGAGGGAAGCGAGAAAGAACCCGTTTTATACCTCATATAATAAACAATCTAGTCCATGGCTACTCCCCTTATTATAATCAAGCAAAACGTAAGATACAACTTTGATACGACATTCTGTTTTCAGTGCAACAGTGATATACTTTGTCTTTCGAATACGCTTTGAAGAGCCTGGATTACTCCGAGAAATGGTAAAACACGTGGAACTCCTATCGATATTGCTGTAACACAGGTGAATGGATAGATATCGTGTTCCCCCACCCTTGATAGCGAATTTGCCTGTTGGTCTTGGTCTTGTGCCTTAATGCAATGCCATGGCTTTCCTTTTGAGACCAGAGATCGTGTTCGAGCTTAGTTGCCAAACAAGGCTTCGTCCTCTTTTACAGAAGCTATGAATGCTATGGCAGAACGCCAAGACCACAGCTTTTAACTTGAGGCGGTGCACAGATGGTTGACGCGCGTCCGAACCCGGAACAGCAGGAGGTAAATTCCGAATGTGAAGGAGGAATCGCTACTCATGACATCCTTGTACTCTTCTGTGTATAAATAAGAGGATTTAGGTGAAGTCGTGTAAATAGGAACACAACACTATTCAACTAACTTAAACTTATCACTCGAACCAAATCAAAAAATGCTCGGTCGCTTTTACTTTTTCCTTTTCAGCACTTGTGCGCTCGCCACTTCAAAATTGTTTGAGCATGGAACAATAATCAGCTTCGATGAAGATACCCAAACACCTACCATATTACGAAATGCCTCTCTTCTCATCACCGACGATAGAATTGTTGCCATCTCTGGTCCTAGTAACGGCAATCTCACAGGTCCCCCAGGGACGGAGCAAATAGACGCAACAGGAGATATCATCAGCCCCGGGTTTGTTGATACACATCGGCACACCTGGCAAACTGTAGGGAGGACTCTGGGTGCCAGCAGCTCCCTTGTCGAATATCTAGGTGGTTGGTCTAGTCAATCTGCTGGCATTTTCGATGAAGAGATTATGTATCACTCAGAGCTGCAGGGTCTCTGTGAAGCACTTGACGCTGGCGTTACGACTATTGTGGATAATGCATCAGGAGTCTTCTCAGAAGAGATTGCTAATGCAGCTATTAGAGCTGCAGTCGATAGTGGTATTCGCAACTTTTTTGCGTATTCTATCAGTCGGGGACGACAAGATTTTGGCTTCGAGGACCAGATACAACATTTTCGAAGAATAATCAATAGTGAACGATTATCTGCAACTCGAGTATCTATGGGTCTCGCATACGAGTCTTTCGACACAGGTAGCGCAGAGGACATTGAAACAATCATTACTCTTGCAAGGTACGTATCGACCTATCACAACAGGACATTTCCTAGTTCTCTAGCTAATTCGAAGCTTCAAGACAATCAAGTATCACGGTCCTCCAGACTCATTTCGTCGGCGGTTCTATGGGAACAAACAACAGCTCATCCAGGCTATTGCAGCCAGGAATTTTGAACAGCACATACCCTATCATCTTCGTTCACGCCAGCGGAGTTACTCCCATCGACGCAATGTACCTTCGAAGTACTAATCAGTACATCTCTGTAGCCCCAGAGTTCGAAATGCACCATGGTAACGATCAAGCTAGCTCCTCCCTGATCCAAGATCAAGGATCTTTAAGTGTAGGATCTCATTACAGTTTCAGTGGCGACCTAGTAACGCAGGCAAGAATTTGGTTGCAATCTGTTCGTTATCGCATATATGCCAGGCACCTTACAGACTTTAAGATCCCTACAAATAATCCCATGTCCGTAAACCAGGCCTTCTTACTCGGAACTCGATCAGGCGGTCAAGCTCTTCGAAGGCCAGATCTGGGGGTAATCCGAGTTGGTTCAAAAGCTGACATTGCTGTTTTCGACGGTTTGGCCCGGGGTTTGGTAGGATGGCAGGATCCTGTAGCCCTCGGCAGTATATTCGAGCTACTATCGATGACGCCAGAGGCTTCCCCCTCACGCTCCGCACCGACTCCCTGGTCACCAAGGTCCTGTTCTCCAAGAATCATCGTGGTAAAGACCCTCAAGCCATCGGAGTCGATTATCTCCAAGGGAAGAGCATGTACTCTGCCGATCCTTGCTACGATCCAGAGACTAGGGGTGTTCTCAGAAAAGCTTATGCTTCAAGGGAAGTTATCCTTGCTGGCGGTGTTTATAATACACCGCAGATCCTCAAATTGAGTGGCATTGGTCCCAAGGATGAGCTGAACAAGTTTGATATCCCGATTGTAAAGGAGTTACCCGGTGTCGGTGTCAACATGAAAGACAACCTCGAAACTGTTATATATGGTACGTTCGAGAAAGCAGTCACCGGGTTCTGGGACATGTTTTTCACGACAGCTGTTGCCCTACGCACAAGCGATATTCACTTTTATTGTGGCAGCTTGAACTTCGTTAGATTCTTTCCCGGTATGCCAGGTTGGAATGAAAATGAGTTCGAGTGTGGGTTTTATGCAACTCCATCCTCGCAATATCAACGGCACGGTAAAACTTCGATCTAAGGATCCGCGAGACGTCCCCGATATCCATCTCGGATTCTTTCAAGCTGGTAATGACAATGACCTTGAGTCTATGGTCCAGGCTATCAACTTTGTACGACCAATCTTCAACAACTTGACGGATAACGCCTTTACCGAGCATATCCCTTGTCCTGCAGGTGTCGAATGTACAGATGACTACCAGAGGCATTTCCATCGTGCCCAGGCTCACGGGCATCATGCTGCCGGTACTGCTGCTATCGGAGCTGATAATGACCCGCTTGCTGTCTTGGACTCTAAGTTTCGTGTGAGAGGTGTTCGTGGCCTTCGTGTTGTCGACGGCTTCGCCTGGCCCATTATGCCGGGTGAGTTACCCACTCTACCTACGCTTATGCTAAGTGAGAAAGCAACGGCAGATATTTTGACTGAAATCGGCAGAAACTAGACTAGTGGCAATGCGCGTTGATCCTCAGCGTCGTATGTGCTGGTAAATTTAGTATAGCCCAGAACACTAGACATTCATTACACAGCATTCACATGATCGACACTCCTATAATCAACCGGAATTTATCAATGTGTAATTGGAATCTAAAATGGCATTTTTGTTCGTTGTATTCTTTTTGAAAAGAATCAATTAGGGCATTTTGAGAGGGGGTGTTAACCTTTATCTGTACCTGTAAGGTGTACTTAACCCTAACAATACCCAGCACTAATTCGGAAGACGTAGATCTGAGCGCATATCAATAAAGTAGTGGTTTGTTTCTAGGACCAATAACCAATATTCCATATCCCGCATCACAAGTATTAATGCTCTCGGTATCGGTATTGTCGAGACTCCGAGATCCCTGTATGCTAAGACTGTGCCTATCTTGTCAACACCATTCGAGGCATAGTGCATTTGACGCGAATTCCTCTCTCTCTGAATTACGTACGACATCGGGGTTAGGGGAAATACTAACCCCGAGATTGTAGGTGTCATGATGAGAAAGGCGGAAGACTAAAGCCTGATTACAATACCAGGACAGTTCCAAGCTTGCAATCAATGAAGAGTGGCTAGTACATAGTTGGGCAAGTTGTATGGACTAGATCGAATGCCGAAACATAGCTTTACGTTAAAACGTCGATTCAATGAGTACGGTTCGATTGAGAAGTCCGACGAATCCATCGGACTGCAATAGGTGGTTAGTCCGATGTCATTATCAAATAGATTAGCCCTTTAAAACGTGTTAGCTTGGTGTTTGCACCCTGTCATCAGCGAGGGATTGGATCAACTAAATAGTTCCCTTTAACCTAGCCCGTTGGCCCAATCTTTAAAAAATCAGCTCTATAAAGTACCTGAAGGTAGAAAAGAAAAATACTAACTGTTTAGAAGCTTCAGAATCGAGAACCCTGCACTAGTAGTCACAATCATCAGCCAGAATTCAAACAGGAGATATAGGGTAGGACAACGAATTGGGAAGAAGATCGCCGATAGACTGTGACAATGCGTCCCACATTTTACCTCGGCGGTCTAGATAGATACCCCGCTTTCCTCCAAGTATATTATATCCGTCACTTTATATGACCTGAACGGGTCTTTAACTGTATTTCCTTCCCTTCCATTTAAAGATTCTACTCTTCACCAATCTTTCTGTATCAAATATTTGCTTATCTTCCCTCATTAACCTGGTGTATACGAAACCATGGCGGACCCTCCAGAAGAACCACGAAATAATGCAATTATCAACAGTGATGTTGGTACAGATAAAAGGCTGTTTCGCAAAGCAGTAGACCCTAGCAACCAAGAGAATATTAACTCTGTTATCAAAAACGGATATGTTATTCTTGAAAATCTCTTCACAGACACCGAGGTTGAACAAGCCTGTGAAGAGTTGAAACATCTTGCCGAATCACCTGCAGCAGGTCCAGCCAGTAGTGGTGGACGTAATAAATTCGAAGGGTTTCTAACGAATCGAATCTATGCTCTGCTTAACAAGTCGAGGATATTTGATAAATTTGTCACGCACCCCCAGGTCGTTGCCTTGAACGACTATTTCCTTGATCCTGGATGGCTGTTAAGTGTGATGCTTAGCATTTATATCCAGCCAGGTGAGGATCCACAGACGCTTCATCACGACGATGGTTATATCACAGTTCCTCGACCTCATCGACCGTTTGGAACTGTAAGTTTGCGGTATGCCCGGTCAAGATGCCCTGCACTTGGACTGATGTATTCTCATCCAGGCTATCATGGTTGCACTCGATGCCTATACTGAAAATAATGGTGCAACTGTTATCGTGCCAAAGTCTCACGAGTGGGGATCCGATCGTATTCCAACCCGCTCTGAAGCTATCCCTGTTGTGATGCCAAAGGGAAGTGTTGTTTTCTTCCTGGGCACGCTCTGGCATGGCGGAGGTCAAAATCGGTCGGAACACGAACGTCGCGCACTTACAGTTCAGTATTGTCAGCCTTGGGTCCGTCCCATTGAAAATCAGATTCTTGCCGTCGACTTCGAAAAACTTTCTCAGATCCCCAAACAGATCGTTAACATGTTGGGCTATGAAGTTTGTAAGCCTTTCATCGGTTTTGCTAACGGTCAAAGTCCTCTTAAAGCGGCTCAGAGGTACATCAAGCGACGGGAAGAGATTGAAGCTAAAGGTAGTAGACTCTAAAGATATATTGTTGTTCCAGCTCTGAACTTATATTCAAGAGGGCTTTTACACGTCTTTATTATTGTGGTTTATATACTTGTGGTATTGATAAGCAATTAATAAGGTTGTTGTTAATCAGTGACTGATAAATAGAATTAGTACTGATTGTTGTTCCTTCAAACTGATTGTCGGTAATGGGTCTACTGTGGCGCAGCCGCGAATACCCCAAGCACAATCGGTATTTGAACGTACGCACCATGTTGTCATTTTAGTTAGTCTCGTCCTTGGCAGTTGTAGAAAATGGTCAAGGAACCAAGCTTCCGAACTCTGTAGGGATTGGTAGCAGGTGCTAGAACTCGTGATCTCGATTTATTCCAGTCCTTGACCTGTTCAGAGTTGAAGCAAAAAAAAAGAAATAGTAGTATCCACATTTCTCTTTCTGCTTCTACAGTTCTATAGTATCTTTTGTTTATCCTGCATATAAATATCAAATAGAGACTCTCCTATACTCTTTGTGTCTCTTCCTCGTTAACCTAGTCAAACACATCCGTCACATACCTGACATTCCTTTGTTCGTCGAACCACTTACTTGCCTCGTCAACGCTCATATCACCCCCGAGTTTCTTGTCCATCTCAGTCTTGACTTTGATCATGACCTCCCGTACCGAATCAGCCATCGCCCTCGAGCCACATACATATACCGTAGCACCTTTCTCCCAGAGCTCGATGAAGTCCTCCTTATCTTGCCAGATTCGATCTTGGACATACTTGCAATCCTGTCCATGTCGACTGTACGCTCGTCTTACATCTACTGCGCCGAGCTTCTGCCAATTGTCGAACTCGTTGCGGTAAAGATCATCTTGGTCAGGAGCACGACAGCCGAAAAAGAGCAGAGCCGGCGCAAGAGTGCGACCCGATTCGTATATCATGGCCCGTTGTTGTATAAAGCCTCGGAACGGCGCAAGTCCTGATCCAGCGGCTACGCAAATTATGGGCGTACTTTCCGGGTTTGAGGGAAGGCTGAAAGCAGCAGGCGACGAACGAATGGCCACTTGGATCGTGTCACCTTCAACTAGAGAATCGAGGTAAGAGGTGGCGACGCCTTGATATGTGCCTTGGCCTGACATGGCGGGCCCTTTGAGGACCGAGAAGGTTATTGACGCGCGAGATTTCTCCCATAAGGGAGACGAGGAGATGGAGCTGGAGAAGAGAAGTCAACAAGGAGTGTAGCAACACGGCGATAAGATTCTTACTATTGTCGAATTCGTATGGATGGCAACATCTGCAAAAAGTCTCTGATGGGTAGTTCCACAGAGGGATACCGTTCTAGGATCTCCAGAACCGATACACGCTTGTCGCTGATCGCCTCGATATAATCTTCCTCAGATAGCGAGTTCAAAGCAGCCTTTGTTTCTGCATCGGATGCAGCTTCGGCAATGAGGAGGAGGTTCTATCACAGTCAGCTAGTTTCATGTCGCGTGCGGTTGCTTGTTGATGTTCTCACCCTCTTAGTCGCCGGCTGAGAAAGCTCAACGTAAGAGCCAAACACGTCCAGCGCTGATATAGACGTATCAGTAGGGAGGGCAGTTGGTGTACTGCTCGAAATCTCCAGATGAGCATCCATTGGAAGCTTGAACCTCCTCAGCGCCCGGCGAACAACTTCTTGGGGATTAATTGGCAGGACAGCAAGGTAGTCACCGGCTGTGTAGTCAATGCCTTCAGGCAACTGTATCTCAATATGTTTTTTGGCTTTTGCATCGTCGCTCCTTGTTAAAGTCTTAGTAGAGACCACTGTTGCCTCCTTGACATCTTGACGAAGGGTAAGGGTCCTGAAGTTACAGCTCTTGACGCTCAGTCCCTTGACTGTAGTCGTGTTGCTGCGCTCAGGCTTGTAACGCGCTTCAAGAGCAGGCCACAGGATGTCATCTTCCCATGTCTCAAAGTCACTGAAGATTGTATTTTGAGATGCATCGGTGACACCCATGTCGACAATCCGAGTAGCGCCAAGCTTTTCAAGATTACCATCGACAAGCCTAGGGATGCGATGGAAGGTCTGTACCCAATCCTTGTGACCACAGCCAAAAACAGCATACGAGACGTCTTTGAGGGGCATGGATTCTTGGTCAGTCTTCTCAATCCAGGCTATAAAATGCCCAGCATTGTCGGGGGGTTGACCTTCGTATGATGCGGTTACAATCACAACTGGTTGATCTTCAGGAAGGTTTTCCTTTGCCGTGTCAAGACAATCAATCTTAGTGACATGGAAGCCATGCTCTGCGGCATCAGTTGCAACCCTCTGCGCCAAAGACTCGCAGGTTCCACTATTAGAACCGTACAGGACGGTTATAGGGACACCGCCTTCAGACTCAGTAGACTTGCCGTTAGTTCCATTCTCCTTACTCGTTGCCGTACTGGATAAACCAGCCAGCCGGCGCTCAAGGGTGGTCGGCGTAAGGTTATCCCTCAAGATCGCTCGCATATACATGTCCTTGGGTTTAATGGTCAAGGTCTGTTTGTAGCCGAGATGATAGGTAGGATCAAGAACAAAATTGAAATTCTGCAGAAGCATGACCATGACCAGCAGAGATTCCTGCCAAGCAAATGGCCTTCCAATGCAGGCTCGCATGCCATTACCAAACGGTTTCCACGAGTTGGGGAACTCGCTGTTCAGTCTGGTAAAACTGTCATCAGACATGCGTTCTGGTTTGAACTCATTTGCATCAGCTCCAAATACCGTGGGATCGAGTTGTGACTTTGCGAGGAGGTTAATGATGGTCTCGCCAGCCTTGACGGGATACTTGTTCCCAAGAAGAGTGTCTTCAAAGGCCTCGACAGTAAAGAGAGGGATGGTCGCGTTGATCCGGAGGGTTTCTCTCAGAACACTGTTCAGATATGGAAGCTTAGAGAGGTGTTCTACCTGAATAGGTCCTTTCCCAACGATCTGGTCTACCTCATTTTGAGCAATCTGGTAAGCATTTGGATGTGTGAGGAGTTGATAGAACGCGAAGGATAAGAGTCCTGAGGTAGTTTCGTGCCCTGCAATAAGGAAAGTAATCAAGTTATCCATAATACTTTCATCCGTCATCTTCTTGCCAGTTTTTGTATCGACGCCCTCAAGCATAGCTGTCAAAAGGTCCTTTCGTGTGCTTCCATCAGCCTTTCGGGCATCAAGAACCCCCCTGGCAGTATCTCTCATGATCTCGATATCATTCTGATACTTGCGATCGCGCTCGCGGTAGACGACTCCGGGTAAAGGCAATCGTCGAGGCTTCTCTCCAGCCTCTGTAAGGAAATCACCCATTGCCTCGATGAACGGGTGGAGAACTGGAGAGTAATAGCTGTTGAATCTGTAACCCATAGAACATAACGCCAGTGTGTCTAGGGTCAGACGCGTAAAGTCATCGGTTACCATGATGGGCGAGTCCGGTCCGTACCGCGCCCACTTGAGAGCAAGTTGACAGGCGATATCGTGCATCTCGTCAAACATGCGCTGGATCGACAATGGTCCGAAGGCTGGCATTAGCACTCTGTGAGCGATGCCCCAGTTCTCTTCTCGAGTTTGGCCTGCATTTGTGTTTAGAGTATGGTATGCCAAAGTTGCTGAGACAACATACAGTAAAAAGTCCATCGTGAACTCCTTCTCGGATTTGCTATGGAGTTATTAGCCTCAGTCCAGCCCTGAGAGTATGCCGTGACTTACAGTGAGAGCTGAATTAACAGATTTCTTAAACCGCTTCTCGTTGCACGTCTCGTTGACCAAAGCCTGTGTGGAAACGACAACGATGGTTCGGCCAGGGAACCTTAAGCGGTAGATCTCGCCTTGTGATGCGTTGTTAGCTAGTTGTCATGCCCTTGCATTCGCGAGATTATTCTCACCATACTGCTCGGCGAGTGATACCATAGACCCCAAGGGGAAGTCAGGATCGATTGATTTGATGTTACCCAGCAAAGGCAAGCCGGAAGGGGTCGGGATCTCGGCTGTTACAGCCATGATGCTACGATGTTAAACTTTATCTTGTAGAGACTCAGTTTAATGCCACTATGATGCGTCAAAGCCAAAGCACAGAAACCGGTATATTAATAAAAACGAAGGATACTTAACGCAATTTTTCATGCTCCACCATATGGGACCACAAGAACCAAGGTTTTACGTGTGCCTCGGCTCACGCCAAATGCATATATGCATCGGTCAGTACAGGTTTTAGAGCTGCCCGGACCATTTGTTGGGACGTTATGTCTTCACACTCGGACCGAGAGTAGTCCATGGGCTTGGACAGGACAGGGGCCCCTGAAGATGGCCAAACTGTTGAGCCGATGTTTTTATGGCGACCCACAAAGTGCCGGAGGCCGAGGCAAATTGCACTAAGCTGAAAGCGTTGTGTCAACAATACAACCTAGAATCAGGGCCTTGCTGATACGAGAATCCCACTATCTTCTTCTTGCTCTTGTTCTTGTTCCTGGATTGTTTATTCAGAGTTGGGGAATCTCTGCGCCAACTCGAATCGCATCAACACGTCCACTTCATCAGACCCTAGTCTGGGAGTTATTTCCGAAATATCCTCAGGCATGAACTCAGCAAATGGCGTCCAAAGTGTTGATAGAATCCCCGTCGATGCAAAATCATAGCCCTCAGAACCATCAAGCCACTGCGTAGTCCTAATTCCCTGCGTTTCTGGTAACACACTCGGTTCTCTTGAGACGACCTGAGTTTCTCGAAGCGTTTTCTCGACCATGATTCTAGCGCGGTCGAATAGATTGTACGCAGCGTCAGCAGAGATATATGACTTTCGCATCTCTTGTAGAGCCAACAGGCAGACGGCCAAGTTATGCTTTGCCAATTGACTCGACGATGGCTTGGATGACATCATCTCGAGCAAGTGTGCTTGGATTGGGGGGCCAATGATGAGGACGCTAATAAACCGTTAATAGAATAACGCCTGGAGGCGTGAAAGTACGTACGTGACCGTCTGGGCAAACTTCATCAGATCCTCTGCCATCATAGAGTTGACGGCCTGGGTTGCGTGAGAAGCTGCAGCCCGAACCTTGTTCTTTGCAAAAGTTTTCCAGGAATCCTGCTCCTCTGCTGGGACTCCATATGGTGTTTCAGAGAGGAATAGTCGGTAGAGAGTTATAATTGCCGCCCTGCAACTACTTAGCTTGTGGCCGTTTATGTTCCTCTGAAACTTACTGAGTATGGAGCCGGAATTGATACAAGTGGGATGCTAGCACTGGGCTTTGGTCAACATGGCCATCGGGAAACCAGTTAGCACGAATCTCGTTTTCATCTCTTTCAATGGCCGCCCTCGAAGGTCTTGAATTCTTGATAGCATAGTTAGTCGACAATACTCCTCCCATGACGCGAGTCACTCCAATCAGTCGTAACCACATCTCGAGCAGCGTTCCAAGCTGTTCAGGTAAATAGTGTTGATACTCTGGTGAACAGCCGGGACTTGTATCGTAAAACCCCGGCATCGGAGTTGAGCAATGATCGAGAGATATCCGCATTGGTCGACCCTGGCCCATTGACAGCCAGACTTCGCGGTAGTAGATGCACCACCAGACACGTCGCCATAAGGGTTGAATGCCATCTCGTGCTGGGGATGTCAACATGTGAAGGCCGATGGTATGGGAGAGGCTGGTGGCAATCCCATTCCAATGCCAAGGACCCAGGCGATCTTCAGCATTAGCGTAAAAATGCCCCATGAGAAACACAGACTGAATTAGGGTAAGTTTGTTCTTCTCATAATCTACATCATACAATGTCTGCGCAATTTGTTAGCAAAGTGGATTGGGGCTAAGATGATGTGGACATTAAGATTCAAAGTACTTTGGCTCGTTTAAAAGCTGTGTTCTTGAAAGCAAGCTGAGAGTCGTATCGGCTTTCGGCGAACAAACTGTCCTCGACGAACTATGCCCGTCAGCACGCGCGCCCACTGCTGGTGTCGTGGAAACATACACTTGCAGCACACATAAATACGTTCCATAGTAGTAACAAACTAAGATGGCCTTTGCTATACTTGTTGAAAAAGTCTTCAGGATCCAAGACTGGTTCAAAGGGATGGACATAATGGAAGTAAGCTTTGATAAGGATCTCTCTTAGCGAGTGTGGGGGTAAGGAAAAGCATCCCTTGAACCGGAGGTACTCTATCTCCTCTGGCAAAAGAGATTCTAGTGAGGGCAGGGACACAAAAGCGTGATTACTCATGTTTAACCTCCCGGGCTTGCAGATGTCAATCACGAAAGCTGGTCCTCTTTTATCACCTAGAATTGTCAAGATCGAAAGTCTTTATCGTTTATAGATAGGTTGTTTACCTGGGTAGAACGGCACTCTGTTGCCATCGCTCTCATGCTCCTCCAGAGTTTCGGCCCATGCTGATGTGGCATTGGCAATTGGTGATGAACTAGTTGTATCAAGACTTTCAGGTTGTCTTGATTCACCAAGCTGTGAGTCCAAACCTCCAGCATCTTCGTAACTCTGTACGTTGTTGTCGACGGAAATAGTTTCTTGGCTAGCCGCAGCAGGTGAAGGACTCTGGAGTTGTTGCAACTGGCCAGGAGATAGATGACCAGTCGCGTCAGAAAATGAGTTCCAACGGCATGGCTCATGTTGTTTTGCAATAACTGTATCCTGGTGCGGACTCTCGCTTTGCGAAGTACTGAGTTGTGACATTGAAGGGCTCTGTCCCGAAGGTACCGGCCTGTCTTGCGTCCCCGAACCAGACATGGCAGGCAAGATATCCATATTACTATACCAATTAGCTATCTGAGACACGTCCAGACCAGAGGTAGTCTTGCCGTCGCCGCTTACGGCTTTTCATCTCGCAAGGGACGTTATCCACGGCGCAGTTAGCGCACGGGGGCCCAGATAAGGTAACGGTACACCTGACCTTGCGAGCATTACAAGCCTTACAAGCCATATGGGCCCGATTATAGGGCCTGTTGGCCATTGGTGGCATCGTGATTCTTAAGGTTAGGGTTTGGAGAGGTGAAGAAGGTTGGTGGAGGCCTTCCAGAAAGGGAACCGAGGTAACTGACTATACATAAAAAAAGGGTTATAGTAGTACTATGTTTACATGCTTATCGCTATATCGGTAGTATTGCTATAATGATATTAGGTTTTTAAGGTTTATATAACTTTTAAATTTCTTTTTAATATATTAAGGAATCTTATTTTCTTCTTAGCATGTAATTTTCCAGACTTGCATTTAATAATCCTGAAATAAATGAAGGCATCTTTTATTTCTTATAAAATAAATATTAGTATAGAATATTAATTCCCATACAATATTACCAATAATAAGGCTTATTATTATCATCATTCCTGGTGCCAGTCTTCATCAGTTACTCTAGAAGAGTTCTTTTTGGCGTATATTCAAGGGGCAGACATGCTATTCGGCGAGGAGTCACGAGATGAATATGGCGAGCCTCTAGCTCTAATGATGAAGACCAATTGAAACACCGTTTTCTTCCGTACCTCCATGGCAGACTCCCGGTCTCATTCCCACATGGGACATGGACTACCAAGGTGGCTAGAGCTCTTTTGCGAACCTGGGTGGTTAGCTTATCAAAACCGGTATAGAAAACAGTTCAGGTCTTACTATATGCTATAAGCCCCAAACCCATTTCCGGCTGGTTCATTGACGGATGACTTCCCCTCTTCCTTTTACGTCTGTAAATACGGCTAATGCTTCGATCCCCATATGCATAGAGGGCATATTCGCCACTATTGGCTCTGGGCAATCTGTGACACAATGGGGGAGTGTTCTGTCTCTACTACCCTGATAATACCAACTGCGATTTTTGTTTGAGGGACTGAGAGTGGACTGGAAAACAGCGACATATTACAAATAATCTGTACTAGCCCTCTCACATGGCAAGTGAGGTCGGCGGAAATACAGTCCCGTGCAAGAATACCGATAACGACCTACCTAGGAATATATATAATTATAAAGATATGCAAGATATAGAATACTTAGAATGTTTTATAAATAATTTTAGGATAAGATTATATATAATTATTTAAAATAAGAAAGTTTATGGTAATTTATATTATTTTAGATAAAGTTTAGAAGAGAGAAAGTTGTCAGAATTTTTACCCACCCACTATAGCACTCTCTGAATTTCCTACTGGGGTCTCTCGGCCTAGGCCTAGTAGTCTACCTTGGCCTCGGCAACTTGTGGGGCCACACCTACATGAACGAAGATTGGAGTGACAAAAGCTTCACGTGCTGCAAAGCAAAGTAATATATAAACAATCTCGTAAATCCCAAATATAATTAAGGAACACATTACTAGGAACTTCACTCTCACAATGTCTTCAACTATTGCTACCCCGGCTTCCTATGCCTTATTGCCTTTCAAAGACATCACTGTCTCGCACGTACCAGCGAACTCCTCTACGGCCACAAAGGTCCTTGTTGTAGCTTTCAATCGTCCGGAGAAGCACAATGCCGTCACTGAGAACCTCCTCACCGAGCTTGAAATAGCCTATCGAATTATCGATCAAGATGAACGAGTTCGCGCTGTCGTCCTGACCGGTACAGGCAAGGCATTCTGTGCCGGAGCCGATCTCCAGGTTGGATTTACTCCGCTGATGGCTCATAAAGAGGGCGAAGAGTCAATCTCCAAATACAGAGACCAGTCCGTACTTACGTGGAAGACTAGCCTACGCATATGCTAACACATGGTCAGGGGGGGACGAGTCGCTCTAGCCATGGCTAACTGCATTAAACCCACTATTGTCGCCATCAACGGACCTGCAGCAGGCTTTGGATTGACTATTACCCTTCCCGCCGCTATCCGCGTGGCTTGGTCTGGAGCTAAGCTTTCTCTACCTTTCGCCCGCCTGGGTCTTACCCTCGAGTCTTGCAGTGCCTTCTTTCTTCCCCGACTGATTGGTCTAGCCAAGGCGACGCATATCTCTACTACTGGTGCGACATATGTGGCCTCTGACCCGCTTGTTAGCTCGCTCTTTTCGAAACTTCTTCCAACTCCCCAAGAGACTGTGGAATACGCCGTAGAGCTGGCGACAGAGATTGCAGAGAATACCTCGCTAACCAGCACCAAGCTAATCAGGGACTTGTTGTTGTACAGCCCTGATACTCCAGAAGAAACACATGTATTGGATTCAAAGGCCTTTATATCTGTCGTCGGGTCGAAAGACAATATAACTGGTATTAGGGGCGTTATGAAGAAGAAAAGGCCAGAGTTTAGCGGGGCTTTTGATCAAGAGTCTGTCCCTTTCTGGCCATGGTGGAAGTCCGAAAACAGCGGTTATCTAAATGCAAAACTGTGAGATTGTTAAAGGCCTGGAGAGGGTAATTTGTTACTTACTACCTGAAATATATATTTACTTTGTATTAAACTTACTATGCTGAAAATAATAGTCTTTACTAGTTTATAATAACCGTTAATTCCAAGTCAAGGTAGTACAGTAATAGTTACTCGAGGGTGCGGTAAAGGAATGAGGGGAGCACCAGTATATATTACGGAAGCCACAGGGATGCTTCTATTAACAAGTCCGGTATTGCCAGTCCGGATTGTCCTATGTAGATCCTATAACTCGTATGGTTCTACTTGGGGATCTATTTGTGTACTCATATGCTGTCCTGTATCTAATAAATAAAATGCAATTACGAATTCCTTTTTCGCTCCTGGCATGCTTAATTGACTGACTTTAGAACCACTGTTAATAAGAGCTGTTTTCTTCAATTCAATTTAACGAACCCCGTAGCCATCATTGAGTTCCTCAAGTATAGCCTTACAACTCGGCTCCCGTCCAAGAAAACCTTTAAGTATATTGATCTCCGGACGACTTGATCCCAGCTCCAGCACCTGATATCTGTAACGCCTCCCAGCCTTCGTACTCATAGGGTCTTGTGCAAATGCAGATGCAAAGAGGTCTGCTGCATAGACCATGGATAAAGGGTAGGCGAAGTAACTGCCGTCGTTCTTGCGAAACATGTGTGCGAACCGCGCCTGCCCTGCACCACAATCTCGTGGGTTCGGACCTGAGTTGTAGGGGAGTATGTCTCTCTTTGTCTGGTTCCAAACCTCAGTTGTATCCATTTCCAACGCTGCTTTATGAGTTGGCGGTGTATGAATGGTAAGGTCGAATACAGCGGGATGGACCTGAGCCAAGATATTAGTAGCCCTGTTTGCATGTCTCGTGCGGGCAACGCCTTCTGCTAGGTCACGTGGAAGAGCTTCTTGGGACACGAAGTGACGGCCAAGGCGAACCAATACATCCGGAAGCCAGATCCAGTTCTCCAGCATAATGCTGGGGATCTCAATGAAGTCTCGAGAATGAGAGATTGAATACTTGGTTCTAGCAACAATGTTGTGTATGGCATGTCCAAGCTCATGAAACATGGTTTTAACTTCACTGTGTTGAAGAAGCGATGGACGGGAAAGCGTTGGATTAGCAAAGCTACACACCAATACTGACGCCGGGTAATGTCTTTCACCGTTCGCTTCGATAAAGCCCTAAGCATTTTCAGGTTAAAGTTGTGATGTATGCGTATCCAAAGTAGACTTACCGGTTGAATGAGAACATGATGTGCACCGCGATATTTCCCCTTTCTGTCAAGGATATCCACGTACAGGTGACCTAAGAACTGGCCTCCTTCGTTGGCTGTATCCCAAGCTTCGTATGCAACGACACTCTTGTGCCATACTGAGGTCTCAATACGCTCAAACTTAATACCAAAGAGGTCTCGGAATAGATCTAGTATACCTTGCAGCGTATGATACGCTTCAAAGTACTCCCTAAGCAGCTCTTGGTTCACTGAGACATTCTCCTGGTTTTGGTTGTGAAGATAATACGCCCTGTCCCATGAATACAACTCCTCAGCGCCAAAATCTCTTTGTTTCAACTGGAGCAATCTATCGGTCTCAGCCTGGGCGAGTGGCTTTAGCCTCTTATGAAGCTCAGCCAACTGACTCTCAACATAGGCAACACTCGGTGCCATCTTGTCCCTAATCCTGAGAGCCGCATGGTGTTCAAACCCCAGAAGCCGAGCAACCTGGTCACGCAAAGCGACCAGATTCTCTAACCGCGTTACATTCTCGGGCAGCCGATTTTGTTGAGCGACATAGAACCGCCGACGAGTCTCGCTACTGACTGCATGACGCATGATCGCTGTCACCTGATCATTCCGAAATGTTACCTGGATCTGGGCTCCTTCTTGTGCCATGGCTTCCAGGATATTCTCCGGAACACCTTCCAGAGCCGAGCGTTCAAACCAGATGCCGTCTTCTTCTTCCGTGAAGGAGGCTTGTGCAGCAGCTCGCAGATCACTGATTTGCTCAAGCGCAGCGCGCAGTTCTTTGCGTTCCTCATCGCTTCGTAAGAATGCCCCAGAACGGACGTACTCACCATGAATATGAGCTAGTAAGTGTCGGTCTTGATCATCAAGGCTCACATCCGGCTCAATTTCCTCTTTCTCGTATACCGCTGCCACTAGGAAGGCAATGTTTAGCCGCATGAGTATGTTGGCTTTAGCTGCTGCGACTAGCGTTTCGGCCTGTTGGGCTGCATCGCGAAGTTCCCGGTCTGGTGACAACTGGCCAAGTAACGTCGTCAGAATGCGTAGGCGGCATGCTGCCCGGTTGATATCGTCCACAATGGGGCGGATCACGCAGCCAAAGTCTGCGGTTGTGGCTGTGAGCCTAGTGGCTAGATCATCATGTAGAGCTAAGGTGGAGTCAATTATATCTTGTGTCTCGGCCAGTACCGCATCAGGCGTGAGATCTTCGAAGCACGGAGGCGGAGGGACTGTTGGTCGATTGCTCATGGTGATTTTCAAAGTCCAGCGCATACGCGCACGCACATTTTCAAGGCCTGTCTAACTGCTCCTGCCGAGGGTCTTTATAGTCGTACCACGGAGAATCAAAAGTCCTTGTGCAGGAGACTGGCGCATGCACCAACAACGTTGGTTGTGTAGGTCGACATACAACCCTGTAGCCTCGAAGATCAATGACTGATTGGGCAATCCTAACTTCCGGCACGTAAAGCCGTACACTTATCGCGCCATGAGGAAAGCGGTCCTTTCGTTCCAGGGATGTACCTCACCATTGACCGGCCAATTTCAGGCCTCTGGTAGACTTTTCAACAAGTTCATTCCAAAAGATGTTCCACGTACCTGCAGTAATTTTCTTTTCGCGCAAACATCTTTACCTATCATCATCCCAACCTTGAACTACCGTCGAATTGATCCAACATGGTGGATCACTGGAAGATATCATCAGAAAGAGAATCTCTTCCCGTTAAGAGCGATGACTTCAACGCAGATGCATTGAGCGATAGTTTTCCAGACTCAGAGTACACTACAGCTGGGTTAAGGCGATACTAACCAACAAGCTCATTAACCTGTCACCTTTACGTACTACTAGATAGGCTTGTAACGCCATCTGGATTGTCGAGAGGAACACTCGTCAAGAACAACGACCAAAGGCGATTATCTTTACAGTTTTCAGTGCACTTCTATTCCTTAAAATACATACCCTAGATACTTGCTATATTGCTCGATATTTCGGGTCTGTGAACATGTTTACGAATCTTTTTCATATTGTTGCCGTAGTAGTCCACTGTACAGTGTTCCAGTTCGTCAATTGGACTCCAATGCCAACCATTTACGACTTTCGCAAAAACAGCCCTGGCAGGAGCTTTTAGTACCACTAGCCGGACTATCTCATCTCGACTGGTGTGGCCATCTGTCTGTCCTATGTACGTATTCTATGGGAGAAACGAGACATCATTGAAGTGCATTTTTAAAAGATGATGATTTTGTCAAGTGGGATCTGGGTATGTCGAAGATAGTTCGGCTAGGACTCAACAGTAGCCTAGAGGAGAAATGTAATGCGCAGTTGGTACTTGAGGTAAAATAATAATAGATTCAACAGAATGCAAGCTGGGGTATTCAAGTGTAGAGTTAAAAGAAGCGCTATAAACATTGTTGAACTGGTATTCTTTATATACTAGTCCTGACGTTCATCATTGGTAGCCATGTTCAGATAACATCTTTTGCGCAAGACAGAACCCAGAACAAGACATCCTCGGACTCATTTCAGCCGGGAAACAAGTCAATGTACACCCATAACTTCTGGTCTGTTCAAGACCGAACAGTTCTGCCCAGGCAGTCAGTGCTGTGGCTGTGTAATTTAGAGGCCCGCCAACCTCCATGTTCTGGTGTAATAGGTCGCACGGACACTGGACCACAAACAAAGAACAGTTGCCATCACATGCAACTCAAACTAAAAATCTAAAAATGATTCTTGTAACTTAAAACTTATCTTGGCTGGCACATATTGGTCCCGCGAGGCCAAGACAAAGGATGTTTGCTGTCGAGGCGTATTGTCATGGTGCGGATCATGGCCTGTGATGCCATCTAGCATGAGAGCTTATGATTGATTGACTTCGGTGTTTCCGGTCGAGTGTGCTTGCCCCTTTGTCGCAACGTCTGGCCATCATTGTCTACAGGCCGAGTTTGTGGCTGAGACATGACGCCCCGGAATGGTCTGTCGTGATTCAATTCGCTGATTTTGAAGTCTCAGCCTCAACACCAATACACTGTTGGTGTGGCACAAGTTGGTTGCAACACAATGAAAATACCATGAGCATCTGGCTGAACCATTCCAAGTCGGTAAACAGTCATCCTCCTTATTCTATCATAGTAGTATAAAGCGAACACGTCTCCCGGGTTGCCATTGTCCCCATGTAAAAGGTCAACAGTACTCCTGGCATCTGCTGTCTACAACAACGTCCAGAAGTTCATAAAAGCTTCAATCCTACTCAGTGAATATCTCAAGTTCTGTCTCAAAACAACACCCGCATCGCTATGAGACGCATCACCATGGCAAAAATAAGCGACTCTCCTCCACCAACCCCAACGGCCCCTTTTCAACAAAGGCTGACAAACTGTGTATCACCCGGCGAGAATCCACACTATTACCGACCAGGAGGCTATCATCCGGTAAATCTGGGCGACATGCTCAATGAAGGCCAATATAAGGTCATTCGAAAACTTGGAGAGGGGTCTTTCTCTATCGTCTGGCTCGCTCATGACTTACTGTACGTTAACCTCCCCCGCCGCCAGGTAACTCTGGCCACTTACTGAAAGTTTTCGTAGCAACTCTCGATATGTGGCCGTGAAGATTCTAGTCTCGGACGAGACAAAACAATCCCACGAGTTGCAAATCTTGCACCATCTTGCCAAGGTTGCTCCCTTGGAAGGGCCCCAGCGGACCACGCAGCTTCTCGCTGAGTTTGAACACAAAGGCCCTAATGGCACACATAAATGCCTGGTTTTTGAACCGATGGGCCCATCCCTCTGTCAAATGCTTCTGGAACTTGACGAGGAGAACAGTTTTGATCGTGAGACGAAATATCCGCTCCAGATGGCAAAACGCATTCTCCGGGACGCCTTGGAAGGGTTGGCATTCCTTCACAAGAATGCTATTTGCCAGGCTGACTTTCAGCCTGGAAACCTGCTGTTCTCGGTCGAAAGTATCGATTCCTGTGATGAAGAATCCTTGTGCCAAGTGGGAAAGCCTGACGAGGACTATCGAATTGAGAGAATTGATGGCAAGAAAGATAGATGGGCACCAGAATATCTGTGGAATGCAGAGCCGCTCACCAACTTCACGAGTACTGATGAGAATCTCAAGGTTAAATTGGCCGACATGGGTGGTGGTAAGTAACATCTCTCCTCCGATGAACTTGGGCTAATAGCTTGTAGCATACTTCCTCAATGACCCTCCCCAGAAACCAGTGACCCCGATCGGTCTTCGAGCTCCAGAGCTTGTCCTCAAAGGAGAACTCAACATGGCTCAGGATATCTGGAGCTTTGGTTGTCTTATCTTTGAATTGATTGCTGGAAGACCTTTCTTCTATGTATTTGGCCCAGCCGAAGACGATACCATGCTAGATGATGAACATCTTCTTGAGATCACAGATAGGCTTGGTCAACTACCTGATGAGCTTTCTAGCCACTGGAAAACTTCCTCTCGCTATTTTACTAAGGATGGAACTAAGTATAATTGCATGATCGGTGGTGACCCTGAGGGTAGGGAGCCGCTCATGCTGAGACAGAGTTCGATGGAACAAGCCTTCGATGAGGAGAGGCCAGAGATGACCAAGGAGGAGGCAAATGAGATCAAGAAACTTATCCGATGGATTCTTCATTATGATCCTGCCAAGAGGCCATCAGCGAAGGAGATTCTTTGTCATCCATAGTTTGCGTATGAGTTAGACAAGAAGGCACAGTAAGAATAGTACTAGTGATAGTTCATAGGAAGGGGTATTTAGGAAATGGAAAGAGAAGACCGGGCTGTATTTGAGATTAAAACGTTCGCGCAGTAGGTGGATAGAATTATTGATTCATGTTTTAAACAAAGCTGAGACGATAAATTACATGTAGTTTCCTTATAGCATTCGTTATGATATAACCTCCGTACTTGTTGCCCTTCTGTGCCGTGGATGAGTGATAACACCAAGATTATCTACTGGCACTGCAGCAACCCATTCTCTTCGTTTCGGTAGTGGTACCAAATTCCATTCTTCATGTTTAACGACTTGCGTAGGGTTCGAGGGCTTCAGCCGGAAATTGCGTACAATCTGTGAGATAGATATATACAATTCTAGATAGGCAAAGCTACAGGCTATCAGTCTCGCGTGTAAAGAATGACATCTAGACTATTGTGGCATGACTTACTGGGCACCTAGACAGATATTAGCACCTCGAGAGAAGGGTATGTAAAAGCGATCTCTTAAAGAGTCCTGGCTCAGGTCTTTTGCGTCTTCTGTCAACCACCTGAAAGGATCGTAAAGCTCGGGGTCCGGGTATGCTGTTTTGTCGTGAAGATACCAAATGGGTGAAGACGTAAGGATTGTCTAGGATAGCCTGTCAGCGGACCTCTCCCTTGCCTAAAAGCCACCTTGGAATACTGACGCCTTCTGGGATGAACTTGCCATGTAGCTCGATACCACCCGGAGGCACAATTCTAGGAAGCATTGCCGCCGCCGTGGCCGCCCAGCGAATACCCTCTTTGACACAGGCCTGGAGACGTGCGACGCCTTCTAGGGTTGTCATGTCAGAAGAAAAGTTAACAGCTTCCAGGTCTCGATACAAGGCATCTTGATAGGCAGGGTTGTGCGCCAGAGCCCATAGGATATGTGCAAGTGTACCAGACGTAGTATCTGTCCCAGGACCAAGATTCTCGCTAGCTTCTGATAAAGCGGTTTCTGCTGGCAGGCCCGCGTTGCATAGAGTTTCTATCAGATTTGGAGAGCCGAGGTCACCCGTGATGCCCTCTGGGTCGGCCGAGAGCACGCTTTGCCAAGATCTTCGACACCACTAATAGGGCTTAGATAAGTAGTTCAAGGCTAATCAATTCCATGCGGTTGATTTACCTGTTTGAACTCAGCGAGCCCTTTTGTGTACTGGGTCCTGAAACCCGTTAAATGGAAGAGATGTTGTTCGAGCTGTTCCCACAACGTGCAGAGAAGAGGAAAGTTGGTGAGCTATTTGATAGAAGATCGGGTCAGAATCAGTACGCACGTAAGGAGTCATAGCATGACAAACCATAGGCATCCAAGTAGCCATTTCGTCATTCTTTTCCACCATAGCAAGCTGTTTCCCACTAGCCCAGCAGTCGATGGCTCTGATAGACGTACCAAAAGAGAATTCGGCTGGATAAGAGTAAGTTAAATTTAACCGAGCACTAGGTTAAGACTTTGAGGGTATTCTCACACATAATGTCCGCTTCGAGGGCCCTTGCTGCGGTACACAAATTGATGTGCAAGACTTCATGCTGCAGCTTATTAACCAGCCTCTCAACATGAGATGAAATGAGTTTCTCTATGTTTGGCACTTTACTTCGACTGAAAAGCTGTGCCATAATTCTCCTCCGCTTCGCATGCTCCTTAGGGTCTCTATTGTATGTGAGCAAGGCACATCACGGCAGGTAGGACAAACCCTACGTGATGGAAAAGAGCGCCGGATGACCGCCTTGAACAAACTCGCCATAAACTCTAGGATCCTTTACAAACCTACTTCCAACCTTATGGACAGTTTCGTAGGTCTCGCGCGAATAGAAGGAAACCTCATTCGGTCCAATACGAATAAGCGGACCTGGCAGTTTTAGAGTATATACAAGGCAGCGGAAGATGAAGCCTGCGATTACCTAGTTTGTCGTGTAGCTTAGGCAACTCCAGTGTCAACGTGCCACTATACTCGCGTGGAAAAGCCCATATGAGCCGTGAGAAAGCCGCTCCGAAGCCGGCATTTGGAATCTTGGAGAGAGGCGAGGCGTAATTCTTAATAATATGCTAGACACCGTTCAGTGGAAATATTCACTCGTCAAGGAAAATACGCACTGAAAGCACAAACAGAATAAGGGAGGCTGTAGCCAGTTCAAAAAATGGCAATGCCATTGCTACTCTGAAGCGTGATGATGATGTTTTGTTGGTAGATTAGCCTGCTAGGTCCATCCCGAGGTTCAGTCGTATATATGTATATCACGCAATAAGGCTCAAAGTCTTTCAGCTACGTTATTTATGGAGTCTGAGAAGACACCATTATTGTATCGATTGCGCTACATAGTACTAATTGTCATCTTTCACTGTTTATGGTATGTTGGCCGATGACGTGCTAATGGTCCACTATGAGCACCAACTGGTTTATAGGGAATATGCCGTATTTGCCGGATTAGTGGCTATTTGCCTAGTCCTATTTTGCGTCAGTTCTCCTTCAGGAGGCCTGTGTCTTTTATATACCCCAGTACTGAATTTCTCGCATATAAGGAATACTGCTGCGCCTTAAGCCATATTAATATCTCACGTTCTTATCTTCTCGGCACCAAGTGTTAGGTAATACTCATAGTCGCAGAAGACAATTGACTGCATTTGTGTCGCCATGTCATTACCACCGGAGAACAGCAAAGAAGATCATTCTAATGCCAGAGAAGAAATCAATAACAACTCAGGGGGCAGTACAAGCGACAATGTCTTACTGGTGTGCATCTTCTAACAATCTGGTCAGATACGTAAACGCTAATAAGAATTTGAATAGAAACAACTAGGGTATAAGCCTGTGAGTCTTTGCGCGGATTATTCAACACATGCTCAAGGTTAATAAATGAGGTTTAGGTACTGCATCGTACTTTCAACCAGTTTCACAGTTTTGCTACCACATTTGGTTAGATATTTAATTACCCCGTCAATCCGAAGTTAATGCTAACTGATAATTTAGCTGCTCTCTATTTCATTGGCGGTGTCCGCGTTACCTTTTCTACTGGTATTGCTGCGGGTGGAAACCTTGCATACTGGTAAACTCGACTGGCTCTTAGACTCAGTTCACACGTTATCTGACAATTGTCACACAGGACTAGTTATATCATCACTTGCGTCTTCACATTTATAACAGCAGCTGTTATTGCCGAGATTTGCTCCTCTTTGCCACTAGCGGGCTCTATCTACTTTTGGGCGGCTGAAGCCGGTGGTCCTCGGTTCGGCAGGCTGTTCGGATTTATTGTCGCGTGGTGGAGCACTACCGCATGGACGACATTTTGCGCCAGTCAGTCAAAGACCTTCCTGACTCTAACAAGTGAAGAGATTTTAATTCGATATTGCTAGGTAACACCCAAGCGGCCGTTAACTACATGCTCTCGGTAAGTGACAGCCCATTGTCCAAGATCAAGCGCTAATTATTTCTAGGAAATCGCCGTCTTTGGTAGTGATTTCCCATCTGACTCTTCTAGTGTTAAATTTCGCGCTGTTCAATGGATACTTACTGAAGTGATGCTCGCGCTCGCTTGTATCTGGAACTTATTACCTCGTGAGTTTCATCACACCAAGCCAGTGACGCCGATTTTAATAGTTGATCTCAACAGCTCGATATTTTAAGTGGATTTTCACATTGTCCACGAGCGTCGTTGTCCTTGATTTTGTCCTTAACCTGATCTGGCTCCCGATAGCAACGAGTAGGACGGTTGGTTTCCGCTCTACGCATGAGGCTTTTATGACGACGTACAACGGCACTGGTGCACCCCCAGCGTGGAACTGGTGTCTTTCGTACCTTGCCACTGCTGGTATTCTGATTGGATTCGATGCTTCAGGCCATGTGGCTGAAGAAACTCAGAATGCCTCTGTTGCGGCAGCAAGGGGTATATTCTGGAGCACCGTTGTTAGTGGCGTTGGCGGCTTTTTCGTCGTTATTCTCTTCCTATTCTGTGTGGTAAGAATGCCCTTCCATCACGGCCGTCAAAGCTTACTGACATAATGGCAGCCTGATGCTGAAACCCTCTTCTCTTATGGCGGACCGCAGCCCTTTGTTTCGGTTTATGCTGCTATTCTTGGACAAGGTGGCCACATTGTGATGAATGTGGTCTGTATACTAGCCCTGTGGTTTGTAAGTACACATCGCACTATTTCACCTCATCAGCACTGGACTAATGTAGCACGTAGAACACCGCAATCGCTGTGCTTGCCGCCTCGCGCTTGGTCTTTGCTGTGGCAAGAGACGGCGTTCTCCCATGGTCAGGCTGGGTTTCCAAGGTCGTGGCAGGTCAACCCAGGAACGCAGTCCTCGTTGTATGGGGTGTTGCGTCTGTCATCACGTGCACTATTCTTCCTTCAGCCGTTGCCTTTACATCGCTCGTGTCTGCAGCTGGTGTACCTTCCGCTGCTGCATACGGACTTATTTGTCTCTCGAGACTTTTCCTCACACCAAAGAACTTCCCCAAGCCTGCTTGGAGCCTGGGGCGATGGAGTAAGCCTTTCCAGGTGATTGCTGTCTTCTGGAACGCCTGGGTTGTCGCCATCCTGTACTCGCCATACGTCTTCCCAGTGAGTGGAGAGACCCTCAACTACGCACCTGTTATCATGGCTGTCACTACCCTGCTGGCCCTGATTACTTGGTGGATTATTCCTGCTGAAAAGTGGCTGCCAAGTCAGAGGATCCAGCAAACTTTAGATGCCGATATCAATGCTGGTCTTAATCAAGAGCTAGAGCTCAATTAACATATGTCGTTGAGATATAGAATGCTGTGTTGTCTAATATCTGATAAGAAACTGGGCTGGGGAGAAGCAAGGAGGAAAACAATAACTAGAGAGCAAGGTTAAGGAACAAGTTGTAAAACGATGGGGTGGATAAGTCATTCCAGGGACCTTCAGTCTGCCCAACGGCTTGCGAGCATGGATAGTTTGCAGGTTTTAAACTTGTAGGCTAATAGTTATTTAAAATATATATTCACCCATTCTTTAGCTTCCTAAATGACTATCTACTTGCTTTTCCTTAGCCTTTATTATCTCGCATAGCAAAAGACTGATGGCAGCCAAAGTGTAGGATAAACAAGTTCCATCTCTGAGGATATAATTCGACCATTCGATCAAACAATGTTTCGGGGCTGCTCGCCACAGCCAGCTCTTTCTCAAATGTGTAAATATATTCCCTTGTCGAGTCGATCAGATAGGGTGAATCGGCTTGAGAAGCTCTCTTGTGTCCAGCGACAACAATGTGCGGCTTCAAAGCCTCTATGCGATCGATAGCATCAAGCCACTGCTTGCGTTTTTCGGGGGTGTTTGCTTCCCCTAGATGTTGATGACAGTCTCCGTAGACGATGTCGCCAGAGACCACAAGATCGACAGAAGGAACGTGGAGGAAGCTAGAGAAGGCGTTGTCTGTGTGCCCAACCTCGATACCTTGAAGCTTTTCGCCGTCGACGTAGAATTCCCCGGAAGCTGGGAGAGCTTGAGGGACTGGCTTTGTTGTATGGAGCTGATCGGGGAACATGGCCGGCCAAACATGGTCAAAGGCAGTGTTGTACAACTCTTGGATTCCAGTCACAACATGTTGCAGAGCGACAAATTGGACACCTGGAAACGCTTCCAGCAGGACAGGGACACTCATAAAGTGATCAGGGTGGGCATGGGTGGTGTAAACGTATTTCAACTTCTTCTTGGGAATGGTCTCAGTAATCCACTTTGCAAGATCCTGCCCTTGCTCGATAGTAATAGGAGTGTCGATGAGAGTAGCGGAATCGGGACCATGGACAAGGACGCAGCTGATAGGTGACCAAACCGACTTTTCATCCTCGGTAAAGCCCGTAACAGCTCGAATAGCGGGAGCAACAAAGATATCAACTTGGAGTTTAGAAGGCATCTTGTGAACTGAGGATAGTATGAGTAAAAGGTTGAGATGTAGTATTCCTGTTCAATGGCAATGTTATTAGGGCCTTTTATATTTAATATTCACTTATAATAGGATACCACCGTTAGTTAGACTAATTACCTTGAAAACCTCAAGCTATCTTACAGTAGGTAGAGCCCTCTTGATTATTAATCTCCACCTCTTAAGTCAGCATACATGTAGTAGATCGGCAGTGGACAAGTTTCTAATGACATTATAAAAACAAACAAAACAGGTGATCTTTTATATGTCAAGACATTATAAAGCCAATCAGAGGGTACCTCACTATATCCATTATTAAGAATGGGCCTCGGCTTAAACTACAATCACAGGTCAAAAGTCTGGAATCGCCTCCACAGTGCACAGCCAATTTACATACAAATAGTAGATTTATAGAAAATAGGGTTTAAATATAAAATAAAATAGTGAAAAAAATATTTAAAAGCTAAATAAAGTACTTTAGTTATTAAAATTATGTTTAATAGTTTTTATAAATTTCTAAGTATTTTACTTGTATAGTTATATAATATTTAAGTAATAGAGTTAAATGTTAAAAATATAGTTTAGTTTATAGTGGTCTTATAGGCCTTAATACAGTAGGAGAGATTTCTTACGAAGAATAGATACACTGTATAATCTATATCCTACTTATTAATAGATTCTTTTTATAACCTAATCAAAAATCTAATTTTTAATTTATAGTATATATATAGTCTTAAATAGCTTATTTACAATATATATATTTAAAATCTATAGTAATACATACAGGTATCTATTTTAAATGGCTTTTATAAATCCTGCTTTAAGGTGACACTGTGTAGGGTGATTCCAGACTTTTGGCCTGTAATTTTACAAATACGAAGAGGGGGTGGGGGTGGGGGTGGGGCTGCAGGAGTCAAAAGTGGAATTTGCTGAAACCCTTACTGTACTTGCTCGATATGATTAATCTATTATCTCAAAATGGCTTCTTTCTCTATACTAAAACTTGCGGTCTCTAGTAGTGGCTTAATATTCTCCTAAAAGGTACTTATTATTGAAGTTTTAGTTGCCTAGAGGTAATTCCAGCCTCTTTAACCAATCTTCATAGAAGACGAAAACAAACATGAGATTTAAAAAACAAAAACCTGTGGTTACATTGACCTCTGTCTTACGTAGCACTATCTATCTCCTCTTTTAGGTAGTCGTCCTATACTTGTCATACTTAAGGCTAATCTAATGAGGTGACTTTCCTTCTCTTACTCCGAGGTTCAATTAGTCAAAATCCCCTGCAAATTATTGTATCACAGCTCCGGACCAACAATACTTTTACCCTGTATCTCCACCTCCACCCCCACCCCCTCTCTAGCCCCAGTCAATTTCATAATCCTACATACGGAATGAGCGCATAGAGTTAACTTACTACGTAGATCTAGCTTTTTCATACTATGCCATGGTAGGCTTGAAATGTTTCCGTTTCAAGCGATAGATCGGTGACTAGAATGTAGTTCTGTGTTGGAGTATAAAGCGATAAAAGCAGATAGTATTTCTCGACACACTAAACATTTGTAAGATCTCTATCGCTCTCTGACTGTTACAATATTCAGAAAGATTTTCCCTCTATCAAGCCATCTCTTACAGCCACCACACATAGTGATCTCAGCAATCATAGTCATGGAAGCAGTTTCTTTTCAGACAATCGATCACGTTACCTTGCGTGGCTTGTTCTTTGCTCCTGCGAATTACTCTGGGGAGAAATTGCCCTGTGTAGTCATTTCCCATGGCTTCTCAGCAGTGAAAGAGGGAGGTTTAACGGCTGTTGCGAAACATTTTACCGCGAGCCTGCCCATCACATGCCTCGTCTTTGACAACAGAGGTTTCGGGGAGAGTGATACAGGAGTCGATCAGCCGAGACTAGAGGTTGACGCAGCCGCACAGACAAATGACATTTCGGATGCAATCACATACACTCAGACTCGGCCAGAGGTGAACCCTGCCAAAATTGGGATTTGGGGCTCGTCCTTTAGTGGAGGTAATGTGATTTGGGTGGCGGCCGTTGATCGCAGGGTCAAGGCTGTTATAGCGCAAGCACCTTTGATGGACGGATGGTCCGCCTTCGCAAATTTGTTGCGATCTGACGAATTGGCAAATTGGGAGGCTGACTTCCAGAAAGGTTTGTCCCGCCGTTCTGTTTACCTACCGCACTCTATCATTTCTAACTGCCCTAGATCGGATTGGTCGAGCGGCTGGTAAACCACCCATGATGATCCCTGTCGTTGATCCAAACCCTTTGAACCGGTCAGCTATGAAAACCAAAGACAGCAACAGGGCAATGGCCAACAACGAGAAAATATTCCCTACATGGAGAAATGAAGTAACTCTGAAGAGGTACGTTATGTTGGGTGAAAGATGAACATATAAGTCAACAGTCTGTGTGCTGATTTACTATTAGTATGGAGAACTTGAGAGCGCACCCTGCGGCGGCTTGGATTCACCGCATATCGCCGACGCCGTTGCTGTTGTCTGTAGCTGCAAATGATGCCGTGACACCCACTGCGACTACCTTGGAAGCATATAATCGCGCGCTTGAGCCAAAGGAGTTGCACATTGTTCAGTGTGGCCACTACGAAATGTACGCTGGGTTTCCCAATTTTGAGGATTGCGTTAAGGTGCAGGCTGATTTTCTGAAGCGAAAGCTTTGCTCTGCCTAAGCCTCCGGTGTCTGCAGACATAGTTAGCCTGTCACATTTTTTAAGGCATGCCTAAGTTCTCAATTAGGAATACAGTGGTTATTATATCAAATGAACCCCGACCAACTTCTTGTTTTTATCTTATTACTTGCTTATTTATAGTATTATTTGCTTTATCTATTACGTACCTACAGTAAATTATGTGGCACAGATGGAAAAGTTTCAACGTCGAAACAGAATGACTGGCCCGAGTTTATAGTATCTTGCAGCTTTACTCAGTGATATACCAGCTGGGACTCCGTCTACTGGTGATAGAACATCCCCACCACTCTGTCAACTGGTGCATTTTGAAACCTCAAGGCCTGTGTCAGATGCAAATAGCCATATAAATGAGCCTAGGCGGCAGAGGCAAAAAGCAAGAGCCAAGCCCGAAGCCGCCCCGCATCACATTACCAAGATGGTAGTGTAAGGGCAGTATACGTAGTACACATCATAAGTTCAAAACTGTCCTGTACTTCTATACTTCTATTATACGTTTCTATGGATAGAGGTTCTATATCTCAGTATTGGCTACCACTGTTTATGTAACACCTCGCTGGAGTCAGACGGCAATATACGCAATAAACTTACTTATAGACCCCGAAGAGGTTTGCCAAAGGAAAGCAGGTTCGGACTGGACGGATCGAGTCCGGGTAAATAACTCCGAGGCTACTTGTCAAAGGCTTTCAGGGTGTGGATAGTGGATGGCAGAGAGAGGGGGTGGGGGTGGGGGTGGGTTTAAGTGTGTTGTTCATGGGTCCTACCTTGATCAGAGTGTTGAACGACCATAATCTATGGGTCTTTTGATTAGGTAACGGTATACTGACTATGCCAGCGTAAGAAGATGTACCTCTGAAGTCATTGTATTATCGCTGGTTGCTGAGAAAAGGGGAAACGCCCAGAGTCTTAACAGATATATAAGAGTCAAGTATTTCATATCACTGCTAACTAAGAACCTCATCACTATTACACTCAAGGATATCTATCTACAACCGAATCAATCGAAATGCCTCTCATCCGGATTTACCACCCTAGCCCGCGCACCTTCACTGATGCAAAGGAGCGTAAGGCGCTTTCCGACGCGGTATGTGCTTCCTTCAGATTTGTACTCTATTCTTTCTCCCAGCTTATGGACTAGAGAGAGTGGTATATCTCTCCTAACCCCAACTTGAAAATGAAACTTACAATTCTCCTTCAACCAAATGGGCTAACAGCTTTCTCTGAAACAGATCGTCGACATGTATACTGCCTATGGCCTACCTCCTTTCTTCGTCATCGTACTCTTCATCCCCATCCCAGACGACTATCTTTTCATTGGTGGTCGGAATGACGAGCGTGCGTGTGCCAATCCCAACGAGCCAGCAATGATTAGAATTGTCTTCGATCATATCGCACGGACCATCGAGAGCCCGGAGGCGGGAATGAAGTTCTTCGAAGGGGTGCGCATTTACTTCTTATATCAAGGTCTTGAGCATTGCGCTCCATTGCCTTGATTTACCGTTTAATAAGACTTTTGGCTGACTCATAGTGAAGGTGGACGAAATATTCAAGCCTCATATTCTGGACAAGGGCCATGAACTTGAGTATCATCTCGTCGAGAGCCCTAGGGAGTTCTGCAAAATGAATGGCATGTATCTGCCTCCTAATGATTCTGAGGCGGAGGCAGTCTGGGTAAGGGAGAATCGTACCAGCCCCTATGAGGGTATGGAGAATCCAACCCCCTCCATCAAGCCAATGAACATCAGAACAAGTTAGAATCTTCACCATGTTTCGGGAGGCTATTAGCCTACCTACACTTAGTATTGATCCCCATGGCCCATGCGGCCCTAGCTGACTAGGGGTATGCAATCTACTTCTTTAAATATATTTCTGCATGTACTCTCCGCTGGTGTTATTAAAGGTAAAAGTCCTATTTAGTGAAAGGTATTTCTGCCTCTGATCTGTTGTGCGTTGTGTGACGATAAATAATACTTGGGTCCTGAGATACGTAGCAGTCCCCGCTATAATCTACAATAGTTTCTGGCCAGGGGGGAAATCCGCTTGTTATGGGTTTCAATGCGCATGACTACGTAATAAAGCTGTTAATAAGGGCAGCTTTCCCTCATTACCTTCCTTATCTTGAATAGTTATAGAAAAATTCCATTTATTTGGAACTCAGTGACTAAATTGACGCAATAAGTATAATTTGTCAATTGTCCTAGTTAACCTGACTGAGATATTGCTTGAGATTACTCATACAAGATTGATCAAATCGACCAGGAGGATTGTTACCATTGTTCAAACAATGAGTAGAATTTCCAGGCCTCTTGCTGTCAAGCATAATTTGCCCAAGTAACCAATATTGCAAGGGATCTCTCATGAAGCCGGTCTGCCTCCATCTTTCCTCTCTGGCAGATTTGTCACCGGTCGATTGAGCAGGGGCTCCAAAGATTTCTTGGGGTCGCATTGACTCACGCAGCGCCCATATCCTCCTCCAATTTCGCATGATATTTAGTACAGCTGAGTTTGAATCGAATGGAACAATTGAATTTCGTATGTAGAAAATAGCTGAGTGAAGGGCTTACTCTGTAATTAGCAGGGCTCATAACCTTAACAAACACATTGATCAATTCCCATACCTGCTGTGAGCACAAACAAATTTCGTTCGCCGAATTGTGCAAACATCTGCTGTGTCTGGAAGTCTAGTTGGTTGGCGCTTAATATTTTGAAGGCGTCTGCAAATGATATCCGCCGATATTTCCGTAAAGGATGTGATACCCAGGGAAGAAGGTGTTGAAGGCATTCTGACTCAGTACTGGCCTGGAAACAAACTTCTGGACAGAACAAGTCGGTTTGCACCTCTTCTGCCATGATCCTAGGGACAGTATTGAACATAATGCTGAATGAGCTGTCTAGGACAATTAAGGACGTAAGAGTGCTGAGGCGAAAGACGTTAGCCACACGTAGTCATCGAACAAGGCCAAATAGTCCATACCGAATAAGCTCTTCTTTCAAAACGAAGTCCTTCCAACAGAATGTGTGGTTTGTAATATGTTGAAGATCCCCATGCTGGCCGTTTTGGAATCCGAGTTCACGCCCCATCTGATAACATATTAGCATATTCCTCTACCAGCCAAAGTTAACTTACATCCACAATGTCATTAAATCGGCTTCGTCTCGCTCTTTGACTTGCAATAGCGCTCCCTTCAAATATTTGATATACGCATATAGCGAGCCCGGCTTGCAGAGCTCTTAGCCGCCTTTCTAGGAATATGTCATCCAGAGTGGAAAACAAGTTGGCACTTCCAAAATATTCGTCTGTAAACACTGTTATCTCCACAGCATCACCCCAACGGCGGGCAAGTTCCTTTATATGGGCATCGGGCGAATAGCTGGTGGCCAGAAGTACCATGCTAGCGACAAGACAAGGCGGCACTTGCGAGATTTTGAAAGTCGCTTTGTGTATGGTCGTCCAGTGGATGTGCCACGTACTCCAGTACTCTTCCGTGAATTTCATTAGGCTGTTCGGCCCAAATAAAGTAAAACATTCATCTTCGATCTGAGAATCCCACATATGCGGATATGTGGCCTGACCTAAGCGTGTGCGGCAGATGTCATTCCTTAGTCTTGACATTATCTCATTGCTCATTGTTAAGTACTCGTTATACCCGGTAGACCACAAATGGCCGGTTAAAGGGGTCCAGGAGCTACTCGCTTCGGTCAAGTACGGAGTGGGTTGGATCGCCTCAGTTCCTGCGCTTTCATGATCCAGATTCAATAACTCGTACGCGGATGGAGAGTTTCCATTGCTGAAATCACAGCCCCAAGGCCAGATGCAAGAGACAGCAATATCACCAGGGTTCATCATGGTAACAGAGCTAGGGAGACCCCATGTTGACGGTTGACTCTCCTGAGGGCGAGACAAGCTTGTAACGCAAGGCGGAGGTGATGCAGGTAGTGTAAAGTTAGGGTCAAAAACCCAATTGAGTTCGAATTTCGAGACGGTCCGGACAAATATAGAAAGCGACTGAGCAGCACCACCGCGAATAGATTCTCCATAGGAATTCGATTCCAGCTGGTAGATAGTATGGTCCGACGGTGGCTCTAATGGGAGATAGCTGTGTTGACCGACATATAACTCCTCGTCATGGTTTTCTTCCAAGGCAGAGACCTGACCAAGGGGTCTAGGAATAGGCATCTCAGAGAAATTGGCTCCATTCTCATAGGATAGCCTACAAGTATCGACGTGTCGGCGAAAGGCGTCCCTGATGCATAGATTTTCGATTAGTCAATTGTTCATATAAAGATGAGCGTGACGGTCGACTAGAGTAATTACCTTCGATTGAAATCTTTACCGCATTTCCTGCATGCAAACTGGCGGATGTCACTATCTTAATATTTGTTAGCCTAAAATACTACATTTGGAACGTCGGCCAGATAGCATTGACGATGGTTATAAGAATGTCATTATGATGAATTTAGTCAAACTTACGAGTTAATAAATGTCGTCTTAGATGTTCCTTGCGGCTGAAAGTACGATGGCAGGTCATACAGAGGTGGGATTTCATTGATATGATGGCAGTTAACGAATGTTAAAAAGTGTGGAAGTAAAAAAACATAGACTTGTTATCGCAGTTTAAGGTATTGACTCCGTAGCGATAGTACTGTACTGACTACAGGTGTTTGAGGTTAGTCTGGTATATAAAATAACAAGAGAGAAATTCTCCGAGATTTGTGCCTTTAAAGGTCTTTTGAGGAGACCAAGCTCCAGTTCTTTTGATTGTCCACAGAACTCCTAGTGGTTGAGAATTCATGCCAAGGCAAGCTAAGTGGAGAGCCCGAGTGGCATAGGAGGTACTCAAAGTATCCATAATTGTGCGGGGTAGTACGCAGCGGGTAGAGAAAAGTTCCGATGATATCATCTCTTTTAAAGTTTATATAGGGTAATATAAATTATAGTAAAATTGTATATTTCAAGTAATCCTCTTATTATTTTATGAAGTATATATTTATATTGCAACGTGTTTTTAAAGTTAGACTATTACCAGAACTTTTATACAGGACCATACTAAAGCTACTCTCTAAAAAGCACTGGAGTAGACTACATAGTATCTCGCCTAGTTTAAAGAGAAGGTCACCTAACTGAGTCAACTAGTGGTCACCATTAAAAGGTTGCAGATCTCTGATAGTTCAATTACTACTTCTCATTTCATGCTTTCGTCTGCTCAAACCAATCCGCTCTCTCACCAATGTTACGATCTATGACATCCGGCTGATCGTAGTGCTGGAAATGCGACGCAATATTGTTTCTTGAATCAACTTCTTGTTCTTCGTCGGGATTGTGTCGAAATGTTCCTTTGTTGCATGCGCATTCGTACAGTTATCCCTATGAATCACCAGAGCCGGTTTATCGAGTTTAGCCACCCCAAGCTCAGTGGAATAACCAAATGATCCAAATCACTCATAACCGTATATCGGTTCTCAAATCCCTCCAAAGTCCAAGAGCCGTACCACGACCACGCAACCGGTCCTGGAAGGCCAGCGAGTGAGCCAATATCTGGGTCCGCGGCTTTGGGGTCAACAAGAGGCTGGTAGGTGACTTCTCCTGTCTTTTCATACAGAGCTTTGGCATCTTTATTTAGCTCGCTGGATGCGTGCCTGGTAGAGCGCTTCTCCTTGTTCGGGTGTACGCATCTTCAAAGTTCCCACGTCGACGCCGGGCTGAATGTTTACACAGCCAGTGCAGATCATCCAGATATCCGTCTCATGATCGCGATAGTATCCCGTCACGGAAGCGACAGCGACAACGCGGTCATCATATGACGCGACATCCAGACACTCAGGACCACCTTGACAGATACCAAGAAGAAATAGTTTCTTGGCATCCACATCGCCTCTGCAGGCCAAGTAGTCAATGCTTGAGACGACGTCTTCGTTTTTCATCTCCGGATTTTCCAGACGTCGCGGCTGGCCGGTGCTTTCTCCGACGGTGCGTGGGTCAAAGATTAGCGCGGCGTAACCTTCGTCAGCAAGTCGAGTGGCATATTGCAGAGGCGCTTGCTCCTTGACAAAGGAATACGGACCAAGGACGACGATCCCAGGTGGATTGGTGACGCCCTCTGGCTTGTAGAGTATGCCAATAATGGTTTCCCCGTGAGACGGGTAGGTCACCTTCTCAGTGGTATAGCGTCCGTGATAGCCCATTGTGTCAAGGGTATACAAATCAAGTTTAGGTGTAAATAAAATAGTAAGATAATGTGTTTGAGGCTCTGGTACAAAGTCTCTCAATAGAAGCAGAAATAATGGAAACATTTATACATCGTGATTCTCGTTGCGAGGCCCTTCAGGGTGGCTTTCGGCAATGGCTTTCGGCGATCCCTACCACCGCTTCGGCCCAAAAACCTCCAAGCCGTCACTCACCCACATGCAGGCCATCAAATGTTAGTTCCGCAAAGCAAGATTAAAATTTATAACAACACGGCACAGGTCTGTCTAAAGTCGCTAATGCCCAATTCTAGAAGAGATATATATTATTAATGTTTACTAAGACTACATAGCTTATCACAGCTTTCGGCAGTAAAAGACAAAGTAAAAGGATTAAAAGAAAATCTTTTTAAGTAGTTAGTAAATATAATATTTTAACTATTTATAGTCTAGTACATGTTCAATCGCTATAGTAGAAATAACATTATTTCTAACTTCTACATATCTAAAAACAAAAGACTAAAGGTATATCGACTCGATTTAGTTTCTAATAGTTTTTAGTTTCAAAGCGGCAGACGCACAGGAGAATCAGGTCCAGGATATGTTACGTGATAGTGTACAGCAATGGTCATGTCGTATGCACACTCGTTAAGAATTGCTAGTGACCCCGATTTCATATAACAAGATATTGCTCCTCTTGAAAGACCTGTCGTGCAGTGGTAATTGATAAGTATCAACAGTTGCCCAGTCGACGACCGCAAAACGGATTGCACAATGAGCTGAAATCTTTCCACTTCCATTTGTCTCGATTACCACTTCCTCTGGAATTGACGTAGTTCGGGCGAATCAACTTGACATATGTAGAATACCAGAATACCCCGTTGAGCTTATGGCAACCTTCCTGGCAGCGACTTGTTTGTTGATGACCTGCCTCGGAAAAGCAAAATTTCTCCATCATTCTCATCAATCCTCTCATCAGGCAAACCAGAAATGTAAGTGGAGTCCAAAAGTAGAGCTGTTGCTTCAACAGAGTAAGGGCTGTCGTGTGGACCCGGTATGTCACCGTGTTGCTGCAGGGTTGTGTATGCGCTCGAGTCATGAGGGCGCCCATCTGATAGCCTTTCTGACATGATGCGCGCAATATCTGCACCCACTCGCGTTTTGATCCTGTCCATCACATTCATCCGTATCATTCTAGCCTCCTCGCCTTGGTGCTCATAGATATCTGGCATCCTCCAGCGAAAATAAACGTTCTGGTGGGACGGACGAACTTGCACGTCACCCGGGTGCTCATCGAAAAAGTAAGAACACAGCTTGCATGGAGGTTTGCTTGAACCAATGAACTTCCAGCGATTAAAGAATCTCTCTGGTCGTATCCCCCCTTCTGAGTTTTCCAACCAGCTATGTACGAGTACTTCCGCATGTACAATTGGCCTCGGGTCATCGTGCCACAATTCGGCAATCTTGGTATCGAGATTGTGTACTGAGAGGTACTGTAGCTGTTCCTGGAAGCGAAGAAGTGAATTTTGGTTACTGGTAATTTTTCGAGAAATATCCTCGGCTGTCAAAGGCTTGCCCTTAAGAATCTTGGGGGTTTCAGAGCTGGATGGTATCATGCAGACTTGAAAGTCCAGGAATAGACGAGGCCAAACCTTTGAGACTGAAAAGATTACATCTGCTGCTCGTTTGTAGCTTTGTAACCGTCCAGCGACGTGAGTAAAATCCGACCAATATGTTGTTGATCCTAAGTCATCCCCACGAGCCAGACGAGCTCTGATATGATGGAGGTTATCAGACTTGAAAAGTCGGTTCAGGAAACTTATCAAGTCTGGCAAAGCAGAATGATTGACTTGTTCAACGGGATGTCAGTCATCTATGTGCTTAATCAGAGGGACAAATTTAATTGACTGACCGCGTAATTTTGTGACGTTCAAAGTCGCGTCATGATTGGAAAGGCATGACTTGAGTTTCTCGAATAGATTTAAGAGCTCTGCTCGAATCGGGTTGTCTTTAGACCTGTAAGTCCCTGCATTCTACCTTACTTATAATACTTACCATCTCCAGTAGCGTCTCGCATACATGCGAGTAGACAATGCTGCAGACTATCGGTCAAAGCCTTCAAATAACTACCAACTCGACACTCAGATACTTCGAGCGATGCGCTCAAAGCTTCGGTCCGTATCTGGTCATCTGTCTTTTTGTCTTGGCCAGAGCGTGTGCCGAAGAGCCAGAGGATCTTAGTTATACCAAGCTGGACTGTTTCCAGTTGGCTTCTGTTCCGCTGATTGAATCCAAATACATATTGGACACGATCAGGGAGCTGCAGTACCGTGCAAGCGGAAATTGTGCTAGACCCAGGTTCTGTACAGCAGAGAAAGGCAATTTTCGACACAAACGCCTGAAAGAGTGGCTGAAGGCTAGTTGATGCTTCGGACAGTGGGCACTCTGAGACTCTTCTAAATGGGCACATTGCCGGAAGGCAGACAAGTAACAAAAGCGGGATATAAAATCGCCTGATAAGCGCTGGTTCCAGAGGAACTCTTGTCATGAGTTGATTGTCTGTATGTCATGTTAGCATTGAGATGCTTAGTGCAAAATTCAATCAGTTCTCATACCCATCTTAAATATAAGCCATTGGGTTTTGAATAAATGTTTATTATGCGCAACGAAACATCTTTGATGAAATAAGGTTCTTGCTTTTTGGGATGATTAATTGATAAATTTCGGAGCCATGGTGGTATGCCTTCCGCATTTTGAGGCTTGAAACAAAGTCAGTGATTGGAAAGCAGCAATACCAACCGAGCCAATAAGAGGGGTTTTGCCAAGGTCTTGTGGTATGCCTTCTGCAGTGCACCCCTGTTATGAGCCACGTCATAGACTTCTAGCCAGCTTCTATCTTGAGTATACTGGAACTCCCAGAGGGTGAGCGATTCGATTTAAGTCGTGCGTAATGATTGGATAGTTGTTTAAACTGATAAACCTTAGTAATCGACATCCCTCAATTGACTTAAATTCTCAGCCTGTTTGATTCAACTGCTCTCCCCAAACTCATTCTTGCAATCCCACGTTATTCTTTAAAGTCAGGTGAGGAATATTACACCTTAAGCGTGACTTTTAATCTTTGAGAAAGCTTATGATTTGACATCCTCGCATTAGGTACTCCACACCTCGTTAAACACGAACCTAGGCTACGCAGCCGTCATGAACTACAGAGCTGATCCTGGGGGCCAATCAAATCTTTACGTTTCCCTACAAGATCTGGAACTCCATCACAGTTCAGATGTCGTTGTGGAACGCGGAGAGACAAACGTTTCTGATCAGGGCGAGGGTCATTAGTCTCTCCGACCCGAGCATCCGGTAATGGAGACTTCTGACTCCGGAACTCACGATCATACATCAACGAATCAACCTGGCAGTGCTCTTTTTGAAGAGTGCGAAATGCCTCCTATCGATCAGTATGCGAAGGGTGGAAAGGGCGAAGGATGGTTTTGTGTCCACCCACGATGCAAACAGTCCCCGCGCCAAATGTACAAATCACCTTCCTTCGTGACGTGAGTTCGCAAACTGACAGAAGAACTGAATTGTACTGATAAGTTTAGAAAACACGCGCGTAATCATATTCAACCGGTCATCTGCCCGTACTGTCCGGTCAGAGCAGCACAACAGGCCGACATGAAGAAGCACGTTTGTGTCTGGCACCCATCGCTCGCAGCACTGTTAGGAATACCTGGCCAGACTCTCACATGCGAATTGTGCAGCATTTCTATTTCAAACAGCCGTGAAGATAACCTGATTAAGCATATGGAGAACATACATGGAATCATTAGAGCTAAGGCTTAATTAAAATAGATTTATGGGTCCGCATAAAGTTACATCTTAACTACCGTAGCGTAACATTAATTCAGTATTGATTCTATCTCACCATAAGTTTATCTAATGGGCATAAAAGTAATAAAGGGAGTATTAAGTAAAGGCGCTTATTAAGAGCCATCGAAAGTCGTCCGAGTAGAGATTAGTAAAACCATGGGTGAAAGACTTTTAAAGCATAATGAGCGAGAAGCATCTCCATGATGCGCCGGGTGTTTCCCGCCCATTCCTCCGACTTCTCCAACTTCTGCGCCAGTCAGAATCGATTGAATTGAGGCAAACCTTTGATACATGACTCGTCACAATGAAAAATCGGGAAACGGGCGAAAAAGCGTCCTATGCCTCAAGTGAAATTGGGTATTGCTTTTACATCCTTCAAGCCTACCTGACTGCGTTAGACACGACAGCGACTGTCGAGCAATGATCATGGTAAGCCTCACTATTTGCAATCAAAGCACCTTAGGCTTAAACCGGCGTGACATTCGGATAAAGACTGTGGGTCCTTTTCTACTGGACGCGGGGATCTATATACGCTACCCCCACGGCTTCCTCCAATCCCGCCGCCCAACGTTCCCTCCTTTTCGTCTGAACACAGCGTGGTACGACAACTGGCAAGCGTGTTGGTTGACCTCAATGTGCAGTCAGCGCACCATCTTGCAGACCTGCTGTTGAACGTCCTTGAAGCCTTGGATTATCGAGCGAATCATCGACTTTGACATGTATGCTTACCGCCCTACTTGGAACGACGGGAGAAATGTGGAACGATTTAGCTGGCTGTGCTTAAACCGTGTGCTGTCTCGTTTATCATTCGAAGCAAATAAAAAGCCTTGTCGGTGGGCTTATTTGTCGACCAGGCTGTGGGAAGCACGACCAACAACCTTTCACACACGCACGCATCGTTGATGGGACAGGAGGCCCACCATGTACCGGATTCTCTTATCCGGGTCAGCCAGAGGCCGAGCGCCCAGCCTATAAGGCTGCCATCGCTTCCCCGTCTCTAATTATCAGTATCAGTTTCCCATTATCCCTACAAACTCATGGCTAACTGGACGTTACGCTGACGTTTCTCAAACTTCATTCTAAACCAAAATGTCTGCACAAACCGAAAAGAGAGTGCAGGGAATCAAAGACTCGTCGTCCCAACAGGACGCTTCAGCCTCCGTCAGGCAGTTGATCACTTTGCTCCACCAATACTGTTCCGAGGGTAGTTTCGATGCCCTAAAAGAAGTCGTCGGAGAAAAGGAAGAACTCAAGCGAGACAAGGAGAAGCTCCAAGTCGCATACGACGAGAACATCCAAGCGCTATCTCGGCGTCAGGCCGAACTCCAAGAACAGAAAGCTAGTTTTGAGAAGCAACTGAGTTCTCAGAGGGCAGAGAACGAGGCAACGGTGAAATCAAAACAAGCTGCTGACGAAAACATCAAGAAGCACCAAGCTAAATTGACGACAATGGAAGAGCAGATCGAGAAACAGTCGTCATCTGCCAAACAGTTAATTAATGAGATCAAGAAAAAAGAATCACTTGTTAATGCCCTCGAAGCCTCTAAAGCTTCACAGCAAGAAAGTTTAACAAGCAGAAAAGGAACTGGCAAAGTTCAGAAGCACACAGCAGTCTATGCAAAAGCGAATAGATGAGTTGACTACAAGTTTGAATGAAACGCGCACGGGTTTGACGACATTTCATTCTTTTGTGGTCAAACTTGACAACTTTGAGGCTAGACGGTCTGAAGTGTATGTTACAAGCCAGAGCGCTGTTTGACTATTTCTAATCCGCTTGAGTAGTGGTGACGCTTTGGATGATATACTACAAAACGCGCTCAGCCTTATGCGGTCGTATATAGGCATTCCCCTGGACAACGCATTCCTGACCGATACGACAGTATGGGGAAGACTTCGAAAAAGCACCCCAATTGACCGTTCCATCCCTCTGCCGAATTCCAACTCCCCAGCTGCTAGGCTGATGAGGGTCGCCGCCGGTCTCAGGATTTATAGTATGGCGCTCGTTGATCATGTCTTTAGAGCAACGTATTTAACTCAAGACAATGATTTTGAAGATATTCTAGGGGATCTGGAAACAGAAGATCCTCTGCATGGAGCTTTCACTCGCGCAGTGCTGCTCAAAATTCAGTCAGCAAGGCCGGCTCGAACCAGAGAAGCTCGAGCGAAAATGGTTGCTGATCAAGTATCTGGCGTTATCGCCGACTTAGTCCCTCCTTCGCAGCAAGAATCTTTCCAGGCACGCCTGTATCATATCTCACTGGAGGCATGCAAGTCGTGGTTAGTTGTTCAGCAGCTACTGGAGCCAGTTCGTCCCCTCTTTTCTTCAAGTATGCCCGAGGACTGGGTGCCATTATCTTTTTCCACAGCCCAGAACAAAGGCGAGGCTGGGCCACCCGGTGCCGCTCGGGAACCTTCTGTAATGAGGGCAGAGAACCAGAACTTGCAAACACGATCGCCGACTGCCGAATCCCAGCCGGTGGAAACTGACGACATCATGCAATACGTGTGGCCCGCGTTTTTTACTCCATCTTCCCAGCAGGAGGATGACGTTGGTGATCAAATTCTAGAACTCATCCACAGAGGGCACGTTATCACACGTTCACAAAGCAGGGAAGCAGAAGATGAAATGTCACGTAGGAATGCGAGAAGGAACGAAAGACAAAACAGTACGTCCGGTCCTTCCCAGAAAAAGAGGCGAGACTCGGCAATTTTATCCAGAACTTTAATAGCCGGAGCCAATACCGAAAAAGCCCGTTGAAGTAGGTCACAGCTGCTATACATACCAATATATCCGTCAGGGCTGTATTTCCTTCTTTTCCTCAATCGTCCACAAACATTCTTTTTAATAGGTTATTTCATATTCTTTTCTTGTTTGGGTACAGCTGTATAATTGTAATTAGTAGTTACCATTACATACTGAGCTATATTTTACACAACTAAAACTTATAGAAAATCAAGTCAGAGCTCTGTACTAAAAGTGTAAGGTAGTTTAGGGTACTATTAGGATTTTTATAATCTAAGTTCTATAGGTACAACCTATTAGTAACAGGTACATTACAATACTAGACTCTAGTATAATGAGATGAATAAGTCCAATAGTTTTATCAAGTAAATATAATATATTTTACTTATTTAATTTTACATCCTTATAAAGCTCTTAGGTTATAAACTTAAGTTATCCCTTTACTGATATTAATATCTTTTACCCAAGGTATTTTAGGGTAGTATAAGTATATAAATATCTTTAATAATTTAGCATAAATAAATAAGCATATATATATCAAATTAATTTTCAGCTTGTCATATCTATTAGATTTATAGTTAGTAAAATGTCCTTACGGAAGGGCATGAAGTTCGGGGCGTTGATTGACATCTCGGCTCCGATTGAGGTCAGCTTTGTTCATCCAGTTGTGAGTGAAGCGGTCGGGTCGATTTACGGGTGAGTTGGAGGTGTATGTATCCCGTCTCTTAGCGTAATCCGTGACTGACGTTTAGTGGAGGCTTGGCGGGTTGCTTGTCGCGATCTTCTTCTTGTCTTAGGTGGGTTGATTGAAGTGGAGTGTAGAGAGGGAAAAGTAGCCCCAGCAGGGGTTTTTATGCCATTGAGAAATAGAGTTGTGGCTGATATGGTGGGTAACCTTATTGAATTTGAGATACTATTGCTTTTCGGTCTGTATAGGGACCACTATTATTAATGTTTCTATAGGTTTAATTAGGATAGCTAGATCTCTTTTTTTTAAAGGTATTACCAGACTTAATATAAACAGTTAGTAAAATTAAGGTTAGACTGGTTTTTCTAAAAGAACTATTTAGTTTTAATAACTAAGTATTTATATAGGATATAACTTAAATATTTCAGTTATACTACTATATAACTACTATTAGTTATTTTACTTATCTTACTATCTTACTATAGGAAAGGTCTATTAGGTCATATGATTTTAGTTTAATTAATTATAGTAGCTTCCTGTATAGCTAAAGTAGCTCTAATTATCCTTTTAGGACTTCTTAACGTAAAACTCCATCTCATAGTATAGATAAATTTCCGACCTATATTAAACCCTTAGGGCTCAAGACACTAACTATACTCCTTCTGGCTGCAGACTTATTAAGTAAAGGTTGTATGTCGTTCTTGGCTTCCTAATATAACTCTTCTTCTCAACAGTTGTAAGAAAATACAAAAGCCAAGACTGAATGAATAACTCTGTCTGAATGTCTTAAACAGTAGGACCGGAAAAGCCGGCTCGGACATTCCGAGATCGCTTTTGAATCCTGGTCTGTGCGGAGTAGAGCCGAGAAATTAACCCGGAATGTGGCATAGCCGATTTTTAAACTAATGTAAACAGCTTAGCAGGAAACACCCGCCACGCGGCCTCAGCGCGTTAGGGCCGAACGGCATAAACACCGCGTCACTACTCCAGGGACCAGACCATTAACCTGAAAAATGCATCCTTAATCCACCCAAAGATGTTTTATCTCATCTATAGATTACGTCTTGCTGTAATCTCGGAATGTGGCTGTCTGTTATATCTCGACAGCATAAAATGTCGTCAATGAGACCAAACACTTTTTTGTTCATACCTAAGTTGTTATTTCATTTCACTTACAATTATACTGACACTCGTTTGCGGCAAATATGAGGGTTCTTGGGATCTTTGGCTTGTTGCCTATCTTTCTAGCTGCTGGCAGCTCAGCCACGTCCGACTCGACATCTGATTCTGCAATTCTCAGCGATGACTATGGTACGTTGACTAGTTTAAGATGAAAAGCGCGTAACTATACCTGACAAACATAAGTCAATCTGAACGGACGATTTAATAGCGCATATGAGAAAGCGAAAAACTTCGTTGCCAAGTTGAACAACACGGAGAAAATCACCATCATTACAGGCGGTAGCCTCGACGGCGACAACACCTGGACAGCCCTCAACACCAAAGATGGCGTCTCCGGTATCAATTTTCAGTTCTACGTCTCAGGCTTCACAATGGCAAACGCCCTGACTATGTCTTGGGACCGAGATCTTATCCAGCGCCAATTCAAGGCCGTTGGCCAAGAGTTCTACGACATGGGCTACAACTTGATCGACGGCCCTGAGCCTGGTCCCCTGGGACGAGTCCCCTTCGGCGGCCGCACACCCGAGACGTTTTCGGCCGATCCTTACCTTTCTGGAATTGCCATGGGCAAAGCTATTACCGGCATGAACTCTGCTGGTGTTATTGCTGGCGGAAGGCATTTTCTCCTCAACGAGCAGGAGACCAACCGATCGTCAGGAACTTCGGCTAGCACCAGCAATGTTTACTCCTCCAACGCCGATGACAAGACTATTCAGGAACTATACGCCTGGCCCTTTGCAGATGGCGTCAAGGCTGGCATGATGGCTGTTATGTGCGGTATGACTCGCGTGAACAGCACACTGTCATGTGAAAACAACAATCTTCTCAGCCGCGTTCTGAAGAAGCACATGGGTTTCCCAGGAATGGTCTTCCCTGATGTCAATTCTCAGTCAACGTCGTACAAGTCGGCCAATGCAGGCCTCGACTTTGGGTCAAGCACGTTGTGGACATCTGAGATTCTGGAAGCTGGTATCAAGAACAGCAGCTTCACACAAGAGCGCTTGGACGACATGGCGGTTCGAAATGTCATGGGTTACTACTACGTTGGCCTTGACAATGGCAAGCAGCCGTCCAAAGCTGATTCAACAGAGTATCGCGATGTACGTCGTGACCACAATAAGCTCATCCGTGAGGTCGCTCGTGAGTCTATCGTCCTGCTGAAGAACTCAAACACCAGCGGCCTTGGACTTCCACTCAACAAACCACGTACTATGTCGCTCTTTGGAGCTCACGCTGGTCCTTGTATGGCTGGCCCCAATCAAGCATTCTCTGTTCAAGGAACCGACAGCGATGTTTACCAGGGACATCTTGCCAGTGGAAGTGGGTCTGGTCAGCTGTCGTTTCCCTACCTCATTACACCCTTCCAAGCTCTTACAACCCGCGCCATTGAGGACAACAGCATGATCTGGTGGCTCATGAACGACACATATACTTCTAGCTCTGGAGGCGGTATGGGTGGTGGTATGGGCGGAGGAGGAAAAGACGATGGCATGCCAGGAAGTTCATCTAACAGCTCAACTGGCCCAGGTAACGGGGGAACTCCTCCTGGCGGTGGCGGCGATGCTACTGGCGGTGTCAATCTCGGAGGTCTCGGTCAGGGTACAGCTGTTAGCCCTTCGTTCGCCAACTATGCTTCCAATTCCGAAGTTTGTCTTGTCTTCTTGAACTCATACTCAGGCGAGGGCGGCGATCGAAGCGAACTTTCGAACGATGACCAAGACACTATGGTTACAACTGTTGCTTCCAACTGCAATAACACCGTTGTAATCGTCAACACTTCTGGTCCACGCATCCTCGACGCGTGGATCGAGAATGAAAACGTCACAGCAGTACTTTATGCTGGTCTTCTGGGTCAAGAGAGTGGTAACGCTATTGCGGATGTTCTTTATGGCCAAGTAAACCCCAGCGGCAAGTTGACGCATACCATCGCCAAGAAAGCCTCTGATTATCCAGCGTCCGTCTGTGTCACCGAGCAATGTGACTTTACCGAGGGTGCATACATCGACTATCGTTATTTTGACGCCCAAAACAAGTCAGTGCGATATCCATTTGGACACGGATTGTCTTACACCACGTTTGAGTATGGCAAGGTCGATGTCCATGTCAAGGACAACAAAGCCCTCTCGTCAAAGTACCCAACTGGTAAACTGATACCAGGCGGGCAGTCTGACCTGTGGGACGAGGTGATTGAAGTCAAGTCGACTGTTAAAAACTCGGGTGATCGGAAGGGATCCGAAGTTGCACAGCTCTATGTCACATTCCCAGACTCGGCTGATCAGCCCGAACGCATCCTCAGAGGCTTTGGAAAAGTGATGGTAGCTCCTGGTCACACTGCTGAGATTACCTTCCCACTTCGTCGTCGCGATATGAGTTACTGGGATACTAAGGCACAAAAGTGGACGGTTGCGGCTGGCACGTACAAGTTCACCGTTGGTTCTAGCTCACGCAACCTTCACCAGAGTGCTTCATTTACTGTATAGCTTGCAACAACAGGCGGGAGATGTCCGGATTCAATACGTACAATCAGCTCAGCTTGTTCAGACTAGTCCCATAGGAACTGGGGACCAATACAGACGCCCTGACTGGTCATGTTATAAAACTGCTACGGTATGCCATTATTGGAATTGTCCTCATTAGTATACAAATCAATTTAGCAGTTACCCATTTCTTCAAGCCAGAATCCTCCATAAGGATTAGGAATACTAGTATAGCCTGGACAGGCGAGAGGGTGTTAGCTACTATACTACTAGAAGTATTATTAGGATTTAGGAATGGAGTAAGTACCTTTATCACCATCTCCCCGAAGGCCACCTGACGGAGTCGACTCGCAGTCACCGCCACCATGAATAGTAAACTTCCAAGCATTAGCCGCTGTTGCCAGCAGCAGCAGAGTCATTTTGCGGGTGAGCATCATTGTGGCTTTGGATAGACGGCGGAATACGTGCTCGGACCTTGATTAGGTGGTCTTCGTATGCCGGGTCGTTTTCAAGGCGTCTAGAACTAGCGGCATGAAGGAGAGCTTGACGGAAGACAGGAACTTCAATCTTAGTGGGGATCTCAATAACGATATCTCTTTTCCACTGGTCGCCGTAGATTAAGTAGCGAACTGGAAAGGGGACGTCAGCTGCGTAGTCGGCTTCGTACTGTTCAAAGACAATATCGCGCCAGGTCTTGTTGAGGTTTCTGGATGTCATGCTCTAGTAAAGGGGACCGTTGAGATAGTTTGCAGCTGACAGGTTGTATCAGGGAATCTCTGTGAGCTGACTGTCGAAGCGCAGCGCCGAGTGTAGATCAAAGAGGTCGTTATGTTGATTGTAGAAATCGGATTCCCAATTGTAGGCAAGTTTGGTGGCTTGAATCAAGGAAGTTATGTTGTCGTGTTGGATGTCAAAACACAGTTGCCGTGTTAGTTGTTGAACGTTGGTAGATCGAGATGGTCAAGTTCAAGTTGTGACATCATTAGCAAATGTGGGGTCAGCAGACCTATGCCTCAGGTAATTGGGCATCTCGGCACTTTCTTAAGTATCTTTCCTTTATAAAGGTGTATACCAGTTCCTACCGAGGTAGCAGAGGTATGTTATGTAAATACTAACCGGGATCTTGTAATGAAGACAAGTCGCCACAGGTAATCAGCGCAAAATATTCTTAAAGTAGAAGTGGCCGAAATGGCAAAAGCTATATTAAACAAGGTACTTCCTATCAATTCATACTTAATAGCGAAACTGTAAACTGCCTTGCTTGGATGACTGTTATTGACGGAATATCTGACCTCAGCGGCATTGAAAGCGCCATCAAGCTCGTCGCTTGTGCATTTACAAGAGCTTTTATGCACTTATACCATCCATCTGAATTTGACAGGCCTTATGTATATGGCCCTTCTTTTATTAATATTCACTATAATATCGCTATAGCACCTGGTGGGCTTGCAACACCACCTGGTATGTCAAGAGGAACACTCGTCAAGAAGAACGACCAGCGGCCATTCTCTTTACACTTTTCAGCTAATCTCTCCAGATCAAAACTTTCGCCGATAGGCATACCCCAGCCACTAAGAAACACCTCGTGGAGGGCGACACCAGCTGGCCGACGACTGGGCCAAGCCTCATAGGCCACTGTGTCACTTGCGACAGCAGCGAATTGGTTCTCCCAATGCCATTTCATCATCTCTTCAGATGCCTCTACGCCACAAGAGGTCCGCGCTTTTCTGTGAGGTAGTGCGGCTTGCTCTTCAAGGCATAGGCTCCAATACGCCTTCAACCATCCGGTGCGGATAAAGAGGATGTCGCCGCTGCGAAAGTTGGTTCCTTGTTGTGCAGCGACTGCTTTTAGTTGCGAGAGGGGGATTTCAAAAGACTCGAATGGGGACGTTGTGTTGATGCACATGTCGTCGGCGTATGTAGCCCAATCTAGCAGTACTCCTCGTCCGACGATACCTCGCTTCGAAAGGTCTGATACGCGACGACCGGTCAGCAGTTAGTCGAGGATTGTACAAGAAATTGCTCACTTTGGATACCAATCTTTGTCTTAGGGTTAGATCTCGAGATCTCGTCTTGAGTCACCCCATTGTAGTAAAGCAGACTGTCTTGGTACGGGTAATGTCGCAGGCCATCCCAGTGACTGGACCCTTGGGTGTTCATGTCGAGCTTTTAACATTCGTGTGAGTGACAGGAAACGGTTGACTTGCACACAGTACTTACCTCATCGTCATTGGCATGACCTTTAGCAATGATTCTATGACTGCATGGCTTCCTCACCGGATTCATAGGTTGGCTGAAAGCATCAACAGATAGACTACCGAGGTCAGGATCACGGGCCAAAGATGTCTTAAGGTGGCAGAAGCTTACTTGAGAACAATCTGTGTGCCAGTAATAATCTCCTTGGAGGCATCTTTGACAATGGCAGGTGTTAGAAGATTGAGTGTTCCCAACTCATCATTCTCGCCCCAGAGACCCCATGCTGAATACTTCGGGTTGCCACTCCGCAAAGGTAATTGACGGAATTCTGGCCGTGCTCGGTTGTTCTCAATGAGGCCCATATTGTTGCCTAGGCTTTTGCTACAGGAGTCTAGACTGTGTAGAAACATGGAAAGAAGATATGACTCAATAATATTAGCTATATAACAATGCCTGTCTTCGGATTCGGATACCCGCTCGGCATGTTTAATTAGACGCCGACATACCGACATCTTTTTGCGTACTCGGTATCTTCCCGAGGCCACTTGACACAGATTCCGGTTACCCCAACATTGCATTGCATGACTAACCGAACTCTACCCCAGAAACTTACCCTGCAAATCTGGGGAACGCCAAACTCCCAATCAAATTGACATTTATAAAAGCGATGCCTTGACCCTTCGTCAAAGTCAACAGCCAACTTCCATTCAGACTCCAATCGGAAAGCCACAGGATATCTTGAAAACGCAGAGCTGCAAACTTGTTCGTCACACCATGACCGCAAATGACTCTCCAGTCAAGTCGACTCAGCCGACTCAGCAGTCGCAGCATGTTGAGACTATGACTCTCGCAGACGAGGATCCCAAGATGGAGGGAGGCAACGTGGAGAGTCGCTGGACACCTGAGGAGGAGCAGAAGGCCCTTCGCAAACTCGACTGGTGCCTGATTCCCTTGTGAGCAACCTTTTCAATGAACAAAACAAGGAAGATGTGCGCTAACAAGCCGTGAAACAGAGTTGGTTCACTGTATCTAGTGTCCTATATTGACCGTGGCAACATTGGCAACGCGTACACGGCTGGTATGGGAAAGCAATGGGGCATCACATCTAACGACTATTCCTGGATCGTGACCGCATACTACATTGCCTACATTTGCTTCCATTGGGTATGTAGTTCTACACATTACCTTACACGTGCACACAGCTAACAGTATGTCTTCAGCTTATTCTCGTCTGGAAGTTTATGCCCCTGCCGGTAATTACACCGCCCCCAGCGTCTCCCACAAACCGAAACTAATACTAGTCCCAATAGCTCTGGACGTGTTGTATGGCCCTTGGCTGGGGCGCTGCTAGTATCTTGCAAGCCGCCACAACCAACTTTGCTGGCATCATGGCTCTCCGAGTCCTGATCGGCGCATTCGAGGCTGGTTTCGTCCCTGCAGTTGCGCTGTATCTGACATTCTTTTACCACCGACGCGAAATGGGCCTGCGTTATGGTCTGTTCATCTCCTTCTCGCCGCTGGCCAACTGCTTCGCTTCGGCCCTCGCGTACGGAATCGTGCAGGCAAAGACGAGCATCCACAACTGGCAGCTTTTGTTCATTGTCGGTAAGTAGCTATTCCACTCAACCTGATACCATTGATCCATTGCTGACTACTTCTTCAGAGGGTATTCCTACCTTGCTTCTGGCGTTGCTTGCCTACTTCTACCTCCCAGCATCACCTTCACAATGCCGATTCCTCACCCCGCGACAAAACGAAATCATCAGCCAACGTGCCATCAAGGGCCGCGGAGAAGATACTGAGAGAAAGCTCAATTTCGCTCAAGTCTTTGCTGCGTTCTACGACTACAAGAACTACATGCAGGCATTTATCATCTTTTGCCTCAATACCGCGTTTGGCTCGCTGCCGGCCTATCTCCCTACTATCCTGAAGGATATGGGATATACTTCTATCAACGCACAGGGTCTCTCTGCTTGCCCATACATTACCGCATACTTTGTCTGCGTGGGCATGAGCATGATTTCCGACCGTGTTGGCCAGCGAGGTCCCTTCGTCTTTGTATTCTGCTGCATCGGCGCCGTTGGCTACATCCTCCTGTCCGTCATCCGCACCACCGCCATTCGCTACTTCGCAACATTCCTTGTTTGTGCCGGTGTTTTCCCAGCCGTCGCCCTGACTTTCACTTGGGTCACAGACAACCAAGGCTCCAGCTCCAAGCGAGGTGCAGGTCTTGCCATCTTCGGCATGTTTGGACAATGCGGACCTATCCTCGGTGCTCGATTGTTTCCCAAGTCTGATGGACCATTCTATCATAAGGGAATGTGGGTTTGTGCAGGAGTACTCCTTGCCGCAGCTCTCATGGCCATCGTTCTGAGCGCATGTCTTCGCATCCAGAATCGACACCGTGACAAGGTCCACGGCAAAAGCGACCCGGATCATGTTCCTGCTGATATTGCGGAGAAGGGCGATGCTCACCCCATGTACCGATTTGTCCCGTAAGCGCTTAATGTTCTGTGGGTTGGTTTATTCGTGACGGTTTATTGGATCTTCTGATCCAGCCATCATTCATCTATTGGCATTCGCTTTCAGGGCTCGGTGGTTTGCAATAGTCCAAGTGGTTGGAATGAAGACATAGCAAGAACTAGACAAGCAATAAACCTGCCGCCAATATTTTGACAGATCCCAACTTGTTTCAGACATTTCTTTCCGGAGTCCATATCACTTCACTACATCTGTACACACTAAAGCCACTGCAAAACGGCGCCCACTTATTGAAGTCAATATCGACATGTACTACATCTTAGGGGTTATTTTTATTGCTGATATCATTGAGAGATTTGGAAAGTCTGGCCTTGATAAAGTTGAAGGTTAAAGCAAAAACAAAACAAGGTACTGCATTTTAGAATCTTGTCTCGTTGTATAAAACCTATTTATTATGCTCCATAACCCCATGTCCCTGTGAATTGCCGAATATCTCGGTCATATCCCATGGGAACGAATCAGGATGGAATCCGGCTCCAGTATCAAGCATTCCAAAGCTGAACGGGCTCTGGTACCTCGACATGAAACCAGATACCCCTTCATTTACACCCTGCGGTCCACTGACCCCAAAGTCTAGAGCGAGTGGAATCTGGGACGCGTGCAGCGGCTGCGGCGTGGTCACGTTTGCGGGCGACTGTTCTCTCCTTTCTAGTCCTGACTGCTGTGCCTCAAAAGCGGCATTACCACCAAATGTTCCCGACGTTCCATTCGTAGACGCATTAGGAGTGCCGCTTGCTTCCCAGACTGTAAGCTGCCTTCTGATCGTATCCAGGCTTCCACCACTCCCAGGGGTATGCTTAGCTTCTTCCTGCAGCGTCCGAACCGCCATTCCAAGTCGTCTCGCAGCTTCGATCCGAGCCCCGGCTTCAGAGCGCCGCATGTCGAGTACATCCACCGTGGCAGCTGTGTATACGCAGTAGCTTACTTGGTACGTCATCAAGCGATGAGGAAAGCTTTTGGTATAAAGGTCGTGGATCGCGTGTATCTTTTTGGAGTGGTTGACGCATGTGGCGAGGGACAATTTGCGGAGTGAGGCGTTGGGGGAGTGGAGGAGCGGTCGGAGAAGGAGGATGTGGAGTGCGTGATATAGAAAGCTATAACCAGTGAGTCGCTTGTTTTAACTGAAAGAGTTCCGGGGCTTACTTTAGGGAGGCGATATGGGGTGGTGGGCATTGTGGCATGTCTTGTTCGATCTTGAGAGAAGAAGATAGCTCGCTATACCATGCTGTAAGTCTATTTGCCATGCTCTCGATTTCAGGATAGATATTCTCTGTATGTCCGCGATCGAAGAGTAACATCAGCATATCGGTCGTTATCTAGCAATTTGCACGTATCAGCATCTTGTCTAGTTAGAAGCAGATGAATAGTCTACGTACCACATGTAGTTGACAGAATGCACAGAATGTTGCCGTGTTGTACATTGGTGTCGGGTTATAGGCAGAGTTAGTAATGTCAACATCATTGGGCTGCCAACTGCGTTGATTGTCGTAGTGATCGACTGTGCTCAAAGGTTAACGCCAATACTGGACGATGGCGCATAGGACTTTCTCATCGCGACTCACAAATTTCACCTGGTCCATAAGGCGACCCTGTCAATGAGGGCGGCCGTCCAAGTGCAAGGCTGAGCGTCTTATCCCATATAAAAGCCGAGTTGTACAGTCGCTTCCTAGTCTCGATCTCAGAAGGAGTCAAATTCTCCAGTTCGGCGATTCGATTTGCATTGAGATGGATCCCGATGTCGACCATCATTCTGATTGCCTGTAGCATAACCCAACAATCGATTAGCCGTTGCGGCGAGAAAACAGTTGCAAAAGCCAGATAGACTTACCATACCTGTAAAAAGCCATCCTTGGGAGCTTCTACCAATGGCACATTGCCGCCCTCCAAGTATGAGAAGTCCTTGGATAGTGGGTATGCGCGGCTTAGTATTATCCAGCTCGTCCATGAGTAGCATCTTGGCTCGAGAGAAGAACTTTTCGCCCATATTGGAGTCCATAGAATCGCCCTCCTGGCGACTGAGATGCCGGGCAGCCAGAGTAAAGATTGCCATGAGCAAAAAGTCGGAATAGTATGTGCCGTTGAGTGCCATGTCCATGAGGAAGACTGCCATGTATCCCCATTACTAAACAACAGGCTTCAATGGGAGGCGGGCTACTTACCTGGTCGATAAATGCAATTGTGTAATGGATGAAGCCAAGTCCAGTACATGTCAAGCAACTGCCAACCCGTCTCATCCGATATCCCAAACGCAGCCATAGACTTGGATTTGGCCAAGGGGACCCATACTGTATCAAGCAAATCATACTGAGACCTCAAGCGCTCGACATGAGCCGAGTTCGATGCGAGGTCTTGAGCCGACCCAGGAGGACCTTGAGTCGTAGATGGCGATGGACCACTTCCAGTCAAAGGTGCAGCATGGAAACGACTCGTGGGGCCGTTGTAAGTTATCGTGCCGTCTTCTCCTATACCGACCTGTGACCAAATCGTGGCATCGATAGTGTTGGAGCGGGCATCGCTGGGTGAAGGCTGCGTCAAGTGTTGTTGTGCAAGGGAGGGCAGTGAAGCAGCAGGCGATATATTCTCATCGATGGAGCCCGTCGCGTGGATAGTCGATTCGCGTTGCTGGCTACTCAGTCGATGGTTCTGTCTTTGGCTCTCTCGAAGAGCTGATTCAAGCTCTTGAATACGCGCATCAGTATCCTGGTCATTTCTCGTCTGGCTGTTTGCAGGCCAGATACACGTGTTGTCGGACCTTTGACAGGCACGGCAGGTGGGTTGTTCCCCAGTACACTTGATCTTTCTAGACTTGCAGCTCTGGAGCAGTTACACTATGATTAGCCGCGTGTGCGATAACTAAGGAGGAAGAGAAGACGGACTTGGCACGCGCTGATATCGCTATCGTTAGCAGGGGTACGTTCCAGCAGCGGCCGGCATCTTGCCGATTCTAAAGACTAAAGACGGGCAGCACTCACAAACCATAACGCCGAGGATCGCGCCGATTGGGACGACGTCGCTGCGATGAAGCTGTTTCCGACGGACTCGGGCTTACTCGAGATGCCATATCTCCATCTTGTGCAGTTGTGTCCATTCTTTCATGGTTATTCCATCAGACAGTAGTGAATAGGTAAAGTAGTAACTGATGCTTTCCCCGCGCCTGGGACCGAGACAGTCGGTAAATATCATTCAAATCCTGGTCAATCAGCGCTAACCAAGTAGCGTGAGGGCGGGGGGGTTCGGCATGATGCCGAGAGGCGGAGTAAAATGAGATGTATAGGGTAGGACAGTTAAATCTAAGAGTTAAGTAAAGGCTACTATTATTGAACCAAAAGCCATCTAAGAAATAAATCAAGTCGAATTACCACATTCAATCAGCTAGACAATATACACTCAAGTAACAGTTTCCAAGTAGCACAATATTGCCTCATTCACAACCACTCAGCTCGATCGCTGCCAAGTGGCTTTGGCATAACATCCCATGAGGTTTGGACACCCTCTACACTAACACTGTGTTTGATAGCTCTCATCTCTCCAAACCCAGTCTGGCGCGTTTCCAAAAGCTCCTCCACATCAGACGCGCTCTCAAAGTCCTCAGCCTCAAAACCAGACTTGCCAGGATATTGTCCCATGCTGCGGAGATACTTCATCGCCCCAGCAAGCGACACGTCAACGCGGTACGAACCCCCTTCAACAGATCGCCGATACAAAGCCGCCATGACACCAGAAGCCAGCAAGTAGCCGCCTGCATGGTCCAGCGCTTGGCAGGGCGTCGGACGAGCAACTTCACCAGCGCCGTGGTGCTCGGCCTCTGAGATATTCATACCCGAGCATGTCTGGACAAGCGAATCGTAGCCCCGCCTCTCAGCCCAAGGTCCTTTGGGACCGAATGCAGACATGCAACCGTAGATAATGCCCGGGTTCAGAGATGCAACCTCATCAGGTCCGAATCCCTTGGCGGCCAAACTGCCGGGGCGAAATCCCTGGATGAACACGTCGCATGTTTTGATCAGCTCCTTTAGCTTCTGGCGGTCCTTAGTATTATTAATGTCGATATGCACTGTGCGCTTTCCCCGGCCAAAGTCGCGGTCCATGGTTGGCAGATCTGGGAGCCCTGGGCTGGTGACCCAGATGACATCGGCGCCATGAGCTGCTAGAGTCTTGCCAGCCAGAGGAGCAGCAATAACTCGGCTCATCTCGACTACTCGTAGGCCTCGAAGGCATTTGTCGTTGCCTGGTGAGAGACGAGGAGGAAGACCTGTTGGTCCTGACGCAATTCTCGTTAGAGAAATGGGGAAGTCGTCAATAGCCTTGGACTGAGGCAGCATGTCCCACTGGCGGTATGATCGAAGTGCATAAATAGCCAGGCGGTGATCCAAACCGACAGACTCCAGGTCAATACTGGCCCAGTCCTGCGTCTTCTTGGTCACATCGATCCGGTCAGCCGTCAGAGGCAGGCCTAGCAGCTCCAGCGCTCCATGTGCATGATTAGGGAACGAGTCGTGTATACGAACATGCCCATCCGAAGTCTTATGCAGACCTCCGATGGGGCCCCAAGGAGATGGTGCGGGTTTACCATCCAGGACATAGAGCCTCTCAGACTTAAATTCCACAGTAGCGTGCTTTCGAGGAACAGTAACCTTGGGCACAGGAATTTGGTTTCGCTGGGAGTGGATGAGAGCCGCCAGTAGACCGGACAAGGCGATGGTGCCCTGGGCGAGAGTTGCGATCTTGAAAGATGAGGGGAGCCCTGGTGTTCCGTCATCGCCTGGGAGTTCCAAGGACTTTAGAGCACTTGGTGGGAGAGAGAGGCCGTTCCACATGTCGCGTACGACATCGTGAGAAAGGAAGCTTGTACGATCGAAGCCAAGTTTGCGAGTTGCCGCGGCATCTCCATCCGACAGATGTAGCTGGATTGCTGGCCTATTATCAGCGGCATGGGCAGTGCCATTGGTACCATTGATGCCGTTGACTCCGTTGATGCCATTGACTCCGTTGATGCCGTTGACATGGACTTTCTCGCCCTTGGAAGACTTCGCATGGTTGCTGCTCACTTCAGGAACCTCGATCCCCAAAAGCAGGGCATGTTGCTGTGTCCCCAATGTATCTCTCTCGCCAACACTACCTTGGGCCCACGGTCTCTTGATAGTACATTTCCATGCCAACGCAGGCTCGAAAAACATATTCGTCAAGATCTCGTCATCTTGGACACGATACAGTGACTTGATCACATCGTTCGTGAGGACGTTCGCTCCCCGGACTCGGTTGTACACAGCTTCGTCATCAAACATGATGTCAAATGTGAGCTCGAAGGGGCCTGAGTTCTTGGAACGAATGATGCGCGCGAGCTCTTCCATTCGTGCCCTTCTGGCTGGAACTTGCTTCTTTTCTGCAAGACGGATGTGTTAGCGTTGTGTCAACATGCGATGCACCATATGTACATACCAATGGGGGCGAGAGTTCCATTCTCAATAGCTGCCAGACGCTCAGTAGAAACAGATGCTGGAGCTGATGGACTCGCAGTCGCTTCAATGGTCCTGAAACTAATAGGGAAAAGCGACGATGACTCGCCCTCTTCGAGATCAACAAGGTGGTACAAGCTGAACTTGAACACCGCGCCGGCTTCCTGCTCATGCGGCGAAAGTGGGCTAGCAAAGTTCCCCGTGGTGGCGATCTGACCGGGATACGAGAAATGCAGAATAGATGCTCGGGCGTTGTTGGCGATGGTGTACGCCATGTCCTGCGTAGGTGCGACGACTTCGCCCAGAACAGCAATTTCGTGAGGGTTCGATACAGCCTGTGTCTCCAATGGGCCCATGACACCGTTCTTACCGTAGACGTGGTAAATCAGGCGACAGCTGTCCGACTTGTCAAGTTCAGGGAAGAGATTCTGAGTGTACTTACGCACGCGCTCGAGGAAGTCGTCTATCTGGCTGATGAGGATTGGATCTCGTATGCCGCCGATGAAAATAGTGCGGTAACCCAAGAATGTGACGCCCTCGAGCTTCACTTGATATGGTGTCTCCTGAAACTCAGCACCAGAAACACGCGCCGTCTTCTCGGTGATCTGCTCGTACTTGGCATTCTTGAGATTGAGGATGCCACCTGGGCCCGGGAGACGATCTGGGCGAGTCTTTTCGTACAAGGTGTGAGCTGCGACAGATAGCGGTGTACATCTTTCCTCGGGCGCCAGCGGTGTCAGGTCAAAAGACTCGTAGCGCATCGTGGCAATCATAGATCGGCCCTTGGGGATGGCACAGATGCCACCACATTCCATGATCTTGCCCATATGCCAAGCAACGCCACTGGAGATGCCTCTTGAGAGGCAGAATGCTGCAAAAGGTGCTGGGTCATAGCATCTGCCACCTAGAATGATGTCGGGGTCGCCTTTAAGGGCTTCGATAAATCTGACGGTGTTCAGTTCATGTGGCTGCCTAGGGAGGGGGAAGGCTAACTTACGGCTCAGCGCCCATTTGCGCAACGACGTCTACGGCGCCATCAACAACCTCGGGAAGCAAATCCTCTACTGGCCCGCAAGGACCAACCTTGTGTTTCTGGATTCTGGTCTTGATCAACTCCCGTTCCATGCCAGCGTTGATAGTAGCAACCCTGAAAGTGAATCCCAGACGTTGCGATATCTCAGAAACAATGTCAAACATTTCCTCAACATGCTTATTGCTGCCATCTCCACCCACCGAGCCGACCAAGACCTTGATCTTGTGATGAAAGCAAGCTGTGAGGATGGGCTCGAAGTCTCGGATGTAGGAGCCTCGTCCACAGGTCATTTTGTTCATGCCAAGCTTGTATGGCCCGCCATCTGTCGAGCCGCTGTCGACGATGATGGCTGCCGGCTGGAACTTTTGAATGCCATACCAGAAATGCTCGACGTTGTAGCCGTAGCCGAGCATGGCATTGGGCGTAAGGATGTTAAATTCGGGTACAGTCATTTTGGTGGTAAAAGAATGCTATGGGTTGGATTTGGATTTGAACCGATTACGAGGAAAAAGGGTGCAGGATGCTGGGGTAATATAAAATCATCAAAGATTAATTGATGTACCTGGAATAATTCCGCATGTCCAAAATGCCGAGCAAGAGCTGATTGCTCGGTATGTTCGGATTCATCCCGACCCTAGTATTACGTACCTCAGCTGGCAGACGGCATTTCACCTGCTCAACAGCGCCCTCGGGTACAATACCGAGACCCTTATAATTTCCGAGGTGGCCTTGTACGCCGACTTGACGACGCGCTGTTGGCCATGTCGGCATCTCCACCAAGTTTGTTTCTTGGCTTTGTGGAGGTAGTTTGATGAGCTTTCCCATGGGGAAGTCAAGTTTATAGCATCTGCGGGGTGAAATGAAGGTCGCTGGAAGGTATATAAACATTATTACAGCTTGGGCCAGTTGAGTAATTTCCCCAGAAGGAGCAGCACCCCACAAAACTTTTTCTTTTCTCCTGCCTCAAGAACCTTCCAGAATGCTTTTGTCTTCTTTCCGCACAGGCCTTTACACCATCGCTCTGCTGAGCGGTCAGGTTGCGGCTCGGCCAGCTGCAGCCGCGACTGGACTAAACAGTGACGAGTCATTGCCTTTGAGGGGGCCGTCTATCGTCGAAGTTGGGAGCGCATACAGGAACGTGTTCCCAGCTAAAGACTTCAATCGAAATGTGACAACAACATGGTGGCAGACCAACGTGCTCGACGGGGACACAAGCCAAAATGCTACGAGCTTGAAAAAGGCCCTCAAAGATGCATCGTTCATTGTGCTCAACAAAGACATGTACAAGGTAAGAGAGTGAAACTTGTCTATAAACGTCAGATTGGCTTACCTTGTTGTGTATAGTTGCTTGGCGTCAAAGACCATACAGTCAAGAAAAACATCGAAACCATCTTCGAATTCCCGCCTGGCCCATCTTTGGCAAAGCGCGTAGTACACGATGGCACTGTTTACTCCCCAGAATGCAACTGCATCTTCATGGCAGAGTTGCATCCTCCCAAGACTGGCTTCTCTGCCGATGCCATGCCATGGGTATGGCGCGTGAACCTAAACAACACCCCACCAGCGACTGAAAAGGTGTACCCCTCGCCTCAATTGACCGTACCCAACGGGGCTTATTATCATAAAGGCGCTATTTACTGGGCACAAGAGGGCAACTATACTGTACCTGGCGGTATCACCCGTATGGATCCATTGACCTTGAAGACAGAGGTCGTTCTCAACAACTTCTATGGGCACCGGTTCAACAGTCCAAATGACGTAGTCATCACTCGAGACGGCGTAGCATATTTCACTGACGGGTACTACGGCTACGACAACTTCAACGACACTCTTAAGCCAGAGTTGGCTAACGGCCTGTGGCGATGGGACATGAACTCAAATGATCTGAGGATGGTTTCCGGTGCTGGCGGGGGACCCTTCACGAACCCTAACGGAGTAGCACTCAATTTAGAAGAGGACAAGCTGTATGTCACCAACCGCGGTAACTCGTCGGATAACCCTGCAGGCGGACGAACAATCTACGAGTTCCAGTTGTCTCACTCAACCGGGATCCCGGTCAAGGGCGGCGATGTCTTTGCATATGTTGACGCTGGGTTTCCGGACGGTATTAAACTAGATCGGGAGGGTAGAGTGTACGGGGGAATCACTGGGGGAGTAACTGTTTTCGACTCTACTGGGAAGCACCTGGGTATTATCAAAGTTGCGGAGGGCGATGTTGCGGTTAACATGCAATGGAAGGATGATTGGCTGTATATCGCTGGCAGAGACAAGATCTATAGGGTACAGCTTAAAGCCCATGGAGTTCAAGGCTAGCCAGCTTAAATGTATCTAGAGGAGGGCTAACAATATGAAATGCGTATATGCTTTAATCGCCCCGAGTTAATAATATCATTAACATTATTATATATTATATTACAAAGGTTCAATAGCATTTTCATAAGGGTTGTATAATTGTAATGCCACGTTACCTAACAATACAGTTTGCACGTAAAACTTGGAGAACTGGACCTACAGGCTATGTCGATGAGACAATAATGATAGAGGCGAGGGAAGGTTTCCGATGATGTTAATCGAGCCAGGGAGAATTCTAATACTGATAGAGGTGAGGCGACGGGGGGAGAAGCAGGAAAGACGTAAAGAAGAGTCAGGGAATGGGTATAAAAAGAGAAAGTATACTTTAAATAACCTACCCAAGGCAAGAACAAAATCACTTGCATAATCTCACATATTGTCTGGAATAGAGGATATCGTCTAAACATTTACACGCCCCTGATAGTCCTATTATTTATTATTAATAGGTAGCTATTTTAAGAAAATATATCTTATATATAAGACTGAACTCAGAATAAGACATCCTTAGACTGATTTCAGCTAGAAAAGTAAGTCGATATATACTTATAGCTCCTGGTCTGTTCAAGACCGAAAAGTTCTGGCCAGGTAGTGAGTGCCATGGCTGTATAACTATGAGGCTGAAAACTATAGCCTTGCTATCTAAGTATTATTTACACATCCGAGTATACACGCAATGTCGCCCCTTTAGTCCCTAGCGCTATGCTAAGCCTGGCCTGTAACCCTTGATAGGCTAAGTCCTGTCTGCCTTGCGTTTCGATTTAGGTTAGGCTTGGACACCAGGCAGTAAGGACTTCGTATAGTAGGCGTGTAAAAGTTCTTATAATTTCCTCTATTTTAAATTATATTTAAAAGTATATAAACTATAATAAGCTCCTTTTAATTTATATAATATTTTATAATATTATCCTAAAGTTATAGAATACATTAACGTGTATGATAAGCAAGTGCAACAGACAAGCAAGTGCAACAGCACACTGTACACCTAAAAAATGCTTACCCTAGAGCATTTTAGACCTTAAATAAAATAGCTAAAATTCTATAAAAAATGTCTTTAAACTTAGTATACTAAGTTATAATAGAAACTATTTTCTCAGAATTTTTAAATATTTTATTTTCTATAGTCAATCTTAAAATGTAGTGTAATTCACAGTATGAATAGACCTTTCTATATTACTCCTTAGGGAAAATAATTATAATTATTTATAAAAGACATACCTAGAGATATACTAGTTAAGTATATTATATTCTATTTTTAGCTATTTTAGAGCTGATTTGAATTTTTAAGAGTAGTTTAAAAAACCACTATTAGGTGGAAAGTGGCTTGTTGCACTTGCTTTTCTGTTGCACTTGCTTATCAAACACGTTATTTAATAATAATATACTTTAAATATCTATTTAATTATATATCTCTTATTAGCCTATTGTCAGGACTTTTGCACGGAACTGTACATATCTAGTAAGGCGGCTATGTGAAGACGCCCCTCTGTTTTGGGGCTGAAGTTATGCTGAGCAAAAGGGCCAATAGGTAGCCCACACGTCCCATCCAGGTTGACTGCCCCCGCCCCCCGTCAGGCGTTTACAATCGAGAAACCCATTTTCCAAGTCCTTTTCCTCCTTGAACTCTCACATCACTACATTCCTATCCTGCGTCCATCACCTCCTGACATTGACCTCCTGAGTATAGCCTCATCTCGCTGATTGACTAAAACCTTTCCAGCCTAAAGATAATTTGCACCTTTGGAACCAAAAGCAGGTCGAAACGATGCTACAGAAGTAAGAGGCAGAATCTCGAAGAAGTCTATATTCAAGCCCATAACTGCAGGAAATTTTCGAACTTCTAGAATTACTTTTCAAATTTAAGCCAAGACCTCCCCAATAGAATGTCCCGCCAGCCAGTAACCCAAACATTCGGTACAGACGAACCCGAAATCGACTTCAAGGCTACCGATTATCAAGGGAAAGAAAATGAACTTAGCTCTGAGAATGGTCAGGCTTTGGACCCTAACGTCCTTATCCCTTGTGCTGCTACAGCCTCCATATTCTACTACGCTCAGGGAACCTCCATTGTGTGCTGCCATCATGATACTTTGGTTATAGAAAAGACATTTAGCAAGCACGCGGACGAGGTCGTATTGCTAGCGGTAGACAACCACAGCAACGTCGGAAGCTTCTCACTGTAGGGTAGGTAGCAATGCCCTTAGAGGCCAGCAGTACACAATTACAGTTCCGTGCATCAGTCCCGACAATAAGCCAACAGGATATAGACAATTAAATAGATATCTAAGATATATTATTATTAAAAGACTTACTTTATAATTTCTTTCTAAGATTATATAAGATTATATAAAATTATATAAGTTTTTCTAATTAAAAGAAGCTTATTATAGTTTAGATAGTTTTATATAAAATTTAGATTAGAGGAAATTATTAGAATCTCTATATACCTGCTGTAATTAGGGTGTGGTAATAAGTATATATATCGTCGACGGTCGCGGTGAACTAAATTTACATAAACAAACTACAAGAGCGCACTCTAACGCGGCGCTCTTAGGCCTTCACAATCAACACCGCCTTAATATTGCTAGCGTAAAAGCCTTTCGACCCTCGGCAGCGTGTTGCGGGATTTAAAACCATCGTGATGTTTGAAGGATGCCTTGCAAAAGTCCTTCGTGGAGCGTGGGGCGAACAAGGGCGAGAGCTAGCTGGTGGGTGGGCTGTGTTTGCTAACTTAGATGTACAGTATATCTGTTGTCTGTAACTGTGAGGTTGCCGACAAAGTGAGATGGGTACATGGGGTGAGGAAGAGGTTATTTTCATTGTTGATATCATTGAGAGATTTTGGAAAGCCTGGGCTTGATAAAGTTGAAGGTTCAAAAAGAAACTGGACATGGGGTGAGATACTAAGTTCAACAATGGAAGATTCCAACTGTAAAGAATGCAGCGTCAGCCAAGGCTCAGCAATATGTTCTCTCTGTTGAATCATATTAATCCTGGCTCATAATCATTTACGTAACAAGCCTAGAGCGATAGTCTTGAACTCCTCTCCAAATTGTAGCTTTGTTCTCCAACGCAGTGGAATCCCAGCCTCTCCGTCCCTTGCACCAAGTAAACCGCCTGCAATCGCAGCATTTGTATCTGTGTCGCCACCAATACGCACTACATCCACCAGAACATCCTCTAACCCACGTTTGTCTAGCAATGCTGCAATGGCAATGCTCAAGGAATCAAGAACAAAGCCACCGCCGCTATCCTTCAACTTGTTTGAGGCACCTTTCTTCGCCATCGTGGCTATGCCAAGCTCTTTTCCCAACTCGATAGCTCTGTTTACCTGAGCAGATTTGAGTGTAACTGCAACATGTTGGCCTGCGGCGATGGCATCTGCGGCGCTAGTCCCATTGATCAACTTGGAGACAATGGTATTGTAGGCTGCGCAAGAGACGGTGCATTTCTTGTCGTCATGTGTTACGCGGCTGATGCGCTCGCTTTCGATAATCAGGGATTCTAGGTCAGTCTGGAAAAGACCAGTAGGTATGCAGCGCATCAAGCTGCCATTTCCAGCCCTTCCCCTTCCAGCCCCTGCATTATCAGGGTCTTGTGTCTCTCGGTATTTTTCGAGGCCATCTGCTACCGCCAATCCGATATCCTTTGGCTGGCTCCCAAGCTCTCTACCTGGCCAGTCGCCGTCCTCCCATTTGAGGAAGTTCTCTGCCGAGAGGCGAGCAATATCTTGTCCAGGCTGGACGTCTCGATAAGCTAGTAATACGGCGCGGGTCATATCGGTATCGTCAGTGGCCTGTCCAGCGGACCACGAGAGAAGCCCTCCACCGATAATCTCCCGCAGACCTCCGGGATAGTCGCTTGCAATCAGATCATGTGGAGCGAATTCCAAGGTGGCACCTAGCGAGTCGCCAGCATGAACGCCAAGCAGGGCACCGATAATTCGAGATTCACGATCGACCAGACGTTTTTCTTGTTCACGATAAGACATAGTGTCAACGAATTAGTGGCCTGTTATTCTGAAACCTAGAAGTGACCATGGAGTTTAGTCTACTCCACCGTGAATAAAGTTCATGTCTTAAGTAACCTCCTGGACCTTGAGGGCTGCTGCCCTGCCGCCTGAGGCAGACATAACATGGTGGCGATATGTGAAGACACGTCAAGAAGATGCTGATCGAATCGCTGACCGGTCAATTTTGGCCGGAACCCCTGTTGGATGTTGTGGGACTATCCTTAGCTCATTGCGCCACGCACTCACTTCTTACAAACCCGGCTTAGCTTATCTATCACCATAGATTTGGACTCATCGGGCTGCATAGCACCCGTAATATTATAGGTTACGTAGCTATGGAAAGCTTCCTCCGCCTGTTTCAGCCTGGACAGAGCTTCCGGTTTAATTTAGAACATCTTCATAGCATATTGGATCCGGCAGTGACATACACCCGTTATAATTTCACACTTGAAATCCAGGGGGTTTCCATGGCCACTACCCGGTCAGAAGATATTTTACTTTAAGAAATTCCTCATGGATTCAATTTGTAATCTATCTATAAGCACGGAAGAACTTTGGTAAATTCCATGCATAATGTACTAGGATATCCAAGACTCACTAACATGGCTAGTGAAGATCAAATCGAGCCAACATCCGGCAGTTCAAGCATCCTAGCATCGTATTAACGAAGTTTACTTGAGTTCTTCCGCATATTAAGAAGAACCTGTAGTAAAAGTATGGTAACACTAATACGTAGTATAGCTACAGGTGTCTTTTGACAGATTCTACTCGACTAGGGTGAAGGAACTCGGTCAGTAGGATGGCACAGCCACTCTGATAAGAAGTAATAACACATCTGGAGTGCGATAAAGATGAATTAAGAGGCCAGCTGCTATACCGGAACCATCAAAATAAGTTCAAGAATATCTGGAATATTGCCTGTAGGTCTTCTGAATATAGGTCAATGCCACCCCGAGGACTCGGCCTCGGTACCGAGCCCGAGTTAACCGCATTGATAAACTTTAGATCGCACTCACCTTCCCTAGCGCAGAGTTGACAGCTATTGAGGAGATCCCTGCATGGTCGTGAAAAACTTTCAAACGAAGGATTGGCTGGTAGCGGTACTTTAAAGACCAATCATATACTTTTCAAGGGTATAGCCAGACTCAAGATCTCATCTTCTTAAGCAAAGTGCAGTCTAAATTCTCCATCAATCATACTCGAAGATGCTGACCAACTTGAATGCCGAAATGAAGGAGGTGGTTATTGTGGATATGATGATCCTACGAGGCATCATCCTTGGACCTTGACATAAGGCGCTTTCGTAGATTGGAGGCTCTTGAGCGTGCCTGTAAGTTTTGTGCTTGTAGGCATATATATAGCTCGTTCTGGACGTTTGTTGAGGTATCATAAGCTTTAACTATCAATTAAACATATTCCACAGAACCCCAATACTACCACTTCGAGGTCCAATATGATCCTTCTTTCTCTCTTATCACTCAGCCTCCCGCTGGCAGTGTCTGCAGTAACTGCTGATCCATGCGCACGCATTGCCACAGCAGTTAGTAAGACCAAGTCTTCCCCTGTCGTTGTGCCCGCGCAACTTGCCAAGGAGTGTCTCCAATCTATGCCTTTCTATCCTCAACTTGCTGTGAGCTTCATCGACGAGCTCACCAAGTACATCCAGTGGCAGTCTACTCTCGAAGCCCTCAAGAGCCCCCCCGAGACATACACATCGTCACCGATCGATATCCTAGGAGGCCTTGAGGAGATTCGCGGTACAAATTTCTCAAGCCAGTGGGAGTTTGATGGAGCGATTAATGCACTTCTCAACAGCGCCAACGATGGTCATCTCAGTCTGGAACTTTGTTCCCAATCTCTTTTCAGCTTCGTTCGCAACAGTATTCCCGTCGTTTCCATATCCAAAGATGGCCTGGATGAACCCGAGATCTATACGCAAAACGATGCCTTGTTACTCAACGGCACCAAAGTCAGGGTCTCACCAATCGTGTCAATCGATGGCCAGGATCCTGTCAAGTATCTGAAAAAGATCGCAGCTGCGGAAAGGTTTCAGGATCCAGATGCGAGATACAACAATGTGTTTTACTCTTACCCTGCTGCATCCACTCCTCTTGCATTTGGATCATTTTACCGAAATGCCGTATTTTCAGGCCGCAACACCACTGCTCTGGAGTTTCGCAACGGGTCTACAACCGAATTCCAATCTCTTGCCATAGTTCGTAACGAAGACTTCCAGGCTCAGAGCGGTGAAGACGCTTTCGAGTCTTATTGCCGACAGCCGACGAACTCAAAGACAACACGAGCCGAGCTTATTTACTCTGGCGACTCCAACGACGCAAGAGGATCCGTCAATCCACCGCTTAAGGCAGGGCCAGCATATCTTCCTGAGCCGTTCATTCGGGACCCATACAATCAGATGGTCGGGTATTACCTAGATGACGATACCGTAGTCATGGTGGTTCCGTCTTTCGATAATTCAGGACAGCCTAATACCTACGCGCAGACTTTTGCTGAACACGCCACTGAACTTGTATCACGGGCTCTAGAGAGTGGACGCAAGAAGATAATCATCGACATATCCAGTAACGGAGGCGGCCAGATATCCAGGGCTCTTGACCTTTTCAAACTGTTTTTCCCCACCGAGTTTCCATACACAGCAGCGAGATTTCGTCGCCATCGGGTCTCAGAAGATCTTGCCAAGGTCTATTCGGTGCTCGATGAGTCGGTAAAGCTGAATGGCATCTCACCACAGCTAGCTTGGGCTTTTCAGGTGAGGCCAGACCAAGAAGCTGGCTTTGATTCGTACCAAGATTTCCTTGGCAACAGAACAGAGCTGGGTGTCAAGGTCAGCTCACTCCAAGGCGAATACAATCTTACGCGGGTATCTGGTGACGGAGACGGAGCTCCTATCCGTGGTTACGCTGGTCGGCCTGTCTTCAAGGAACAACCCTTTAAGTCTGAAGACATTCTCATCATCGGCAATGGCATGTGCTCTTCGAGTTGCACTACATTTGTCAACATGATGACCAACATTGGTGGTGTTCGGACTTTGTCTTTCGGCGGGCAGCCCAACGAAAAGCCTATGCAAATTATGGGCGGTGTTCGTGGTATACAGGTACTGGACTTTTCAGCTATCTACTCCTTTGTGGGAAAGGCTCAGTCCCTTTTCCTCAATAACCCCCAGGTATTCGACTTCATATCTCAGGATGAAGTTGAGACATTCATCGACGCCGCCCCCCGACCTCTGGCCGAGTTTCCGATTGTTCTGAATTATGGACAAGTTAACTTTTTTAATTCCTATCAGAAGGGCAATGATAACCTACCACTCCAGTTTCAGTACCAGGCCGCCGATTGTCGCCTTTACTATACTGCCGACAATGTCTTCCACCCTGAGACCACTTGGGAATCGGCCAAAGCGGCTATTTGGGGTAACGGGTCATGCATTGAGGGGTCTACGGGTGGGAAAGGGTCACTTAAAGACAAAAGCGCCAAGGATAAGAAAGGGAATACAACAGATGACGAGGATAAGAAGGGCAGTAAGGGAAGCGATGGAGATGAAGGACAAGATAGTGGGGTAAGCAAGGTAGTGCTTGGCTGGACCGGTTTGACCGCTGCCATTGTTGTTGTCCTCACGTGGCTCTAGAGCAGCGATACTGAGAAGTTTGCACGACATGAAAGTGTTGTGCTGAGAACAAGTCGCGAGTAGGGAGATTAGTGTAGAAATTGGTATTTACTTTACCGCGGAAAGTGCTCCATAAAGACCTAATGAGCCTTGGAGCCATGATAATAGTTTTAGTCAGAGATATGATCATCAGCCATGTCGTTCTATTGATTGACTGGTGTGATGTCCTTAATCATTCATTCCCGGTGTGGAATAGATGAGATTGATGCATGTGGTGACATGCCGGTCCATGTTGCTGCCGAAGAAGGTTGGGAAAGTCATCTAAACCTTGGACCATTTCGCGACATCATCAAGGCATTTACTTCCCTGGACTCGTCATGCGGTAACAGAGTGTCTTCTTAGCTACCCGGGGGTCGATCCAACCGCAGGCCTAAGCAATGGCCAATTGTGCATGGTGACACAAGGTCAATCAGCCTCCTGCTGGGTCAGAAGTAGAGATACTTGCTCACCGCACTGATGGAGGCGCCTGATGAGGTTTTCTAATCAATACTGCATGTGTTCGTTGACGTGACTGAGCACCTTTATGGCTACTGGACGGCTGAACCAACCAATACCAGACGGGCCGCTCTTGAGGATATACAAACATTTTTCGAGACATGGTTTCCAGTAGGCGAGCAGTGTTCCTCCCATGCTCAACAACATCCCGCTGTAGATCGAGAACAAGGCGATACACTGCACTCATTTTTTAACCTTCTGTGGCTCCTTCTACATGAAGGTTATAACAGCTGGTGGACGCTTGAAGAGTTGGGAACAAGGGGACGTCCCGTGATAAGTACCTGGCCTCCGTCACTGGCTTACCTGCTGTTTAAATCATGTATGTGTGCCGCTATGTGTGTGCCTTTTTGAATGAATTGGCTTGAAATTTCTTACTACTCTCAAGAATGTAGTGGCTATTTCGGTCTTTACAACGTTCTAGGCCTTTGGATCAGTTAACAATAACACACAACCCCCACAAATGTCTTAGAGTCATCTAGAATCGTAAGCTAACCATGACTGGCGAGCTGGAATGCTGTTGCAACCCATCGGCGAGATCCTAGTAAACGCGTGGCGTCAGGCTGACGCTGCTCTAGCTACTTTCGGAGTTGGAAAGTCGAATTTGGATAAGAACAGTAATGTTTTGAGCCCTACCAGGGGCCAATCGACACGGCACTTTATACCTAGCGTTCCTTACGCAGAGCACTAACGATACGAGCCGCTCAGCGCCAGGAACTGAGTTCATTGCCCCTTGTCCTATTAAAGATGAGGACAGCCAGTTGTTTCACCCATCTGAACTCTCTCCTTTTCCTTTCCCGTGCCTCTAAGGCCTACCACCGGTTTCGTCATTGCAACAGACCATAATGAACCCCCCCACGATACCGCGATTATTTGTCGTCGCGTTGCTATGCTTCAGAACACATGTTGTTGCTGATAGATCACAACCAGCGAAACCTTTAGAAGATTCTGCGCCATGTGCAGTGAGTATCTGGGACCAATAAGCCTATTCAAGATTTACTAATCGCGTAACAGATAAGTTGCCTCAATAAACTTCTTGAACCGCCAATCCTCTCCTCCCAGAATAAAGAATGGCTATGCCGCGATGATGACTTGAGCGATTCGGTCACATCCTGCGTCCGGAGGGACTGTACTGTGAGAGAGCTGCTGGGTAAGTATTTCATGCCTGGAAAGCCCGTTGAATCGTTGTGGCCAAGCTAGCAAGTAACCCTCAGAGAATAAAGTGCTAACGTTACTCTATTGGGCCTACTTAGACTTTCTCAATTCTGAACAAAGCATGTGTGGCAGACCAGATCTTGACAATGACCACAATATCAGAGCTATCAACTTTTTAATCCTTGGGATCGCTGTCACAGCGGTGACACTACGCATAGTATCCAAAGTCTATCGGTTTACAAAATGGGGCGTTGACGACTATCTGATCATTGTGGCGTCAGTAAGTCGTGGAGCCCACCGATCTCAACATCTTTGGAGTGAATGTTCTGCTAACAGGTATAGGTTTTCACGGCCATACAATGTAGTCTGATGGTCGCAAGTAAGTCAAAATAGTGCAGACACACTTGTGAGCATCGATCAAGCGCTGATATGACATCTTTACAGTGACTTATGAAGGTCTGGGTCATAATATATGGACTCTTGATAGCAATTCAATTACAAAGTTCTTCACGGTAAGATTATACACAAATAATATCCACTGAGGTTACTAACCCTGCCAGTATTTGCTAGTTGTCGAATTTGCCTACGTTCTGAGCCTATGTCTCATTAAAGTCTCCATCTTGTGGTTCTTCTACCGAACATTCCCTGGAGTAGGCTTCCAAAGAATTGTCAAATGGACAATAGTCTTCAATATTCTCTCGGCAATTATCATTTGTGTATTTGCAGGCTGTCAGGGTTTTCCGACGGAGCCAACACAGCAGGGATGGAAGAACGAACATACGGGGTATTCACTGGACATCCAAGCATTAGTCATCTCCCACGCCGGGATCAATGTCGGCCTTGATATCTGGATGTTCATTCTTCCCCTAACGCAACTTTACCACATCGGCCTCAAGACGAGGAAGAAGATTGGCGTTATTTTAATCTTTGGTTTTGGAATATTGTGAGTGCAGCCTACCCAACTTTGAAGTGATGCTGACCAAATTGTTTCCCAGCCTGATCGTTGTCAGCTGTCTACGTATTGCATTCATGATAGATTTTAATAGGAGTTTGAACGCGACAGGTGAGATGAGATTGAGATTGACACTGATTATTCCTCTTTCTAACACAGAGACTATCATAGCCGACTCGCAAGGTATCATTGTCTGGTCGAATTTGGAGAGTGGTGTTGGCATCCTCGTGGCCTGTCTACCTCATACCCAACCACTCTTACGAGCTGCCATGATGCGCGCGAGGTCCATGGAACTATTCTCAAAGTACGCTGGCAAAAGTCAAGGTATATTCATCAGCCGATCCCTTGCCACAATTGACGTTACGCGACTTGATGGAACTACGGTGACAAACTCGGATGATCTTATTTTGAACGATCGGGGAGGTCTACTCACTATGGATGAGTCCAAGTCGCTAGAAGGGGGTGATCAAAAGCCTGGCAGTATGAGTGTTTCAAGTACCACGGGTAGAGATGCGAGGTCAATCATATAGTTCTTGTAAGGGTAGGATTTCGGCAAACGGGTAGGGATATTACACCAAGTCTCAAGGTTGCAAGTTCTTTCGCCGCAGGTTCGGTCAAATTAACAGAAAGAATTTATTCTTTACTACACCTTCATTGAGAAATCGTAGGTGGCATCTACAATACCACGCGATGTGGTTTGATAAAGACCCTATCAGGATTCCTCGTCAAAGAGGACACAGCCTTGGGAGTCGCAATATGATCCGGCAATGGCAACAGCTCGAACGTCCAAATGACGAGGGTGAAGAAGATCTTCATCTCAAGGTATGACATCTTTCTTCCGAAACAACCCCGGGGACCTGACCCAAAGGCTTGGATAGGAAATGCTTGCGAATCAAAGACAACTTCCTCTTTGCCATCTTCACCAGTCATGGTCCTCAACCATCTTTCAGGGACAAATGCAGCAAAATCATAGCCTGCTTTGAAAGGTTGTTTTGCCTTACGAGAGCGCACCCATTCGCTGCTACGCGACTCATCGTAAGAGATTGGAGGGGCCAATATGCTGGGCCCATTGGACAGGAATGCAACAGTAGTCCCTTTAGGTACGCGGGCTCCTAGGATCTGTGTGTCAACCTGCACCTCCCGCAGGCACATACCGAGGGGATATGAGACGCGAAGAACCTCTTCCACCACGGCGTCAAGATAAGGTACGCGGATGTGAATGATTTCCGCCAGCGAGGGAGGGCGTCGTTCGGCTTTGGCCTGGACGTGGGCTTGTTGAAGGGCGTTCCTGAGCTCAGATTGCGATCGCTGGTCAGCACTAAGATAGCTCAGCCCCCATCGCAGCGCAGAGGAAGTTGTTTCGTGGCCACCAATGAGGTATGTCATAAGCTATATCTTTTCTGTCAGCACAATTGAAACAGTTTTGTACTTGGGCTTTGAATGGGACTCACCTCACTCGTGATAACCTCGGAGTAGTAGTCTGGTTTCCTATTCTCTTTCTTGGCCATGGCCTCTTCGCGAAGGGAGATCTCATCCAGAGCGCACTTTATAGTCTCGCCATTTTGTCGCCTTAGGATACCGTTGGCGATCTCGCGACGCTGCAGTCTCTTTGAAACAGTAATAGCATTTCTCAGCTTTCCCGATAGGTTCCTGTAAAGAAAGTGGAAGAGTGGCGGAGAAGGTGTCTTGATGATTTTTGCGATACTCTCCGCTAATACAGTCAAGCCGTTGAGTTCTTCGTTGAGCGCAACCTCTCTGAAGACAAATTCGCCACCTTTTTCGCTTTCCAGGGTATCTCCATCTGCACTAAGCTGCTCGATTTCTTTGACCAGCTGTGTCTTTTCGGTGTCCAGGCCGAATGCAGCGCAGACGATAATATCCAGGGCGGCATTGTGAACATCATTGGAGGCAGCAAAGTACTTTCCACCAGCAAAGTCCGTCTTCAGGTTCCATAGCTCCACGAGTCGTGAGAATTTATCGTAGATTTCAGGAGCAGAAACCTTCTATATGTCAGTCCTTATTATTTGGCGGAGGTGATTGTTTTTTTTTTGGCATCCTCACCTCTGATAGAAACGTAGGTGTCATTAGATTGCGCACAAGTTCCTTGTTTTTCTTAAATTGAGGGTTCGAGCTCTTGAGGGTAATATGTGCATTCGGGACAACGCAGTGAAACAGTGAAGTACTTGCAGTGCCTCTGTCGAATTCTTTGAGACGTTGAGTACAGATCTCAGCCGCCTCATGGTGATCAGCGATTATTACCCAAGGTTTGGCAAAGGGACGGACAAATGTTTGGAAAATCGGTGATTGGTGTTTGGCAGCCTGGGTTGCGAGCCAGTCGGTCAAGCTACCGTAAGCCTTGACTTCAGGAAGGTCGCCAAAGATGCGATTCGTGGCTACGACGTTGTATGGGATTCCTTCGAGGGGATGAGGTAGCATCGATCGATAAAGCTTGTAAGCGATGCCTACCACAAGGAGCCCAGCAAGAAGGATCCTTGTGGATGGATGATCAATTGAGTCTAGCACCGATATGGCCATGTTTGTTACAGTGGGATGCGACGTGGGCTAAGGTAAGGAATTCACGATGCCGGAGTGGGAGCAGACCGCGGGCATTTTAACAGATAATTGCTCGATTCAAAAGTATCTATGACTGGGATTCAACATTTTTCGTATTTTTCCTAACTTGGTTAGATGATCCAACAATTCCACCGCATTTTGCATGTTATAAGCAGCCGCAATTCATTTTCTCCAATCATATGCCTTTAATCGCGAAGTCGGTAGGACAGTTGGGGCTCCTGGGACGCCTTTAAAATCTGATGTGAGAACGCCAAGTCTCAGTAAGCAATAATGTCTCTGTGACATAAGCCACTCTAGGGATCTTGGTTCTGCCCAGCGGCTTACGAGCATGATGACCTGCAGACTCTGACTATCGGCTGATGCCAATGTATATGATAGTGGGCTTGCGCTTTCTAAAAGACTACTTGATAACTACATTAACACCCAATCGAGTTTAATTGATATCCACCGCGTCTCTTCTCGCTACCAATATGTCGGAACTCGATACCTCTCATACCCTACACTGACCTCGTCACGTCGAGTGACCAATCAACGGTGAACACAAGGCAAGACACAATTTCGGGATATTTTCGTATACAACTAATAGTTTCAATGTTTCATGCTCAGTGCAAGAGGCTGTTTCCAGCAACTCAACCGTATATAGCTAGACAGCTCTGTGGGTGTTCTAAACTGAATGAGCTGGTGTTAATGAATGCAGTGCAATTGGACTGTGTATCTACGCTGCAGCTACGTGCAGATTTGCCAATATTCTAGACGAAGAAGAGAAAAACTTTCCATGAAATAGTGTTTGTAACTTTATGCCAGAGATCTCTAAGAATTAACGGCTTTTATGGCCAGAACTAGTCTTTTTGCATTCAGAAAGTTTTACCCCATATTCTGCTCGCGGGAAAATATATTTACACCTGTTTTTTAAGATGGTATTATAAATAAGTCTTACAATACCCTTCAATTGATTACAAGTTGTGGCAATTGAATCTTGTCAGTAAAAATAAGAATGTTGCTATAAGTATTAGCGCCTTAGATAAATAATCAATTCGGAAATAACGTCTTATGATTGCCCGAGGTTCAAACTCCGATTCTCTGTCTAACCGCCCGACAAGGGTGGGACCCTTGTCGGGCGGTTAGGAGTGACCAGGTTTGCCCAATAATCACCCCTGTCTAATACGCCTTGTTGGCTCAAAGGATCAGGTGTTATTTCGTTTTTTCGTTTTCGCGGCACAGGGCGGCCATGAATTATTTCTACCTTTGTCATCCCCACTCGAACTGATCACGTATTTACCTATGAACAATTCTCACCGTCAGCGACATGACAACACAGATTCCGGATCTCACAACAACCTTCACACCAGCGAAGTCATGCTTCCAATATTACAAGTATAGATATACAGGAGATGAACTTACATGTCTAGAGGGCGGCACTGGTGCGCCCAGCGCGTGCACCTACATGCAATTGGGTCCCTCAGGGAGCGACGCCGACTGCTTCCCGAGCAGCTTAGAACTCGATTCAACCTTTTACTACTCCCCCGGTATATGTCCCAGTGGATTCGAAGTTGCGTGTAGTTCAACATCCGGTGGCGAGACGAGAGCGACATGTTGTCCAAGGTACGAAGTCAATGGCTGTTGATGGGTCTTGCTGACAGCGATGCAGTTCATTCAGTTGTCAAACGGAGTCAGGCTGGCCTTGGTACAGCACTGATCTTTGCACCATCGCGATCCCAAGAACAGTCGAGGTGATAGTTTCTGAATCAGTTGTGGGAGGAGACTGGAAAAGGAACACTGTCAGCGGAGCTGCAGCCAATGCTATTGGTATTCCCATTCGATGGCATTCCTCCGATTTTGCGTCCACCACTACTGGAGCTAGGACTTCTGCAACTGGTAGCGCAACTGAAACGGCTTCTTCTTCGACCGGCACTTCTTCGAGTGATTCTACGTCGGCGAATGAGGGATTAAGCACTGGAGCCAAGGCAGGCATTGGAATTGGCGCTGGAGTTGCAGCTCTTGCTGTATTTGCCGCCTTAGGCTGGTTTGTGGTTCGAGCGAGGAGGGCTAAGCAAGCAAGTACAGCTGCTGAGGTTGAAGGAGAATGGGCTAAGGAACCTGGGATGCAGCAGCAACAGCACCCGTGGGAGCTTGATAGTCACCAGGCTATGATCCCGGCGGAGTTACCATCGGAAAGTGTGAGTCATGTGAGTCATGTGAAGTACAACTAAAGGAGATAATGCTGGGTGATTAAACCTTGAAGAATATATTTTTTACTGTTTTTCTTTTGCTTTACCTTTCAACTTTATCAAGCCCAGGCATTCCAAATTTCCAAATAATATTGACAGCAAAAATAGCCTTTTCCATAATTTCTATTCTACCATATGAGCTTTCCTTCTTTTTTTGCACAGATAAAATCTATTATTCTTTTACTGACTTCAATTTTTCGAATTTGACATGCATGCTGATCTTTTAAAAACTATTAATTTATCAACTATCAACCCACGATATTCCCTATTTACCCCTTGCCCGTACGGCTTACCCTATACTTAGCCTAAAGAATATTTTGATTGCCACTAGGCTTGAAGAGCTACTTCTCCACTCTTAATATCCCTACGGATACAAGTGTTCGAGATGAAGGAATGCGGCACGGTAGACGCGGAAAAGCAAGGTGCCACTAGTCAGGCTTAGCCTTGACACACAGAGGCTGTTCATTCGCTCACTTGCTAATCCTTGTTTCAGCTCATCATCTTGGCTACCAGGGACCATGTCAGCTGCGCAAACTTTTTGCAGGTCAGCAAAAGGGACAACGTCGGCTACACAATCTCTGAAAACGATCTTTGGGATAAGTAGACTAGAGCGATCAAACCATGTGGAAGAAAGACTGCAACAAATAGAACCCAAAATTACTAGAACAACCCGCACATATGGTGAACAATACCTCATTCGATATGCAACCAAGCGATGGGGGCAAATGAGTGGGCAGGCATCCTGAAGCACAGGGATATAGATACCTCAACCAACAGATGTAACCTCACCATATATGTAAGCGTATATATCTACGAGATAAACCATCAGCTGATCAACGATTAACAAACCTCTCAAACTCCTCTTGCTTATTTATTGAGCTGTTTCTTGCATCCGGATCGTATTCGGTCATAGCCCTGGCGAAGTCAAGGTCAGGTCAGAAGCAGCCGCTATCCGGAAGAAGGAACCACCTATTAGCTTTTCTGTATCTGGTTAGCCATTCGGGTGTTAGTTAAGCGAGGATTCGGTAAACCTCAAATGAGAATCTATGTTCGCACTAGCAATCTTCGCGTCGCTACATGTCTAGCTACTTTATAGAACATGCAATAGGAATGGCCTATGAGTATTATATTCAGGAGCGTGAAACCGCATAATTAGTACGGCTATATCAGTACACGGGCGGGTTTTCTTATTATCCAGTTTGATAGCATCTGTCAGGTTATCATAGGGAACACATTGTATGTGGTTAAGAAGGGATAGTAGCTTACCAGTGGAAAATGAATAGATAGCTCCGGCGAGGAGCCATATCGAGGATGATGGTGCTCGGCTATAATGTCACTTTAACAACCAGTAAAGCTAGAAAAACTGATTCGTTGCGCTAGAAACAGTGTCTCACAACTGGAGGATAGAGGTAGCCCAGCCGAGTCTAAACATGGACTGATCTCGCAACTTGTGTTCCACCGTTTGTGGGAGGACAGACCTCTTATTCATATAAGCTCAAGCTCAAGTGGTCCCCGGTTCACAAGAGAGCAATGGATGGAACTGGACACATAAAGGACAAAATCTCTCAGCGCCTACGCAGTTACTGTCGCAGACGTTAGTGTAAGCTTATAAAGCAACCAGCAACAGGAGTAGTTATGGACAGTCGTTAACTCCCAGTCCTTGCAGTAGACAATCAAGGCATCCTCATATCAGTTAATGCTTGTGAAAAATCCAGATAAATTTATCTAAAGCGAGCTAGACTCTACAAAGGCCATAGCTAACCCAGTAAGAGTAATGGAATCTGGTATATAATATCAATATGTTGGCAAGAAATACTACTTGGCCTGGGGTACTTTATCATTCAGAAGCCAGCCCAATCGGCTAGTCATAAAGCCGGTACAAGATATTGTTTAAAGCTAATTGCCTCTCATTATACAAAATGGCAGGTAGGGAGCATACATATTACGTGACCGAAATTCGCGTACTCTATCTCAACTGTGGATAAGCACTGAGAGCGGCTTGACCCCCCGTATGGCAAAACAACACGTTCTTCCCACTATATTGGCCAGACCTCGCGTTATGTAACATTCCGGTGAATGCTTTTCCCGTGTAAACTGGGTCTGTTAGTATCCCCTCTAGTCTTGCCAACTCTTTGATGCCTTCCACAGTGAGATTGTCGAGATTTCCATATCCACCTCCAAGATAGGAGCTGTCTATCTCAAAATCGTCTGTGGTGATTTCGTCGGGGGAGAGTCCGATTTTAGAAGCCGTAGCTTTGGCAATACCCAGTACTAACTCTGCTGTCTCCTTTGCTGACGGGTTAAAGATTGAGAATCCGATCAATCTCTTGACCGAGGTCTGTCGTCCCACTTTTTGTGCAAGTTTGAAACCCGCAACCATTCCTCCTAATGTTGAGCCGGAGCCTGCTGCTACGACAATTATGTCAAATGTCATACCAAGCATCAACTCTTGCTCAAGCAACTCAAATGCCCAGCGGGCAAATCCTAAGCCGCCTAATGGATGACTACTTGCACCCGTAGGTATCGAATAAGGATTCTTCCCACGCTTCTTAAGGGTATTAATGACCGATTCTTCGCTTGTGTCTATAGCAAATCTTTCTGCCCCGATGATGCTCTGTACTTGAACATTGCCGGCATAATTGTAGTCGACGTCCTTCGCCTCGGCCAAACTGCGTGGGTACAGAGCAACCTGCATTGTCAGTAAAACGGACCGTTTGATGATTGTCTGTTGTTTACCTACTTCAAGGCCGAGTCTGACAGCAGCCGCAGCAGTCTGACTCATGTGGTTCGATTGAATTCCACCTGTAGTCACGACCGTATCCGCACCACGGATAAGGGCATCAGCTAGTATATACTCGAGTTTCCGAACCTTGTTGCCACCAAATGCCAGTCCAGAGCTGCAGTCTTCACGCTGAATCCATAAGTGTACCCCGTTACAGAGCGTTGCCGTTAGCTGCGAGAGCGGCTCAATGACCAAAGGCCTATCAAATAACAATTTGGCACGAGGAATATCGCGGAAGGGCGCTGGAAGACTTGCCATAGTCAGTGGTTGTAGGAAGGTTAGAGAATAGGGATGGTGGGATTCTACACTTTTCACTGGGGTTTTATTCGGTTGAGACTTGGCTGATGGCATGCGACGGAGTTTAGATTTGAAACCCGTGATAAGTAATCAATATGGAAGCTACTGCAAACAGGCGACTAATACGCTGCATTGATTTAATTCTGGCTAGGGAATACTTGCGTTAACCCTGAAAGCGTTATTTCGTGGGTCTGTGACCATCAATATCTAATTACGACTCTTAGACTATTTATGCTATAATCTGGTCAATCTTTAGCTTAGTTATATCAGAAGACTCAAGAAAAAAAGAAAAAAGGAAATTGGGCGCCTACGGAGGCTCCTTGGTGTTGTAGGCTCACAGGCCCCCGCACCTCTCGTAAGCTAGTCTTGAACGAATTGCGGCCTTCCTAGTGATACATGAAAGACACCTTTGTTTCCAGATGACACGGTGGAGTTGTATAACGGAGCTATAACACGCTAAACAGCAACTGCCGTCATGACCGTGGATGTTTAGCGATGGCGGTGACGGAGTGGGAAGTTGGCAATGCCGGTAAGAGCGGGAATGACGGCAACACCGGCTTCAACGGGAGCTGTGAACATGAGTTCATCCTCCACTTATTTTACCCTGAGGTCCATCGCCAATAGAAGGATAATTTGCCAAATTCCCTCCCGCCGACTATCAGGACCGGCATTCGGTGAGCTGCGAGGTCCTTTAAGAAACAGCAACATGTGACGTAATTCTAAAGATTGTTGCATAACAGAGTAGAGGCCAGTTTGTTGAGAAGATAGCCCAATTGACTACCGAACAAAATCTCTACAACCTACGTAAAGTTGGATTGTATCTCGACCTAACTCATGCCAAAGAAGGTATTAGTTATGAACGTGAGGTATCAAGCGAGTCAAGTAGAGCGACGAACATGAGAGAATGCACGACAGTAGATTGGCATGATAAAATGATCAATGAATCAATTAGTTGAATGGAGACGACATTGATGGATCTGATGAGGAAGATTACTGAAGATAGGAATGAGGTGGGAAAATAGAAATATGGAGGAAGAGAACAGCATTTTTAAGGCACTCTTCTGGGTCTGATGCTGAGAAACATATATTAGACCATACCAAGAATCTTATATCTCCAGAAAACCAGCCTGAGCCTGATGAGGAGTAATGGCGTGCACTATGCGTAGTTGGTTTTCGTATTTATTTGCAGCACTTGAGTTTGAAGGTGAAGCTTGAGTATCAGAAGAACAGCCTTGGCTGGGACATGAAGGAGCCTAAGTAAGGACAACAAGAGCGTGCTTGAAAAAGACCAAATGAATCTCATGGGAAGCAAAAATGTATGGATGCTATTCACGAGGTTTATATCAGCACCTTTAAGGGTCTTTCATGCAGGCAAATCAGCACAAGCAGTCATGGACAAAGTCTATCACCTACTCATAATAACCAAAGAACGAGCAGTTAACTGTTCAAGCCGCAGTCATACCAAGTGCTGAAGGGCACAAGGCTATCAAAATAAAAGCGGTTAAGATATGAAGACGGTATTACAAGCCCGCCGAGTTTTATGCCCTCTGGTAGAGACACGTCGACAATCCGTCAGGGAAAACGGCCATGAGTAAAACAGAATGTCATCAAGAATTGATCGAAGTCTGTGAAAACAACAGACAAATGATTGATTATATATATTTAACTCCCCTTGGAGATTGGCATGAAGAGTCTCCCTATTCGTCTGTCGTACCTCACATTGACGGCGGCGCCTCTAACAAATCTCGAGGGAAGCTGTCCAACCCCACCCGGCCAAACCTGAGGCCCGTACCATAAGATAGCAGGTAATTGAAGCCTGACCCGCGCTCACCAGACAGATATCGTGTAGAGAGGTGCATAAAATTGAGATTCGGAATAATAGAATGCAGGTTGGTAAGTCCAATATCAAGGGGTGGTCTCGATAGCCGCTTGTGAGTAATATTACTGGTACTGCATGCCTTCTCTGTGTATTTTTTTTTCTGTTCTCGTCGACACAATGCCGCTCCTTGATGACGTAGGTAAGTGTTCGGATATGACCCTTGCGTCCATAATCGTGCAACTCTATGATGATAGCCGCAACTGTTGAGATCGTATCTCGATCAAAAAGCGCCCTGTCTCAGCCTTAGGTATCACTCAGACGCTCAATCAGGTTCAGTAAAGCATCAGGCGCCCATATCCTCGCAGTATTCTTAAAGCTATAGTTTATTTGTTTTGTACGTCTTTGCATGTGGTTCATAGCATCCACGATAGGAGGGCGTCAAGCATCAAGCCACTTGTAAAGATATGTGGGTTATCAAGCATAGCACTCCCTAACTGAAGCCAAAGATAATAACGTTATTTAGAGTGAAAAGCTATAACATACAGCCTACTTCTTTAGCGATAAGGAAATAGAGTTGGTGTATCCAATTGCTTACACAGCTGCCTCATAAGAAATATTGGCCACCAAGCTTGTCGATGGCTTGAAAACATATGCAAGAAAGACGTGTCGTATCCCTCTTCGTCTGTTACAGCTTGGACATATGCTTATAATCAAGCAACGCCTTGGTCTGCTTCCTTACGCGCCGAACAATCTCGGCAGCGGGAAGCACTTCCTTCACAAGACCAACGGCGGTGCCTACAAGGGTATCGATTCGACCCTCGACGCCATACTTGACCTGTGCGTTCTCCATGTCGTGTTGATATTGCGAAAAGCTATCGGGTTCAGTCACCTTCCCTTGTGTGAAATCGGAGTACGTCCTGTTAACGACACCGCGAGCCGCGTACTTTGGGGGCCACGAAAGGGTGCCGCGTGCTTTGTCGAAGATTTTGGAGCGGATCGTGGATCTACCGCCATCCTGGGTGTCGACAACTGCCTTTTGGTGTTCTTTGGTGATCTCTGACTCGAAAGACGCTAGAAAGCGCGTGCCCATTGCAACACCTTCAGCGCCAAGCATGAGTGCAGCTGCGGTGCCGCGTCCGTCCACTAAACCTCCAGCTGCGACAATTTTGGGAATAGGAGCGCGGAGTGGATCGTCGAGATTTCTTGCCACAAGCTTGTCCACCATCTCTGGTACAAGCGCCAAGATACTCGCTGAGGCAGCGAGTCCGTGGCCCCCACCATCAGTGCCCTGAAGAACCAAAACGTCAGGTTGGAGATGATTCATGGCATCATTCGCCTGTTCAATATCACCAGCCATGACCCAGATTGATACATAGCCGTCCGTCTGTTCGTGAATCCGTCGTACCCAAGGCACCTGGTCAGCAGCGCTCTCGCGAGGGGCAAATAGCCATACTGCCACGGGCCGGTACTTGACGATGAGTGGAAGTGCAACCTCAATATCAGCACCCCAATTAAGGAAGCCTACTCCCACGGGAAGCATTGATCCGGTGTGGAGCAAGAGCGGGTTTCCCTCCGGGCTATCAGAACGAGCCTTTTGTTCGGCAACAAGTCTTTTGGCTGTTTCAAATTTGTTCTCTAGGGTTGAAACATCGTCACCGCCAGCAATAAACCCAAGCCCACCCCCTGACGATACAGCAACGGCCAGAGCTGCACCAGAGACGTCGCGCATGGGTGCTGAGCATATAAACGGTGTCTGTGTCCAGGGAAACATTTGCTGCAAAGATAAGCTCGATTCCATGGTGGGATGATGAGTTTGTGGATTGAGGTAGATATAACCATTCAAAACCTGGCCGCGACTCAGTTTCAGGAAGAAGGTTGTTCACTCATTACCTAGCACTTTGGGGGGACCTACAGCGCAATCCATGGCTTATATCCTACATGCTTTAGCCAGGTATGTGCCGTGTTCCCTTCGGATATCGGGAACGGATTAAGCGGTTGAATCGGGAGATAACCCTGAGGAAATCACCGCCGCTTGTACCATCCGTTCTTTCGGTTACACAAAGTCTCTGTATCCGGCGCTACGTCAGAGCGGTGTACTTACTACGTCATTCGTCCGAACAGATGACGTGGAAGGGAACTAAGGTTGGGCGTGTATATCGACAATACGTTAGAAGCAACCTATTAACACATACTAAATACCTCGATCAAACACATTTGTATGTCGAACGGCGTCTGAGACCTCCCTTTATTTTTCTAGTTTACTCAAAAGTTCTTTTCATATCGTCTTCGAAGTTATATTCTATGCGGAAAATCCAGCATTATCTGACTATCTATAGCACTCTGCTCTTAACTATCATAGACGGCCTGTCAAGAATTGAGCGTCTCCAGTCCCAAAGCTCCAGTCTGCCTGCGTGTTCTCCATGCACGTAATGATGAGATCATCTCCGGACACCCCGCAATACCTAGACAAATTCTCAAACAAATGCTTGTATGTAGTCTTCTTTTGCTCGTCGGTCCGGCCTTGTTGAAAGATTTGAATGACCACTAGTTCACGAGATCTTGTAAAACCTAGATTTGTGTCCTCGCAAATGATCTCGTAGTCCTCGTGTTGAGTGATGATCTGGTAATTGCTATTGTCAATACTTGTCCAATTTTGTCTGACTCCCTCCCCTTTTGAACTTTCTCCCTTCTGTTCAAAATGGAAGACGAGTGTTGGGATGGAATTTGCCAGGTCACAGCCTCAACGTACTTGGTAACGATCGCGAGGGGGGGCATTGAAATGATCGAGTAAAACCCGCTGAACCACGTCGGCAAGCTTTTTGATTTGTTCAGGTGATCGCACACCTTTCACAATATCGATTCTGACAAGAGGCATGGTTGAAACGTATGATGGTGTCGGGATAAAAGAGTATTTCGAATACGCACAGGGCTTGTATCAAGACGCTTGGGAAGACGTTCGTCAGTAGGTGATCGACGTCTAAAATACTCCCCTCGCCTTGCCGCTGCCGGAAGGCTATTGAACGCATTGAGTAATAGTTATCAAGTGGTGATGTTATTCTTATGACAATTAAATTGTAATAAATCCACTTTGATCGGGTTGAACGGCTATGTCGGGATTTGGGCACGGGATATGAATGTTAATCTCTGGGACTTCGCCTGTATTTCCGCCACGCTGTAAGACAAATCTGAGCTTTCATTCGTTACTTCAGCCTCTGAAATATCTCTACCAAACCAATTACTACAGCCTATGGTTAATATACCAAGCTAGCCCTTTATTACTCCGCCACCTTTTACAAGCTTCTAGTCAACAGAAAAGATTTCTAGTTCATTCACGGCTATTAGAAGAGATTTAGGATCTTAATGCTATACAGTATCCAACTGGAATTATGTCTTATGCTGAAATGTTGAATGCGTGACTGGCTCGTATCCCGGGCCTCCACCAGACAGCTTTTCGGCTTTAGCTCCCAACAGCGCTCTGAACAGCACTTTGCTAATACGGAATCACGAAATACACATTCTATTCTCTCTATAATCCCAAAGAACAGGCCTTGGATGCTTGATATTGACATACTATCTCGGAAATAATGCCTCTTTTCTTCATCAACTAAAGAGTGGAAACCGATCACACATAATAATATACCGGGGCTACAAGTGACTCGTTGTCACTATCATGGCCGTTTCCACAGGAGGGCGAGGTCTAGGGTTTGCAGAACCGCTAGATGATATACCGATCACGCCTATAAGTTGTTAGAAACCAATAACGCGGAAAATATCGGCTGAGTAAGGTTCTTACCGCAAGCAGGCCTTCCGCCAGCGTTCCCTGTAACTTTAGATTCCTGATTGAGTCCTTGGCCCAGGTCGTCTGTCCCACTATGAATTACGATTGTTCTCTGATGGCTTGGTCAGTCCGGCTTTTCTCAAACCATCAAGAGGGACGTACACCGATAACGCTCTCTGGGCCTATGAGCTTCACCAAATGGTCCGTCATAGTGCCGATTGAGGTGCCGCTCGAGTCTGTCTGGAAATTGCCCAAGTCGCCAACATGTCTCTCATGATGAGAGGGAGAGCCATGAGTACGCCCGAAAGGATTAACTTGTCCAATATCAGTCGCCCGTCAACACAGCGTAGTCGATAGTATAATTGACGTACAATGTGGTCCAGCAGAGGTGCATCCGTTGGTGTTGTCACCAAACTCGTGGATGTGGAATGCTCTTAGGCTATTGGCATCGTTGCCGCGGATGTTCCAGGAGATGCTTGTTTGGGAACTTTCGTCGAGCTGCTCGAAGGTGATGCTGCCAAAGACGGTGGAATCACCTCGGACAGTAGCAACTGCACGTCACAATGCGATTTTAGTCATCTGCATGCTCGAATGATTGTGTGAAACCTCAAACCACTTACTTGCCTTCACCATTCTGACAAATGAGAATTGTTTATGCGATTTGCCGGGTGATATGTTTGTCAAATCTGCAGGTACAGTATTCCATACTATATTCTAGACGATTCGGACGGATGGATAGACAATGACGTTGGTAGAAGCAGCTTTTAGATATAAGATGGAGTTTATACATAAGAATGACGTTGGTGAGCGGGTAATGCGGCTATATCGGTATTATAATTACAACATCTAAGATTGGTCCAGAAATCGGCATCACTGAATGCGTCCTGCATGAGCACAGATGCAACGCTACATATTTACTTTGCCGGGCACCTAGCCGCTCCGGAGATGCGAAACTCTTAGATCAAGGAACTTGCGAAACTCGCGTTTTCGGACGGGTATCACGGAGAAGGGATACTTGCAAGGGATCGGACGCGAATAGTCAGTTACAGGAAGCCTACAGCTCAAACATCTGACTCAACTGGTACTTGTCTCCTTTCTCTTGATTGAAGCTTAAAAAGACCCAACTTCAGCTCTGCAATAGATCCTCTTCCTCTCATCTCTACCGATTTACTTGGGTTGCATTACCAGAGAAGGAACCAAGTTCATATCTTCACGCTTTTCAATCGCTTCGTTATATTGATTCCACATTGACCAGCTCACAATCCGCCGCTTCCTTCAACAACGTCACCATGGCCTCTGGTTCGTGTCGAATTACTCCTAGCTTTTATTAGTCACTAACATGTTTGGCGTCTCCAACAGACGCGCACTTCCCCTTCTCTCGTCAGCACGGCGCCGATCCCGCACCTGAATTTCAGGAACGTCTCACTTCCTGTCCCGTGGGTCGTGTCGAGCTCTGGGATAAGTCTCGTCCATGGCTCGTCGTGAAGCATGAGGATGTTCGCGAGGTCCTGACTGATATTCGACTGTCCAAGGTATCTTCTCGCTTTATCCACTACACCACTTCAAGTCTGCACGGTGGCTAATGCGCAATGTGGCAGAATCGCCAAAGGAAAGGGTTCCCCGAGATGTCGGCTGGGGGCAAAGCAGCAGCAAAAAACCGTCCGACCTTTGTCGACATGGACCCTCCTGACCATATGTACCAGAGGTACTCTTCCATCTAGTCTAATGAAGTGGTAGCAATGCCCAGGCTCACCTTGCTCACAGGCAAATGGTAGCGGAGTTCTTCACACCCGAGTATGTCAACCGACGCAAGCCGTGGATCAGAGGTATTGTTCAGCACTATTTGAACAAATTCATCAATGCACGACAAGGACAGGACAGCATTGATCTTATTGAAAACTTCGCCCTTCGCGTTCCATCGCACGTGCGTCTCACCCAGACCTGAGTGGTTTTTCCCTAACTCTATTAGTCGGCTTACTGATGAAAATATCCAAGTACAGATTATCTACGACATTCTTGGTGTTCCCCTCAAGGACGTCGACTACTTGACCCGGTGTAATGCAACTCGTACCAATGGGAGTGCTACCGCGAGCGCAGCTCAAGGTGCCAACACGTAAGCTCCTGCCTTCCTGAAGCAGTAGTTTATGCATTGAAATTTAACCGACTTGATAGTGAGCTTCTGGATTATTTCGCAAAACTCGTCGACAAGAAGATCGAGTCACGAGAGCCAGGTGACGATGTGATCGGCTCGTTAGTCTCTCATGAGCTTGCAAATGGTCAATTGGATAAAAAGGATGTTGTGCAACTCTCGTTCCTTCTCCTAGTCGCCGGGAATTTGACCATGATAAACATGATCGCCTTGGTATTTTCAAACCTCCTGAATACGTGGTACAGTGAAAACTAATGTTCGTGCTTTAGGGTGTGATAACTTTGCTGGAGCACCCTGACCAACTCGACGCCTTGATTCGGGATCCGTCTCTGTCGAGACCGTTTGTCGAAGAGCTATGCCGGTACCATACCGCGTCTTCGTTCGCTACCCGGCGTGTTGCTAAGGTCGATATTAAGATCCGTGGACAAGTTTGTCATCCCCGTACCCCCGTATAAACATTTTGCTCTGGGCGATCTCTGACAATATTTAGGAGGTAAAGGCAGGCGAAGGTATCATCGCCTCAAATCAAGCAGCGAACCGAGATCCCGATGTCTTCCCTGATCCGAACGTGTTTGACATGTTCCGCAAGCGAGGGCCTGAAGCGACCCTTGGTTTTGGATGGGGTGACCATAAGTGCATCGCAGAGTCGCTCGCTCGAGCCGAGCTTGAAGCTGTTTTCTGTACGTTCCAAATCCACTGGCTACCTTCAACCACTAATATCGGCGTCTAGCTACTTTGTTCCAAACTCTTCCCACCTTGAAACTCGCCATTCCTGGTTATGAGATCAAGTGGTCAGCTCCCAACAAGGACATCGGAGTGTCAGAGCTGCCAGTTACATGGTCCTCTCCCCCTCGTGAACGTCACCCTTCTCAAATCTGAGCTTAGGTGAACCCCTGCTGATAAAGAAGTCGGAGTGATGCTGTACTTAGTTACACAGTGAATGCAGATGCAATCAGCCATTATCGAGCCTATCGGTAGGGGAACAGGCTGCTGGGGGGGGGGGTGTGTATTATATCAAGCTGTAGTTTTCCTAGCCAATATAGACTAGTCTACCTCAACCTGAGTCAATACTCGATTATCACTATCTACAGCTACATGCCATGTTATCTAAGCTGCTCATTTCCTTAAGACAGTTGATTCCTCTTACAACAATAAAGTATACGGATTTTAAGGAGCATAATGACTTGATGCTGGTATGATTGTTAACATTTCTAGTTGTATTGCAGTTTGCAGAGAGAACTCTGGCTTAAAGCATCGCAAGTGATTATTTCATGCTATATTGGTAGTAATATCGAGGTATGTGGTACCGGGAACCATGCCTTGGCTGTGTGCAAAAGCTACTGGTCATTCAAGTTCGGCTGCCCTGATCATATTTCTGGGCACGTAACAATGCTACATACATAAAAGCACGGCTAGGGCCTACTAAAATAGATATAAGAGTTATATTAATACAGATTATTAATGATATAAGCAATCTCTTTGTGGCGGAACGTATCAAACTCGCTATAGGCTAACCCTGCCACATTCACATCAAACACCAGATTCAACTCAGACCGCTCTCGATACTGTGGCCAAGTGAGGGATTGAGCTATGCGTAAGATAATCAGTCAGAAGTCGGCAAGTGCAAGCGCCGAGGTTACTCTTACCGTTGCTGTTCGGATTGTGGTTAACAATAAAGCTAATCCAAGCTGTTGACATGACGTCTGCTAACTTGACTAGTCTAGCGGGTTTTCCGGCCAATGGGCTTTTAGAGACAACTGTGTCGTATCCTTGGCCGTTAATATTATTGAAAGTGAATACGACTTCCTGGAAATGGCTTGCGCCTTTGGCTGGCGACACGTTCTCGACAAGAACGTTCCAGTGGTAGCTCCACACGGGTATTTGCTGTTTGGCCCACGACTTGGTCGTCAGTCTTCGACCGGCATGCTGGAATACATCTCCGCTGAAGGCAGCGGCGCGCTTGTATTGCTGTCCAAGGTATGCAAGATGCCCTTCTGGTCTACCCTTGAGTGTGCTTGGTATACCAACAGCAGGGTTGTCGGAATAAAGCTTCTCAATGCTGTGGACTTCTTGCTTAGCAACACCAACAGACCTAACATATTCAGCGAACTGAGACGTTGTGTTAATCCCTTGAGAAACAAACTCGGTGCCCTCATCGAAGTTAGTGCCCATAAGAAGAGGCACCTTGGCGAATTTTCCCTTCTTCAACAGGGCCCTTCCACTTTCAGGGATGAAGTCGCCATCTACTACTTGACCCCAACTGGGAGGTGAAGCAAATGAGCTATTGAGAATCGCGCTGAGCTCGTTGGTGGGAAGCCTTCTAAGGCATGCAACTGGCTCTGGGACCAAACAGTTGGTAGTATGTAATAGCTTGTTCCAATACGGCTCCCAAGTGCTTGCAGTCTGAGGCTTGAGTCCGAAGACCAAGGGTGATCCGCTTTGGAGGATAGCGGCACTAAAAAGCTTGTCATCCCGGCCTCCGTATGCAACCACTTGAGATCCGACAGAGAATGCTCCTGCACTGTTACCCCATAAAGTGATGCGTTCCGAATCTCCCCCAAAATTGGCAATGTTTTCCTTGATCCAGTGAAGGGCCAGCCGTTGATCTCTGTAGCCAAGGTTGGTTGATCCCTCGGCCGCAAGCTCCGCGCTGTGAAGGAATCCCCAGGCGTGAAGGCGATAATTCATGCTTGCGGCTATAATTGGCATGCCCTTACTGACCGATTGTTCGACAATGAACGTGAGATTGTATCGGGGATCTGAACTCCCGCCATTCACCCAACCGCCACCATGGATCCAGACCGCAACGGGGAGTTTGGCTCTTTCAGGTAGGCCGGCTGGGCGAACCACGTTGATACTCAGGCAGTCTTCAGAAACATGATTGCCAAGTACCCAAGTGTCACTGCCGTAGCCAATACAAGACGGTGAGTACTTGGTTGCGTTCCGGATGCCTGTCCAGGTACTCTTCAGAGACTGTGGAATACGCAACCGGAGGTCATTGACTGGGGCTTCGGCGTAGGGCATGCCAAGGAAGAGGTCCTGGTGATAATACTGATTGTAGGTGCCTCTGTAAGTGCCATTTGATAAGTAAACAATGGGGGCTGCATGATGAGTGGTAGGGCATGAGATAGCTGAAGGAGTCACTGACGCCACCAACAAAGCTCCAAGGTTGAGGACACTAATCAACTTCATGGTCAATGAGATACTGACGGAAATTGCAGATAAGCTGATCGACCTATTTAATTACCATATCGACTACGGGCCTGCGCCTAATTATATGTATATTTTCGGCTCGTTCAACCCCAAATCCAGTTCGACATAACGACACCCCTGCCCCGCGCACCCAGACCCCAGGCTCAAAGTCTAAACCACGTGCTTATCCAAGCTAACGGACCTGTGCAGATCATGTGCATTAATCTGGGTTCCGACCATACCTGTAGCCGTTATAGCCGTCATAGCCGTCATAGCCGTCATAGCCGCTCCGGAGGTGCAAAACTTTTGCAAAAGAACGACCCGTTATAAACAGGTATTTTACGCAAGCCATGTCATTAGCTTAGAGGCCGGTTCAATAGTATTAATCCTGTAATGGGCGGTGTCGATCGGCGTAACTGACACTAAACTGTTAGTATCACTCACGGTCGTCCATATCGTGATGAAGCTACGCCTCCTTTATGAAAGAAAAACTCGATACGAAATGTAAACAAATGGGTTATACAAGCTACATTTCAGAGTCTCAACCGAGATGTTGTTTGAGTAAGTATAATGTAAGCTACATAGGGTGCGCTGAATTGGATTGCTTCGTATCAAAGTTGGCCGTTCTCAGTGGGCCAACTTCTCCTCCCACCCCAGAGCACAATGGTTTGCCCCAGGTGCATGAATACTAGGCCATAAAATTCGGACCGAAGAGGTGTTTCTTATTCCCTGGCTAGTTATTGCGGGGAAGTTTAAACGCAGGGAGTGATTATCGTAACGCCCTGTCTCTTATCGTGGAAAGCAATTTGTCTTTCAATGAAGCAGGAAAGCAGATTTGCAGCTCTGTAAAGGGAGGGATGTCCTAGGAGTAGTAGTTTATTATGAAGCACGTTCTTGACACATATTCGTTAGCGATTGCCCTGGCGACTGTGTGATGAAGAAGAAGTGAGCTATAGCATTGCTCAAGTGGAAAACTTGTATTGAGCGCATCTCATCATAGTAAAGGTACCGGTCGATTGGAAGAAGCGGAGTGTACAGAGTTGAAAGTTGTACCGTTTGGAGTGGCGTGGGTGGGTGGCTAGCAATACATGCTGCAAGGGTCAGGAATGTTTGATTCCCACTATTCCGTTGATAGTTTTTGTCACAGTGCGAAAGAAAGTCTCAATCTTAATTGGATCTTCCGATTTATAGGAGGTCTGTAAAACTGACCGAGTCTAGAGATGAACATGAGCGAATTGTGGGTGATCACGTACAGCATACCCCCCGTCAACATTGCGGACCCCGTGCGACCTGTATCTGAGGCGGCTGTCAAGTTCAAGCTTGTTCTCCATACCCCAACAAAAAAGCGTGGACAAATTCCCCCGCAGTTTCCGCAAGTACGGTTCGCCTATGTTCTGGGGGGTTTTAAGATTAAAATAATCGGCCCGAAAGCTCTCTCACAACATCATACAACAGTCAACTCATTGATGAGAGCTGCTACAGCACCGGGAAAATAGAAAAACTAGAGTATAAAAGACCTCGTTTTTGCTAATAGTTACTTGAATCAAACAAAACGATTCGGAGGTTCCTACTTGATTAGTTCTTTTATTACGTGACTCAATACCATCAACCTTGTGCTTCACTCTTTCATCATGAAAATGGGCCCTTTGTTCGGCGTGTTCGGGCTATTGGCCATTACACAAACAAAACAATTCGATCCTTATCTCGCCGATTTAACTCATCAGGCACCGCGGATTCTGCACCATGATTGGGCTAATCTGACCGTGGAAACAAATACTGGAACCTTTATTGGCATGTACAATGATACCTACCCTAACGTGCGCCAGTTCTTGCGTATTCCTTTTGCACAGGTATGCCAAACCTTTCATCTGGGTTCTCAGCGAGGTCTAGCGTCCCGATATCTTGCTTGCAGTTGGCTTATTCGATCCTCTTTGGCAGCCGCCGGTGGGTGATCTCCGTTGGCAACCACCCCAGAAATTACCCAATTCCGCCAGAGTATACGATTCCACCCGCTTCGGTCCTGGTACGTTGTTTGTTGCTTCGACTGTTATACTACATCTTGCTATCGCTGACATTACTCTTTTGGTATACCTGTAGCCTGTCCGCAATATGTTTCCTCAGCACATGTTTTCTGGAACAAATATGCGCCCCCTAATCCGTTGCTTAGTCTGGGTGAGCGGCGTGATCAGGGCGCTGTAGCCTGGTCCTCGGCCGAGGACTGCCTCTCCCTCGCTGCGTGGACTCCTTCGTACGCAAATAAATCGTCGCAGCTGCCCGTCGCACTCTTCGTTACAGGTGGCGGCGGTCTCATTGGAGGCATCACCGTCCCATCTCAGTTACCAGAGCAGTGGGTATCGCGTTCCCAGGAACACATTGTTGTTACCATCAATTACCGTCTCAACATCTTTGGAAGTATATCAACCCCACTCTGTAAACCCAGGATCTAGTCGTTGAGTTTGTAGCTGACGTGTTACTTCAAAATCCCAGACCCCAAGTCGCGCGCCGTGCGGGAGACGTCACTCACGTTGCTCGACGTAAGAGCCGCTGTTGAATGGGTCCATGAAAATATTCTGCAGTTCGGAGGTGACAGAGATAACATATTTGTAAGTTCTTCGCGCGAATTCCATCACTCTAGCGGGTTTGGAATTGACTTGTATAGCTGTGGGGAGAGTCCCAAGGCGCTAGGTTGGTAGACATGTATACCACGGCTTTCTGGGAAAAGCCTCTCGCAACCAAATTTGGTCTTCTTTCCAACGGCCCAAATTACATCATCAACACCACTGAAGTTCAAGACCCTTACGCCGACTTCGATGTTGTGGCCAAAAGCCTTGGCTGCGACTACGGCGACGATTATAAAGCTGAGCTTGAATGCATGCGCCAAGTTTCTTGGGTGCAGATCGAGGAGTTCATCAACAGATATGATAAGAAGCCGAGCATTGCGTTCGACAACTATATTCGTAAGTACATACCATGACGCAACTCTTTCGAAATATGGTCACACTGACCGGACCCTGTTTAATTAGCCGATGAGAAATACATCTTTGCCAACAAGTCTGACCGGTATGCGAAACATCTCGTGGCCCGAGGACCTGTCATCCGCTCCACAACCTCAACCGAGCTGGAGCCTTCGCCCAACTTGACTCACACTGCTCAAGTTGCTCGTTACTTTGACTGCTTCGCATTGAGTGATATCAAGTTACGTGAGTCCATTGGTCTGGACAGCTTCCGCTACTTCTATGTTGGTTCGTGCCCATCATACCCCTATCAAACTAGTTCTGTTCTTGTGCACTAAACTTAATATCAGGTAACTATTCCAACATTAGCCCTCAGCCGTGGTTGGGTGCCTATCACTGGACGGATTTACTTATGATCTTTGGCACATACGTCAAGATGGTCGGCGATATTCCCCAAGCTGAAATCGACACATCTGCCGCCATACAAGACTACTTTGTCGCTTTCCTCAAAGAGGGTGCCAATATGACGAGCTCCGTGGGCTGGCCTGTTTTCCAACACCAGGGCAAGAATAATGGCTCTATTATTGAGTTTGGAACACGTGGTTCTCCACCTCGAAACATTACCGGTGATTATCTCGATGCTTCCTGTTATGACCCGTCAGTTCCCTTTCCTATATTCTCTTGAATATTGGCAACGGGAACGCTGCAAGAGCTTGGATACAAGTGGTTGACCCTTTACTCAACCAGATTTCCGCGGTCTTGTAGCTATCTAGTCGTACATTTGCTTAGGGCCGCACTTGGCGAGACAATAAACACGTCTGGAGATTTAGCAAGGATGATAGAGGTAAGAGTATTTAATTCTACTTCAGTATAAAGTACATATGCGCTAGATATATCACAACTTTGAGGTATAAGGCGTTTGGCCTAACAACCTGTTTGCCTCGCGGCGTACAGAAAACACAATATCCCTGGCCGGCATGACTTCATCAATAAGACCCACCCCGGTACCTGCATAGGTTGTGATTCTACCATTTGGACCATATCCTTCACTTCCTTTCTCCATTTCATCCTTATAAAGGTCCTGGTTGTCTTCCTCGCTCAATCCGTTGACTGAATCAGTATATGTCCGGTTGATCAGACCTCGGCCATCGTAGCAAATCGGCCATCCATGAATATCACGGACTTTATCGTATATTGTCGTTCGAACAGTACTGCATCCGCCGTCAGATGCTCGCAGCACCTCCTTCTTATATCCGTCTGCAATGAAAGCCTCGGGGCTTGCTAAGAATCTTGTCCCCAGCACGCATCCTTGCGCGCCCAGTAGCACCGCGGCGGCTAGGCCCCGTCCGTCACTAATTCCACCTGCTGCTAGCAACTGAATGGGATGCTCGACACGTTGCTGTTGTGCTTGGACTTTCCGTATCTTATCATGCACCTCTGGGACTAGCGAGATAACGCTAGCGCCTCGAGCCAACGCATGGCCTCCAGCGTCTGTCCCTTGTACAACTAGGACACTGGGCTGCAGTAATTTGGTGGCCAAAATAGCATCTGCCACCGAGCCAATCTGCACCCAAATCTTGGTTGCGTGCGAGGTCGCCTCCCGGATCTGCTGTACCCAAGGAATCAAGTCATGAATGGTTCTTGGAGGAGCGAACAGCCAAACCGCGCAGGGTCGATATTTCCTCAGCGCAGGTATAGCGGCCTCTAGAGAGGCGCTCCAAGTAATAAATCCTACCCCAACAGGGAGGGTACCACTCTCGCCTATAGCAAGAGCGTCACTCCCTTCGGACAGGAGTTTTGCGGCTTCCTCTAGTGATTCCTCCAATTTGTGACTTGTATAGCCCGCCCCAATGAAGCCAAGGCCACCTGCCTTGGAAACAGCTACAGCAAGCGACGGCTTTGACACTTTGGCCATGGGCGCTGAGGCGATGAGAGGAGTTGCCGTCCATGGATAATCGCTCCGCAGCACAGTTGAGGATTTTCGTGAGTCAGACATGCTTAGTAGTGATATGCTGGTGAATTGTGTCGTGACGTGGATAACCAAGAAAACTGAGATAAACTTGATGCAATTCGTTTATCAACAAAGCTTCTCCCCACCTACAGTCACCGGGAAAGGCCGATTTATATCAATGGCCCCTAAAGTTATTCATTTGTTCATGCTTCCGCTATTGACCCCTCCGATGACCATGTGACCATACACCGCGGAGATATCTCAACACTTGGGTAGCCACGAGATCCAATTAGGGACAGGAAGGACGTCCCCGCAGCCGATCAGGTCCACGCGTCACCCCCCTCATCTAATCTTCCCGCAATAGCCGAACGCTAATGGGTTGCATCGTATTATGCTAGTAACATCACATCGAATCGGACAATCAGTGGAATGCTGTCGTAGACGTGTCACCTTCTCCCTCGCCTCCATAGGAGAAGAAAAGTTAAAGCAGTTGAATTGGTAATCGGACCTCGGCCCGCTATTTCCAGAGGCCTAGGCAACTAACTCTATCTCGGACCAATGGAGGGACAAAGAGCGAATCGGCATTTACCAACAAACTGTTATATAGATACGGGGTGCATCAGGACAGCTAACTGTAAGCCTCTAGACCAACCATATCCCAGCAAACAGTAGAACGCATCTACCATTCTTCCTTGCAATATCATATTCAAAGTCTGCATCAGCGACACTCATTGTCAACATGGCCACCTCAGACAAACCGGAAAGACATGATCCCGCCACGAATTATCTTGTTACTCGGGGGCCTTAAAGCATTAATGAGCAACTACGCGCCGCCGTAGCATCAACTCAAAAGGCTTTCCCGGCCTGGCGAGCCATTAGCATCACTACCAAGCAGTATATCATATTTAAATTTGTCGGTCTCATTCGGGCTAACTGGGACCGTTTGGCCGCAACTATCACTCTCAAACAAGGCAAAACTTTAAAGGATGTAAAGGGAGATGTCCTATGCGGCCTTTAGGTAGCCGAAACAGCCTATGAAATTACCACTTAGCTCACCGGAGAAGTTCTGGAGGTCGCTAGAGATATAAAGACCAGGAGTTATAGTGAGGCATTAGGCGTTGTCGTGGCCATATATTTTTTCAACCTTCCTGCCATAATATCTCTTTAGAGTATTCTGATTCTGATGGTTATGGGAAACTACGTTATTCTAAAGCTATGGGCGTATTAAATATAACCCACGATAGTCTAAAAGCTAATAACTTTATACTGGACGAACCTAGTGTCAAAACTATCAGTTTTATCGGCAGTAATGGAGCCGGATAGTATATTTATACTCATAGATCTATACTCGTAGATCTATAAATGAGAAGTATATATAGGCTAAACTTAATGTTAAAAACCATACAGTTTTGTTTATAGATGACGATAAGAATGCTACGCTAGATGCCATTATAGGTGCCGTATTCGAGACATTGCGAGCGATGAACTGCTACGACTTCTTAATATTAGCCGTGTGGTATGCTATGTCCAGGAGCTACCATTTCATCCCAGCCTAGAGCTCTGTGTAATAACGAGGAGCGAACTTCTCATAGAAATTACGAAATCCACTGCTTAGCAGCAGTGTAATCACTAGAAGATGTTTCTATCGCCTTAGCAGATTCTTAGAGGGTTGAGCCAAGCATGAAGCGGTAAGGAGTGTTTGGTGTGGATGAAGCAAGAGGATAATGGTAAGATTGAGGTATTGAAGCATAGTGGCATTTTCGCCTTGAACTAACTCTTTAACTAAACATATCTTATATTTCGTTCCTAAGCTCTTCGTTTCTCACTCCGCTTAAGATAAGGGGCCAAGAGCACCTCTTCCGCTGACTTGGACGTCTCCCAGATCCCTGCAGAGAGGCTTCACAATGTCGCCGCTCCTAGACTTGGCATCGACCCAATTGCCGTGAATCTGGTTTCGAACATATAAAGGGAGTTCAATGATAGCCATGGGACTAGTAAAATCCCTGGTATCGATGACAACTAAGTCACTCTTGCGCTCTTCAACGCGCTGGATCATAGCAATAACCCAGCCATCGCCCTCAGGGCTATCGCTACTCCTGGGGATGAAGATGGGCTCTTCAACAAGGCATTTCTGGCCGGGAAAGAAAATCTCCTTCTCCTTGGTTTTGTTGTTGACCTTGGCTAAACCATTCAGGCTGAGCGGCAATGGCAGCCCATTTCCTTCCTTCTCGGGAACGACAACGGGAAGGAAAATCGTGGTGTACCGACGGCCCATCAGGCGTTCATCGGTACGTGGGAACTCCGAAGGGAGGTCGAGGATCACCTCGGGGTCTGGTACACACCCGTAGGTAGGTTGGCTGGGATCGAGCGCCCAGCGCACAAAGTCGGCCGAAGGATCCGCGTTCGGTGTGAAGCCCCCGAACATTGGGAAAATGTTATTGTAGACCCGCGACGTCTCGATATATATCTTTCCGGCCTCCTCCCATGCCGAGGCGGCATGGATCAAGAAGGCGGGCCGACTCCACTGGTAGATGCGATGTTCACCAGGTTGCCAGCCGGCAGGCACCTTGTCCTTGCGACGGGGGATCAGCATGAAGGTGGCTGGGTGCTCCTCAGTCCAGACCCAGTGCTGGCCGCCCTTCTTCATGCCGTCGACGTCCACTTTGTACGGCCAGAAGAATAGGATGATGAAGTTGGTTGTGATAGCGCAGTCGTGGATTGGCCCACACCACGGACCATTTACCCACTGCTCCTCGAGGACTTCCCCAGCCTTAGAAAGGGAGTAGACAACAATATCCGTTGTGCCAAGCCCCTTAGCCTCATAGCCGTAGCCAACAAGCTCCTCGGAAAAGGGATCAATTTTCGGGTGTGCGGAATACGTCTTGCCGGGTGCTTTGAAGGGATCATATCCCCGTGTCTCCAGCGTATCAGGGTCCATGGCGTACGGAAGGGCATTCTCCTTTAGAGCAAGGAGGTGACCGCCCCACCAGAACAAGTTAGTGTTTGCTGTTGAATCGACGGCCGAGCGCACGCAAGGGTGGTGAGAATAGGGATTACGGTAAAGCCCAAACAGCCTACTGTTAGCCTTACGCTCGAGCTTGAGGCGTTCGGTGTCGACATATCGGATCTTCATCTCAACCTTGCCGTCCTTGATGCGGAATGCCGACACATTGCCGTCACCTTCCACTGGAGGATTCATGGGCGCTGTAGGATAGAAGGGGTCGATCATGATGCGGTAAAAAGTCCCGTCAATCTGCTCCGGAATCTCGCCATGGACAACCAGGTTGGCCATCTCGCCTTCAATATGACCTGGGTGGCCAATGTCGCTTGGCCCGAATGCTGGGGGCCATTCGGACTTCAGACCAAAGTAGTTGGGATTGGGCGGCGGAAGTGGAAAGGGGGGAGAGGGTCCGTCGGTCGCCATGGTTGGGAATATGGCACACTGGCAAAGGTGAGACAACTGCGAGGGATACTTTTGATGGTTGCTCTTGAATATGAATGTTTGCTGATCCCCGATGGTTTTTGGATGATCCTCCCCTATATATACATCTATCTACTTGTGTGCCAACGCCAATGTCGTGTGAGCCCTCGTGCATCGTACAAAATCGGCGCCTGGACCTGACGGCGCAAAAGATAATTAACGTCGTGGCGGGCTCGGGCCGTTCATAGGTACACTCCTGGGGACTGAGGGCGTCTGTCAATCCCCATGTCCCAAATCTCGGGGTATCCCGTTCGGCACCTGACCCCGGGATCTAGGATATCGTCGGAATGTCATCGGGAAGTCGGGCAAACCTCCAACGCTGTGAACCGACATTCCAGGGCTTCACAAACCATAAGTTTCTGATTTCAAAGCCGGCGGCACATCCTCCATTTGACTTGTCAGTATTGCGAAGATCCCTTGTTCGACGCATCAGCGCTGATTGTCTCAGCATTCAATAACGGACTGATGACTGATTAGTTAGGATAAGTGATGGAAAAAGATCATGACCTACAGTAAGTGTTCACTCATAAGGGCTGGGTTATAGAGTTGAAGAGAAAACCGAGCATTAATTTCTAATAATATTGTGCCTCGAATCCTTATTATTTCTTGTTCTATTTGTTCCATCTTGTTTCATTTTACTATGCTTTTTTTTGGTCGCAAAGGAGTACTAATCTGTAAATAAACAACCCTACTAAAACTGAAAATATTGCCTTTTTGGCTACCCATGGGTATCACCGATACTTTCTTTTCTATATAGGGCTTGGGCCAAAAGGAAGTCTTGGTACAACAGAAATTACCCATGGGTACCCAATTTTAAGCCCTAAACCCCGTGCACTATAGAAGAAACAAGAAACATACTATCTGAAGCAGTATACTAAACTTAATCGGTTATATATGCCAATCTATGGCCACATCAGATGGAGCTGAAGTTATAGAATCTGATGATTGATAACTAATTGGGGGGCTTACCAGAGTCTTTTAAAATAATCTTATCGCTAGGTTGAACGGGAGGAACGAAGAAGGGATTTTGTTAGCCCTACTGAGGTCGCCTGAAGATCACGCTGTGCCTTTGATGTCCATATTCTTAATGTATTTCTATTGACAGAATGCCACCTGAATTGTGAAGCGAACTATATTGTCCTCCACGCCAAATGCGTCTCCAACCCACATCAACCAGTGGCTCAGAAGACGCCATTGGAGTTCTTATGCTCAGAAAGGGGGGGAATTGGAGCCATGGAATCCCAATGCTCGGTAAACACGCCATCCTCATAGCGGAAGATCTCAATAACCTTAAGATCCCCCATTCCATTGCGCATCTTGACCAAGAGGTGAACAACAACATACTGGCCATCCACCAAGATGCGCTTATAGCCGAATAGTGGGCGCGTAGCCGGGTCCGCACACTCCCGCGCTGCAAACTCTAGGATGGAATCCTGGCCGGTGCCGACGGTGACATTATGCTGGATATAATCCTTTGCAACAAGGCGACGGGTCACGTCATAGTCGTGATAATTGAAGGTTGCCTCGAAGAGCTCAATGAGAGCCTTGGCTGCCTTGATTTGCTCGGGCGTCTGCTTTGGCTGGTCGGTCAACTGCTCCTTCCAGATCCTCTCAACATCAGCGAGAACGGCGGCATTGGACATGGCGGCAGAATGTTTATGTTTGAATGGTAATAATGAATAGGTCGTTGAGGACTCAGCAAGGACGAGAGGGATATAAGCGGCTTTGTGTGCTTGAGGTGAAACGGGGCAGATAATGGTAGTAGATTGTGATGGCGAGAAGTTCTGAGAATCCAACAAGAACACGACTTTTATATGACCGAGAAGTAAACTTCCATGCACACAAGTAACGGCCAAATGAAGGCCAAATACCATTGTCGCCTCGAAGAAACGTCGCAACATTAGCGAGTTGGGATAGTACTAGGCCCACGACCACCGTGCCGAGTGTGGTAGCGCCTGTCTGACTCTGGAGAAAACCCCGCATTTCCACCCCACATGTTGGTCGGCATGCCGACGATGCGAGGAATCCTGGGAGCGAGTCGGGCAATTTCACGCCGGTGCGGATTTGAAGCTCCCGGAACCATGGCCCCTCTTCGTCGATGCCAAAATGAGCGCCGCATTTGTGTCGGACCGTCCAGTACCACCCACCCCCTACTCGAATAGCCGCGTTAAAATGGTCGGCTTGTCTCCGCATTCATCGGCAAGCCGATGCTCCATGTGGGGAGGTGTGCGGCTCCGGACTGCGGAAACGTGGGGTACGCCCCACGGTCTGCAGAAAATGGGCCGTCCCGGGCAAAATAAGGAGGTCCGACGGTGCTTTGCAAAGGACCCGCTTGACAGGACGTGACACTCACGCCTAGCCGGTTTGCCAATCTGTCCACGACGAAAGTGCCTTGCGACATGGTCGAAGAAAGAGTAGCGGTTTTGGGGGTTCAACTCGCCCGCCTTAAATGAATGGACTTGGACAATAACAGTCACACATCAGACTACTTAGTCCCCTGAAGTACGCGTTGCTCAAGTTAGTGGCGGGTTTAGGAGTCAATACATAGGACGCAATAAGCCCAGGCGCAGTAGGGTAAAGTGAAGAGAGGACGGGGGGTTGCATATTGACCCAATGGAATCTAATCTATTCCCCCAAACGCTCGAAATACTTCACAAACAATCTCCGATATCTGAATTTGGATTCCTCTACCAGTGAACTTGGTCTTTACTAAATCAACCATGCCCAGGGTGAAACGGTGAGTGGTGCCTGGATCGGCGCATAATGGAACCGTTGATGACGGCGGAGACCCATCGCTTTCAGTATCGTTTTCACTGAGTTTCTTCGCAATGCCAATGGAAATCACAGGAATCGCCCCATCAAGGTTGACCCATCTTTGAGTTTCCAGAGACTCAAAACCGTCCACTTGCACCCAACGAGAATCATGTGCTGGATCGGGATCACTATGCAGCACCTGAGCTGGAGGCATGCTATAGTCAAGACTAGGGCTTACTGTCCGGAGAGTTCCCGCTTCGCAAAGGCCCCGATATGTCCATAGACAGAGCGCTGCTTGATAAGCCGCCACGACTAAGAAATCTTCCGGCTGAAGGTCGTCGAGCAGTCGGATGAAGCGTATGACCTGACCAGCGTGCCAGACGGCCTTTCTCCCGGCGCGACTACCTCTCCACTCCTGGAGAGTGCCGAAATGTTGGAAGGAGGTCTTCTGGTCACTATTGCGCAAGAGCATTTCCATCTTATCAAGCGGTGTGCTGGCTCTCATAGCAGTAAGCTCGAGCAGAATGGCTGCCGTGTTCGTCTGCTGCACGGCGCCGATGTCCCACATGGAACGGGTCTCGTCCATCAGCCGTAGAATGTGCCGGTCTTGGTTCATCACCGTCCCTGAGCCGCTTGGCAATCCCACCTCTACCCCTAGCGTACCTTCTAGAGCGGCACGACGTGTGTAATCGTCATGTATCATGTTCATAGTACTGTAGAGCACAACGCTGAATGCAAGGTTGCGGTCCTGGCCTGAGGGAAACTCCTGGAAAATCGACGGCCGTTGAAGGCAGTCATGGAGGGTGATGACCTTTTCAAGGCCTGTAGCAGCCTCTTTCTCGATCTGGAGCAGGTACAAGTCTCGCCACTCGACCGCGTTGGACGCATTCCATAGCTCCCTCGTGGCTGGGATCGGAGCGCAAATTTCGGTGAATGGCAACGCCGAGGTAATGCGCTTAAGGGCGGCTTCCTGCGCGCAGTGGATGAACAGGCTATAAACGAGCCTGTGGCAAACAATTAGTGGCTATTATCTGAGACGACGTCCCGGCTTGGGCCGAGATCTACCATCGTGGGTATACGTGCCGCTTGAACGATTCTTCTTCAGCCCATTTTCTCCATTTGGTGTCCAGAACTGTTATGGTGTCCCCCAATAAAGGAGCTTCCATGTCCTCGTAGGTTTCTTTTCTGAAGCGACGGACTTGCCGGACCATCTTGAGAACCCGTATTGTCAGCACTCATCAATGGCATTAATGATGACTGCCTTCAATGACTGCCTGTGAGCCGAGGCTACCTTTCGGTTCGGACTTACATTTACTAACAAACCAACAAAGGATCCGGCCATGTCACGGCGCCTCACATCGCCGCTCCATAAACCAGCATCAATTTGGAGAAAAAAAGCTTGCAAGTTCACCAACTGAGCGATTCGAAGCATAGTCCGATTGCACTATGAGCGTTTCCTGTCAGCCCATGCCATAGGGCTGGGAAAGAGGAGCACCGTCGTGATTGGCATTGCTCGCCATATAAACTAACCTCTCGATAAATCTGCAGGCGGACTACTTCCATAAGGGCCAGGCCGAACTTGCGAGCTTTTGGATTTGGTGATCGTACGGCGCCCGCAGCAACACACGCTGCTACCAACGTGACGTCACCGGACGACAGATTGACGGTTGGAATGTGAAGGAAAGGAAACGATCGAGCCTTGTGCATTCCTAGAAAGACCTTAAGGAACTTGTCCAAGATATTCAAAGAGGGAAAACACCCCTTAGGAGATGCAGCGCCGTCAGTTCTCTCTCGCGAAAGATTTCTGGCCATGAGTAGGATCTGATCCCGAGTGTATTCGGATAGCTGTTTCGTCAAGATGGTATCATCACAGAGACCAAGACTATCGTCGGCAGACAAACTTGCGTCCGGGTGGACGAGCAAGTTCATTTCTTCGGCAAGGAGGTAGTCGGTGGCGTCAGGGATCCAGGGTCTAAGTGATAGAGTGAAGGGGCGATTTACCTCAGAAGTCACTTTGGAAATGCTAATCGAACCGTTGTCAGGGAGGAGGGGCTTGGTTGCCGGACCGGATTTGTGGCCTTCGGGACCTGGTGCTTCAAAGTCCAGATCCAAGAAGGACCCCGAGCTCCGAGACTCATCATTGGGCGGGTTGATGGAGTTCCATATTTCCAGCAGGTCATTGGCCTGTAGCAATGTTGACACGCTCGGGGAGGCCAAAGGCAGAGAGTGGAAGTAGTTGGGTACGTTGGAATCAGCTGTTCCTTGGACCATATCCAACTCTGCTGAGAAATCCCACACCCGGGTCTCGAACGCTGCGCTCTGCTCCATTGTGGACTGATGAACTCTTGTTGTCTCAGCCAGACCTTCTGCTGGTCCCAAACCTATGGAAAACGGTGCCTCGCCGACGCTCTGAGACTGGGACTGGGACTGCAGCGACTGCAGCTCATTAGGCAGGGAATCTGACACCGGCAAGTGGACACGGTTGGGGAGGGACCGAATGCATTCAATCTCCTTCTTGTTGCATCGACGACATACTCTGTAATTGTCGCACTTGACCTTGGATACGGCGCATGCCTGACATGCTTGAGACGCCCGAGCCGATGCAGATAGGTAACGTCTCTTGTTGCGATGCGGGTATAAAAGATTCTGCTCAGCGTGTTGGTGGCCTGGGTTTCTGTATGCCCCATGTCAGTGCGCGATCTCTCAGAGAAGCTGAGTGTTCAGGCTGGCAGAGGGCAGTTCCTACGATGCGGGAGCAGATGCGAGCGCCTCATACTCATCCGAGGTGGAGGTTGACATGTCGTTCTCAAGAAAGGACTCTGGGAGACTTAAGATGATACGGTAATATCTAACGTTAGTTAGAACGAGCCGACGGCACTAAAGATTGGACCCATGGCCCGACTCCTAACGTTAGGCGGTGAATGCAGATGGGGTGGATCCACCAGGGAGGTCTAGCAAATTACGACGGGAAATGAAAGAAATAATCGTGGAGACATTGGGTGTTCTTATACCTATCTACTTAGACTTAGTATCCGTACAGTGGGGATGGGGGTGAGGAGAAAGAGTTGCCCCGCTTTCCCTCCACCTTCACCAAAATCAACTTTAACTTCAACGACCACTTGCGCAACCAAATCAGGTCATGATGGCTCCACGAGTGCATCATTCTCCTCGTACGAAAACGAGGATTGTTTGAAGATACAAGTTGGGCATATCCGCCCCCGGATCGCGCGGTGTGAATGGTCTCTCGACATGCGATTTATGATGTAGTACGGTGGTATTACGATTAACAAAGTGGAAAATGTTCAACCCAAGCGCGGCCGGCCGCGCAAGCTAGGAGACCGGGAAAGGAGACGACTATGTACTGAGAGTCATAGGTCGAGACCCTCATATCCAGATATGCGAATTGATCGAGGAAGCCGGATTGAGCTGTTGTAAGACGACCTTATTGACTTACCTTCGTAAGGAACGAATCATGCATTTCAAAAATAAACAGCCAGAAAACCCCTACGATTCGCTAGGCCATATATGCAATTATAAAATGACATTTGGGAGGCTGGTGCTTATGTTCATGCGAGGGATAGCCAGGGAAGATGTTTGCTGGATATCGCCGATGTCGGTATTTGGCATGCAGAAGGTGTGAAGGAATATGCCCAGTTTGAGGCAATCAGAGCTTGGCTTTCTGGGCTATATGGACATGCAGTGCAAAGTCCCAACTGTGAAACAAGAATGGGGAGGAAAGAATTAGGACGAGAATTTGGAGGCCTACTAAGAAATACTCAGCGAAATGTTATGTTTTTCTTAAGCAAAAAGATCAAGCAATAAGATCAAATACATAAAAGTGATAACCTACTATTTTATTCGAGTTAGTGACGTTATAAAATGAAATGAAATGGTTGAGGAAATATCTAAAAAAGAATTTGTCAATGGGGAGGCTTGAACTTTCGAGCTTTGAGTTTCTCTATTTGGCAAGCACCCCAAGGTTTATGATCTGTTGCATGGCGTCCGAGAAGAAGCAATGGCACGTTGTAGAGTTACTTGAGTCATCAGACTCAGACCCAGTTTCGATATTGCAGCAAATGATTTCTGGACCTAATGCATCTCAGCACACCATTCGTGCGAGCAAGACCACCAATACAAATCCGACTTCCTTTCCCAACTCCCATCTAGCTATTACTCAAATCCAACGAATGGGAACAGGACCTCCACCTAACCGGCTACTGCACAGCCCAAGAGCGTGAAGAGCGCTTGAGATCCAACATGGTGTTCGCCGTGCATCCCAAAGCTAGGGCACAGTCTGATTATCGGGGGCGGACTGCATCTCGCGTGTTTCAGGAGAGGGAGATGGAGGGGGCGAAAGACGACAGGTTATTGCGTTCCCTACAGGAATAACAGGATGCCTCCTCGTTTAAATCCCAACCAAATGATGAAATGCCGAACAAGATGACAACTCCCTCACCCCTAACCATGATAACGGAACGTCCCGACCTAGGCCTCATTCAACGAGATTCAACAGTATGGGTATGCACGGCGTTTATTCCCATTGATAAGAATACGATGTCCAGACAGCCCAGATACTCAGATCGGCATTACAGGTAGTAATTATACTCGGACTGGTACAGCTACTTCGGCCGACGGAAACGGGGAGACCTAAGCATTTGATTCAATCCCCAACGGGTCAACAAGAAGGAAAGGGCTTATTGAAGTTAAACTCAAAATTTGGACAAAGCCCGGTGGACCGGAAAGATAAATGGACAAATATGAAATCGGCGGGGATAGAACATCTGTACAAAGCTGACTGTTGTCCTACTTCATATATCTTACTACTGTACAATATAACTCCCTCAATCGCAATCTAAAAAGAGAATAGAAAAGGATTACTCAGCCCCATGAGCATAACATAATCATTCCCAATCTCCTCTTAAGAAAGCCCCTTCGGCAAGTACCCGTTCCTGACACTCACGCAAAAACCTCGCCTGTCGTCCGACCTCCTCTAATCTCCCTAGAACCCGGCTGTTACAATCCACGAAGCCATATACTTCATATTTGACCCCTGTCTCCTTAGACCAAACCTTGACCTCTTCACTTGCCTTCCTGAGATTGTGTCTCGGCATCGTCGGGAACAGGTGATGGACAGCCTGGAACTGCAAACCGCCGTGCATCCAGTCCAACCAAGCCGGACAATCGACATCCATAGTCGTGCGTAGCTGCTGCATTGCCCAGGGTTCGTTACGGCCGGGCGTGATGGTAGACATGGCGAAGTGCGAAAGAGTGAATTGGACGTGGAGAGGCATGGTGACCATGTGTGAGATCATGAGGAAGAGAAAGCGTTGGGTCCAGGTTGGGATGGTGCACCACATGATGAGGTAGCCGAACCAGAACCAGAAGAAGACCTGTCCAGACAGCTCGTAAAACCGGTGCCATCTGTTTGACTTTGGGCCTTTGTCCCTGAGGATGAATTCTAGGGACAAGACATAGAGATTGAAGCGCCCGAAGCAGAGTAGGGGATAGTACAGGTATTTCTGATACGGGACCACAGTTTGGGCGAATGCGTTGTAGGCCATGACTCGGTCGTGGTAGGTCGAGTACAGCGATTTGAAGAACTCGGTTGAGATGGCCATGAATGGGAGATGTTGAATACCTTCATCGTGAGCAGGGTCGTTGGTGATGACGTGGTGGATGTTGTGGGAGCGTTTCCACCAGCCCATCGATAGGCCACCAAGGTGATTTCCAACTGTCATACCGATGAGAGTGTCGATGTGGTAATTGTGCGTGATGCCCTTATGGCCTGCGTCGTGGGCAATGAAGACGAGTTGGTGCCAGAAAGCACCAAGAAAGACCGAGGAGGTGACATACCATCCCTTGTGGAGGAAGAAGAGCATGATGGCGAAGATGGCCGTTATTCTGGCAACGTCGCTGAGATATGCCCAGTAATTGCAGTTATAGAGACCTTGGCCATCTAGTTTGGTGATGAGGTTGCGGAATGAAACAGCTATTTCGTCAAGCTTTTCTTGGTCCATGGGCGGGGTCGAGTCAATTGATTCTGAGGTCAGTTCGGGAAGCTCAGGCTGCTTCGTGTCATTCTTAACATCAGTCTTCTCAGGAGAAGAAGATCCTGTGTCAGAGACTGACGAACGGGAAGAGATGGAGCCGGTTCGCACTCGGCGCCGAGTGAGATTTGGACCTAGGCGGTCGGCATCAAATACATCAGAGCAAACGCTGCTCAGGGTATCTGAATCGGTTCCATCATCGACGTCTATCTCTATCGTCTCACCAACTGGCCCTCTCTGGATCGGTGGAAGAACATTGTCCCATCTGTTGACGAGAACGCCAATTTGATATCGTAGCATTTGCGTCCTCACATCTTCAGGGTGGAATCTAATCAATTGAAACTTCCAATCAGTCTTGCGATAGTGTTTCGGGAGCACGCAGAGGAACTTACGCAACAATCTCATCGCTTGCATCTCTACCAACCATGTGTAAGATGCACTTGTCGCCTCCTGGATGATACTGCAGCCATGAGTCTAATTTCAAGACTTTTCTGTCGAGAATAACAATTGCATGGCCATCGTTGATCAGCCCATAGATGTCCTCAGGAGACATTACAGTCTGTTTCTTTGACGGCGCCATAGTGAGTGAATGTGCACGATAGCTTGGAGAAAGATTTATGCGAAAACAAGGACAAGAACTAAAGAAAGAAAGAAGAAGAAGGAGTTCACACGAGAACAGGATACATATATCAAGAATAATTTGGGCTTTCGAGCCGCTCATACAAGGAACAGGTTGTCCCCCTAATCCAAAGACTAGAAGGTGTTCGCTTCGTAGGAAGATCCCCGAACAGGGATGGTGTTCGCTGAGACTGCGCCCTAGAGAACCCTGCAGCGCAGCGCAGCGCAGCTTTCTTGCGCGGACCCCGAGACACCGAGAATATCAAGGCTTGACTTTTCTGGTGCTTCGATGACGATGAAAAACTTAGCGGTCTAGAAATCTCAAGCTTATACTCCGTATTGTGTTATCTGGCATTGTGCATAATGCCTCTTATTGTGTTAAAATTCACTGTATTACCTATGGGGCAACCCAATAATTACCTTTTTAAAGGTATAAACTCTATTAAATACTCCGTATATGTTTGTGCTTAGATGAGAGGTGAGCATTAGAGCTGTTAGATTGCTGGCTGGGAATGGGCTCCACTTTCGTTTATCACAACATTATTGATTATTCTCGCACATCAAACTCAGAAATCCAGCACGGAACTTTTTATCAAATTTTCCCGATATCATCACCCGTGACGCGTCAGTTTCACCCTTTCTCTGTGGGCATAGCCCCTTATATCCACTCTCCCCAAATACGCTTATCTGTTATCATACTGACGTGTGTACTCATCTCACAAAAATGTAAATAGCCGCCAAACCCTTTTGGAACAAAATGTACGGTAAGCTGGCCTCTTTGATATGGTATAGGGGCATATAAAAAAATAAGCATCGTTTCGAGATACAAGAGCTTAAGAACTCTACCATCTGCAGGCACTGCACATGCTAAATGTAGCCTGCTATGGTTGAAGTTGTCCGAGGTCAATCTTAGGCGTTGGATAAGTGTCACTCTAGCAGGGTTCAGGGGTCCTGTCAATCACAGCTCGCAACTCGCAACCCACAATTTCAACTCTTCAGCAGGACTCGGGATGGAGGATTTCGCATTTTTGTCCGTTCGGTTGAACTTCCAGCCGATTTCTCTTCATTTGTTTTTTTCGCCTCTGCGGCTGGCGAAGTCATTCGTGGGTTCCGGAGATTGTTATCAGGAGGAATGCTATTAGAAACCCTCCTTTGTAGACTCGTAGTGAATGCACACGGTAGGCTACTTAGCGAAAATAGCAGCCAGAAAAGATATACGCCCGGTATTCATATTCATTGCCCTTCAATATACTGGAGTGTAGCGTACAATGAAGACCGGGTGACCCGTGTGAGTCAGGACGGGCGACAAGAAAAGAGTTAGTTACGACACCAATACGAAACGAAGAGCGAGAAGTAGGTGGGAAAGGGGATTTGACATAAACGAGAAATGGAGGCTTAGCGATTCTTAAGAACGAAGCTAAACGAGATTGATAAATAAGGCTAGAAAATCCGTGGATCTCCTTTCCTTTTAGGGTTTAGACTAACGGTCTGAAAGTCTCAGACAAAAGTATGTATTTAAAGATGTAAACCCAAGAAGAACTCTTATCTTAATAATGTATGATTAGGTGTTAAAGAATATATTTTTACCTAATAGAGGGAGTTCTATACTACAAATAACAATAAACAAGAGTTACCTCCACGGTTTAGTTAAAATATATCAACCTTGCCCCGCATGTATTTACGGATATGTATTTTTTGTTGGGGGGCTATCCGTTCCGAAAAGTCCCCCAGTGGGGCATAGAGCGTGCTCAGCTAGGGTCTCAAAGCTAAATTCTCATGAGATTTGTTACTTACCGTAACAGAAATCTCTACATGCTAATACCCGACTATAAATACGTCATCACATAAGACTAAAGTCCTTTGCGATTCTCAATCTAAATTTGACCTTTTCCCTGTTACACATACATATTTATTAATAATGATGTCATTGAGAGATTTGGAAAGCCTGGGCTTGATGGAGCTGGAGGTTAAAGCAAAAGATTTTTTTTTTTCATAGACATTGATATGTGAATAATAACATTATAATAATGACTTTTAAAGGAGGCTACTTAAACAAAGCTCTTATTCGTTGAGCTGGCCACAAAAGATCAGCATTAAATTGTGGTTTCAACTGATGTCACTGTCACATCAACCTGCCCACAGCTCCTTTGGCATCTCCATGCATAAAGTAGTGAATAAACTGATAATTGATAGTCTGGCCAATTCATTTAAACTTTCCCTACACATCTTCATTGTGCTTGTCCCTCTCATTACAAAACTCGCTACAGAGAAACTTCTAAGTGATCTGTTTGGTAGGCCGAATTCATCGTCGGCACTCCATCCTAGCAACCTAACGTGCCTCGTCAGACTCGTTATTCGCGATCAGTCACCGCAACCGAATCTTGCCAATTTTCATCGTTCATCTACATTTCCCCCAGTTCATTATCTTCGCACGTTGGCCTCAAATGGTCGTCCTCACCCCATAGTAGGAAAACCGGGTCGAAGAAATTGAAGATGCCAACCGCGATGATCATTGTGGCGGCGTCGAGGCCAATAAAGAACCGCTCGTGAGTGATCAAGTATCCCTCCCAGCCCTGGATGAGCTCAATAGTACGGTAGATGCTTCGGACGAAGATCATAGTAAGGGAGATAAAGACGGAGGCCAATAGCCAGATATAACTCCTCGGGAGCGACCCGGGGTGTGCTGGTCTGATCTTCTGGCTCTCCAAGCATGGCGTCTTCACAAATACTCTCCTCATGAAGTCCAACACCAAGACGGTGAAGACTATCATGGCCGCCATCTGGAACACAATACCAGCGACCTGTTGACGTGTCTGTATCAGTCGTGGTTGCTCATCAAACTAGGATTGAGTAATCTCCTCCCAGACCCTTCCTCTCTCAAAAAGAACAGACGTAGACTCACCATGATGTTTGTTCCTGGCTTCGTGTCACCGTCAATTTTATCGGCCTCAGTGGATGCCATACCTCCTCCGACGGCCTGAATGACAAGGGCGATGATGTCACACGTCAGGAAGATAATGGCATACATTTTGGGGCTGAGAATGGAAGAGTGACGACCCAGCCGGTTGATGAGAGCGCCAAGTATAACATATAATCCTGCCGTGAAGAAAGTCGGAGCAATGATGAGCGTTGTGATCTGCATCAGAAAGGCGTCGCCGTTATACGGACATTCGCTTGACCACGTACGGCCAGCCCAGCCTATCAATTCGGCTACCGAAATAGAGTCAGCAAGATACGATTATCTAAATGCAACCAATCGCGTATGGTCTAGGAGTTAACATACTCATAGCCCCAACAGCAAAGGCGAGTGAGGACCATCTTCGTTTTCTGATGTATTGGATACCATGGCCGACAAGACTGAGAAAGAAGAGAGCACAGAAGGCAATTCCTACCCCTAAAGTCGGTACATATCCGTAAGATGTGTCAATACCGGGTATTAGGCCCTGGCAGCCTTTCTTCAGGGCTTCCATCTGGTCCTGGGTAAGCTGCCCCGGCGCTTCAGTAGTGTTTGTCATGTCTAAAAGGGGGTACTTAATAATGCTTGAAATGCGATGGAGACATGAGAGTGCTGTCAGTCAAATCATGCACGAGCCCACAAGATAGAATTAGATCACGCTCTCAAAAAATAAGCACCTGCCTGGAACTGGGGACTAGCAATGGCGCATATATACCGATGCGGTGCCCGCGGGGGCCGATTTGGTGAGGAGCTCGGCCGTTGGATGAGATGGGCCTCCCCATCACATACGCGTCTGTCCCGTCTGCCATGCTTCGTCATGAACAGCTGGAAGGCCCGGCATAACAAAGTGGATATGTGATGAAAAGATTTCGTCTTGCCGGTTACGGGCGCAGGCTTTGCACTTTGATGGTGCCAAGGATCCCAGCTAGTTAACGAAGAGGTCGTGGTTTCTCTTATTGTTTCTAAAGCCTCTACGTCTTGATTTCATTTTAGAAATTATCTTTAATATGACGCCTCTGACCTCTTAATTCCGTGTTCTACTGCCAAAGTTATGGGAACTTTGGTCCGCTTCAACACTTGCTTGACCACGATAAATGCAAATCCAGTCCGGCCGTCTGGCATCGGACTTATAGAGCAGCTAGTGGCCGAACCAGCGCCAAAATAAAATATGCCTAGTGAACCCGAGCCATCCGTGGTACTTAGAAGATCCCTTTCTGGGACCACGGCTTACGATAGGATAGTCCCACAAGAGGAAGTACAGGTCAAAGAGAGCGAGGTATAGGATGGGGAGTTGCATCCAGACTTGAACACGCAAAAGGGCCTTAGCGAAGGAATTATACTTGTGGGTGATTCTTATCTGGCCAGCGTCATGGGTGGCAAAGATAAGCTGGTGCCATATCGCACCCAGCCAGTTTGCGCTAAGGACATATAATTTAAAATGAAGCCACCCTGCAAGAAGTCATGTATATCGATAGCATTCCCTTGGAAATTCCTAACAGTTGCAACTGTCAAGGCCGTTATCGTATACTCTCTGATGCAATTCGCTGTACTTAACGACGATGTTAGCCATCGTGATCATTGTCAAACACGGAAGAGGGCACGAGAGACAAAATGATACGTGAGTCAGAACATCCGGCATAGGAGACTTCTTGTTAAAGCAGAAGATACCGCGTTGGAAGGGAGGGTTAGAGTTGGCCCAGGCTTGTGATCATGGCGCCGGAGGCCCTTGTGGAGGCTGGACGGTGAGACACGTATGCAATCTTGATTCCTGCAGACCGCGGTGTTATGTTCGCTTGGGGCTGGACACCCTTAGATTTACCTACCAGCCGGTTACGTGTGAATCCGTGCTTAATAGGAATCTAGTCCCTACAGTGATTGACTCACTCTTAGTTCATTCAGTTCACTCAGTTCACTCAGTTCACTCAGTTCACTCATTTCACTCATTTCACTCATTTCACTCATTTCACTCATTTCACTCATTTCACTCATTTCACTCATTTCACATCCATAAGTTAAATCTAACACGCGGAAAGAGTCGTACCTTGGGGTGGGGGCGTCAAACAACAACTCGCCGTAACAGTTGCAGTGCAGTTGTTTCGTCGCGTTTATGCAATTTTTGGTCACCTTTTTCAGAACGACAACCATCAAGATAACACCATCGTCAGGGAGTCAGCAGCCATAGGTATAGATCGGGAAAGCGGCGAGTGACCGCTTTCCATCCCTGATGTGTCGTTGCTGTCGTCCTCGTAAGAGAGGCACTTAATAGTAGAGCTACATCCATTAGTAACATTAATATTCTCTAGCTTAAGGAGTAAAATAGGTTTAAGATATCTACTTAAGAAGCGCCTAATAGCCTTCTTCAAACGTTCTTTGCCTATCATGCCATCGCTATACGTGAAAGCTCCATACAAAAGCGCAAAGCAGTTGTGGATATGCTTAGAGAGCTCGTCGTACATGAATGCATGATAGGCAACACCGAGACTAAAATATCTGTCTGGGTTGTTCATGTGGTTCCAGATACTGGGCATAATTTCCCGGAGCAGGGCGCTTTTGGCATTATTCCCCGCTGCTTGGGCACTTGTCTAGAGAGCCGTGGCAGCCGTTTAACAAGAAAGTGCCGTGTGATGAAGGTTAGCTAATACTTATTGCTTTTAGATCGTATTTAACCATATTATAACGACTCTTTTAAAAAAATAAAAAATCTTAGGCACCGGCCTAAAATTGGTTATGAAGACTGGACCGCCATAGGATGTCTTATTGGTGTGGCTCGGACCGGGAGATACTGCGGTGAATGGCGATTAGAAGATTCTGACTTCTAGATTACACGCTTAATAGTGTTACTCCAAACTCGATACCCAGATGCTTCCACCATCCTTTATAATGCCAAGCGCCGCCTTTCACGGAGCTAGAAGGATCTCTGTCCTAGATATCTCGCTTTGTTCATCTTTCCTCCTAACTTATGAGGATGAACGGAATCAGCCGTTCCACCCCCTTCGAACTTCTAAGCATGGGGTTTTATCTCATATGCAACAGCTGGTCCACACTCGGGTGCACACCTACGAAGTGTATGTCAATTAAAATACGCAAGAAGACTCATATCGTCCTGCATTGAGTTTGCTTTCCCACTGCGCTGGGTTGTATCCACGTTGAAGAAATGAGTTTCATACACAACCCTTCACTCCAACAAGGGTTAGTGCCCGGATCAGTATTGGATTATCCCTAACCCCGAGGTGGATGTGAGACAATCCTGATATGCGGGTTTCAAACATGATTAGGGATAGTGATCTCGGCGATCAAGTATTACGGCGACCAAGTTGATAAATTAGTAATCGGGGGCACGCTCATATCCGGTTTGAAGTGGGTAGGCACGTGTTCCATCTCTCTCGTTCCCGCGCTTTTGAAATTTCCAGTAGTCGGTGAACTTAGATAACAGTCAGCAAGGCTCGGCCTTATTATATGAGACCCCGAGCCGCCATGAACGCGGTCTAGACACACTTATGTAATCCCGGTAGTTGGGGAAACAGACTAGGTTTGGGCTGAGCAGCCTCTTTATCCAGTGTGCGTATCTTCGCCAGTACGGTATTATGCTCCACTACAGTTGGGATCCTAGTCTCCCACTGGCTTTCTTGACGTAGGGGACGCCGCCAAACGTTAAAGCTCTTTGGAACACTCTAGATAATGACTTATTGGGATTGTCGCCACTTCGTGTAGCTGGTTGCGGTATCGAGGGGAATTTTCAAAACTCCGCGAGCTATAGCATTTCAGGTGACAATTTTATCTATAAAACGTTTATTTCCTATTCACATATTCTCCTCTCATATCCAACTGATCAGTTATCACGCCATCAAATATCACATTGAACTCAATCATCTCTAAATTCAACCATATATTTCTCAAAATGAGCGTCACTGGAGGTTGCCATTGCGGTGCGATCCGCTACTCTGCTACCCGTAAGAGAACCATCGTAACAAGCCTTGGCTTTTCCTTTAAGACCAAAGACTTTGGTAGTATCGACCTTATAATTTATCTGCTAATACTTTACATTTCTCAGTTGAAAATGGAACCAAGGCCATTTGCCATTGCAACTCTTGCCAAAGGGTAATTACTCTTATTGGTCTCACTCATGAAACGTTTGAATGTCTGCTAACAATTATTCCTCCAGCGCACTACCAGCGCTTTCAGCTCGAATATAATTATCCCTCGCACTGCATTCACGGTGGCTAAGGGTAAGTCTCTGTGTGTAATCCAGGAAAACATTTATTTAACCTTAAGATTATAGGCGAGACCCGAACCTACCCTCACCTGGGCGACTCTGGCAAACTTTACCATCACAACTTCTGTGGTAACTGCGGCACCGAGGTCTTCGGTGCACCTGAGGCTGTACCTGATGTTGTCTCGATCAAGGCTGGAAGCCTGGACCCAGAGCACAGAAACATCGGACCAATGGCTGCAGAGGTTTACGTTGTCAACCGTACCAATTACGTCAAGGAACTTGAGGGTCTTACTCAGTACGACGGGATGCTGCCCATGTGAACTGTTCCATAAGGCGATCAAGATGTTTCAGTCCAAGGGAGAGGTGTTTGAGGAGTTACGGAGTAGGTAGAGAGCGTGACTGGTGACTGAATGAGACATTTCGGGAGTTGGAGTGGTAGAGGGAATGCATTAAATGGCCTGGAAAGGATTGTGCGGCAGATATAGTGAATAGATACATTGTAAACACTGACGTCGCAAATATTTCCCAGGGATGGATGTTCTACGCTCAGCAACTTAACTCGCTCAGTTAGATGTGTTGAAATGTCACTTGTGCTGCTTTCCGTTAATCGAGTTCTATTGAGGACCAAAGTTTATTTGACCGAATTCTGTGGAAGTTTGCAGAATGATGAACAACGTTAACAGCCACTGCATTTTGGATGAAACTTTACACTGAACCTTTGGGGCCCAAGTTGGCGTGTAGCACCTCAAGTCATTGTCAGTCAACGTCAGATGCGGCAACGGAATATACCCCAACATGGTCTTTTTCTGGCTGGGTCAGTTAATACTGCATTAGAGACTCCCCTGTATTTCCCCGAAACCTTCCCTGCGAAATGCCGCGTTCGAATAATCGCCCCTCGGGTTTGACAGGGCTAGATCATGCACAGCGTTGCTAATCCGAGTACCGAAACCCGAGCTGCCTAAGCCGCCTGAGATATCAATACATGACAAACTGCTCCGACGGTCTAAAGACTGACCGCTCGGCTACAGAGTTATTGATAAATAAAAACAAGCCCTGGGTATTAAAGTTTAGACCGTATCTCTGGAAGTGGAATCTATTTAAGAAAAGGGGAGACAGCAGGCGTCCGGATAGCGGCAGTACAGCTCGCGCAGAGTGGCTAGGTTAGATGCGTCTGCCTCTGCCGTCGTCTTGCGTCTATTGATGGAGATTGTAGTTGTATTGGCCTGGGAGACGGTGATGTCTACAAACCGCTTTTGCGTCATTTCCCAATCTTCCCACCTCTAGTAAGGGGGGTTGACTTAGACATAAGTCATCGTGATATATTACAGAGCTCTTGGCAGTTCTCTTTGCTAGAATTCAGAACTGCACCCTCTGGTCTGCATTATTAACAGGAGCTAACCACGACGGCCTCTCTGGCGAATAAAACTCCGCATCGATTTTCTCATTTAGTTGTGACACGTCCGACAATGTGCCCGCCTGAACAATTTTCATCCCTTGCAGTCCTGCGCCTGTTGCTGTTTTCCACATCACAGTTGCGCACTCCGGGCAAAAGAAGATTGACAATGTGAATCCCCACTGATGCTGCATTGCATATGATTTTGGTTCTCCTTTGGTGATAGAAAAGTTTGCCTCTGGGACTCCAACATTGACGGTATTAGTTCCTCCAGAGATTTTACGGCAAGGGCCGCAGTGACAAAGAGCCTAAATATTATGAGATGACTCTATACGTCAAGGGCAGATAGGATTCAACTCACTCTAACAGCTGGGCTGCCCTCATATGAGTAGGCGCATGCACCACACAGACAACCTCCGGTAGTCACAACCATTATGTCAGAAAAGGATCAATTGTTTTAAGAAAGCCTTGGTTACTGTTCAGAAGATTAGAGGTGAGCCGTTGCGTAATTATATAGCCAGAAATATTTTGATATACGGCAAGTATAGAGCGCGGGGTTCACAGTAGAAACTTACGTGATTTCCCCGTTGGCTGGCAGGTGGGTTGATCTTGCTTGCCGTGCCCTCTCAAGGGGGATGTAGCCGTTACATCTATCCGGTTGAGTTCATGTCAGCAACACCACCCAAATAGAGAGTAGTGTCTCGGTTTTCGGTTCTCGGCTCGGCCTCATCAATATCCGAAGATCTATGTTCCCATCGGCTATGCGGAACCTCCATGAGGTAACCAGCTCTACTAGTAAACCTACAACAGAAACATAAAACCGCCACGTCATCATAAGGCCACTCTTCGGTTATGAATATTATGATCAGTGAATTTACAACCACAACAATTTCTTACACAATATCACCCGCTGTGGTTCATCTTGGCATTTTTCTTGCGCCCACCACCCTGGAAATAGCTCTACACAGTACTATCGGCACATGATCCAAGTCAGTCACAAGGGACTATTTGAAATGCCAAGTCCAAATGCATATGCACTGGGCTATAGTATTGAACTGAGAAGTGTGCAGAACAGAAATATCTTGAGTAAAACTATAAGGGTCTATCTATCTGCAATAAACGAGTGCTACAGCATAAAGCGAATTGGCATAATTACTCAATTTGCACACACACCTTTCCAATGTGTTTCTGAGCCCCCTATTGTATGTGAGTAATGGGCTTTCGGGTTTTTCCTGTCATCGCGTTTTGACTTACCAAATACTCAAATGCCTCTTTGGCCTGCGCAAGGGAGAAGAGCTTAGAGTCTACAACAGGGTGAATGTTCTTGTTCTCGTAAGCAGCGACCATTTCCTCCATTTGAGCTTTCGAGCCAACGTAGATGGCACGAATGGTGCACATGCTTGTCAAAGCATCCAAGGCAGATGGGGGAGCTTCACCTGAGTTGCCCCCTAGGAAGCCGATTAAGGTGATAATACCCTCATACTTGATAGCTTTCAGACTTTGTGCAAAAGTCGAAAAGCCACCGACTTCTAGGATATGATCGACGCCAGACTCGTTGTGGGTCAACTTCCGTGCAATCAAGCCCCATTCGGGGTTCTCTTTGTAGTTGATGACATGGTCGGCGCCCAGTTCCTTGAGCTTCTCGGCCTTTTCCGAAGATGACGTGGTTGCAATTACCTTCGCACCACCCGCTTTTGCAAGCTTTCAGTGACGAGTTAGAAGGCCTCTCCGTACGATATCATAGGGATAGGCTTACCTGCAACGCGGAGATGCTGACTCCTCCCGTTCCCTGGACAAGCACAGTTTCTCCGGCTTTAAGTGGTCGAAGACCATAGAGGGCATTCCAGCTTGTCAGTGGTGCACCTGTAAGTGTGCTCGCCTCGGCAAAGCTGAGATTACCAGGGGCTCGCACCACGCCATTCTCGTTGAATACACCATACTCGCGCAAGGTACCATCAATCGTACCGCCCAAGCCTGTTGCTGCAACAACAGGGTCAACTGGTCCATACTGGTGACCCTGGTTGAACAGAGTGATGACGCGGTCACCCTTCTTCCATTTGCTAACTCTTGAGCCTACCTCAACCACCTCACCAGCACCATCAGACGCAGGCACGACGGGAAGCTTATATGGGAGGAGAAATGTACCCTGTCTTCATGTCAATGTTGTCTTTCCCTTTGCCGTGATAATGGCGTGCAGTATATCATACCTTTGGAATGGCGACGTCTCGATAATTCAGGGCAGCACTGTGCAGCTTGACGAGCACATCATTTTCCCCTACCTGGGGAACCGGGGCGTCAACAAAGACCATGCCATCAAGACCGTTCTTATCAGAACGGACGACCCATTGCTTCATGGTAGTAGTACTGGCCATTATGTCGTAATGGAAAGAGCAGAGTAGATTTATTGTAAGACTGTTTTTCGATAACTCAAGTAGGTGATAAATAGATGTGGTTGAGGAATTAGTGCATAAATAGTTAGAGGTAGCTTTGTAATATTTATGCTCTGTTGAACAAACGTTAAAGAGAAAGGAAGAAAGGACCCAGCCATGGTGTTTCTAAGCTGCTGATCAATCCATCACTGTCGTGAAATTAGCTTTATCACTGTTATTTTGACGCATGGCATTTTCTACTCGCCGTCGGAGGAATTATGTCAGTGTGCCCGCGCTTGTATTGCATCGGGTCTGCACGGGAAGTTTTTATGTCGGCTTTCATGTAATCCGAAACCTTATATGTAGAGGCGCAAGAATAAAGTCGTAACGGGACGCAGCGGAGGGAGACACAGGGAGCGACTACAAATAAAACAAAGAAGAGGGAAGAAGATGGAGGTTTGGGGGCAGAAGCGGTAACAAGACGATGAACCGCCATATGGGTAGACGGTATTAGAGAAGGCATCGGTCAAACTTGGCATTACCAAACACAAATAAAGAATTCCAGTCATCATCGGTTTTACTGCGAAGCAAAAACTCAAATCCCATCTTCTAACGGCCCGCAATTCTACAGCAACAATTACAAGCATAGGACTACACCGCATACTAAGACAAGGTTTTGTACTTCGTTCCAACTCGTTCGGACAATGACAATTATTGTATTCAGGCATCCACTCACTCAGAGCTGATATGAAAGACAAACAATATCATCTTCTTCAAACCGTCGAAAGCAACCTCTTTGGGCCGATAGCCCGCTTCGCCGTTTGTAGAATGGGTCACGTCCGTATCCTGGGCCGGATCTGGAGTCTACAATCGTCTCGTATCACTCTAAGGTGTTCTTCGTGGGTGTCGCTTGGTACAGACCTGGCGGAGAGCTGGTACTCACGCGGGTCAGACCCCGTGAGATCGTGCTTTTTCAGGGAGGGCAGAAGTCGCTTTTCGCAAATCGTCGACAGGCTGGATCGCCTGGCTATCGGCAAACATTCGTCCTTGGAAGCTGGAGGGAGGTAAATAACTATCCGATAAACCCATTCTATCCAGAGTCACTTTCTGGGGTTATAAAGCAGATGATTTGGAAGAATCTAGAGCCCCAGTGTAAACGCAAAGCAAGCATACCAGCACATAGGGGCAATGCAGCCACTATTTAATTGCAACATTATAGTGTATGCGGGGGGTCAAGCATTGGCAATCTGTATTCATGTTAGCTTGCATCCTGGTAGATTAATAAAATAACCAGTACTGGCTCGGCTTGACATTGAATATAGGTTAGGCTCTGAATATCTCAATTTCACTTCTCTCTATTCTCGTTAACTCATCTCTAGTAGATTAATGTAAGGGTTTAAAATTCTTATAGGCGACTTTAATAATAAATCTATTATATTTTAAATCCGTAAGTCTAAGATTAAAGATTTAAACAAAATAGATATTATTACCAAGGTATTTTTAAGATCACGACTCCAACCATAATCCCGAAACCTAAATCACAATCCCAGTAGTAATTATTTGAATAATGCCCTACGTATATATATATATATATATTTACTAGCACTTTTATAGAACCTAGTCCTCTCTACGAGAAGGGTAGCCTATCTGTATTACGGGCGGACATTTCTCTGTCCGATCACTTATCGTCCGTCTAGTCCTAATCTTATTATCGCCTAACTCTCAATCGGGCACAGGCTTGTCAGATGGCACGTGAACGGTGCTTAGCATCAGATTAGTAAATGCATACAACTTAACCTGTACCCACACAAACACAGGCTTGACAGGCACTATAAAATCAGTACGTTACCGCCTGAAGGGATCAAGTTACACGAGGTAAATGCCAAGCATTAATCAGGCCACTTAAAATGTGCAAAATGAAGAAGATTACGGTCTTGTAAAACATATTGGAATCGACAATATCTAGGCTGTATGCAGATTGAATAACTTGAGACATTTTGAAGACTTGTATCTATTTTGCAACTTATCAAACAATGATATTATGAGCAACAAGTAAAAGGTATCCAATAATTAAAATTATTATCCAATACGCTTCTATGATTGTGGTAAGGATGATAAGGAAGTAAAGTGCTCGAGAAACTTCCACCGAAGTAAGATCTCATACAAGACGTAAGAACTGGAATAGGAATTTCACAAATTAAAGCTCCCCTTCATATATACAAAGTTATAGCCAACGATATAATGCAGCGGGAAAATTTCAGTCAAGTTTCTCATAGACCACGAGACCAATTTGGCCTAGGGTAGGTTCGGAATCATAACGGGATGCTATGAGTTCTGTCGCTCGAGCTCCATCATTGCCCTCGATGAGGGCAATGAGCTGACCTTGAGTTGGTAGAAATTCCAGCTTCCAATACACTACCCGCGCCACTATAGCATGATTGAGCGTTGAGCCTTTGTCCGTGAAGTTCCCTGAGTTGAAAGGCAAACAATTGTTAACACCACGGACGTGATATGTTGTTCATCGCCGCAGCTTCACGAAGAGGAAGGGCACAATGCCACGATCTGCGAAGGTAGGTCAAAACGTGGCGATCGGTTCGGTACGAACATTTCTCTAGCTTGTTGGTCTACCTTTACTCAATGAGGTAACCCAGGGAAAGAACACCACCCTTAACTTGTCGTTTAGTGTCGTATTGGGATGGCTTCTCTCGCTCTCGCCTGGAGCGCCACGTCCGACTCAGGATCAGATAACCCTGAGCGGATACAGCAGAGGCCAGATGATCAGAAGATCTTTCCAAAGCCAATAGATGTCAGGCTGATGCCAACTCGTTTCGAAGATCTGTTGATAATTGCTTATGCGAAAGGCAGCTAGGATTCACCGCGACAAAACTATTGAAAGATCTCTCCAAAAGGGATAGCTGCCAAATACTTACATGGTCCAGAGCTGGAGAGATGCAGCTGAAATGCCTAGGTGCGATGTCTAACACAGGACTCGAAGGTAGAGTTGCTCACGGTCCATGGACGGAGCTGTTCCGGACCGTCGGGCGGTCCATACAGGCTATGAACCCTAGGGGACCCTTAACATTGGCCAGCATGCTAGAATCAATAGTCCTCCAATGAGTTAAGTTAGTGGCATAGCTAACGGTAGATCGGTAGGTGAAGCTTAATCAATTTTAGCTAGAACAAGTTATGCTGCCAGCGCATCCCCCTCAGCCTTGTGCTGTTGCACTTTGCCTTGGTCCCGGCTTCACGGGTGAGAACGAGCTCGGATAATCTGACTCACAGAGTGTCTCACAATGTAGGCCAACAAGCAATTTAGGTTTATCACTAAATGCTGTGCGCATTATGGTCAAGTCAAGCTGGCAGGCTTGTTGACCATGTAACTCTGGGGCTGAAGCTAGCTAGTCACGTCGTTGGTGAGCCTGGACTCGGCGATGCTTGTTTATGTTTACCAGCTCATGCATAAAGATTGCTGGGATATTACGCAGTAGCGTAGCAATAGTCAAAAAATTTATAAAATCAGTACTATAGAGGGTTAGAGTGAAGCTGAGCTGAAGCTAACCGGTTAGCATAACTCCCCGCAATAGCAACAGAAGAAAAGGCATGTGTAGGGTACTTGATTCGGGTTTTAATCGTGCTGTTATGGATATCTGATGGTCCTATTGCAGGAAATCCTGTTGTTGTTGGCACCAAATGCTGCCGTGCCTATCAAACACACAAGGCCAGCAATTGTGGAAGTGCCTGCATAATTTATCTATGGAATTATGCATGCCATATTGAAGGTGGCGACGAATGGCATTGGTTTAAAAACGACCTTCCGTAAGCCAATAGAGGTGAATCTAGAGATCGCCGACTGTGCCTGGAAATCAATGTAAGATGCCAAAGCTTACCCCCCTACCTGAACAGCTACACCGTTTTGCAGCACCTCCGTTTCCCCACACTGGAGAATCTTGCCGTGCATAAAACAGATTCCGACCCAAGAGAGCGGACCTGGTGGAGAGTGGCCTTTGGTATGATTGGCGAGAGAGGCGAAGCTATCAAAAAGCTGCAGCTCTAGGTAATGGGGAAGGCTGGGAAGCGACTGTTGACAAATTTGGTATAGAGGAGAAAGGAGAGCCAAGCCACGCCGGACTATCGGCGTCCTTAATTTGGACGTGATCCATTTTAGCTTTATGCTTGTTGAGGGAGTGTAGGCTAAGATGACCTGTGGCAATACTACCAACGGGCGTATTCCCTAGAGACAGCTGAGGCTGATGAAGAGTTGTGCATCTGAGTGGATAACTTGCATGGAGACTTTTGTTGTGATTAGTCAACTTTAGGACAACACCCCGATTAGATCTAGGAGTCCCACATGTGAGCAATGATCTAATGGTGCAGCCGCAATTTCCACATGTCGCCAGGTTTAATCCCCTGCAATAAACCCGGGGAAGAGGAGATCATTCACCCATGGGCAGCCATTTGCCACTGAACCTTTTTCTTTGTGTATTTTCCATTTTTCGATAATTGCTTTTGAAGTTGGATGTCACTTGACCAGCGAATTTCCGACGTGGCGTTGAGCCTTATTCCTGTTTGGCAAAGTCCTTTGTTTTTCTCGTAACCCCCTTTATGCGCCTGGCGTGGGCTGTCAGAGCCAGACTGCCTGGTAAGCTTGCACCCGTTTCACAACGTCCCGGTATCTTAACGCCATGTTCCCCATGACAGAATAACTAGAAACAGGGGTTTTATACTATTGATACGTAGACCGGAGCCAATGGAAAAAGCGTTGTGTTCTTCCGCGAGAAGCTTTGTAGTGTAAACTGGTACATAATTGTCTCAGATGAACCACGCTTGTATCTAAGTATCTAAGCGTCTTTGCGGTACGCGACCATTAAGATGCAAGTGTGTGTATCTACTCTCCTGTTGAACCAATTGGCTGTTGAGGGACTGAAGATGGCGGATGTGGATTCGGAGCTAGCGTGCAAGTAGTCAGGGGCCAGGGCCAGGGGTAATGAACTAGAAAGAAAAGAAAAAGAAAAAAAAGATGAAAGAAACCGAGCACTTGGTACTGGGTCAGAAGTCCGTGCTGAATCAATAATCGGTGACTACTCGGTACTTTGGACGTGTATGGACCGCAAAAGAAATCTGGGGTACTTGGCAACGGTTGTGAGTTTGACAGTCTTGGGAATGCGTGCCGAACAAAGGCCAAGACATTGAGTTGCAGGACAGTTCCAAAAACATGCCGTATCTCAATGCAATCAGCAAGGCAATAGCTGGCAATTAAGCCCAACGGAAATTACAAGCATAAACTTAACTGGGTTCTAAATTTATGCTTGTTGACCGATGGCTTTGCTGGAAGTGAGCAGTGACATCGCACTACGCCACTCGCCTCTAGCCCGACACCCGAAGCTCATACCGATAGCCCCGGAAGTCGCCTGCAGGCATCGGATCTCCCGTATCTGGGTCAGAGTCCCCAGAAATGACACAGGAGTTGGAAGCTAGATCATAATGACCTTCGAGACCCTGTGGCTGAGCGATAGTTCCCTCATTGAGGACGTTCAGCTCCGCCATCTCCTGAATCTATCGAATTTCATGGCGTCCTCGGACTGTCGGACGCTCGAGAAGCTGAAGTAATGTCGGGTCTAGACTCTGACGGTCGAGAAAAGCTCACAAAGATGCTCTTTTATCATCATGCAAGAGCTGGAGCTACTCGTCAAGTGGCGTCTATCGACTGATCTGGTTCGGGGTCATGACAATCTCCTACTGACGATGTAGTAAATCCCCTTTCCCACTCGCCTCGATCCAACTCATTTGAAGCTCTATAAAGACAAGCGATTTCAACCAAGTTCCTCTCGTTCACCATCACAACCATTCATTCATTCCTTCTTCCCCCTCTCTTCTCTTCTCAACTGTGGACCCTACTTCGGGTTATCACTCACAATGTTGCTGAAGAATATCTTTCTGCTCGCCTTTGGCGCAGCTTCTGCTGCTGCTGCTGCTGCTCCAGGAAGCGATGAATCGCAGACCTTGAGCAAGCGCGTCAACAGATGCCCAGACGGCTCCACGTACAAATATAATATCTTTACCTGGTGGTGCGACTGCGATGATGCCAACGCCTACTTTTCATCAGGCTACAACAAATGCCTCTGCAAAACTGGGTACGAGACGTACAACAGCAAATGTGTCGTCAAGTGCCCTGCCTCCTCTACTCGCCAAACAGATGGTACTTGCAAGTGTGACAGCTCTAGCAAGGAGATCGTCAACAACCAATGCATCAACAAGTGCCCTGCTACCGCTACCCGCCAAACAGATGGTACATGCAAATGTCCTGGCAACAAGGAGATCTTCAACAACGCCTGCGCCGACAAGTGCCCTGCTACCTCTACTCGTCAAACGGATGGTACATGCAAGTGTCCTGGCAACAAGGAGATCTCCAACAACGCCTGTGTCGACCCCTGCGTGACCGGAGCCACCCGACAGGGCGGTTCTTGTGCCTGCACCGATACAAACGCTGAGATCTCGGGCAACAAGTGCTCCTGCAAGGCTGGTTTCGAGACTGTCGGAACTGTCTGCAAGGCAAAGTGCGGTACCAACGAGGAACGGGTCAACAACGACTGCACCTGCAAGTCCGGCTTCGACAAGGTTGGCGATTCTTGCTTGGCTGCCTGCGGGACCAACGAGGAGCGTGGCACCGATAAGAAGTGTGGCTGCAAGACCGGCTTTGAGACCGTCGACGACGCCTGTGTAGCCAAGTGCGGCACCAACGAGGAGCGCAAGACCGACGGCGATAAGAAGTGTGCCTGCAAGTCCGGGTTCGAGAACGTCGATGATACTTGTGTTGCCCAATGCGGCGCCAACGAGGAGCGTGAGACCACCGGCGACAAGAAGTGTGCTTGCAAGAGCGGCTTTGAGACTGTCGGAAGTGTCTGCAAGCCCAAGTGCGGTGACAACGAGGAACGATCCAACGGCGACTGTACTTGCAAGTCTGGCTTCGAGACCGTTGACAACGCCTGTGTTGCTGAGTGCGGCACCAACGAGGAGCGTCAGACTGACGGCGACAAGAAGTGTGTCTGCAAGTCCGGCTTTGAGAACGTTGATAACACCTGCGTTGCCCAATGTGGCGAAAACGAAGAGCGCGCTACCGACGGCGACAAGAAGTGCGGCTGCAAATCAGGCTTTGAGACTGTTGACGATAAATGTGTTGCTGAGTGCGGTCTTAACGAAGAGCGAGCCACCGACGGCGATAAGAAGTGCGGTTGCAAGACTGGCTTCGAGACTGTCGATAATGCTTGTGTAGCCAAGTGTGGCACCAACGAGGAACGGGCCACCGACGGCGACAAGAAATGCGGCTGCAAGTCTGGCTTTGAGACTGTTGATGACGCCTGCGTTGCTGAGTGTGGTCTCAACGAAATCCGCGCAACCGACGGTGACAAGAAGTGTGGCTGCAAGGCCGGCTTCGAGACCGTTGATGACGTCTGTGTCGCCGAGTGCGGTGCCAATGAAGAGCGAGCCACTGACGGAGACAAGAAGTGTGGTTGCAAGACCGGCTTTGAAACCGTTGACGACAAGTGCGTTGCCAAGTGTGGTGAGAACGAGATCCGGGCTACCGATGGCGACAAGAAATGTGGTTGCAAGACCGGTTTCGAGACTGTTGACGACAAGTGTGTCGCCGAGTGCGGTGCCAACGAGGAGCGAGGTCTCGACAAGACTTGTGGCTGCAAGGCCCATTTCGAATCTGTCGATAACGCCTGTGTCGCCGAGTGCGGAGCCAACGAAGAGCGAGCCACTGATGGTGATAAGAAGTGCGGCTGCAAGTCCGGCTTTGAAACCGTCGATGACAAGTGTGTCGCTGAGTGTGGTGCCAACGAGGAACGCGGTACCGACAAGACCTGCGGTTGCAAATCTGGCTTCGAATCTGTCGACGATGTGTGTGTTGCTGTATGTGGCGATAATGAGATCCGCGCTACCGACGGCGACAAGAAGTGTGGTTGCAAGGCCAACTTTGAATCTGTCGATGATAAGTGCGTTGCCGAATGCGGCGCCAACGAGGAACGCGGTGCCGATAAGAAGTGCGGTTGTAAGACTGGCTTTGAGACCGTTGACGATGTGTGTGTCGCTGTTTGTGGTGATAACGAAGTCCGCGCTACAGACGGTGACAAGAAGTGTGGTTGCAAGGCCAACTTCGACTTGGTTGACGACAAGTGTGTTGCTGCTTGTGGTGATAACGAAGTCCGCGCTACAGACGGTGACAAGAAGTGTGGTTGCAAGGCCAACTTTGAATCTGTCGATGATAAGTGCGTTGCCGAATGCGGCGCCAACGAGGAACGCGGTCTTGACAAAAAGTGCGGTTGCAAGAGCGGCTTTGATTCTGTCGATGACAAGTGTGTCGCTGCCTGTGGCGACAACGAGGAGCGTGGCACGGATAAGAAGTGTTCTTGCAAGGCCAACTTCGACTCGGTTGACGACAAGTGTGTTCCTTCTTGCGGCGACAATGAGGAGCGTGGTACCGACAAGAAGTGTGCCTGTAAGAGCGGCTTTGACTCTGTCGACGACAAGTGTGTAGCCAAGTGCGGTGACAATGAGGAGCGCGGTACAGATAAGAAGTGCGCTTGCAAGAGCGGCTTCGACTCTGTCGACGATGCCTGTGTTGCTACCTGTGGCGACAACGAGGAGCGCGGCACCGACAAGAAGTGCGCCTGCAAGACCGGCTTCGAGACTGTCGACAAGAAGTGCGTCGCCAAGTGCGGCGATAACTCCGAGCGCGACCTCGAAGGTAAGTGTGCTTGCAAGACGGGCTTCGACAAGGTCAACGACTCGTGCAAGGCCAAGTGCACCAACGGCGCCACTCGCGGTACCGACGGCGACTGTGTCTGCACAAAGCCCAACCAGGTCCTCTCCGGCAACGCCTGCGCCTGCAAGCCCGGCTACAAGAAGGGCCTCACCGGCTGCTGGAAGGACTGCGGTGCCCACGCGTACCCCAAGAAGGACGTCTGCACGTGCTACAAGACCGGCCAGACCTTCAACGCGGACAAGACCTGCACGTGCCCTACCGACACTCGCTGGAACGGCAAGATGTGCGCCTCCAACTGTGGCTCCGACGCGTCCTGGAGCAACGCCGCCAAGGCCTGCATCTGCCACAAGGACGGCCAGGACTTCAACAAGGACAAGACCTGCACATGCCCCAACAACGGTGTCTGGTCCGACGGGTCTTGCCATCAGGACTGCGGCAAGCTCGCCTCTTGGTACCCCAAGTCTCAGACCTGCGTGTGCCCCAAGAAGGGCCAAGTCTTCAACAAGGTCACCCTTGGCTGCGGCTGCCCCTCGGGCAAGATCTGGAGCGGAAAGGAGTGCATCGTCGACTGCGGCGACTACGCCTCCTGGAACAGCAAGTCCCAGTCTTGCATCTGCGACAAGAAGGGCCAACTCTTCAACGAGGAGGACAAGTCTTGCGCCTGCCCTGACGGCAAGGTCTGGTCCAAGAACCAGTGCGTCGTCGACTGTGGCAGCGCCGCTTCTTACGACTCTCGCTCCAAACTGTGTGTCTGCACCAACACCCAGATGGTCTGGGCCAACAAGTTGTGCAGCTGCCCTACTGGTAAGAAGCAGAGCGGAAACAACTGTGTTCGCTCTCGATACTAGGAGATGGTGGAGTGAGGCTGCAGTCGGACACGGATCCGAACTGAATCATGACGATTGATCATTCTTCTTCTACAACAACATTCATGTTTGTACCTTTTTGTTTTACATATGTATCTTAGCCTATGCATTCATTCTCTCTAATTCAAATTAATTGTGCATGCTCTCTCGCATCTTACTCTATTGCTCTGGTGATCCATTGATTTCCGTGACACGTAGATTTGTGACATTAACTATATTCCGAATGATGACAATCACTCAAACGTATTCCGCATAACTTACGAGATTCCGATATAAATTAATTGAATCAAGACTTTGCATCGTTCAGATTCCTTTCAATTGGTTCGATGCCTACAGTCAGGGCGTATTCCGGAATCATCAGAGTCAAGGGCCACAGACGCCGGTCCGCCGCAGATAATCGACCTACTTCTCGTGAAGCCGCTTGTAGACAGCTTCGAGCCTTTGGTGGTCAGACAGAAATTGGTGAACGGGCTAAAGAGTAGCAAAATAGGCCTGAGATGGTCCGTCTGCAACTTCTTATCGCTAACTGTAAACCTGCATGACTTATGGCATAGCCTATTGCATATCTGCTAATTCGACAGTTGGATGTCCGATAATCCCAAGGCCCTGGTAACAAAAGACGAATGACCAGCTTCGACTACTATTGGGGTAATAATCTAACACGAGATCTCGCATGTTATATCCGTTTCAAGCAGGTGTCAGCATTGAGTTTTGTTACTGAAAGTAGTAGTTCCGCGTCAAGTTAATTGTGTCGATAGAACAGGTCTGGTTTCTCTATTTGTTACCAACCCAGACGTCTAAATACACCATTTCCGACATCCTCTATCCATTTATAATTATTGCGCGAGTTCTGAGAGACAAGTAACGTAGATAATACGCTTCTCTTGCGTTTTAAAGAGATCAAACAGCAGCACACAGCTACACTCCAACATTGGTCACCCACATGCTGACTGCATACGAAGTGTGTCAGCTCGCCAGCATCAGGCTACCAGACACCAATCATACAAATATTCGCTATGAGGCACAGCTCCACTAAGAGTCAGGCGAGGCAAAGCTACTACCACGCTCGTAAGCCCAGTGACCCAGCCTAGAAACATGAGCCATTTAATACCAACTCAGCGCCTCTCGTTACTTCGCCAATTGTTCCATGACTACTCAGTATTATATGCACCATGGTTGCCCAAATCTCAAATGGACAGCTGGAGACGCAGCTCAAGAGCGACGATCGCGATGTTGCGGATCTTTGGAAGGAAGCATTGAAGAGCTACCAAAGCATCGTCGGATTTGACCTCGATCGCAAATTCGACAATGCCCAATCTATGCTCGACTTCGGAACTGACCAGATGAACAATTTCCACAAGTTCAGACATGACAAAGGCAAAGTTGACCGTCTGAGGACTCTCTTCTCAGCCAACCTGGACTTGATAGAGAAAGGCTCCAATCAAATCATAGCCGCCGCAGCACCCGCATTTCCACCCGCAGCAGCCATTGGAACAGCCCTGACCTACATGCTTCAAGCCTGTCGATCCGTCTCAGCTGACTATGATATAATCATTGTCTTCTTTGAGGACATGAACAGCTTCCTCACCAGAATCACCATCTTGGAGACGAGGCTCCCACAGCACAAGGCCTACCAGAATTGCTTGATGGAGGTCTTCACCTCATTTCTCACTTTGTGCGGATTTGCACACAAGTATATCGAGCTGGGCCGTTTCAAGAAATGGATCTCCAATTTGTTCAAAGGCGACGATGGAGAACTTGGTGGAGCACGGGCGGGCTTGAATAAGCGACTTGACCATCTTCAGCAAGCAACTGAGTTTGCCATCCTCGGTAACACCGAAGAGACACTCGCCATGGCGTCGCAGCTCGACGAGAACCAGAAATCACATGCCGAGATGCTGGAGAGGGTTGGCCACACTATCGATACCATCCATGAAAATACAGAGAGTATCCGTGGCGATATCGCAAAGCTCTTAACGCTGTTTGATGCACAGAAGAAGGACAGGTCAACGGAGAAGCCCCAAGCCAACAAGCCGCCTTCTGCCAATAGTGTTCGAAACTCCATGCCGGCAGTGTTTGACGACAAACACGAATATCAGACTCTGAGAGAAACACTACTACCTGATTCATGTGGTTGGGTCTTTGCGGAGCCCGAATGGGAGAAATGGTTGAAGATGCCTGATGGTACTCGGCCGATCCTCGCCATTACAGCAGATCCTGGCACCGGAAAGAGTCATATAGCGGCTGCGATACATGACAAGCTTTCACAAAAGGCCAAGGAGGATGATGCTGAACACGTCTGCGTTGGCCACTTCTACTTCCGTGAGCAAGTGGAAACTTTTGCTATTTTTATCTGTGGTGTCATCACAATCATCAACCAAATTTCCGAGACCAACTTTGCCGCCTGCGAGAAGTTCAATACGCAAATTGGCAGAGATGATATTGACATCGACACTGCGAAGTGGCAAGACCTTGTCACTCATCTCCTCGGGTCAGTGTTTGGTCAAGAGTCCAAGTTCCATCTGTTTATTGTCCTGGATGGATTGGATGAGATGCTCGATTGGTGGGCGTTTAAGGAGTTTGTATCCATGTTCCTCATGGAGAAGAAACTCAAGATCTCGCTCGTTGTGACATCTAGGCCTGATCGGCTTGACGACCTACCTCCGGACACCAATTTGGTTCGGATACAAGCAACCAAGAAGAAGCAGAGTCAGGACCTCAGGGCTTTGGTTTGGAACAGAATCAACTCACTTGATCATCTGAAAGGGTTTAGTCGTTATGTCAAGCAGCGAGTTGCTGACAAGATTGAAGAAATTTCCCCCAGTATGTACTATTGCTTGATATTTCTTTCACAGTCAACTAACAAGCTTCACCAGATATGCTGTACGCCGAGCATCTGCTCGTTCGTCTGAATGACTTGGGTCGTGAAGGCTCCGTCCTTCGAACACTGGAGCAAGACATGCCCATTGACCTTCACGGAATCTACGAGGTCCTGCTTGCAGAATGTCAGCGCCGCATGCCCACCAAGCATCAAGAAGTTTCTGCCTCACTTCTCCACTGGATTGCCTTTTCCAAAAGACTGTTGACTCTCGCTGAGGTTGAATCATTGGTCAAGAACCTCGCACAAGACAGCGAGTTCGATATTGAGGAGATTCCTGAGCTATTTAGTAGGTTTCTCACAGTCGGAGGCCCTGGTTATGACAGCGAGGCCCTAGCCAAGATTCAGGCTGGCGATGCAACTGCGGTGCAAGACCTGAAGCTCCATGACGATCAAGGTCACGACAGTGTTTATGATGATGGACCACTCCCTGTCGCTTTCAAAGAACGCTCCATGAGACACTATTTCACCAAGAGCTCCCAAAGTACCTCTACCCTCAAATGGACGCCTTCCGAAGCCCACATGAGAATACTTATTACCAGCGCCAAGCTTCTGCGGTCTCCTCGCTCGACGGTAGATGAGAGTTTGCTGAAGTATTGTGCCTTTTTCTTTATAGCCCATTGGATACTCATAGAGATGGAAAACCACAGCTCTGAGGAGCAAACTGAGGTACTCGAGGTTGTTGCAGAGACTTTGTCTGACAAAACCGGCCTTGCTGAGATGTTGGGGAAAAGCGGTATGTCATACTCGAACTTAACTACTTCTTCTGTTGTCAACGAAAAGACTACCCAATGGTCAACACTACTTAACAGTCCGGAGATCAAGGCGAATCTTAGCGAGTTTGCAATCGAATGGTGGCAACGTGCTGGACAAGACCCAGCAAATTGCCGCCTCGGTATAGCTAAGGGTTATCTACGAGAACTGTACAAGGCCAAGGACTCGAACGCAGCTGTCGAATGGTGGGAACGCCTCCGAGGTATCTTGAGATTTGTAAGAACTCCCTTCTGGTCTACTCGATGTAAGGCACAACCCGATTAATGAAGGCTAACAACACTCCCATAACTAGGCGGGTGCAGAACGACTTCTTATGGATCAAGCTGCTATCAACTTTCCTGAGTTTTCCAAGCCCGGCGATGAATACGACGAGACTAAAGCTAGTCTGGGCATAATAGGTCTCTTTGGTGAAGAAATCAAGCCTGACGCTGCGGGACACCGTGCTGTTGCAACCATCCTCTTTAAGAATGGTCTCAACGTCCCAGCAGAGACGACATGTAGGCAAGCTTTAGACCTCTGCACAGCAAGTGATGAGGAGTGGTACAGAGCCTCTTGTGTTCTCACCGACATACTTCTGGAACGAAAGAAGAAGAAAGAAGCCTACAAAGTCTCTAATAATGCCGCCGATGAGCTAAGAGCAAATAAAGTGCCGGGGCCGCTCAAGCGAATTGTTTATACAACTCATGCCAGGGTCCAGCGCAAGTTGGGTCTCTTGGGTCCTGCCCTCGAATCATACGCACAGGCCAAAGCAAGTGATCCCGACGGAATCACTCCTGGCGAAGATCTTGTTGGCGAGCTCAAGGTCGTTGACAGAAAGGAGGACAAGACAGAGTACATCCAGATGCTGAAACGTTGGAGTCTTCTTGAGAGGATAACATGGCTTGCGTCAGACTATCTTGACGAGGGGGAGGAAAGGCATGCGAATTTCTGCGACATTGCTTCCAAGACTGGGGAAAAGGAGTTCATTGTCCAGTTCTACGAAGAGGCTACCAGCTTCCTTGATAACATTGATGCCGCACCGCCTTTGCGCCTTGATCTTGCTCTTGTATACCTGGAGGTCTGTCGAGATCCCGAAAAGACGCTTGAAATACTCGATCAGATATTCGACGGTCATGCCACAGGGTATCGATATCCTGTCGTGGGTGGCACCGCACTCTGGATGATACCTCGGGCTCTTGACTGCATGGCAAATGTTCAGGTTGAGTTGTTCCGCAGATCTCGAGATCCCGTATACAAAGGCGAGCGAATTGCTTCAATGGCCGGCATCATGCAACGACCCTTCGTTTTGGATGTACCGCGGACTTCTGCGTCTTTCACCAGTTCGCAGCGCATTGCACTGGCTTACATGTACATGGTGATGGGGCCGGCGTCAAAGTTCCAAGAGATAACCCAGTCGTTACTAGATGACTGTTTCGTCGGTCTGGCCGACTCGGTCGGGTGGAATGACTCACCCTATCTTTGGACTCTTGCAAAGACCCTGGCGTTGATGAGCAAGGCACTCAGGAACGATGATAAGCTGCGCCGATATGCTCGAATTGTCGGCTCTGCTTTGTTCTCGCAGTTGACCAAGGACGAAAAGGATCAGGATGAAAAGGATCATCAAGATCAACCAGTCACCAATGGATCAGGGAGTGGTAAGGAGGATGCTACAGAAGAATTAAGGAGCGGAGATAGGCAGGGATGTCAAAACCAAACTCCAAATGACGGAGATGAACTCGAGATCGACACAAGTGACGACGAAGACAAGCTTGGACCCATGCCAGATAACGAAGGGGACCTGGTTGATTTTGGAGAAAACTCCTACATCTGTGGAGGCTTCTGCTATCCCGCCCGCAAATTCCGATGGTGGGGGAACCGCTCAGCCTATCTGTACGTGACGCATGAGACGGGCATGATATGCGAGGAGTGCCAAGCCGAATACGACGCCATCCAGCGCGGCGAAAAGAGCTTCAGAGGTCGTTACTTTTGGGGCATCGGGCACGACAAGCTCAAGCTTCCTGTTGAGGGCTGGAAGGGTGTCAAGGATGGAGTCTTGAGGATCGAGGGTGAGGAACTAATTGCGGTAGATGCCTTTTTTGAGAAGCTACAGACTGAGGTATGTCGGGATGCATGGGAGCGGCTTTGGGCTGGGGATGCGTTTTAAGTATTCAAGTCAGTTGTCGATCTGTTTTCGTTGCAATTTGATTTTCTCTAATCAGTTGGCATGCAAAAAACATTTATCTCTTCTATATCGCACTGGGCTTTTTTCCAGAGTGTTACATCAGTTTGCCATGATGCTCCTACCACCGTCTTCCGTAATCCTCTTCCTAATTCGAACCTTCATGGTACTGCTTCCGAGTTGAACGAATGACGCTTCCAGGTTTGATATTCCAGTTGTACCAGCGTCAACCAATGCGCTTGGGCAGAAGAGGAGCGCCTCGCCAGTGCCCAATTCGATGATATGAGTAAACAAATCTTCGTACTTGATGTTCAAATGAGAAGAGCTCAATTCACCCTTACTCTTCTCGTCCTTCGTGCCTCTTTCCACTTCTGCATCGCGGTTATCCTTTCCAGCCTCAAAGCCCAAAGAGACGCCAGCTAAGTGTCGCCGCAGAGTAGTGAACCATGCTGGCGACGTGAAGCGATGAACAATGACAGTTGAACAGAGATCAAGTAGTTTGGGTGATACTGTGGGTTCCTGGGTAGAGAGCACTACTCTAGTTCCCAAATGGCGCTGCAGACGGATCACTGAAAGCAAAGATTCTGTGAGTGTCTGACTATCAGAGCTGTCGTTCATGTACTTGTGGGCTTCATCCAGGGCCACCACGCGGCCAATAGTAGCCTTTTGTTCGAGAATCAGACTGAGACAGATGTTGAAGAGGGAGCATGCTGCCTCGGCAGTAACGCATGGGCATGAAAGGTCGACGATGGTGAGTTGCCCTCCCTACAGCCAACATTAGCACAAATCTATTCAAGTAAATAGCATACTAACATGCAATTCCCAACTTTCACCCTGCATGCCGCTGTTGATCTTTTTCTTAGACTTATCTTTCGATTTGCCGGAGGGATTATCCTTAACGGTCTGCGATCTGACCATGAAGCTCTCCAAAGTCTCCAGACGTTGCTGCAGTGGTACTAGTTGTCCTTCTGTCAGAGACTCTCTATCTATAGCGGCCTTGAAAGCCTTGTAGTCAAACGCCGAGTCAGTCTGCTGCTGCGTGATACGCATATCACGCAAAATGCGACTGATGACGTGCAGGTAGAGTGGCATCCCTCCGCCTTGAATCGAGCTCACGGCCATGAGATCTAGCATTCTTCGTGTGTTCAAGTCTGATTGATTGATCCGCAGCTCCTTCACAGTGACGTGAGGAAGGTCTTGGTAAACACGCTTCAAAGGTCAGCCACAAGAGGTCGTTTAATTATTAGAAGAGGGCTTGCCTGTATATGACGGATGTTGGAAGGGGCGCAGAGCACCTTCACCTGTACGGCTGGATGGCTCGATAGATAGGCAGCTTCGCAGGGCATCCCTCCTGTATCCGAGATGAAGGTATCGTAGTGGAATACGAGACCAGTCAACGGATGCGGCAATCTGTTTGCTTCGGACGGGATCAGACAATTCTCTAGAAGAGTACTGAGCGTGTGACTCTTGCCTGAGCCTTGACTGCCGCAGATGAATGTACTAGTAGGAGCAGCTACATTATAGAACAGCCGTGTTGTGAGTTGCTCGACACCACCAGTCGATCGAGATGGGGAGTCTTCTAGTCGCGAAATGTTACAGCCTAGAAGGCCATACTGAGTTGGGATCTCAGATTTAGGCAGCGATTCCTCGGCCTGGTGCGTGAAAATGGGAAAGGCCGCCACGGCGTTTGGTTTATTAGCCCCATTGTCGAGTAGTTGCAGATGAGGGTGTAGAAGAGACTGCGAAACAGCGGGCAAGGCAGAGGGGCTCATGAGGGGCAGTACACTCTTAGATTGGAAATTCTAGGAAGGCGTGCGTTTTTGCGGTTGAAAGACTTGATTATTTTTACCTGTGGGAAACCGTCCTGTGGAGGCTTTTATAGCCACGTCGAAATTGAAAGGGTGGTCGGCCTCCAGCATACCTCACCCCAACCACTGACCCTATCACCCTCCTCTACGATCAAACAATGACGCTGAGATATTTCTGATGCACTATATGCAGAAGGCTTTTTCCGCGTAGATATACGGCTGAGGAATGAATTCATGCAGGAGCAACTTCGGTGATGTGGCTTCAGCGCAGCCCGATAACATATCAACAACAGCAATCCTTTCACACACATGAGACATCTGGCATGTGTTGGCATGCTACATGGAACTGCAATTCTTCTCAAGTTTTCAATCAACGCCCATTGCCCCTCTGTCTACGCTTTTAGGTATTTCTCTATCGAAAACCCATATCTGCATCACACAGCCCTCAAGTCATCATTTCATGTCTAATCATTTTCATCCATAAGCAACCAGATCCCATAGTATTCCTTAACCCTTCTTCATTTGAGCGAGGTAAGACTCCACATCTGATTCCCTCAGACGAGTAGCCTTTCCGTTGACCTGCTCTCCGATATCGGTCTGGTACGCCTTCATCTTCTCAAGATAGGCGGGCATGAACGCGCCGAGAATTCTGATGGCGAGAAGAGCGGCGTTTGTGGAGTTGTTGATACCAACGGTAGCAGTAGGGACGCCTCGCTGTCTAGAGTTAGTGTCTTGTGTTTGTGAGTGAAATCGAGTTACTTACAGGCATTTGAACAATGCTGAGAAGGGAATCCATTCCATCGAGATGGGTGGCCTTGACAGGGACACCGATGACGGGAAGGGGAGTGTAGGCTGAGATCATACCAGGCAGATGGGCAGCTCCTCCTGCGGCAGCGATGATGACCTTGATACCGCGGTCAGCAGCGGCTGTGGCGACGTCTCCCATCTTAACAGGTGTTCGGTGGGCAGAGGTGATGTCCACCTCCCAAGGAACACCGAATTGGGTCAGGATATCAAGACCAGGCTTGAGCACGGGGAGATCAGAGTCAGAGCCCATTGTGACAAGAACCAGGGGGTCTTGCGAAGACTTGGCGACAGCTTGCTCGGGGCGCATAGCCTTGCTCTTGGCCTGGATGCGCTCTTGCCTCATATCAGCGGCCAATTGCACCAGCGGCTGGGCAAACTCCTCCAGCTGCTTGATGCTGGCGTCCAGTCCGGTGAGCGTGATGTGGCCGATCTTGCGGCCGGGCTTGGACTGCTTTCCGTAAAGGTGGGTGTAGACGCCGGTCTTGCTGGCGAACATGGACTTGGCCTTGTTGACAAGCGGGAGATGGGATTCGGGCTCGGCGCCTCCGAGGATGTTGATCATGATGCTGGAGGCGACGTGGGGCTCCAGCTTCTCGGGAAGTGGCTCGTCGAGAATGGAGGTTAGCTGCGCCTTGTACTGTGACCTAGGTGACAGTTAGCCTTCCGGGAACACAGCCAGCTGCACTAAGTAGGCTATCACTTACATGTAGGGAACAGCTTCGATAGTAAGATGGCCAGAGTTGTGAGGTCGCGGCGCAATCTCGTTGACAAGAATGTCATTGTTTTCTGTGACAAACATCTCAACGGCAAACACACCTCGTCCCCAAAGCTTCTCGACCACACTGACAGCAACCTCTTGGGCACGTTTGGATACATCATCCGGGGTGTCGCGAGGAGGCATGTAGACCCGCGAGCAGACGTTGTCCTCGTGCACTGTCTCAACGGCGGGATACGGCACAAGGCGCTTGGTCTGGCCCTCGGTGTCTTCTGTGCGGATGACGATGACTGAGAGCTCGCGCTGGAACGGAACATACTTTTCGGCGTAGCACTGAAGCTTTCCGAACTCGCTCACGGCAGTTTCGATATCCTCGTCGTTGGAGATCTTGAGGTTTCCTCGGCCGTCGTATGAGTCCTTTCGAGACTTGAGCATGAAAGGGAAGCCGTATTTGGATGAAATGTCCTTGAGGGCGGCGCGCATCTCTTCGCTGCTGGATGATTGAATGGCGACCTGCTCGGCGATGGGAATACCCTGCTTGCCGAGATAATCCTTCTGCTCATACTTATCCTGGATAAGGCGAAGCGTCTTCCAAGAAGGATACACAACAACCTTGTTCTCCTTGGACAGCTCCTCGAGAACAGCAGTCTCGATATGTTCGGTCTCAACGCTGAGGACGCTGCAGTGATTGGCCAGCTCCCTGATCTTTTGCGCATCCTTGAAGGATCCATCGACATGGTACTTGCTTCGGCTGACCTGCTTAGCAGGGGCATCGGCGGCGTCAAGGATGGCGATTTCGACCTCGAGAGGTGAAGCAGCCTCGCACAGCATTCGGCCGAGCTGGCCGCCGCCGAGAAGACCGAGCGCGGGTTTTCCACTCATTTTTCTTTGGTTGTTGCGCGTGGAGTATGAGAGGGGGAGTCGAGGTCGTGTTTGTGCGATGAGGTCAACGGAAAAAATTAGATCGGAGCTGGAGAAGTGGAGTCGGAGCGTCGGCGTGGGGGATGACTAAGCCCGCGGCTCTGATGAAATGTCAACGGTAAGGTTTGTTTGTGCAAAGATAGTTTCATTCGTGAATGGCTTTGTGCGTGACCAGTACTTTTCTATTGTCATTACTCTCATCTGACTCAAATTGAGGGAAAGATGTGCTTGTTTGGGGCCCGGCACTTGTTTTCCAAGTGCCGACACGGTCCGTCACGGAACGGGGCCCGACTCCGATTTAGCTCCGATATCGTTGACTGCAGGGTAAGAGAGTTAAATGGGCTTTTGTTTTGCCTAACCAGCAATAGTAAGAAGTAAACCATGGTATCATATTGTGTAAATAACATTGTATACACCCATGATGATCGGATTATATTAATATGAATAACCAATTGGAACTCAAATTGTGGGCCCATCGCTTGAATAACATGTTAGAGAGATCAAGAAGCAAACACAAAGTTTGTAGGCCAACACTTGTTTGGTCCCGGGTCGTCAATTATCGCGTTGACGAACTGGCGACCGCCATTCTATCTGGATCAAGTCATCCGGATCATTCTTCCTCGGGCCGTCGGCTCCGCTAAATGCTGTACCTGTAACATCCAGTTCATTCAGGATCTGATTACATGCCACAAATTATGCCAACAGGCACGGCCCGACATGAAATGTTTCAGGAAAACCCCATCTAAAGATCAAACCCTGTTTGAGTTCCATTTACCCACCAATACTCAATCAAAATCTGTCAACAAGGTCCGTGTTGTTTTGAAACAGCCAGGGATCTTAGTTTCCATAGACGAATCATGTCAGTCGATTTGATCGGGGATATTCATGCGCTAAGACAAAGGGGAGGCCCATCGCTGTATTAAATATCCAAGCTCCGCGACTTCATCACACACCAAACACCACTCATCAACCCCATCACTGTCTATCCGTCCTACAATCAAAATGCGCGCCTCTTTCGACTCCGCCCTTCTCCTCCTCGCCAACGCCTTGGCTGTGAAAGCACAGTCTTGCCCTGAGATTCACATCTTTGGCGCCCGCGAGACCTCAGTAGCACCGGGCTTTGGTTCTGCTGGAGCACTCGTCGACCAGATCATTGCCGCTCACCCCGGTGCTACATCAGAAGCTATCGAGTACCCTGCTTGCGGTGGACAGGCATCATGTGGTGGTGTACAGTACGGCGACTCTGCGCGACAAGGTACTGAGGCCGTCACTACTGCTGTCAACGGTCTCAACCAGCGATGTCCTGATACTAAGATTGTGCTTGTTGGATACTCTCAGGTATGGAACCCGCGTGGTTTCTCATGACATGTCATGGCTTGGCGCTAATGCTTGATTCACAGGGAGGTCAGATCATGGATAACAATATCTGCGGAGGACCGGACAACGGAGCTGGTATCTCTGATGCGTCGGTGCCACTCTCGGCCAGTGCGGTACAGCAAGTAAAGGCTGTTATTATGCTCGGAAACCCGCGCTTCGTCAGTGGACTACCTTATGGAGTCGGAACCTGCAGCGCAGGCGGTGTAAGTGTTCCAATAATCTAATAAATTGCAAGTGAGACTGACCATTATAGTTCGATGCACGACCCGCTGGCTTTTCTTGCCCTAACGCCGACAAGGTCCAGATCTATTGCGATTCTCAGGATCCCTTCTGCTGTAATGGAAACGACTCCGCCCACCATCAGCAATATGTTACCATCTATGGAAGCCAGGCGTTGCAATTTGTCAACAGCAAACTCTAAGCTATTCAATAAGGAAAAAGAAAAATTGACACGATTAAGAGTGTTGGAGAAAGGATCTTTGCAATTATGTCATTCAATTGAATATTATATAGTCAGTACATATGCATCGCTCTACATCACCGCTAGTCTGTGGAAACTGTCTGTGATGATTTCTGGTGATCTAGAATAGTAACGTCATCCTACTGCCAAAGGTCTTGAGGGCAACTGTTTTCACCAGAGTTCCAGCAGCACCCGAACTATGCCTTTTTCTTTGTTAAAAATGGTCGTCAAGTTGAAAAAAGTCAATCCGAGCCAGCCCTGGAGCAGTAGAGTATATGCCTCGAAGACCATCCGCTGACAAATAACTATCTGTCCTACTGAGAAGAGCTTTGCTTGTGGTCTAATGTCAGGTATCGACCTTACATCACGTTAACCAACGGGAATCATGGAAATTATGTTTTATGGTACTATCCAATCACAACAGAAGCGATAACCTGTTCAGTGAGATAACCTTTTAAGATCATCGTATTCTGGCATACACAATTGTAAAACCGTGATTAACACCCTCAGTTAGGAGCCTCCCACTCGGCCTTCACAGCCTGTACAAATTGCCCGTAAGCCATATCGCTGTTGGGAATAAAGCGTTTAATATGGCGCTTACCGTCCATCCAGTGGAACGACTCGTCATGCACTTTATCATGCTTCTCAAATTGGTAGCACTGGAGGGTGATGCAGACGGTCTTGGACTTGTTGTGCAGCTGATGAATCTGATACTGGTCCTCACCGAGCCATGTGACGTCGCCTTTCTTGAGAACAACCGGCTGCCCGATCACTTGAGGCTCTCCATTCTCCTGCAGCGCGTCGAACCAGGTCACGTTGATACTACCGTATAGAACTCTGATGACGGCTGAGGCGTCTCCATGCTGATGAATGGGGGACATATGCCCCGGGGGCCAGATCTCCATGACATAGGGGATACCTGGAGAGTTGGCCTATTGGTCCGTTAGTTGTTATACCCGTTATCAATGTTCTGAGAACACCTACCAAGTTATCACCGAGAGTGATACGAAGATATGTCTCCAATGGGTCTCCAAATGTGTCCTTCTTCTTAAGGATCTTGCTGCAAATCTTGTTTTCGTCCTTGCAGCTTTGGTCAATAGCCTCGGGTAACTGAGGGAAAGACGCTGGCTGGACTGTGATGTTGGGCCCGCAAATGTTGTGGTAGAGCTTCTGGCAGCCTTCAGGCAAATTGACAAATGTCATGGCTGTCGAAGACTCAAGTTGCTCAAGCGTGATCTCGTTCTCTGGCACAATCAAGGGTGGAAGATCTACAGTGATGGGCGAAGTTCTGAACTTGATGTCCTTCTCGGAAACGGGGGAACCATCGCGATTCACCTCTGTGGAGCTGAGGTTGTTCATCCATTCGGCTTCTTCCTTGACGAACTGGATCTCCATAAAGGTCATAGAGTTGTTGATTAGATATTTTCCATATCGAATGCGGGCGTTGCTTCGGTCCACGGATATCCAGTAGGCTGTTTTGTCTGTTGTCAACGGACTGAGCAAGGCTGACAGCTTGCCTTTAGGAAACATGACTTTGTTGACGTATGTAGATCTTTCCTTGTCTTCTTTGAAGTCGATGAGCTCCTCAAATGGAACATCCCTTTCGGAATCCTTCTCTCTCTTGCTCAGGACACAGTTGCCTTTAGTGATCTTGAGCGTGAGAGTAGGTTGGGTCCTGGGGTTTGCAGGACGGATGGTGAATGAAAGGCTTGTTTCCGGTGGATCAGGTTTGGCAGCAATAGTGCCCAGACCTGGAACCATGAAGTCGATTCCCGCAGTAGCGCGCTCTAAAGAGTAAAAGGTGGTCAAGAGAACCTCGCCGTTACTGGATGGCGGAGGGTCAGGTTGGGCAGCCACAAGTGGCTTGGGAGGCTCCCAGAAGATATCGGAGAAGTGAGATGGGTCAGCCATGATGTTGGAAGTTGACTCTAGATGGAAGAAGAGAGTTGGGATGAAGGAAAATTATCTCTTTCTTCGAGGGAAATCTGATCAATAAATAATTTTGAGCTGCAAGTGATTGATATGTGATAGATTCGTCAACATCCTATAACGATCGTTGGATTGGTGATCTAAGACAGCCTAACTCAACTGGGAGAGACTAGTGGTTCATCAGCCAGCCACCATCATGCAGCTCGTCAAACTATCGCGCATGCTTCAAGCTGAAATTCCATCGTGAACTGTATTGGCCTATAAAGTACTCCGCATGACGGAAAAGTACACGACGCGCAATCCTTAAGAAAAACAATATCACTTCAAATAATAGCGGTCCTAGTGTTGTCTATGTCTAATAATGACAGCTCGGCCATGGAAGCTGAATAACTCATCACATGCTGAAAAGGATGTGTTCATGCCAATGGAGCCTAGATATATTAAGATGTAGTCAACAAGGGCTAGGGTGGGCAAACCTCGACTTCAGCCTTGTTTTAGAAGAAGACAACGACAAGGACCTTGAACATGAAGATGACGATTTTGATGAAATTTGCCCCTCTCGTGGGACCACAAAATGTCTCGTAAATATGTCCACCCGTAATATTTATGAAGAACATTGCACAGCTTACTGATGCCTATTTTACCTGTTTCCGTTATTAGTGGAATTCAGTTGTTTCATGCTAAATCGCATCAACCTTTGCTGGGGCGAGCCAACCGCCTGCATGCCCCGTGCGCTCACCAAAGTTTCAATCTAAACGCACTGTTAATTCTAGTCAACTAGCTCACTACCTGACCGTCTCCTTCACTTCGTTTTCCCCTCATACAACAGCCACATACTAAAACCATGAGTCAACAGCCACGACTGAATTCCCTTCCCGCCCTGGCACCAAGACTGCCATCTGAGGTCTTACGTCTGGTCTTCCTCAATTTCTGTCGTCATTGTCGCAATGAATATGAATAGCCTTTCAGGGTGGCGCCTTTATCAGAGGATACCATAGCTTTATATAACCTTTGCTTAGTCTCTCGCTGCTTTCGAGATATCGCTCAGGGAATATTACATCACTCGTTTGATATCATAGTTGAACACCAGCTATCGAATAATCCCTGGAAAAGGAGATTGGAACCATTTCTCAGAACTATTGCATCACGCCCGGATCTAGCTCGCCTGGTCAATGCAGTCTTTCTACCATGGAGATTAATCGAAAGCTTGGATTTTGATGAAAGCAAAGACTCGTTTGACAAGTGCGCGAGGTCAATGGGTACCACTGCCTCCAAGATCTACAAACCCTCGGAGAGAAATAAAGCCCCGGTTTCGAATAAAATCGAAGAAGCATTTTTTCTAGGTCAGCCTATCTCGGACGATGAGAGGGAAGAGCGCTACATACCTATCGTAGCGAGTGAGCTCATGGCTATAACGGTGGCTATTCTACTAAACCTGGTTCATCTCGGCCTCGCGGAAAATACTGACTCGCACCGGAGATGGAATTTCGACCTTTCGGTGCCCACACTTGACGCTCTCGGCATCACCACCTTGCCACTGAAAACATTCGAAAACGATTATGGCATGCCTAAGCTACTATCGCGTACTAAAGACCTTCGAATGTTGATTACAGGTGGCCGTGGCGAAGTCCCTGAAATGCCAAATCTCAGGGGCTTACATATCCGGGCACTCGATGGCAATTACATATCAACAGGCAGTGCTTCCCCTATATTTGAATCCGCGAGACACTTGAATTCATTCTCACTCACGGCAACAGGGACTCCTCTCTCAAACGTGATGGAGTGTCTCGATCAGCCGAGATTTCATGCAAGCCTGGAGTCCATTCGCCTTGATCTTCGTTGTCACCGAGACTTAGATGGCGCGTTGCAAGCCGTGTCTAGTTTGAAGTTGTTCACAAGGTTAAAGAAACTCTTCGTTCCTAGTCTCCTCGCTCAAGGGGGGGCACTCCAAACTGCTCTGGAATCGCCAGAAGTATTTCGTTGCGGGATTAGCACATGTGAAGTTAAGGTTACATTTCAGGTAGGGAGACTATATCTACCAGGTTACTTCGCCCCTTCTACATCCAACTCCATTCATCAACTTAGTTTACATAAGCAAAGTAAGAGATCGGATCCTTCAGTCGTAGGTATTAGTGCTAGCTAGTGTTTATTTTACAGAAAGAGCTAGAATAACAAAGTCAAAGGTTCTTCTTCGCTAGCCGCTCTCGCTCATCAGTCCCATGAAACCAGTCTAGCCATGGCATGCCTCCAAAATGTACGTCGAATCGTTCATGATGGCGGTCATGACGATATGCTGCACCCCCAAAAAAGTCATATCCACTGTGAACCGTTGCTGTCTCGACGAGTTGCCAAGCAACGAACGCCCACATTGTCAATATGTGAGTGCGCAGAAGAATAGGCGGTAGGACTATCGGGATAGTGTTGGCGACAATGTGCTCGACGGGATGCGCATACTGCGAGGCGAAGGAAACGGGTGCTTTGAATTTATGGTGGATTTTGTGGATGCGGCGATATAGGTAAGGAACATGAAATAGGCGATGAGAATAGTAGAACAAAATCTCCCGAGATACCAGGCAGATTGTGAAGTCGAAGACAAAAGCCTTTGCAGATGGTATTGATGCTGTGATCTGGAAAGGGGATGGCTGATTTTGTAGGTTCGCAAGAGCAGCCAGGGAAAGCTGAAGCGCGAGCACAATAGCTTGGTTTCTCAAAGATACAACGATTGCATCCAATATTTCAGAGTAACTGGGCTGCTTCGGAGCAGGTTGGATCTTGTGTTTGGCTGCAAAGGATGGGGCGAAATAGTCGAGAAGAACAAACAAAGCCGATGGTATCCACCAGAAGACAACTTGGACAGCTAGAGTGCCGACCATTTCAATCACGAATGGATCGTGGCGGGCAACTATTTGAGCCCATTGGTGCGACATGTTGGATTCTATGGGGGGATTGAATGATATGTCGACTTCTCGACGGACGGATTCAAGGCCTATATACACATAACACAAAACTAACTCAATTAAGTAGGAGGAAGAATTTTATACGCTACCCCGCGATTTTCAATGCTAGCGCTTGGGATTGTCAGAAGAGGCTGATGAGGGTGTCCTCTCACTTGCCCAAACAAGTCAAGCAACTTCAATCAAAGTCAATCTTGACCCGAGAGCCTCGGTTGGCTTTTGTTCATCTCCAGCTTCTGACGTATCACATGGGTCCATCACATGATACTTGTATATATTCTAAGGATTTGGCAGATAGTTCAATTATAGACATATATATATAACCCGCAGTCTTTACGAGTAGGCCAGGAAGATCTTTGGATGTTTTGATGACTGTGTGGTACTATCACTAACATCATAGCTTCGTCCCAATTATATTGATGAATGCTACCTGACTTATCCTACATACACGTGCTAAGTGATTACGTCATGTATTAATCGAATTATAACCCAGAAGCTTTTGTTATTCTGCAAACCAGCTTGAAATTGCCGTCGATTGAGCGATAATCTATAAACGCCACCTGAAACTATGACCTCTACTCCCTAAAGTTGCGATTGATATATGACCGGCTGGAGTTAGGTAGAAGAGGTGTTTGCCTAGCCTCTGCCTTATCCGTGATTGATGATTAGCCATGGAAAGTTGACGATACACTAGGTTTACGTTTGTAGGTTCGCATCGTATATAACTCCAATTCACACGGATATAGTACCTCTGTGGACAAACTAACTATAGAATAGAAACAATTGGCTTTAGAAAGGGTTCCCACCACGGACAGAGTGCCGCATCGGATATTACGGCCGGAAGTTCTGTGCCGCAACCAGTCTCGGCAACAATGTCCCGGGTTTAGCTTGGAATTCTTGGCCAAGAGCTAAGAATACGCCTTTTTAAAAAGCCAAGAAGTTACATCATAAGCACCGCTCTGCCACTCAATCAGGCATTTTGTCTAGAGGTACGTAAGCCCAGATGATAATATTTCAGCCACCTTGGAAATACAAGGCACAATGTTTGTGCGTGAAAAGCTTAGCACCGAACTTGGTGTGCAACCTTGTTCAAATGACGTTTTTACAATGATGCGCGAGATATAACATGTATCAGTCCCAGGAACGTCGTTCCCGGTGTGAAGGTTCTTCAATGATTTTCCTCTGACCGCTAGTAAAAATCAGCATGGTTTCGCAGCACGTCTTCGATCTTTGCCAAGCAAGAGACACGGTCAGTTCCGTCTTGGCAACGGATCCAAGCCAACCACCCGGCGACATTGTTAAGAAATTGTATGGCCATCATGAACATGGTTTACACCACGGCCTCACAAATAACGAGGATAAAAGATTAGCCAACGGCACCAAAAACGCTCTTCAGTGCGGTCGTTGGGGTCCGACCAACCCGAGTCCATTATTCTTACAAGCATTTGCGGATTCTTTGCGATGTCTCGATAGGGATCCTATGGCAGGAGTTGTCTCGCCTCCTTTGATGGGTTCCTATGGAACAATACCTCTTACAGTCATTGCGCCCTTGGCAGATGTTATACGTCATTGCTCCAATCTGATTGTGCGCGCCCAGAAGGAAGTGTTTTACATCACATGCTCGTGGGCACCTTCAGTAGCCCAAGCACTACTGAAAGATGCTCTGATTGAGCTTTCGAGACGCGCTGGAAAGAGGGGAGAGCGCGTTGTGGTTAAAATTATGTTCGACAAGCCAGGACCATCGAACGCGATAACGCCACATCAACCAGTCAAGGTCAAGACTTATACTTCTAAATCCGTTGGTCTTCCGTCCCCGGAAGAGATTCCTAACATCGACCTCGAGGTGGTTAGCCTACACAGATTGGTCTTGGGCACGCTGCATGCTAAGTTCTGCTTGGTCGATCGCAAAATTGCTGCGGTGATGAGCAACAACACAGAAGATAATGACAACTTGGAGATGATGGTTCATGTGGAAGGGCCCATCGTTGATAGCATATACGATACAGCCTTGATTACTTGGCAGAATACCTTGCACCCAGTACTCCCTTCACTTGGGCCCTCGACCGCTGGTAGTGACTCGTCCTTATCCAAGGAAGACCCTGCAAATACCAGAGGAGGGGAACTGCCGATAGAAAATCCACTTACAGCGATAGCCGACGACGGGGCTGCGCTTCCTGAGCACATGCCAGGTAACCCCCACTATGACGATGATATCGATGGAGAAATCAGACGCATGCAGTCATGCTACTCTATGAAGCAAGGGGAAAGCCGTCTTCAAGCAGCAAATCGCCACCTCAACATTGCAGTACATCGACCAATCGGGTCAACAGGCCCAGAGATTGAGGACGGCGAGGAGATGACACCATATATCCCAACATCGATTGACTCAAAGCCAGCCCCTATGGCTCTTGTATCCCGCCCTCCCTATGGAGCGACCGATTCAAAAAGCATACATGTTCCCCAAAATGAAGCTTGGCTATCCTTGATAAGAAATGCGAAGCACAGTATTTTTATTCAAACTCCTGATCTTAACGCTGCTCCTTTGGTTCCAGCACTTGTCGAAGCTTTGAAGAGAGGTGTTGAAGTCACTTATTACGTTTGTTTCGGATACAATGATCCTGGAGAAATGATTCCCGGCCAGGGTGGAACGAATGATCAGATTTCTCAAAGTCTTACTGCATCGCTTCCTAAGGACGGCCCTGAGCGCAAGCTTTTGCATATATACAATTATGTTGGGAAGGACCAAGATCACCCTATTCATCAGTCCTTTAAAGCTCGTTCATGTCATATCAAGCTGTTGATTGTGGACGAGAGCGTTGGTATTCAAGGTAGTGGTAACCAAGACACACAATCATGGTTTCACAGTCAGGAGATCAACCTGATGGTTGATAGTACGGAGATCTGTCGGAAATGGAGGGAGGGTATCGATAGAAACCAGAATACGAGAAAGTTTGGAAAAGTAGCGGAGGATGGAATATGGAGAGATGCGAAAGGGAACCCTGGCAAAGGATATATGGGTAATCCAGGAACTGTAATGGGTTTGGTGAAGGGTGTAACTGGGATGATAATGAAGATGAAGGGACCAGGAGGGTTTTAAGTAGCTTTATTGCTTCAAGACCATATTGTTTAGCTACAAGCAATAATGTGGAAAGTGTTAGGCATGATAAATTATCTCGACACCTGAAATTGACAGACCTGGCTACCCATCGCGCAGGCCAGTAGCCGAGTGAGATGGAGTCATCGCATTAGAGGAAACTAGGAGAGTGAGTTCATGAGTGTAGGCCACATTTCATCAACACTATGAGAGGTCATGCTGCTGGAAGGGTACCTGGTATGATTTACCCTCTTGTGGAGTAAAGCAATGAAATTGGTGTACCATATTATGATTATTTGTATTAGCTAGTTTCATATATTGCATTTTCATGGCAGCTGAGAGTTTGTCTCAAACCTCAGCTGCTGATAAGAAAGCCGCACCGTTCCTGTTTCTCTTTTGAATACTTAGTTTTAACAGGTATTTTTGCCAAGCCTGTGTGATATGGCTCACACCGGTACCGATACGAAGCTACGAAATTTGCACTGACTCCAATATAATTACATCATTCCTCTGCCACCACAAAGTAGGTAGCTGGTCAATGCTACATACTTAATCAAAAGCTCTCATAGATATGCACTGGTATTTCAGCTGGAAATTACCCCGCCCTATGACGACCTCCTTCCTACCTAGCCCTGCAGATTGTTTGCTTATGCAGCTCTTTATTGGAGAGACACAGGCGGCACGGCACGGCATGAACTGAAGGTGCGAAGTGATAAGGTATGTACTAACGTTTGTGACTAGGCTGAGACATGTGATTGCAAGAGTCTCTTGTGCTTAGTTCCGATCTAAGTCACAGGAAATTCCATTTAAATCCGTACTTAGTTTGCCTCAAACCAGATCTTGCTCTTGAATTCAATGTCAGCTACTAAAGTTTTGAAGCCTTGACATAAAAGCTTCAAAACCCCAGACTCTAAAGACGGGAAGATGTAAGTGTGCTAATATGGTGTTCATTTGAGAAATGATAGGTCAGAGAGACTGCGGTGTGTGTCTGGCAATGTTACATACTGATGTAAGACACGTAAGTGACGGGGGTCTGATCCGGGACACATGAGTATCAATGCGGCATATGCATGCATATAGTGGCTCATATGTGGCTAGCTGAGGAGCCAAGATGGGAAGAGTAATTCCCATCCAACCTCAGAGGGTGTGAAGGTGATTAACTCTGTGTTCACAATTGAGGCCTTCTATCCAGCCGCAATTTGGCTTGGTGGGATCATGGTGATGATGATATGGCCATCTATGATAAGTCATGTCGCCACAACACTCCAGAATTAGTATATATAGGTGGGTGGGATACGGTAATTAAACCCAAGAAAACAATTCAGATAGTATCGAGCCATTCTTCAGCCATTTGCTCCCTAGCCATGGATTCTCAAAAGAAGTCTCTCAGCCTTGGCGAGAGTATTTCCTTCGACAAAGTCTTCGATGCTGGGAGCTTCATCCTCTTCTACTCCCCCACATACAGCTTGCTGCCTGACAAAAATGTGAATATTGATAACACGAGCCTCAACATTCATAGCGCAAAGGGTGACCACCTTCTTCATATCTCTTTCCGCCGCGCTGAGAATCAGATTGTGTTTAATAGCAAACCGTCCGGTTCCAGCTGGGGTCCAGAAGAGCGTGTCTCACTGCAGGGGGTTTTCAGCAAGACCGATGCTACCGTCGCTGTTCGCCTCGAGGACGAATTCTATCACATCTACATTGACGACTCTATCATCCACACCTACAAGAAGCGCATCATCAAGGATGCGCAGGGTATCTCGTATAAGACAGACAGCGAATCCCTGTTCACTAACCCCATTGAAGTCGTGGTTCAAACGCCGCAGCAGGCCTCTACCACGAAGAGACTCCCTGCCACTAGTTACGAAGGAGCTTATTTCCCTCTTATTCCGAAGGACATCGCGAAAGAGTCCGAGACTGACCCATTTGATTATGTTATCATCGGATCTGGCATTGGCGGCGGCATGCTTGCCACAGATCTTCTCGACAAGAACTACCGCATGTCGCGTGTCTCGTCCACCTTCAGTTCTCAGGCAACCAGTGCCAGCTTTTCCGTCTGGAACCTTAACATGGCACGTGCAGCTACTGAAGATACAGTAGAGAGGACCAAACGGATCCTGGTCGTGGAGCGCGGTAACTTGCTTTTCCCCACACACTCCCTCAACATGCCCCGTCCGACGAGCCGCGGAACTTATGGCCAGATGAACGACCTCTTCTATAACCACTTCAAGCAGGACTGGGAGATGGACGACGAAACTCGAAAGATTTGGAAGGGCGGTCCGGTATACTGCCTGGGTGGCCGTAGCACTGTTTGGGGACTGTTTTCTCCGAGGTAAACCTTTCCCTTCTCCTCAACCTCCATAGGTATCTATCTATACCAGTGATCTAACAGCAGTCACAGAATCGATGATGATACTTTCAGTAGTCGGTTCCCAAAGGAGGTTTATCAAGATCTGAACAAGACCTACTTGCGAAAGGCCGAAGAATGGATGAACATTTCATACCCGCGGACTCTCCCCCTCCACCGTGCTCTCAAGGACAGTCTCAATATGCGTCCTCCCAACTCTCCTCTTCCCACCACGCAGTGGGAGTGGGGAAGGGTGGCCTCTGAGTTCGGCGACCCGAGAAACTTTGACTTTGCAGAAGGTGCCTTCAGCACCGTGGACCGTCTACTTGAGGCGGCAATGGATGATAATCGTGGCCAAGGCAAGTTCAAGATTATCATCAATTCACTTTGCTCGCACATTGAACCGAAGCCCAAGCCTGGAACGAAGCAGTCAGCTACGCATGTGGTTGTTAAAGATACGGACGGTGCAGAACACAAGATCAGAACCAAAAACGCCGTCATCTGTGCCGGTGCTGTCGAGAGCCCAGCTATCCTCCTGCGCAGCATGGGCGGTGACACGGCCGACCGAACCTTTGGCAAAGAGTTCGCTCATAACTTTGGGCACGTCACCGACCATTACATCTTCTACGTGACGCTGCCATTCTACTACAAAGACATGAAGCTGAGGGATCGTCTTGGCGGTGTGAAGCTCCAGACCGATATCACCTTTCAGAATATTGACAACACCACTGCCCTGGCCAACATATCACTCGACGCATCTTCCTTCCTGCCGCGGCGTGATATCCCGGACTCTGAACTTCCGCAGTTCATCATCGCCTACATCTTGCCCTCCCAGCTCGCGCATGATAACGAAATCGATCTTGACGAGAAAGGTCGTACGCGTATCAAGGTGGGATATGCCGAGGATATCAAGTTGGAGCAGAAGAAGAAGATCTTGAAGGATTTTGCTGTTGACGCCATGAATAAGTTGGCCGGCACTCTCGATATCCAATTTGTTAAACACAAGTTCAACATGGATGACTATGTCATACTCCCCAAGGTCACCGTAGACGAGATTGAACTGGGCGAGCTTGGTCCTGGCGGCGTCGCTCACGAGCTCGGCTCAATCCCGATGCCCAACGCTTCCAATAAGAATGGCATTCTGGACGCGAACCTCAAGATGCAATACGGTTGGGACAATGTCTACGTCTGCGACCTATCAGTCTTCCCCTACTCCCCCGCTGCCAATCCAACTCTCTCTCTGGCCGCTCTCTCGCTGCGCCTATCCGACCACCTGGTTCCGCCGAAAGACACCCGGTACCAGCCGATCGTGGTGCACAACCTGTCCGGGGACACCGTCTTCGTGACCATGACGCGGTCCAACACGGCGACCATGTCCTGGGACCCGCCGGAGAGCAAGGATAACCGGGTGCAGGTCAAGTCGGGCCAGAGCATGACGTGGAAGCGTGAACAGAAGGAGACCATTTTTGTTTACTCGTCGCAGACTGGGAACGACTTTGATGTACAGATTGTTGAACCTGGCGTTACGGCTCTAATCACGCAGTCGCCCTCTGAGGGAACTAACGGTTGATGTTGGTATTTGTTGATGTAGGAAAGGCAAAAACGAAACTATTTGCAGGTTTTCTTTTCCATGAACCTGGTAATAGCTAGGGCTTAATGTTAAGGTTCTCAAGTCTGGCCCAAGTGCAGATTAGGAATGTCTAGCTTACCTACGATAAGCTTTCATAGTCTCGTATGCCAAAAGTCGTTTTACTCTGCTACGCAGTATGCTAACTCGCTTAATATTAGCCTCTCTTAATAAATCCAAGGCTCTCAAGAGTAACTAGGGTCATCGTCGAACACAAAGTCTGTATATGTCCCCCAAAGCTCCTCGAACTCGCGTGGCGGTGGTTCCTCGTGATTAGTTGCCGCCACTGTATCCATGTCCTCTCCCACTGCTTCGAAATCCTGGTTCGCAGAGACCAAGATGCCAGTGTCATATTGAGTAAAGTTTCTAGTGGCTTGATCAGTGCCAATAAAGCTGTTCTGATGGTCTGAAAGGTGTGGCATGTCAGTTTGGTTGCCAAGAGTGTGGTTGGGGCTCTCTGGAACCAATGTGTTTGTGCGCTCACTTCCTAGACTGAGATCTCGCTGGCTAATTTCGGGGTTACAGTTGAGACTCTCATCTGGGGTTCCATTGCTTCCATTTGGGGTTTCGAGAGGTCGCTCAAGATGTTGGTTGAGATACTGGCCAAAGAGACGACCAAGTGCACGTCGCATATCAGTGACATCAGGCCCCCCCTCGCGGGAAAAGGCGGGGTCTCGATGTATTTCCTGTAACAGGACCCCAGCACCTTCTGTCATGAGATAATGGTAAGGGATATGTAGGGCCTCGCTTACTACAGCAGCGACCGCTGGTGGCTGTTCGCGTATGTCGAAGTCGTTGTATGGCGAACATGGTCTTGGTAAATGACCCGGAAATAGAATATCAAATATCCCGTACCATTGCTGTTCTCTGGAACCAGGAGACGATGGCTTCTTGAGGCGATCTTGCTTAGCCTCTTCAATATCTGGCCTGTGGCTGCGTTTGAGGTGTTGTTTCACGTCGCGTGCCCGCGTGAACCCAAACTTTGTACACTCGCGGTATACATGCAGATCCTTTTTAGAGAAAGGGCATGCCAAGGGAGGTTCAATATTATCTTCTATTATCCCTCGCTGGCGTTTTGCGATGTTGGACGGACCAGATGTAGCTTCCTGGCTATCTGCTTCAGAATCTTGCTTTCTCTTTCGTGAATCTTTGCAGCCTTGATTGTTTTGCAGCAAACCGTTTTCTCCATTGTCGTTCAACTCTCCGCGGTGGTGAGTATGAGTTTGATTTCTGAAGCCCTGCCACTCCCGGAGTAGTCCTCCAATAATGTACCTGATGTTTTGATGAAACCACTGTTGTTCTTGTTGCGCAAGTCGGTTTTCAAAAATATTGCTGTTTTCCAACAAAGAGCTGGAGACAATTTCACCATTCTCAAGTAACGTAGTACTTTCACTGAACATAGCATCATCAATCTCATCAGACATAGCCAAAGTTGCCTGGACTCCTTGGTTCAGAATAGTTCTGTTGTCACTCGATAAAGAGGCCTCAGCGGCTGTTAACATGCCTGGGGCAGACTGCCTTCTCGACCTCCACCATGACCATGGAGGAGACAACGATCCAGAGTCTGGTGCTTTTCCACCTGATTCTATAGGCCCTTCAGATATAGTTTGGCTGGAAGGGCTTTTGGCGCCTTCCAGGTAAAGAGGCTGTGGACTGGCCTCGTCAGAGATATTTTGATGGGATAGGGCGTCTGGTTCAATATATTCGATTATTTTGCCAAGTTGGCCTGGAGCAAAAAGAATACTTCGTTCTCGAGTAGAGACGTCCTCGAACGGAAGGTTGTCTACTGCTGCCATCATCAAAGGCAGAGGTTCGGGGGTGTTGGACCTAGCCACAATTTCTTGCCTGGGCCGCCATTCCAACCTGTAGCAACACCAGTGTCCACAAACAGAACAAGCATGGTGTAAACGTAGAACATTCCACTGATGACAGTAGCACTATCTTAAAGTTAGCAATGCTAGATGATGCTAGCGAAGCTAATTACTTACGCATTCCCAGAACCGCTGTCCACTGTAGGAGATCTTTATTGTAGTCATTTTGCACATAATTGTTGCTGTGCTTTCCTAACGTGAATCCGTTTAGACCGGTGTAAAATAGTAATTCTGAAACTACTAAGGATACATCCAGGTAGTAATAGGCCCATACAAGCTGTCTAGTATTGGCATTCTCAACTCAATGTCAGAGCAAGTATTATGCTGACCGGCCGCCTAGAAGTTTGGGTTACCAACGTGGACACAAACGTGACTACCAATAGAAACCATCGGCATTCCGCATCCAATGGAATACGCCACATTTCTGTTCCAACCGCGTAGATGCAATTGGGGAGATGCAGATACGAATGCAATATGGAAAAGGCAAGTAAGATCTCGGTCACAGATGTGATAGAAAACACTTGCCAGAACAAAATTGTGGTCGACTTCGCTATAAAGGTGTTGTTGTTGCCGCATTGACAATAGTAGTTATACTTGACACCCGCTCACGTCTTCCACTATAATCCATTCACAAGTTGCAATGAGTGAGACTTATACTGAAAATTCTGGTGTGTTCCATGAAAATTGCTGTCGGCCTATCAGTCTAACGTTGCCTAGCCAATGACACCGGCTCGATGCTGCTCCTTTTCATCCACGATGCTACATCATTGCCTGAAAGACTAGCCTTTGCTCAGTCTGTTTCGCGAGATACAGAGGAGAGAAAAGAAAAATTGGCTGCAGATGTGCAAAGGCTTGGTTCGATTCTGTAAGTCGAGATTTCTGTGAATGGACATTCTCCGTACGACGAAATACTAATAGGACGGGTCAGAGATAGCAAGACCTCAGCAGGGAGTAAAGGATCTAGCCTGGGGGCGTAAGAGATTCCAGCAGTACATATATAAGTCTATACTTATAAATTTGTACTTAAGATGTTATTGATAACTCTTAGGCCCTTTTTACTCTCCTTTCTATGCATGTAGAAGACCTCGGAGCCTCCAAAATCGAGACAAGTCCGTAACCCAAGATGATGAATGAGCTAGACAGTTTCAAGACAGAGAGGAATAACAGCTGTTGAATAACTTCTTCATCACTTTGATATATCATGATGCGGTATCTTTCTAGACATCCTTACCAAGCACAAATCCCTTACATGCCCAGCATGCAACTACAAGATCCTTCTTCTCTGTCTGTATCTCTCCCTTAAATTCTAGGTTTACGTCTTCCTCAACCGCAACAACCGATCCATACTCGTCAATCCACTCCAACTCCTTGTTTGGGCGCTCTTGCACCGTCAACAAAAGCTTCTTCTTCCAGTCGTCAGAATCACGGTATCCCCGCTTATGCATAAGTGCCTGCATCCTGTCTTCTTCCACCTTGGTCAAGGCGCGCTTGATTGGAATCATATGGTAAAATTTGCATGATCGGCCAGACTTTTCCATCACGATACTTCCTTGGATAGTGCCTCGTTTTTGGCCTCTAATAACAATGAGCGGCGTGGGGCCGAGACCAACGCCAAGACTGAAGGGAATGTTCATCTTTTCGCCAGAATAAAGTGTCAAGTCGTCATCGTATCTGATAAAAGCATCGTTTCCGGTAGCTGCACCAATTCGACGAACTTCGCTGGGCAGCAGGCGGCAAATTTGCAGCTGCCATGGGTTACCAGCTTGGGTGTTACGAGTGGCGATGTGATAGGTTGGGGTGGCTGGGCTTGCTGTTGTTTCATAGACGTAATGGCCCTGAATATTGAATGATTGCTTATTGATGTAGATTGATCCTTCAGGGACAAAAGGCGTCTCTAGCCGGAGTGACAAAGCATTACGAGGAGCGTCGCCGGAAGAGCTCGATTCGACAAGGCTAGTTTGACTCATCTTGTAGGTGTTCTGCTTTGATGTAATAACCTGTATAATGTGCGAGATAAATAGATGAACAGGAATAACTTCGGACTGCCAGACATGAGCGTTTTAAATACGGCGAAGAAAATATTAGATATAAGGGAATACATGAACCTGTGAAACAAGCTGACTAGAGCCACTGAATGGCCAGCTATCCGCATTGGGACAGAGTAAGCTTCAGCTCGAGAAATATGCCTCATAGTCTCACAGTAATCACACATGACGCAGAACAACGTGCGCCATTAAACAAGAGCATTCCATTTGTCGGCGCGGATACAACGGCAACCAAAGGATCTCTTGGTGACATTGCATCTGCAGAAATGCCACCACCTCCATTCCAGACCTCTAACTGCCAGGACCTCGTTTGAATTCCTGGGACCGAAGCCAGCCCATAGAATGCGATAACGAAGAATGATATCAGCTATTGGGTTACTTGTAGATAGAACTGTTGGGGATAAAGAAATGGATGATAAGCATATTCACTAGATATTAATGAAAGTGACTGAAACAGCAGATGCGCCGCATTCATAGGCATATCCCAGGCTAATAACTATAAATGAACATATTAATCTAGAATAGAAATAACCTCACTTCTAGAAGACCTTCAGTTGGGCTAGAAGTCTAGTGATGTTCTAGCTTCATTAACTATCCCCTATTCGGTCTAGTCCTGGCCACTAAATGAGTGTTCACTCCGAACGTCTCCTCGCTCCTCGGTCTTGAAAGCGGTGCTCATGGGTCTAAGTATGACGTAGGGTGTCGTAGGGTAGTTGTCGAATTAAACATCTTTTATTTGCTTAAGCGTATGTACCTTTCCTTTCACCCGAAAACGAGTATTACTCTCTCATTTTATATGTTCTTCGAAGTATACATAAGATGCCCAGGTCTATTGCCTTTTTGCCATTTTTCTGAGCCCTTAATTTTCAGGTTTGCTTGTTGAGTTCAAACACGGAAGTTTTACTTTTAACTTATCCAACATTCACGAAACGACCAAAACCCAATCTTTTCAATACGGGTCAGATATTGATGATCAATAGCCAATGACAGAAGATTATCTCAATTTCATTGAGCGATTTGTAAGATTCTTCAGAGGCCATATCCATGAGACGCAGCTTCAGGCATGGTATGATTTCGTCGTCGTGGACGTAATCTTATCGCTTCAGTGTCTCAATTTTACATCACAAGTCCATACGGAAGTAAGTGCTTAGGCCACTGTCAAAACACGCGTCATGTCCGAACCACGCCCAGCTTTATTTTCCACCTGTGTCGATCGCCGGTAATCCACCACACGTCAACCCGTCGCGGCCACTACTCGAGGCTCAGCCTCACCCTTTATCTCGTCCCAACCTTGAATTTTCTCTCCCATCGTCATTATCGCTGGTTTTTTTTTTTAATTAGAGTGAGCCCTATCTTTCATAAAACTTAATTCCATAATTGGAAGTCATTTCGAGCGGACCCCGCGCAACCCGATGTCCAGGAATCCGGTCCCATAAAACCATCATGAGATGCCTCGCAAGCTAGACCTAATTCTCAATCGCACTTTAAAAGTCGGGTTTGATTATAAAAAAATTCAGTCTTTAGGCAGCTAAAATTGCTTAAATTCTACAAAGCATGTGTCATTGTCACATGCGTCACCATGCCACGGCGGAACTTTTATCAATTTGCTTATTGAAATAGGGCTGAGGATGGATCGCAAAGGCCCGACGGAATTTTTCATCGCCATCGTACGTTCCGTGCCCGTGATTTTTTTCACGTTATCCACTCCGTGTCATCAGCCTTATCACTACCATGGGAAATATAAAGCGGTGGGAGTGCAGCATTGAAGTCAGCAGTAGATCTTCTCAATAAAATATGATTTCAACGTGTTCTTCTAATACTCAATTGTACAAAATATGGATTTTGAAAAAGATTCCGATTCAATCATTTCCCAGCCACAAAGCCCTCGGCGCTTTAAGGATCTCGTCCTAGGTTTGCGAGTGCTGGCTTTATCAGTCACAACCGCTGGGATCGTGGTTGCAGCTATCCCTACCCCGAGAAGTCCTATTGCTATCGGAATATTGGGACCAGCAGTAAGTCATGTCATGCACGATTATTTCTTGACTAATAAGTTAGTTTATTGCAACGTTCTTTTGGTCATCCCTAGAGTTTCTGTTTTCTGTGATCAGATGTCTCCCAACTATTCGCCCATCGTTCAGTTTCACCATCGATTGCTTCATCGCCCTTGGATCGGTGGTTTGCCTTGTGTGGTTTGGAGTATATCAGCCTTGGTGGGACTTGAGAGATACAGCTTTGGGCCACTCCGTTGGGCCTTTGGCTACCGAGATATTGTTCAAAGTGGCCTTGGGGCTTGGCTGTGCATCAACGTAAGTTCATTACCCCTGACGAATGAGACACTGGCTTATAAATTCGGTCTAGGTTTATTGAGATAATTCTTTGCCTCATATTTTTGTGGGAGTAAATGGCTCCACAGTCTGCACAGGAGATTTATCTCAATGCAATAACGTCAATGCTGTTGATACCCGATTGACGGATGGGTTAATGCTTTTCCCGGTTGAGTGATAATGTGTTGGATTTAATGATTAAACATGGTCTAAATGTCGAAGATGAGAACTTATGCAGTTATTGTTTTTTCTGGGTTGCTTTTATATTTAATAGAATAGATAGTATTGATTTTGAAAAAGAATTATCAGGTAAATGTATTTGTGTTCAACTGCCACACCTTTCTGAATTCCTTTTAAAGCTTCTTGCATACCGGACAGCATCTCATACGGCGCCCAAGCTACAGGATCAGGTACCTGCTGCTCACTCGCCTCACCAACATACAAAGCCCTTCCAAGCTTCGGTCTCAGATACGCCGTGGCTGCCGCCTTCTCTTGTGCCTTCGTAACTGCAGCCGTAAAGCTTGTGGTCTTCACGAACTCATCTGTAAAGAGGAACAGAACTTCCATAACCGTGAGCTCTCCTTTTCTTGCTGCCGTGCAGGAGCAGAAGCTTTTCCGTTAATGTGGCCATTTCCAATTTGTTGAGCCATAGGCACCCGTTTTGTTGAGCCGTAGGCGCTAGCTTTGATGAAGGTCTGACAAGGTTGGGTCAAGGCACAGCCGTTGTAGATCTGTCAAAAAGCTCGAGTAATGTGGATATTGTCGATTGGCACTTGGTCGCCGCAGCTGAAATGCTGCAGAGTGAGATGGAGAATCCGGGGGCAATTAAGGAAACTTCGAAAGATCCTGGGAGGCATCGAATGGGCTTGATAGACCACGTCGAAATCAGCTGTTGTTGAACCTCGTTGACCAATGCACCGACCCCTGTAGTTGTTAGCGAGTACCAAAGTCTTGTCACTTACACCAAGTTTACAGAACATCCTTTCTTTGTCGCCTTGATTAAGCAGCAGAGCTAACTTAACAATTTAATAGATAGCAAAAAGGTGGGATATCTAGTAAAACATATAATATTATTTTTAACTCCCGCCAACTCCAACAGGAAGACCAAACTCACGCTAAACTCATACAGTGGTAAGCGTATTTTTGGTATTGGTACTTTGCCCCAGACAGACGCCACGACTGAGGTTACGTCTTCTGGCGCTACATTCCGCAACATCTTTGACCAGTAGTAAATAGCTGTAGAGGCTTAAATAATACTTAAATTACATACATCCGCAAAACACACCCCTTGATACTTGAGCATATGCTTAGAGTGTGTATCTAAAACCCGACGCGACTTGAGCATCTGTCGGCCCATGTTTCCCACAGCTCTTCCCAGCCTCCAACTTCTGGTTTTGGCGACGTAAGTAGAAACGCGCAGTGACAGCAAAAGTGATAGCAAGGACAGTTGCAGCCAGATTGACGATGAACGCAGTCAAATATCGCGGAGGGGAGTAATACAGATAGCTGCACCATATGTTGGGTGTGTTACAGATGGAATTAATCAACGCAATTGCCGATGCTCGCTTGGCCGTTGGCTGAGACAGGGACCCTGTAATCCATGAAAGGGTGACAATGGCTGAGGCGTAGAAGGATGCGGGGAGCATCATCATGGCTACATATCGCGCAGCGGTGTTTGTTGTGGATACCGCAATGATATTGGCCACTGCTGTGATACTCAGGGCACCAATGATGTGGTAAGAGCGTTCCTGGACACGATCTGAGTGGAAGCCATTGAGTAGCATGGCAATAACACAGAGAAGAAAAGGTGGAGCTGTGAGGACGTAGGTCATGTTTCTGCCATATCCCAAGCCGCCTACCACACTCGGGAAGAAGTTGGCTACGGCGCCGACAATGTAGGTCTATAGAGCTAGAGTCAGTAGAGTGGCCATAAGCAGAGAGCAGAAGGAACTCACGCAGTATAGAATACCAACAAATAACCATGTCTTGGGGTCTTCGACAGCCATCATGAAGCCGGCAAAGGAGGATATCTCATGGCTATCGTCGCTCTGGCCTTGATCTAGCGCAAAGTTATACTGCACCCACTCGCACTCGAGCGATGAGAGAGTCATGATCTTTCTGTTGGAGTTGGGTAGTATAAAGGCAAAGATTATGCCCAGGCCAGCTGTGGCGACACCCTCGATAAGAAAGAGCTGTCTTTGTTAGTGAAACATCTCATTGTCTTCAGGAGACGTACCCATCGCCAACCAGCAATACCATGTGCTCCGTCGAGCTTCAGGACGGCAATAGCCAGCAACGTGCCAAAGGCATTACCTAGCTGAGAGCCGCTGTATAGAATTGCCGTGCGCAAAGCAAACTGCTTTCGATTATAAAACATGGACAGAAAGTAGAGGGCTCCAGGGAAGAACACGGCTTCGACAACTCCGAGAAAGATGCGGGCGACTACAAGGCCGGCAAAGTTATGCACAGATGCCATGATGGCCGAGATGGCGCCCCAGATAACCATGCTGCAGCAGATGTAGATGCCAGGCCATTTGATGCGGCCGGCGATCATGTTGGACGGGACCTGGAAGAGGACTGCGTGGGCCGAATTAGTGTCGAGCAGGGAGAAGTGCTTGTGGAGAACATACTGTAGCTGCAAAACAAAATGCTAACCGCCGTCTGATACTCTACAGGAGACAGGTCAAGGTCTTGTTCAATATTGGCAAGCTTTGCGCTGGCGATATTCTGTCGATCGAGGTAGTTGAGGATATACATGGTGACCAGGACGGGCATTATAATGAGATCCATCTTGAGCGTCGCCCGACGACCGAGGGCCTTGTATTCGGCGTCTGGAAGCGCTGCCAGCTGGATGGGCATAGGCAAGCCATCTTGGGCCTCGGTGGGCTTGACCGATTCGAGTTGTTCTGACGTGGCGTCTCTTTTGTCGTCCATTGTAAGATGCTCAGTCGTGGCAATTGAACTTGTCTGGTAAAGTAATGAAGTGGGAGTTGAGCTGGGACAGCAGCAGTTAATATTGAGTTGCAGCACTTGGTGTTCAAGTGCCTGATCCCCACGCATCAGAACGTGGGGGTGCAATTACCCCAGGTTCCACTGCTGCAGGGCTATGCCGAAATGCGGGGAGGTCAGCTTGTTCATGTTTGGCTTCACATTGTTAGTCGGACAGAAAGCCGTCAATATGGTATGGCGTGGGGGTTAACCGAAAGTGTGGAACCGATGACGGAGGTGAGTCTGTCGGGGAAGCGGTTTAAAATACCCAGCAGGCCTGACGCACATTGAAGAAAATAGCATACACATGTCTGTATCAATTCACATTTCACTACCATAGGCAATGGCTACCATCCCTGGGGCTGAAGTTGCCCAGCATAACACAACAGAGTCCTGCTGGATCGTGATACACGGTGCTGTGTGGGATGTTACTGGTAGGCCTTCTCTCACCCTTAGTGTAACAGTATGTTAACTGTGGCGACAGACTTCTTAAGCGAGCACCCCGGTGGTAGGGCCCTTATTCTGAAGTCGGCTGGGGAAGACGCGACTGCGTCTTACGACGAGGTCCATGAACCAGATTTAGTTACACGGATATTATCACCAGAAGCTTGTCTCGGCACTGTGGATGCCACCACACTTCCCCAGGAGGCGTCCAAGGCCCAAAAACAAGGAACAACCAAATACCCCCCGCTAAATACTGTCGTCAGCCTTGCCGATTTTGAAAAGATTGCCCAGTCCTTCTTGACGCCGACAGGCTGGGCTTATTATTCTTCTGGCGCCGAGGATGAATACAGCATTGACGATGCATTCCACAGTTTTCGCCAGATCCTCCTTCGTCCCCGTGTGCTTCGTCAGGTTGAGCCGGTCTCCACCGGAACCACTATCCTCGGCTGCCCTGTTTCTCTCCCCGTCTACTTCAGTCCAACAGGGATTGGGAGATATGCTCACCGCGACGCCGAGTGCATCATGGCCGCCGTGGCTGGTAAAGAGAGGCTGGTCTACTGTATGCCCACGAGCGCGTCTTGGGAATCAGTGTGTAACGCGCGCTCAGCACAAGATCAGCCGCTATTTTTCCAGTTATACACAGGCCGCGATAAAGAGTATACCAAATCTGTACTGCGCTCAGTGAAAAACCTTGGGGTTGCTGCTATCTTCCTCACTGTTGATTCACCCGTTCTTGGCAAACGGGAGCGCGACGACCGTATTCGAGCCGCGGATGGACAGGATACAGTTGCTGCATCCGCAGGAGGCGTTGCAAAAGCTACTTCAAAAGGCTTGCTCAATCCTTTGCTGTCTTGGGATGACATTGGATGGATCAGAGATGCCACAGGACTCCCGCTTGTACTCAAGGGCGTCCAGACGGTGGAGGACGTGGTCCTTGCACACCTCCATGGGCTAAATGGCGTTGTGCTCTCCAACCACGGGGGACGCTCACAGGACACGGCTCAGTCTCCAATGACAACACTGCTGGAGGTACGTCGATATGCACCGCATTTGCTCTCTCCGAGTATTCGCCACAAGTTCCAGGTATTTATAGACGGCGGCGTTCGTCGTGGGACAGATGTCATCAAGGCCCTGGCTTTGGGGGCTACGGCAGTGGGTATTGGGCGCCCGGTGCTCTACTCCATGTGCGCGGGGTATGGGGATAAAGGTTTGCACAGACTAGTCCAGATACTCCGAGCAGAGATGGAAACGAATATGGCGTTGGTGGGGGCTACGAATGCTAAGGAGCTGGTGCCGGAAATGGTGAATACCGAGAGGGCAGAGGTTGGTGTGTCGCGGCGAGTGAAGCTGTGAGTTCAGGGTTAGACACAATGGTACAACATCTGAGGAATGTAACTCTTGTCTGAAGATCCCCCACATTTTGTGCTTGTCCGGGGATGACTGACCCCCACGATTTTGTCTCCTCTTTTACTCCTACGCTTATTGTCCGATGCCATCGCTCCGAATCTGGCCATGCATACTTTTATAGCCGGCCGGTTACATTACTTGCGCTAGAGTCGGTCTCGTTTATTGTCGCAACCTCAGGGTATCCCGCACCACCAGCGTTGTCTGGGCATGAAGTATTGTGTCAGAACTGACTGTTGACGGTATGCGCGTTCCTCAAATCTTGGTGAAGCTATCAAACGTCGCAGTCATAGAGCAGAACTAGGTAACACGGAGCCTTTAAGATAGCAATAAGACCTAGCCGGCAAGTAACAGAGCTAATATCGTAGCCAGGCGCGAAGGCAGCATGACCGTCTTGACTCCTGGAAAGAGAGATCTATTTCCGAACCTCAGGGTAATAGCAAAACGATTGCCCCACATAGTCTACTTACACGTCGCCAGGGCATCTCTTGGACTGAACGGATCCTAGCACGAATAACATTAGGGGCATCTTAGTGATCCACGGAAATTTGAGCCGAGGCCTCCACTATTTTTCATAGAGCCCCTAGATTTTAGCAAGTACAGTACGGACGGAGCCATGTCAGATGTCATCTTCTCTGTTGAGGTCCCGATAGGGGGCTGAAGAATCTGCTTTCCGGATGTTGCTTCCGAATGGCCTCGGGCTTGGGTGCGGGCTAAGTGTTGACCGGCGCCTCACTCCCTATGCTTCTGAGATGCGAGTTTATGTACTTGGTGTCATTCAAATTAAACAGGGATGAAGACACTATTTACAGTCTCATCAGCCTACTAGATTATTCTTTGAATTGCTCTTGTGGTCATTAGCATTTAAAGTTTCCACCCATCGCCTGTGGCCGTCATATTCAACCCTTGAGTTCGCGAGATGAGAGTGTATTGAATCATCGGATTGCATTTACCGCCTACTCTAGCTGTATTGCTAGCCAGAAACCGGGAAAGATTTACATGACGCTAGCTTATAGAATGTATCGGAAGGCCTTATCCTGGCGATCGGTCAAGTCCGAATCAATGGCCACGCCACTCTGAATGCCACCCGCGGATCCTCGACTATCCACAACGTAGTCAATATTGCCTTCTGCCGCCCTTTTATCCCGCAGGTTGTTTTCCTTGTTCAACAGGAACGCATAGACAACCAAGATCATCATCAAGAAAATCAACGAAGCAATACTAAGAATACAGCCCTTGAGATACCGGGGCGCCGAGTCCTCTGTCCAAGCCTGAGGCGATACGATACACCCGACGCAATAAGCCACAAAGAACATTGTCGTGGTCGATGACTTCTTCGTGTTTCCCTTCACGTTGCTGGCCATGAGAGCTGAGCAGCTGCTAAGCAAGCAAGTGACGGCCGTCGCCATCCAGGTTGACGCAACGATGCCCCAAGGGTGCGAAGCAGGCAGCGTCGCAAGCAATATGGCACCCAAAAGAGGTGTGCAGCACAGGAAAAGGGCCGTACACGTTCGACTGTACTTGCCCTTGATAAGACGTGGGATGAAAGCCCCAAACAACGTGGTCAGAATGTTAATGAGACCACCGGGCAGCCCCACGAGCATCGTAGTATATTTATCGTAACCGAAGCCGTTAATGACGATGGAAGAGAACTGATGAAAGTATTAGCAAGCCCTACATTCGATGTTGAGACGGGAGTCAACTCGCCTTGATGATGGCTGTCGTGAGAGTGATACCAAGCGCCATGAACACGTAGAGCCAAGTGATGGGTGATTTGTATGCTTCATTAAACTGGGATCGGTTAAAGTCTGCCCGATCGCGGGTACTGCGATCTATCGCCAGCCTCCTGGTGGCGATTTCTCGCTGGTGTGGCGTCAGAAACCATGCTGTTGTGGTATCCCCCGGCAGTAGGAAGTAAAACAGCAACCCTGAGGTGACGGTCAGGCCACCAATGATGAAAAACAGAACTCTCCAAGGGGCAACAGCAAGTCTGGCACGGCCGAGGCCGAACATGATGAGAGCATTCACAATTTGAGCGAAACCATTCATCGAAACCCATGTGGCAACGCGGACAGGGTGCTCCCGACGCTTGTACCAAACCGAAGTCAGCATAACAAAGGCGGGAGAAACGGCTCCTTCGGTCAAACCGAGAAAGAATCGAGCAGCCATTAAACCCGCAAAGTCATGTGGGAGACCGACACAAACGCAGGACACGCCCCAGACTACGACCGTGCAGCCTATAAAGGTCCTCAAAGGCAATCGGCCAAGAAGGTATGCCGCGGGCCAGTTGGACAGTAGCTGGCCAAGATAGAACATAGAGACACACCAGCTGTACTGTTCGCCGTGCAGATTGAGGTCTGAGCGCAAGCCGAATATGGCAGCATATGTGATCGATTGTTTGTCCAAATCTAGATTGATCAGCCCACCTGTTTCCGAGTCTGCACAAGAAGGGACGTGATGAAAACAGATGTCAGGATGGAGTAGACTTACACATGCAGAAATACACCAAGGTCATCAGAGGTAGCACGTGGAGATCCAGCTTTCGCACAACTTGCCTCTCCTCGGCTTCATCTATGGCCTCGAAGGTCACATGGGTGCCGTCAGTGTGCTCGATTTCACTCGAAGCAGCGAAGTCCTTGTTATGTATGGCCTCCTTCGTATCCATATTGTGTTACTGTTTTGGTAGATAGTAGTTGTATCGACTTCGTCGAAGGGAGTTAAGGGTTTATGACAGAAAAAAGAGCGAAGAGGCTCGTGGCGGCAGTATATATTGGAAATCGAAGACCTAAGATTCGAGACTGGTGGAAGCACCGACCAATCAAGAATGAGACACTTCCCGGGAAGCCGGGTCCACGATCCGAACTACACGATGCGGGGAGTCTCTCAGTCTGGGGAATTTCGCGGGGTAAGTATCGGTCTCATAACTAGTGAGGTCTAGATTCCCCTGTATGCCTCATAATAGTAGCTATGGGGTGGGTGAGCGAGGGACGCTCCCCCGCATAGGTCTCGGCATGTTCATGGTCATAAGTGGACTAGTTATTGACCCTAAGGAGCTTTGAGACGTGAACCCCAAGCGGCAAACCGAAATGATACCGGAAACAGTTCCCGAACCTAGTCTGATAAGTAATTCGATCAAAAGCCGAGCTCATCTATCATACAATAATGCATGAGTATCAATTAGATTTGAGTAATGCAAGTGCCTGGTCTTTTTACAGAAAGTTACTATATTTATGTAGCACAATTGTCTACTAAGTTCTACCCCTAACGTTTGATTTTACGTTCTCCGTATTACCGTCGCATAAACCTTTCATAACGAATTTATTTGGTTTCGATTTTTTTCCTCCGTCAAATAATGAATTCTGCATGCGTTACCAGCGACGCGGAATTCGCGACCGGCCCCATCACCAAGAGCGTAGAGCTAAGACCCGAGACCCGAGACCCGAGTACCTAATGACTTTCTTCATACGCCATTCATAAGAGATACTTGATCTTTCATCCACGGTGATATTCCTGGTTTGATTGTAACCACAGTCATCCAGCCCATCGATATGGTCAATGTGAGTATTCAATCACCACCACTCCTGTAAGGTGACATGGCAGTTATAGCTTAGTTCTTTACTCTATAGGGTACTCGCTTATACCTGTATTATAAGAAGTAGTAATAGTAATATAGACATAAGTATGAGATAGAATATAGACCCAGGCCTCTTATGACGTTGGCCGTCCTATCAAGGTCGAGCTGGTTCGGGTTATGAGTTCCGGGGCTGATCGCGGAACTACCGTTCGGCAACTCCACGAAAGGTCCATGCACCGGCTGTGTAGTGTATCACCCTTCTGATGAATCAAGTTACTTCGTGCATTACACCGGGTCAATATTTGGAACGTAACAACATCGGGGCCCGTTGTGACGGATGTTCTCTGGGCTGCACCTTCGAATAATCGCAGACATTTCCAGTTCATAAATCAATTCAGCAGCTCAGTTCACGGTGTTGGCAAGACTCATTCGAGTTTGTACTAGTAACTATTGTATACTACGTCATGCACTCTTTGATAAGGAATGTAGGGGCGCGTTTGTCTTTACGGCTACATGTGTACTCCCCTATACGGTACACCAGGTGGTATGCTTCAACACTGGCAATTCTCGAAGTTCGTAACGGGCGGCTATCCTCGGACTCAGCACGCACGATCACGGCTGCTTCTCGCCTCGAAGGCCCCGTCACTGCGCTCTTGATAGGAAGTATCGCGAATGCAGCCGCGGAGGAGAAAGCCACGCTGAAAGGCTTGACTAACGTCATTTCTACAACCAAAGCACAAAAAGGTGATGGTGTAGGTGATGACACGGCCATTTTAATGGCTATCCCACTTAGATTACCCACTGGTGACAAAGTCGATTCAGCACCTCCCTGAATACGCCGCAGCCATAGTTGCTAGCCATGCGAAAGAAGGAAAATACACGCACGTTGTGACAGCGAACTCCGTATTCAGCAGAGACGCCGTGATACGCGCTGCGGCCTTGAACGGGCACCAACCTATCTCGGACGTAACATCAATGGAGTCGGAGGAAGACAAGGGCCCGAACGTTTCTTCCTACATCGAGATATGACCATGGGCTGACACGAATAGTCTTTGTACGACCAATCTATACCGGAAACGCAGTTATGACGATCAAGTCTAGTGATCTTGCTAAGTACCTAACTGTACGCGCGTCGGACTTTCCATCTGCAGATCTTGCGGACGAACCCGCGCCCATCCAGATACACAACGAAAAAAACAACCTTGGAGGCATCATGCAGCACAAAATGGTTGAAGGAGGACCTGGTCAAGAGCAATCGGCTTGAGCTAAGGAACCGCGTCGAGGGGTGTCTCAGGTGGGAGGGGCTTTAAGTCCAAGGAGGCTTTCGATCAAGTCCTTCCTCCTCTCGCAGATTGTCTGAAAGCTGCAGTTGGAGCATCCCGTGCAGCGGTCGACAGTGGATTTGCCGACAACAGCTTACAAGTTGGCTAGACTGGAAACATGATTGCTCCGGAGCTGTACGTGGCGGTCGGTATCTCAGGGGCCACCCAGCATCTCGCTGGAATGAAAGACAGTAAGGTCATTGCCGCCATTAACAAAGACGCCGATGCGCCATCTTCCAGGTTGCAGACATAGGGTTAGTCGGAGACCTGTTCGAAGCGGTACCTGAGTTAATTCAAACCTTGTCGGTTAACAGACTTCATGACTCTACATAGCTAGATTTAGCTTACTAGCTATTAAGATAACTTCTTTACTTTAATATGCCTAACCCGCTTTATTAACTATTAAGAGATATGATATCTTCGCTACGGCTTAAACTATATCCTGCAGTCCTACTAATATATACCCAGTACGGACTGATATATTACCTTAGAAATACTACTCGTTATAAAGAAGACAGAGATTGATATACTATGGTAAGTAAAGCTATAGGTATAGGATTTAGATATAAGAATATAATGTTTTAGAAATATAACTCTTATCTAAAGAGTCTCTACACTTTATACTTATCTAGTAATAATTAACCCCTATGACTTTATTTTCCTTTTTTACCCTATGCCTATTATCTTATATTACCGCCTTAGATCTTATTACATAGACCTTAGCTTTATTTCCTCAAGGTTCAAAGGCCTCTCTTAAGGCTATACGTTTATTTTTACACTTTAACTAATTTACTTAAGCCTATAATTTAAAAGAAGACAGGTCTTAGCTGAACCACTTGCAAGTGGCTGTGTCAGCCAACATGAAATAGTTCCCCCTCCACGGCTGATGGCGTCCAGTAAAAGCTAAGTGAGCATCTATGCAGTTCAGCTCGTCAGCCACCTTCCATCTTACCATGAAAGCCTCGGTGGGTAATTATTCTCTTCTTCAGGACCAGACCAGATCATAAGAATTGCGCCGTGGACTGAATACTCTTGTGTGGAATTAATATTTCGGCACAAACTTCATTCGATGTGACAGCTGGGTTAGGTAAGCGGGAAATAGTGAATCTCAGAGGGAAATAAGGCCTGTCGTTGCGTACCGAACTGACCTAGTGTGCCTTGGCGTTTGCAAGTGGCTCCAGCTGAACCCTTGCAGCCGTTGAAGCCTTTCGGCCTTCCACGGAATCCATGGAAAGGCCGAGATCAGAACGTGAAAATGTCTGTGCGCAAAGCTGAAAATAGTTCTTCTATTTCTACTCTCCTATCCGCCGAGCTTTACTCAAGATCCAGTTCATTTTTCTTTCCCTTAATTATTAATCATGGTCCGAGTCTCACCTATTTTGCGCAAACGGTTGTTGTTTGCGGCCAAGGCAGCGGCTGGAGTATCTGTTGCTGGTGCTGGAACTTTTCACCTTGTTACACGGAAATGCTACTTTGAGCCCTTCGGCCCCGAAAATGGAAAATCGCTATTCGAGCATCCTTTGCTGAAGCAAATCAATCCCTGGAACAAACCGGTCTCACATGACTCTTGTGTCAGAGAAGTTCCGTTTGAAAAGCTTGATCCCACGCTCATCGAAGATGCAAGAAATGGCGGAACACAGCTGATCGAAAGGTTTATCGCTGGAATGTGGGGAGGGTTTGGTAAGAACTGCAGGAACTCATATGTAATCGTTTTGCTAATTATGACTAGGGTATGCCATACAACGGAAGATCATGACATTCACCAAAGATGACGTTAACAAGAGTGACGTCTGGGACAAGAAGGATCTTTTGCATTGTACCTACGAGCCAGGTATACTCCTATTGCCACACATCTTGTACTCGGATTATCGCTAATATCAACCAGGCACATTCTTCACAAATCACTTTGTTGTCCTTTCCAAGACACCAACATGCATTACAATGCGCGGATGTTTTAATCCCCACCAGTCCCCACCAGTACCAACGGACATAGACAATATTGTCGAGTTGAACGCTGAGTTAGATGAGGTCAAAAAGGTGGCGGTCCTTAAACTAAGGGTCATAACATTTGATGGAAGACAGGAGGCGAGTGACAAGGAGGATCCTTTTGGCGGTGTGGGGGGATGGCTACATAGACGGTATTCTACTTTGCTGGTTGAGTCCGGTGCCAGAAACTGTTTAGCATAAGCCGTCACGATGCGTTATTGAGGAGGCGATACATTTGTACCATATTGGAAAAAATAGATTCTGTAGACATTTCTTTACCTTGACAGACAAACATCAAAGGCAGATTCACACACAGTTGCAAGTTACAAGTTTATCTAGATCATGAAACCATAGGCCCTCACAATAGGTGTGTCTTGGGCCTCGCCCATACCTATGACGGGAAGGCTTGTTTCATACATATGACCGGGCAATAACAGCGAGCTTTGGGCCAATAGTTTAGTGTCGATAAAATCTCTCGCTTGTCAAAAGCATTCCCATCCTGTAGTTTCACGGCCTCTTGCGCCCTCCTACATGGATTCGTTATCGTCAAACGGGTATTCACAGTCACACCGAATTTATGAACTCATGATGGGCCTCCCACATACAGTTCAAGGTGACACACAGTTCGAGTTTCTTCAGAGCCCGTCTATAAGATAAGGGTGTTTTCACCGCATCAGGCCTGAACAGATTAACCACGACCATTTCTTCAAACTTTCTTCACGCCAAGAGCCATATCATCTGACATTACACATCATGACAGCCGACACCGCAGTCCAAGATGGTAATAAATATTCCCATTACACTCATGACCCATCAGCTGTTCCTCCGAGGAATGGTCATTTTGCCCCTAACACACAGCCTCAAACATTCCCCAAGCCCACCGTAATTGGAATATATGGCATCTCTGGATCCGGAAAGTCTTTTATCCTTGACATCTTGAGGAACAACCTTGATCCTGCTCACTTCATCCTCTTCGAAGGCTCAGAGGTGATCGACTCACTTGGCCCAGGGGGTTTGAGTGCATTTCGTGCATCAACTGAGGAAGAACAGTCAAAGTTTCGCATTCAAGCTATCAATTCCATCAAGAATGAGACTTCTAAGAGTGGGAAGACTGCAGTCGTCACGGGGCATCTGATTTTCTGGTCGGAAATAGACGACGCCCCGGAAGCAGTCTACACGTCCGAGGACCTCGACATTCCCATTGAAACCATCTCTCGACGTATTTCTGGCGACATTGGAAAGCATCGAAAAGTCTTTTCTACGGAGTCTTGAGAAAATGGCAAGATGCTGAGTTACTTACTCTTCGAGGCCTCTGTCGTCAGCACGGTATTCTTTTCCTGGCCGTTTCAGAAGCTAAGGGTCTTATTCCCAAGTTGGAAGGCCTGGTCCACCATTTCAGTCAACCGGCGACAGCTGAGGATAACATTGCAATGGTGCGAGCTCAGATCGATCAGATACTTGCTCTTCCCTGCAATGAGGAACTCGAGACAGTCTTGGTACTGGATGGTGATAAGACTTTGGCTGCTAAAGACACGGGTGCCCTCTTCTGGCAGGAGCTCGCTCGGACTCGGCCAGCAAGCGATGAGTGTCCGTTGAAGGATCTCTTCAGTTGCCCCATGGGATACTCGGATATGGCGTTTCGACAGGCAACCCTACTCTACGAAGAAGCTGTTGATGACAAAGACTTCGATACGATCTGCCAGATCGTTGCATCTTCAGTTACTTTGCATCCCGAAATTGTCTCTGTCCTGGGGCTTATTGCAGAGCAGAAGCATGTCGGAGCCATTGTAGTTACATGCGGTATTGGCCTTGTCTGGAACAAGGTCTTGGAGAGATACGGGCTATCGGACGCAGTCAAGGTAATTGGCGGTGGAAGGATCTCGGACGGGTTTATCGTCACCGCATCTGTCAAAGCCTTTATTGTGTCTCATCTGCAAGACGCGGCACATCTCTACGTCTGGGCCTTTGGGGATAGCCCGTTGGATATCCCCATGCTTGAAAAGGCAGACCAGGCCATTGTTGTTGTTGGCAAGGAAAAGACCCGGAGCTCTACTATGGATTCAACCGTATCTGAGGCCATCGATAAGGGTGAACTTCAAGCATGACAGGTCTTACTGCCATGTCACTCACCACCCCGACTTGATACCAAGCGTCTGCCTCTATAAAGCCTCGAAGGCCAAGAGCTCCTTCACTGTATCTTCAGTCGTCGCCCATTCCAACTCCTACAAGCAACCGAAAAAGCCGCTGCGAAGCTTCTCATGGCACTAATGCGCGACGCTACAATTTTTGGCTCTTATCTCAGGGAAGCTCATGCCAACGTTGGACGGTAGCTGACGACCCAATATGTCTCTCAGCTTATTGGACTGGAAGAATACGACATCCCTCACGTGCAAGATCATACAAAAACTGGCCATCATCTGCTCAATGAACATCAAACTTCAATCGTGGGTTTGATGCGTGGCGGAGAGGCTATGACTTTGGTATCAACGATGTGTTTCCAAAGGCCATGTTCATTCATCCTTCGTGTTCCGACAATATCAGGCTGCATCACATACAGGAACAAGCTACTGTGATACTGGTTGACTCTATGGCCAACTGTGGAAAGACTCTCATCGAGTTCATCAAGCGCGTGGGCCGTTTGGCCGCCGGCAAGATTCGGATAGTGGTTGTGGTAGGAGTGGTTCAAGCGGATGCAGTCGCCGAAAGTCATAGTCTTGCAATGGTCATGAGATGTTATGGGGTTAGCATGGTTGTATTGAGGGTCATCGAAGAATCAATGACCTCCTGTAGCCGCTCGATAGTCACCTCCTTCTGAGAAAACACTTGAAACTACAAGCTCTTAGAATATGTCACGTCGTCAAAGGATAGAACTTAACGTCTTCACTTTTTCGATCCCTTCTTTCTCAGCATACCAAGCCAAGTCTCGTCTCGCGCGGTTTTGTGTATGCATTTTCTTGGTAGACGAAGTGGCCGGGAATCGGGTCCAGATCAAGACAACGGCGTCAGAACCAGGATGACGATAGAAGGCGAACTTTAACGGTGTCGGGGATTCAAAGAATTAGGCAAATCAGGCGCTTTTTGTCGGTTCAAGTCTGCGAAATGAATGTCTCCTTTGCCATGATCGATTTTCTGAGAATATGTTAGGTTTATGCAGTGGGAGGGACAGATTTGTCGTACCAGCTGCAGCAGGTCGCCTTGTTGCAACTCTCGCAGGGCGGTCTTGCTGCGGTTGTCCGTAAAGTAATCCGACCCAGTAAACGGCTAGTCTTTAGTTGGTGGGATATTAATGGTTTGGCGCTCTGTAGACATCTTTGCTTAAGGTTCCCTCCAGTGCAGTTGAGCATTTCAGTAACAAGATTCTCAGTGGTGGAAAGGTACGGATACAGAAGATATAATGAGCATAGTTTAGAGTATTGGGGAGTGGTCACACTTTTTGGACCCCGCAATTGCAGGACTACAGCTGGAAAGTGCGCTAAAGTACCTCGTCAGACCACTGAATCCTACAAGGAGTAGGACTTGCTGGGGTTTGTAGCAGCGATGTGACTTTTGAAAGAAATTCGTTTTTATTTTCTTCACGTCCTGTTCATCCACATTCCTACTGAATTAACTAACACATGGTAACCCTTCGAGTTCCGGGTTAACATTCGACAAAAGCAAAATACAGAAACTTACAAGGCATCAACTTGAATATACTGCATATCACTCACTCAATACATATTGATATTCATCACGGCTGGGAACTCATATAGATAATCTAAATCTCAAATGATATTATCTCAAGTGAGTTTGTCTCATATATTCATTATGTCATACTTCGTCGCTTAAACATATTCAAAAATGTCCTTGATCTCCTCAATAGAAAGCTTCTTCTCCAAAGCAAGCTGGAGCTGAATGCGGGACTTGGAGGGGTTCATGTAACCGGCTCCAATACCGAAAGGTCGCTCATCAACATAACCCCAAGCAGTGCGTCGGCTGACAACAACTGGAATCTCAGTTTCGTTGAGAACCTTCTTGATCTCAGCGACAGCCTCATCGGGCCAACCTCCAGCACCAAGACCAGCCAGGACGATACCCTCAGCACCGCTGTCAATGGCAGCCTGGAACAGCTCCGGGTCGGCTTCCTGGTGCCCGTATAGAACATCAACTTGAGGCAGGGCCTTCTTGGTTGAGCTGGTGCTGATGTTGAAGTAGTGGTGGCCTAGAGGTCGACTGGCAGGGTACCAGAAGACAGGCTCGACGTTCTCAAATGACCCGAGGTAGCCTTGATCCTCGGCCTTGAAGGTGTCGAGAGAGTTGGCGTTGGTCTTGACGGTGTAGCGCGCGGAGGCAATCTTGTCGTTGAGAACGATCATGGCTCCTCGGCCTTTGGCGCTCTGGCTGCTGGCCAGTCGAACAGCTGACAGGAGGTTGAGGGGGCCGTCGGCGCTGAGGGCAGTGGCAGGGCGCATGGATCCAACCAGGACGACGGGCTTCTCGCTCTTCACGGTAAGATCGAGGAAGAAAGAGGACTCCTCGAGGGTGTCAGTGCCGTGGGTAACAACTACACCCTGGATGTGAGGACTATCAAGATCCGTCTGGATCCGGTGCGCCAAGGTGGTGAGGATGGTAGAGTTGATGTCGCCGCTATCAACATTGGCGATTTGCACGCCTCGCACATTCGAGACATTGCAGATCTGAGGCACAGCGTCAATCAACGTCTTGATGCCCAGAGCGCCAGCCTTGTAGCCTGTGGTCTGGTCGGAAGATCCAGCCGAGCCGGCAATGGTACCACCGGTGGCATAGATGGTGATGTTGGGAAGGCTGGCGTTGAAGCACTCGAAACCATTGACTGCCCGGGGGATGAGCCGGGGTGTCTCTGGGACAGGCGATGCAAGGGCTGAACCTGCAAGGGTTGCGAGGACGAACAGGGATTGGAAAGATGGTGACATGATGGGCGGTCAGGACTCGACGGCTGCCAAGACGAGGAGAGGAGGGATCTGAGGAGGAGCTGGCTGGGGAGGAAGAGAGAAAAGAATATGGCAAGAAAGGGAATATTGTTCATCTTTTATAGCGTTGATAGTCTTGGCCAAGACATGGCTGAGCCAACACCAGCACGATAGTCTGTAGTGCACATCGCATCATAGTCCGAGAATAGGCGTGCAACCCAATCTGTTACCTTATCATTAGTTAACAAGTCCCATCCTTGGTCGAGGATAGTGAGATAGCCAAGAGCAAACAAGGTTGGCTCAGGCGTCCAATCGGGATCTGCGCTGTTGAGAGATTCCGACCTTCGCTCGAATTACGTACTGGAGAAGGCTTTGAGTGATGCAGATCGGCCAACTGTGGAACAGGGATGCGATATTGTATGCTTCTAGCTTGAATCATGTATCTTTCGGCTTGTGGTGCGTTAGGTGCCGAGGGACTAGACCGACAATTAAGTGAGGCTCTCAATTAGCTTTAGATTAGGTAATTGTAGTCATTTCTAGTCTATCTCGTGTTATATCTCATCAGGGTTTGCTCAATCAAAGACGTCTCGTCATTCTTGACATATCGTGCCAAGTGATGAGCGAGATGTTTACAGCCCAATGAGGACTAGACCAGCTTAAGTGGGGTGTTTAGGTGATTAACCAGCCTCTCTCCTTGTCTCCCTCCCCACGAACTCAAAATTCACTGCCTTGGTTCGTCTTTGACCTTGACCTAACTTATCTTGACTCGATCCATTTTCCATGCGGGGATTTTCCCTTCTAGTTTTTCCTTTCTTTTTCTTATCTTTTCTATCCCAAGGAAACTTACGCCCTATCTAGCGCTCCCCCCGACATTTGCCGTGCCCCCTCCACCCTCCACCCACACACACGTGCGGGATTATCACAATCTGCGATTGCGATTACGATAACTCCCCCTCGGTCTTATCCATACAGTGCCAGTGCCAGTCTAGCCTTGTCCTTGCCAATGCCTGACGATAATCAAGATATCCCACCCGCCAAGCGGACGCAGGTACCTAGGGCCTGTCAGCGCTGCAAGACGCTCCGCAGAGGCTGCAACGAGTATCGCCCCTGCAGACGATGTGTGGATGCTGGCCTTGCCGACCGCTGCATAGGGCAATCGGGTGCTCCCAGTATACTCCAGCCTGTCCACACCCATTACTCGCTCCCGAGTCTGCGGAACGGTAACGCGCCTGTTGATGCCCTCCACAGACTCACCGAGCTTGTCCCCAACCAGGTCCTCGACCACTGTGTTGAGCGCTTCTTTGCACGGCTCTACCCGACTATTCCTATTCTCACTCGCGATTATGTCGAGCATCTCAGGTCGGCCTCTGCCTCGTCGACGCCTGAATGGCGGCTCGAGGCCTACTCGGTCCTTGTCGCCATGTGCGCACAGGTACTCCTCCAGACAGAAGAACCCGAGAATCTTCTCTCGCAAGGGATTATCGCCGAGAATAATGCCACTTATGGATCAATGATTGTGGATCAGGCTGTTGCTGTCCATCAGTCGACTCCGCGTACTATGAAGCCGACCCTCAACCAATGCCTCCTAGCCTTCTTTCTTTATGCCTGCCAGGCAAGGTTGTCGCATCATAGCCAGACGTTTTTATTTCTTCGCGAAGCGACCACCTTGTTTTGTCTACTACGGCTTGACGATATGGATGTTGCAGCGAAGGCGTTGGCGCATCGTCTATTCTGGGTCCTCGTGGTGTCCGAGAGATCCCATGCAATTCGATATCGTCGCCCCATCACATTACAAATAACAGACGAGGCACCAGAAATTGACATGAATGATCCGTCATTATCTGGATTCTGGAGTCTATCGGCTCTGTTTCGACCTATTGATACATCATTTGTGGCTTTGCTAAACCAAGAACGCTTTGCCATCACACCGCCTCTTTCATCCCTCGACTATGTCGAGACGGCTGTCAACACAGCTATCAAGCCTGACTTGCAGCTTCATGAGACACAAAAGGCCAACTTGCGAATTACTCAGCTCTGGCTCCGGATGATTGTATGGAAATTACGTTTGCGACTGGGCCATCTTAGTGAAAACGCCCACCAGCACAGTCTCACATATCAATACCCGCTCGTCGTGGCCAAAGACCTTACTCTTTCCACTCGGGATCTTTCCATCGACAGTATAAAGATTCACGGTATAGGCATCACTGAAAAGCTTTATGATATCGTCTCTGCTGTGGTGGATGTTCTTGCCCGCGTGCCCGTCACCCCTTCAAGTCCACAGGGGTTGGCGATGGGCACGTCTCCTGAGGATGATCTATTGTATATCAGAAATCTCATTACAAAACTACCGGGAGGTTCATCGACATATGACCCGCTTCTGGAGAGGCATATACAGCAAGCACTTCCCAGTCCAGGGCCTAGTGTGGCCCACAGTAGTCCGCCAATAGCCCGAGCAAACTCATGACCTATCATCAGCATACCATATCAATATACCCCAGGCGTTGTTTGTCACCATGTCCAAGTGAGATAGAGTGAGAACTTTGCTTAATTTCTTTATGTTCACTAGACCACACGTTTACTGTAAGTGTGGTGGAGTATTCTGGTGACCCCAATGACAGACTCACTTTATGATGAACAAATCTTGTTCAATGAACACCACGAGAGCCGAGACTCTGCTAACTTTGACACAGCCGCGTCGACAATGGGTATGTGAACAACAAAAGGCCCACTTCAGGAATGAAGCTAGGCGCTATGTTCGAATAGCATCACCTGAGATATTCACATGCATCAGTGTTCGACTTGAGGTGCAAATGCCTGATGAATATCCAACATCGCAATAGCTGTTATAGGAAGTAGTTCAGATAATAACCCCATGGCTTCATTCCATGAGCATATGCACTGATGTGTTGTCGGGAAGAACAAATACTCGCGATCTGTAAACTCAAAGAAACACACATCAGAACAGCCATGTACACAAAGAACAATTATATCATGTGAGAAGTCCTGAGGATATAAACCCTTCGTCGTCCCTCAAGATTTTCTTTCGTCTCAACCAGCTCTATCTTGTAAAACACACAGTCTGCCAACATCTCTACACTGATTTTGACGAATCTTTACGGACACTATCAACATCAGCCTCAACTACCATCTCACGAATTTTCACCACTACCACTCACGATGCCTAGCATAAAGACCCAGTGGAAGGACGAGAGCGTCTCTGGCTTTGCGGCCACTGCTGAAACTGACAAGTCGTACAACTCCAAGCCCAGTAAGGACCTTCCTGTCTGGAAGAAGGAGGAGAAGAAGTCTGACGACGTTTCACGGGCAAGGTCCGGCAGCAAGGTTGTGGAGGAGTATGACATCGTGGTGGCGGAGCCTGAGAATAAGAAGTAAGTACAATTCATTGATGGCGCTGGATCTCTGAGGTGAGTTTGATGTAAGTTCTGGGGTTAGGTGGGTGTTTTCTTTTCCTCTCGTGGCTGAATGAATTTGTTTTACAAGTTTTTGAGTGCTTAGGTAGTCTCGTATTCTATTAGGCACGCGATTTAGGCTTTGGCAATGGTGAGTTAGGTAGAGTCAATATCACATTCATTCATGAAATAGAACAAATGCTGCATCTTCGTGTAAAGTGAATCTAGCAGCTGGAGCAGCGTTGAGTTTGATTGCGTGATGTAAAGGTCAGTGAGTATTGGACAAAGGAACCCAATATCTAAAGACAAAGGCAAATTTCCCCATGAAGGGTCATGCTGCAAGGTAGGTATGTAAGATTTTCAACACTCACCATAAACATTTGCAATACCTGTTGGCTATGGCAAAAATTGACTTTCTAAGATGCTGTGACCTGTAGGTCTTCGAACTGCATGGATGTGCTTGACTTACCATAGACCAGAATTCCTTTCATCTTAAGGTAGTCCTAAATAAAAGTGAAATATAACGTAGTTAAGCCTCTTTAGTCTATATTATATAATTTAAGTATTAAATGATTTAATTTCCTTTTATTACAAAATACTAAGAATAAAATACCTTAATATTAAAATGTAATAAGATATAAATATTTATAAATATATACTTTTTAAAAGGTTTATTAATTTCCTTAAAATATATATAAGACTAACATTTTAATTTTAATAAACAATAATAACAGTTTTTATTTTTAAAGAAATATTTAATATTACATACCTTTTAATAATTTCAATGCTTCATATATATTAATTTTAATAGTTTAAATACCTATTTATACTTACCTTTTACTATATAATAAAGTATTTATATATTTACTTTAGTTTATATTCTAATAGTACTATTAAAAAGTTGTTAAGAAATAAGTTGTGTATGTTATATATAGTTTATATAATACTAAAATCCTCATGAATATTTAAATAGGTTTTATAACTTAACTTTAATAGTTTAAATACCTATTTATACTTACCTTTTACTATCTAATAAAGTATACATATATTTATTTTAATTCTAGCCTTTAATACTCTTGATACTATTATTTATTATAACACTGTAAAATATAATATTAATAAGTATTATATAATTTATTCTAATATTATAAAGAAAGAAATACAGCCCTGGTGTTATATATTGAGCTTGAGATGTAGTTGTCTGTACCGCTTGTTGTGGTAAGGTAGTTGGAAACTTTCGAGTCTGGGATTTCAATGCTGGTAGATGTATGGGTTTTATGGAAGGTCATACCGCGTCAGTATGCGTGTTTCAGGTTGAGTAGAACATTCTGGAGACGTGTTCTGTGAATGTGAAACACTCCATTTACCTAGAGCCATCGAGGAATGAATTAAACAGCTACTAACAGTCCACAGAACTATGTAGTAACCTTTTTATCTCCATTGCTACTTCTATTCTCTTAGTATCACTTCTAGATACACAAGCTATGGCTGCTATCAGGTTTTCTCTTTGTGGAACGATGGAGATACCCAGTGAGCGAAATGGAAAGTCCAGACATCAAGAAGCCGGACCCATTAACGTCGCTTATCAAAGGATTCACGAAGCGCTGGAAAATAAAAAGATGATCATCCAATTTCGACTACAATGTCATTTTATAGCTCTTATCGTGGATAGAATCACGGCCTTTCTATCATAAGAACACTTCTTATATCATTAGTTTCGCCAGCTGTTTCGACACCTTTGATGGCACCATTCTTTACCGTGGAAAGGTGAGGTCGGGTACACAAGCTCCAAATGAGTGTTGCATTGACCAACCTGGAATCCTTGTGTTGGTAAAGAGTTGATCCATGTATTGCGGGGAGAGATTGAGTAAGGTTATGTAATCTTAACATATTGCGACAGCATGGACAATCTTTTACGTCCAGCCTCACCCAGCCGGGATTCCGCGTTTCGTGTGGCTATGTCTATCTATTGGTATATTGCTCATCTTCGATTAGCGTCTCCGTAAATACTATGGCCTCACCTCTTGCCATTTTGTGTGATCTTCAGAGTAATCGCGATTCGTTTATACCCTCGTCATGGAGATTACTTGCTACGTCACATGGTATAAACTCATCCAGTTGTTGCCAGATTTTCATTCATATCAATTACGCCTTTGTTCGCAGAGTTCTGGTGCGCCCAATGAAATTCAAATCGGCATGGAGTTCACATTGAAAACTCAGACGGCAGCATCCCTCGAAATCTTGTGTGGCAAGTAGAGTTTTGGTCCGGGCTAATCTTTATCAAGGTTCAAGTGTGCTTTGAACCACGTCGATGTTCGAATCTCTGTGCCAAAGGCATCTAAGGGCCCGTGTTGGGCTAAATGGGGAATCAGAAAAAGTACAGTAGGTTGTGCGGTTACGAAGTATGTCTCTCAAAAAATAAGAACGACCTTGTTCCGTGTTGCTGAGGAATTGAATAAAGGTTTTTGATCGGCGTTGCGAGAGTTTCATTTTGCCTTTTGATATGGATCTTATTTTTTAAATCTGCCTTAGGGTTTTCCTGTGTTGCTTACACAACTGACAAGCTTCCTACGGTTCATGTATATGGACTCTGAATAAACTACTCGATCGCAATTTTGAACTAAGCATGATGTGTCAGGTCCCCTCGTGGTTCTGTGTTACTATACACGATCATTAGAGGTCTCTTGGTCTTGACCTCACCTAAAACAGTATGAGTGACAGCTATCTCCCTCGTAGTGCAATCTCCGATAAGTCTTAACTTGTCACTCTAGTAAGTTTTCATTGGTGCACGCAAAGAAGCGCACGGCCATCCTTTGATACGATTTTTACCCTATCCTGCACTTAAAGTTAACCTCACTCTCTGCACTCACCCGTAACTCAAAGAGACTTTGTCATAAATCTTCTTCCCTACGCGATAATAAAGAACAGATGCTTTTGCAACAATTCACTCATCAATCGTTGTTGCCTTCACACAAGTTTTCACACAAGTATAAAAAGGTCCTCCGTTCCCCAAAATATCCTTTTCAGACATCACCAACAACCACCTCCCACCTCCCATCTCCCACACTTCCATCACATCACTTCTCTCGCACCTCTAACAAAATGTGCAAAACCATCATCATCAAGATCATGACCTGCATCATGTGCAAGGCCGTCGCCTACTACGACGACGAGCCGAATCGTGAGGTCAAGAGAGAGAAGAAGGAGTACAAGAAGCAACAGAAGCGGGCCGCCAAGCAACAGAAGCTGGACGCCCAGAAAGAGAGGGAAAGAAGAGCCGAGATTGCTCGGGGCAAGGAACCGGCGACCGACTTCTGGTGAAGTGGACCTCGTTGAGTCAAATGATGCCGCACCTTGAGTTCATGGTAAGTGTCGTGGAGGTGGATTGTGTGAAGAAGCTAACCGTTGTAGGGATCTTACCTCCCGCCAAATGGGAAGATACCAATGTGTCTAAGTCTGTATCTTGCGATAATGTTTTTGGGAGTTTGGGGTTATGGACAAATTGTTTTGGGGGATTGATGCTGGTATACCCGACGGGACGCCGAGGGCAATTGTCAAACAAGTGAGAATCCCTTGATCCCTCGCCTTATATACACCGATACTGATCGATATCGCAGGATATCTCAAGGCGTTTGGAAATTTTTCGAAGACTCTACTTGACTTTCAATGACCCATCGACAGTAGACTAAAAGAAGACATTCACTTAACCAAGTCCAGTTTCAAAAGGTGACGTTATGAAAGCCGATGCGACATTATTGTGTGTAGCTCAATTATTTTCCCGTGCACCCAAGTGCCACGTAAGTATATACATCCTCCGACCATTAAGAAGACCTTTCATGTCCACTATTATGTATGTCAATTTAACTGCCCCCACGGACAGTCTACTGCATCTCCTTCTCGTTCGTCAACTTGGCATCAGCAGCGACAGAATGAGAATAAGGATCGATCTGAGTCTTGGCAAACTTCCTAGCCGGCACTCGCTTCTCGAACAGCACATCCAATTCAGCGTAAGTACGGTCCTTGGGCTCGGGAAGTCGGAAGAACACCCAGACGGCAGAGAAAAGACAGGTTCCGGCCCAGAAGTACGCTGTACGAGCTCCCCAGTTCCAAGCTGTGGATGACAGCTGGTAGTTTGTCATGACGTTGACAAAGATGTTGCTGGCGTTGTATGCGGAGCGAGCCATGACGATTGTCTTGGCTTTGAGTCGGGTGGAGGAAAGCTCCGAAATAAGGGAGTATGTCACAGGACCAACGGTAAAATCGTAGACGAATGTGAAGACGATGAGCATGGCGCCAATAGCCCAGACGGATCCGTTGTCGTTGGAAAAAGACAGCGAGCCGACGATGATAAGGATGATGAGTTGAGTGCAGAGGCCGCTGAAGTGGATCGTTCGTCGACCGACCTTGGCCATCAAAAACCACGAACCGAAAGTACCCACCATTCCGAGAGCATACTGCGCCATCGACAGAGAGAAAGAGTTGCTGGCATCCATTCCAGCTTGCGTGAGGAAGTAGGAGAAGTAACCCATGAGGTTCTGGCCACCGAGGGTCTGGACAAGCCAGATACCCACGACGATCTCTGTTCGGCGAAGATCAACACCCTTGAAGCAATCCCTGTAGCTGGTGCCCTCCTTTAAGTTCTTTTCCATCTCGTTTGTATGTTCGATCATGGCGATGGTCTCGTCGGCGTTGAAGTTGGGTTGTTGCGGGGATGTCAATCTGAGGAGTGACTTCTTGGCGGCAGCTCGGTTACCTTTTCGCACATGCCACCATGGTGATCTGTTACCGGTTAGCGACAATGGTCTCATTCTCGATGATTTGTCTCTGACTTACTCCGGCGCAAAAATGACACCTGCCAGGATGGGAACGGGCCAAACCCACTGCACACCGAAAGGAATGCGGTAAGCCCACTCGTCGTTGCGACCAACAGAGCCTTTGTTGACAGCAGCAGCAAAGAACTGACCAATGACCCAACACATATTGATGAAGGTTGTGAGATATGGTCGGAGCACAACCGGTGCTACTTCGGATGCATATGCAGGAGTCACACTTTGGAACGCACCCCAGGGAATACCTAGTCATGGTTACATTAGCAAACGGCACAGCTGTGCTGGTGGACTGACTATGACATACCGCAGAGAACTTCTCCCAGAACGAGGATCTTGATGTTGGGAGCGAAGAAGAGGACGAAGACAAAGGCGATCATGAGGACCAGCGCTCCAACGGTGGTCATCTTGTAGCCGTATCTGTCGGACGCCCATCCAGCAAGAATGAGGCCGATGATCTCGCCAGCGCGAGCTCCATTGGACAAGCCAGACTGCCAAGCCGCCGAGACAGCGTATTTCTCCTTCTCGGCATTGTAAGTGCCAAATTTCTGATTGAAGACAGGAGAAGCGTATAAGTTGCCCAGCAGAGCAAGATCGTAACCTTCCATGATGAGGGTAGACGACAGGAGAACCGACCATGCGATGGCCTTGGGGTATGTTTTGACAGCCTCCCAGAGAGTCATATGATGCTCGGCCTCAGCAGCGACCTTTGCCTCAGAGGCCAAAGCCTCGGGCGAGACAGTCTCATCATGCTGAGCGTCGAGAGCCTTCTCGGGATAAGTTTGTTTGGACTCGGCCATTGCGGAAAAAAGGATTGGAACAAAGTCAGACAAGGGGGATTGAGTGGGAGCTGAAGAACCTGGTAATGGCAAAAACCGAGACGACAGCAGGTTCCCTTTATATGCTGATGCCCTCGGCTCTGGGATCCAACAGATCGGATGATGAGTTTGTAGACCAATTCCCCAGAAAAAGGCACGCTCGTCACTCGGTACCGCGCATGGGGGAAACCTGGGGCACGGGGTTTGGTTGTGTGGGGTGATGGTTGGGGAATCGGATTGGATGGAGAAGTTGAGCTGAGTTTTGAGAACAGGAGACTCCGTCGGTTAACGATGGCGCAGCGGAGTCTCCGTAGCTCGGCTCACAGGAAGCTATTTTCATTGGAGATTGTCCAAGCGTGCGGAGGAAGTCCGTCGGCGACACACCAAAGACGGAGTCTCCGCCGCCAAAGCTCACCACACTCTTCGGCCAAGTTTTTTTTTTGTTTTGTTTATTGCCCGCCAAGCACTGACGTGCAGGGTAGACGAACCTCGGACGATCCTTTCTTTTCCAGTCGCTGATGAACGCTACGTTCCATCTACAGGAGGGTCCGTTGCGGGTGCGGGTGCGGCCTTTTGATGGGATTGTTTTATCTCCACATTCAACGGAGGGGGATGAGAATTGATAATAAATAAGAAATGATAAACTGCTCATCTTTCTCTTCCCCTCGTAGCATTGTTCTCTCCTCATGACTATTTACTCTTAACCCGATCGTTAATTAACATCCCTTTCGCATAATCTCATCCCCTCCCCTGTCAGCATTCGCCACCATGGGCTCCGTCATTTGGGACGATGAACATCAATGGGTGGGCAAACAGCCCTGGTGGAAAGCCGCGTCTTTTTACCAAGTCTACCCAGCAAGCTTCAAAGACTCCAACGGCGACGGATGGGGCGATTTGCCCGGTCTTATCTCCAAGCTTGATTACCTGAGCGATCTGGGCATTGACGTCGTCTGGGTGTCGCCTATTTTCGAAAGCCCGCAGAAGGATATGGGCTACGACGTTTCTGACTATCAAAAGATTTACCAACCTTACGGCACAGTTGAAGATGTCGATGTTTTGGTTCGAGGGTGTCATTCCAGAGGGCTCAAGATCATTCTCGATCTAGTGGTCAACCACACCTCAATAGAGCACGAATGGTTCAAAGAGTCAAGATCATCCAAGGACAACCCAAAGCGAGATTGGTATATCTGGAAACCCGCGCGATACGATGAAAATGGTGTGCGACATCCTCCGACAAATTGGAGAGGCTATTTCGCCTGTTCAACGTGGACCTGGGACGAGCATACTCAGGAATATTATCTGCACCTCTACGCGCCCGATCAACCTGATTTGAACTGGGACAACGATGAGTGTCGCGAAGCTATTTACGATAATACGATGCGATTCTGGCTTGATAGAGGTGTTGATGGGTTTCGCATCGACACCGTCAACAAATACTCCAAGAGGAGAGATTTCGTTGACGCGCCTATCACGGATCCCTCATCGCCGCATCAGCCTGCTCCTGAGATGTGGTGCAACGGACCACGTATTCACGAATTCATTCACGAAATGTACCAAAAAGTCTTGGCTCCTTACAATGCTGTTTCGGTTGGCGAGCTTTCCAACACGCCTAATCCATCACAAGTCATTCCTTACGTATCCGCTGCAGCAAAGGAGTTGGACATGGTGTTTGAGTTCTCCATGATCAGACTCGGTAACGGGAATGGCTTTGGAGATAAATATATCTACCAGCCATTCCCACTGTCTAAGTTGAAGGCGTTGGTGTACAAGTGGCAGAGTTTCATCGAAGGAACGGATGCTTGGGCGACGGCCTTTTGCGAGAATCACGATAACGGACGATCGGTGGATCGGTTTGGAGACGCGTCTACACCGGAATGGTGGCTAAAGTCTGCGAAAACCATAGCCCTTTGGCAAACGACTCTCACAGGCACGCTGTTCTTGTACCAAGGCCAAGAGATTGGTATGACCAACATGCCTCGGTCGTGGGGCATCGAAGAGTATAAGGATATTGAAAGCAGCAATTACTACGCCGAAGCAGTCGCGTCTGGCGATGAGAAGCGCGTGGAGGACACGATGCACGGGCTCCAAATTATGGCGCGCGATCATTCGCGTATTCCTTTCCAGTGGGATGATTCGCCTAATGCTGGCTTTGCAGATGGGCAAGCAAAGCCGTGGATGAGAGTCCACGATGATTATCGCGATATCAACGTTGCGAAACAAGTCAAAGACCCCGATTCAATTCTGAGCTTTTACAAGAAGATGCTTAGACTACGGAAGCAGTACCAAGACCTTTTCGTCTTTGGCTCATTCAAGCTTCTAGACCCAGATGATGAGTCTCTCTTTACCTATGTCAAGGAGAGTATTGTTCCGGTCAAGGGCCGACGGTCTGAGAAGAGAAGAGCTGTTGTTGTTCTAAATATGAGCCAGGAGGATAGAGTTGGTCCAGATGTACATGCCGCGTTGGGCTGTTCGGCGGAGAATATTCGATTGTTTGCTTGCACGACATCAGAGAGCGCAACAGGGCTCAAGGGCGGTCGGTCGACTCTTGCGGGGTGGGAGAGTCGGGTTTATGTGAATTTCGAGTTAGAATAATTGTTTCAGAGGATATTATTGGTATGGTATGGACAGGACGTAATAGATAGCATTAGTCTCAGTTTGCGTTTTAGCATCAAACCTGGTTTCTAAACAGTTTCCCAGACAGCATAATTAAGGTGACATGACGTCCATCCAACCAATCAAAATCCGAACCGACCAGTCTGCTGAGAGTTGGCCAACATCGCCAAACCGGCCTTTTGCCAGCTCAGATCAGTAGCATCCAAAGTAACAGGCCCCGTCTTCCATTCGACGTAGCGTTCCGTTCCAGAGATTCCCCCACCCATCAAGCGATCCAACTCCTCTTGGGCCCCGGGTTGTCCCGGCTGGAGCTTCAGTCTGAAGGGCCATTCCTCAACGATGGTGTTTTTATCTTTGATGATGGCTCCTGCATTCTTGGTCACTTGGCGGAAATCGAAAGCTATCATGAAGCTTACCGAAGGCGTCAGAATTATTATTCAGTGGTAGAGGGGTTTGACTTACTAGTCGAAGTAATCGTCGAAGTATCTCACAGAGTTACGAGCAGACGTAAGCTTGAAGATCTGCGGATCATACGTCCCTCTAATGGGCGGCTTAACAGGAAGATACTTGTGAAGACGCTGGGTTACTCCATTGTCAAGCGCTGGGCTGGGAAGATGAACTCCCCTTGCCATGAGTTCATGGACAGCATTCATGAAAAGTGTGATGAGGGTTGCATGTGGATTGACTTGAATCTCTCGAAGTAAGGGCGCCAGGAGGAGAACTGTGTTGTCTATACTCAGATACTAAGAGTCGGTAATGTTGGAGGCCTACGGGAAGTTAAGTGGGATGTTTTGGAGCTGTAAAAAGTGCAAGATCTTACCTCGATGCGATCAAATGTACCATCTTCAAGATGATTAGGGAGGAGGCGAGCGTCCACCTGCAGCAGGCGAAATGACACTTTCAAGTTAGTAATCCGATTCAGAAACGCTCGCACGACGGATCGAAGGTGAACAAAAAGTTTGCCGTAGATATCAGCCTTCGCAGGTCCATATGGAGTCATTTCGACGTCTTCAGCGGACCATCCGTCGAGAGGATCGGCATTGTCGCGCATCGGCCACACAGATGTATCTTCGTGGAAGATGGTCCTGCACATATGAGCCTCTAGTCATCACTCAGTACGGGTTACTCACGGGTTGGGTTCACTGAACTCATCGAGCTGGGATCCAAACGGCTGCAGAATCCCATCTTCTCGAAAATGCTGTACGGCAACGCGACGAGAGGGAGATAGAAAAAGAAAATGGCGATCACGGCAATCTTTCCTCGACTCAGCGAGTGTAGTCGCTGTCCGGATCTCATTTGCTTTCTCAGCAGTCAACCCCTCGGGGACCTTTGTGAAGAGCAACAGATTGTCCCAGGCTGATTTCTGAAGATCTAGCTTTAGGGACCACCGTCCAAATTTCCATGTTGTCACGATACTGTGATCCGCGGGCTTGTCCTTTTGCTCTTCGCAGATATTTGCAATGAGGGGACGGACTCGCTTCTGGAAGATGTCAAGGTCGGATTTCCGGATGAAGGCAGAGTACCAGACGTGGATGATGCAGTCGATGGCCGCGTCTTGGTCCTCATCTGTAAGTGCGATGAGCAGCATGATGACGTTTCGTGCTACGATGTCGAAATCAAGGTCGTTTATCGTGATATTGACGGGCTTGTCGTGGCCTTCAGGTAGCTGAGAAATTGTTTTGATGACATTTCGGATGTCACCGGACGCTATAGTCTTGGTCAGCGAGGGCGAAGATATATCATTTGAAACACTGACCGGCAAACAGCAAGTTCAACTTCTTGCTGTAGTCCTTCCCCTCATTCGCTTCAAGTTGAAGAAGATCGAGAGCCGGAACATTCCCCCAGAGATACTTGGAACCTCCAAACTTCTTCTGGCCATCTCCCCCTACAAACGCGGGCTGGCGGCCCTGGAGAAACCAGTCGGGAGTCCAGCTGGCTTTGCCTAGGGCTGATTTGTACTTGGCTTTGTGAGTGGACCAGTGGGATTTTTGACATTCTGGGCCGCAGTACTGAATGGTGATGAGAAAAGCTTCAATGTGGTGGATAGGGTGGGTTTGTGAAGGAAGGCTTACAGCCACGAGGTGACAGTTTCCGTAGGTGAACTTGCAAGAGTCTGGACAAGTGGTACCATCTGTGTTCCAGTTCGCGCAAGGAGTCGCTGTAGTCGTCATTGTTTACGGTGGAAGGTATCGCAAGATCTTCTGTACTGATCGACGGGAGATCAAAAAGAAGAAGAGAACAGGAGAAGGGGTCAGGCTCTTATATCAGCCGATATGGCTAGACAGTATCCCGTTAGATTGGGGATGATTGTTGCGAAAAGCATTATTCACCCTGGGATAAAGAGGTTGTCTTGCAGCATGGATAGGTTGTGTGCCGTTTCCATTTTGATGCTTGTTGCCTGTCCTCTGTCTAACCAATTGCATCCTATGTTTCCTGTTACAAGTGTCGTTGCTAGTAGTACAGCATGTGGGCAACATGTGTCGATGTATCTTGATGGTCAACACAAGCGGTGACTGCCCAGTTTAGCTGTAGAGTCTGTATTGCTCGTATTCAAATCATACGGCGCATTGTGAAGGATGTTACCAGAGCCTTGCAAGCCATGTGTACGTTTTCAAGTTGCTTGTATCAAGTTAAAGTGCTTATTTGCCAAGGACACACATACAGATGCAGCACAGCAATCTTTTGGTTTGTTGAAGGCGGAGATGATTCACGACGATATTGTAGAAGTCGACCACAGAGAGGTGTCACAGAATGGCAATTCAAGCTTCAGGTACCCGAAGAGACCCGCTCATAACCTCGACAGCATTCCCACCGAGATACACCGTCTTGACCTTTCGCACTCCAGCACCATCCGTTTCAATCTCCACATCAACAACAATAAGAGACTCTCTCCCCATCTCAACACCCTGGGTAATCCTGAACTGAACAGCGTCTGCAGAGAGCTTGTACAAAGCCAGGTAACAAGCCAAAGCACATGCAGCGCTTCCCGTGGCCGGATCTTCCATCGTGCGCTTTACAAGTCTTGCTCGAAGGTTCTGCACGTATTTCCTCCCGTCGGATGATTGCTCACTGCTTACACACACGAAGTAGTAGCGTCTGGAGTCGAAATCGTGCTTCCACCCGTCGTCCTGCAGGTCGCCGGATATGAGGCTCATTGCTCCGACTTTGGCGGCTCCTAGCATTTCCAGAGAGGGAAGCTCGATGAGGGCGAATGTCATTCCGTTGACGATGCTGAAGAGTGGTGCGCCTTGTTCAGCTGCAGCGACTTTGGCGAGTTGCTCATCACTGGTTTCGTATTGAGGTTGCGGTAGACGAACCTCGTGGAGTCTGACATCATGCGGGATGAAAGCTCGCGCCGAGCCATGCTGGTCAAAATCGATATCAATCCTCCCGGCTTTCACGACCATGGTCTTGACACCTTGGGGACGCAGGAAGACTGCAGTGCCAATGGTAGGATGGCCCGCGAATGGTAATTCCCATTTTGGAGTAAAGATATCAACCTTTCTCTCGTTTGTCTCTGACGGGTTTTCAACGTCGTGAATAAAGACTGTTTCTGAGAGGTTGAACTCGCGGGCGATTTTTTGCTTCTGAGTCTGCGTGAGGGGAGGCTGCTGGTGTGGTGGTATGGTCACCACGGCCAGCGGGTTGCCTTCGTAGGCAGTGTTGGTAAACACATCGAGGGTGCTGAATTTGAGACTCATTTTGCAAGATTTTAATGTAATGTAATGCAATTGCCCAACTATTGCTGAACAAGTCCCGTCTTAATACATATAATTGGCATGAGTCATAGAGTCAAGCTCATGATGAGTAATTCGCGCATCTTATATGCATACGAATTGCGGATTCGTGAAGGATCGCAAGGAGTCACCTTTTCCGCTACCGGAACGAAGAATGGGTTTTCGGAACTCGTAAACGATTCGCTAGCTGTACGCGGTAGTCGATAGTTTTAACTATCCCTCTCTTGTCAATGTCTCGCTTAATCGCTGACTAGGCAGATAGATACAGGATCTGCTAAATCTGATTACTATTAAACGCAATGGCCGGTCTTTGAGAAGAGGCATCGACATATCAATAGTTTCTGCTACTATCCGCAAAGATTTGCAGATCCTAGTGTTTTATTCTTAGCGGATGAAAAGCCCAGACGTTCCAATGTTGAGGCCTCGGGTGTGTATGGGATGGAGATGGCCCTCTCCACTGATGCTAAGCGCCAATGATCTGTGACAGGCGGAATTTGAAACTTTAATACAACGTAATGTTCCATCATAAATCATCATAATCGTCCCATGGTTGAAAACGCATGTTTTATAGTATAAAGCCTAAGTACTAATATGCAACCATGACGCATGGATATCGTATATACCATTCTCTGTGTTTCTCCCGCTAACAGAATTAGGACAAGCGAAGTTGGTCGAAATACGTGACGTCACCTTCACGAGTCCAGTTGTCAAAACTCAAAATCCAAAACCAACTTGGTTCATAAATGGCTTCTCTATTACAATTCAATTCAATTCAATTCAATTCAATTCAACTCATCATACGACACTCAGTTCAGTCAAGTAATTCTTAGAATCTGAACTCATTAACAGCTGCGAACAACTACCCGCAACTATATAACGCCTCAATCACAACAATGTCAGAATCTCTCGCTGCTTTCCGATCCGGCCGAAGCGCAGAGCTCCGCAAACTCGCAGAAGAGCATCTTGAGCACGAGTATGTCCACAATCGACCTTGCAATGATTTTGACATCAAGGATACTGATATTATCTAGTTTGAACCAGAATGATCGCGATATCTTGAAACGCGCAGGGAGCAAAGTGTCCACACAGGCCACAGTGGGTTCCCTTCTTGGCCTAGGTTTGGGAATCTACTGTGCTTTTCGCCTGCGATCAATGCGAATGACCTACTTCAATGCCTTTAGAGCTATGGAAAAGCCCGTTGAGGTCAAGTTCGCCGATGGCCGTACCAGTAAGTCATACACATCTCCACACCCATATACGTTATGATTTAGTCTAATGTCGCCGTTCTTTACAGAAACCATCCCAGATATCACTGCTCAGCTCGCACCCTCAAAATGGAGTGATGCAGCAACCTACCTCTTCTTCTCCGTTGGAGGTCTATTCCTTGGCGGTGAAACTGGCCTTCTCTCAGGCACCGCATCGGCGGCACGCACAATCACAAAGGACCCTGAGGCCAAGGAACGAATAGAAAAGGCATTCAAGAACTATCGGATCGATGTGTTGAAGAAGGAGATTCAAGAGTTGGAAGGTAAATCAAAGTTTGAACAGCTTTTCAGCTAGTAGACTATTGAGTTACTTTAAAGCTGTGTCTTGGAGTGAGTACCAACCAACTATATGCTTCTACTTCATACATATGATTGAGGTACCAATGGTTCAATCACAACTGTGTAATGGAGGCCGGTTTCAATGGCACAAAGCTCAAAGCTGGATTCAATGGCTTACAGGAGCGCATCTTCTCCGCTCAGTACGTGTGACCTTTATCAGATGCTTGTCGGAATGATTGACCACATTTTCATGTATAAAGACATTGGAACTTTCGTCTTCGACTGCCTGTGCTAGCCCATACGCAGCGCAACTATCGGCGACAGCAGAAATTCGGCTTACCTTTCTTTAATGTAATCTACTTATGGCATCGAAGGAAACTATTTATGAGTGACTCCGGAGTTTCAAACTCGATGGTTTTCTAATTGACTACAAGTTTCGAAGCCTGGAATATCAATACCTTCAGGAAGAACCTATTAATACTCAATTGCCAGTGTTCTATATATGATACTTCCAAACCCATCCTTACTCATTCTCACACTGACTAGATCCGTTCTCAGTCAGAATTCGCACAATTCCCTTGAGGCCACACATCTGTGCATATTCCACTGGTGTTTGTCCCTCATCTGCATAGCAATGTATATACCTCTTCTCCACGTTCACTGCCTTTTCTAGTAACAGCCGGACAATAGTCTCGTGCCCACCCCCAATAGCATGTATCAAAGGAGTTGAACCACTATCGTCCTCAGAATCAAGATCTACCTTGCCACTTTCGAGTAAAAGTCGTGCTACCGCCTCGTGCCCATTCGCTGCTGCATAAGTCAGGGGAGTGCTACCATTACAATCCACAGAATCAGGATCTACCTCGTCCCTTTCGAGTAAAAGCCTTACTACCTCCCCATGCCCCTCCCTTGCCGCAAATGATAATGGAGTTCTTCCCATGTCTTTTTCTTTTCGTTGCGTTGGTTTTGTAAATGCAGAATTCACGTCAGCTCCCTTCTCGAGGAGTGATCGAACAACAAATTCGTGCCCTTTCTCCGACATATATGAAAGAGGCGTGCGCCCATAGCACAATTGATTGCCACCAGATAAGGTTGCCTCTTGTGTACCAGTGCTTACAAAGCCGTCCGGGTTCGCTCCTTTCTCTAAAAGAAGCTGAACCACCTGATGAAGGTCGGCTTTCGCTGCTGCTACAATCGGGGATTTCATGGGGTATTGGCCGAGATTAATATCAGCACCTCCATTCAGCAATAACTGGATGATAGCCATATGCCCTCCGTCTGCCGCATACCATAGAGGAGTACATCGTTAAACATCCAAAGAGTCCACGGAAACCATCCGCGTGTCAAGCAATAATCGAGCAAGACGCTCGTCGCCATTTTTTGCTGCTATCTTTAATGCTGTGCTCACATCACAGTTTTCTCGGAGATCCTCTTCCTGATCCTGGTAATCGAGCTCACTATATTTATCCAACAGAAGGCGAACAACCCCGTCGTGCCCGGATTCGGCAGCGTACGAAAGCGGCGTGAAGTCATGATGAAATTGGTCCGACCCTGTCAAGGTTGGGGAGGCTCCATTGTTGAGTAGGATTTGGGTGATGCACTCATGTCCTACCTCCGCGGCATAGCTCAGGGGCGTTCGTCCTGCATTTTCACCAATAGCTTGAGAGTCTATCCCAGCTCCTGCGCTCACCAGTAGCGAAACAGTTGTTTCCCAACCGCGCTCTGCTGAGTATGATAGAGATGTTCTGCCATAGCTGTCCTTACTATCAATCTCAAATCCTGTTCGAAGAAGATCCTCAACAAGATTTGTCAGACCGAAATATGCAGCTATATGGAGTTTTGTGACGGACTGTGGATCGAAAGGATCATTGGAGAATGCATCATGAAATTCACGGACCATTAGCGGGTTCAGCGACGTTGAAAGCTCTCCTTCTACGACGAGGCCTTCAAGTTCCTGTCGCGATATTGGTGAATCGCGAGCATGATGTCCCCAGTTCCGTGCTGCGTAATCGAAGAAGGGACGGATCTTGGTTTGTTTCCAGATGTTGTTAATATAACATAGGGGGTTCTTATCAAGAGTCTCTAAGACTCTAAAATTGCTAAATGATATATAGTTGATGCAGGTCCTGGTGATATACTGTTCCGTCATTGGCAGTAGCTCACCAGGTTGTTGGTTGATGTACTCTTGTGTGGTGAAATGGACCAGCCTGATGACGTTTGTTTTCTCATCAATCTTTACAAGCCCGGCGCACACAGCAACCATCTTCTCAAGAAAAGGCAAGTCTTGGTCGTGGACCACCTGCGGTTTGTTGCCTGTAGCCAGGGCATGTTGAAGCTCGATGACCTTCAGCTCTCTTCGGGCAAAGGCAATCCATAACAACACTTTTTTGGCAAGGACTGCGTGTTCTGGCTGCTGTCCGTTGATTCTTTCCATGGTTTGTTTGTAAGCATCGGCTAGAGCTGTATCATCGTTGCCGACGCCTCTGCGTTTTCCACACATCTGGAAAGCCTCTAATTGGTTTCGGATCTCAGTCACGGAGATTTTGAAGCTCAGCAAGTTCAGATAGATTCGAGCTAAGAGAAACCTATCATTCGTAAGCACTATACTGAGTCATTACATACGTCAAAGCTTACATTCCATCCACAGATTCCGCGATCCCTGCCACGATATCCCGTGGTAACGTTGTTCCGTTTCGAATGTTAGAGGGTAACCACTTCAGATTGCCTCTCACATAAGCCTGTAGATCATCTGGTGCTGCAACGATTTCCAACTTGGTGAGATTCCTGAACAGTTCTTCATTCTCATTTGTAATCTTGGAATCGTGGCGTGAGGTAGTAAATAGGTTGATATGGTTTTGTTGCTGAAGGCGACTCAGCTCGGTCAGAAAGTCTTCTCGTGCGTTTCCAGTTTCATCGAGTGCATCAATAATAACAAAAACTCGCGAGAGTTTTGCAGCTACTGAGTTGAGAGCCGAAAGAATTTCCTGTGAGGACGGACGAGTTCGCCCCTGTTGGTGATTGGTATAGAGGCTTTTCAATTCCATCGGTAAATCGGGCAAGCTTGCGGCAATTTGTTTGAGAAGACTTGCGAAGAGCTGTTGGGTTGTCTGGTCGTCCACCCTTCGGAAATTGCAATAAACATACGCGATGCCAATGGTTGAGTTGTGGCGGAAGTTAGAGATGAGATGATCAACCACGATTGACGTCAGGATTGTTTTTCCAACTCCTGGAATCCCTCGACAGAACAGGGTTTGTCCTTTTGTCGATAGCCAGGTTTGGAACTCCTCAGTCTCGATAAGCCAGTGGCCAGTTCCTTGTTCTCGCGTGTTAATATTCTCGCTCTGCTGCAAACCATAGTCGACTGGGGTTAACCAGTCAAGGATCGTGACATCTTCTTGTCTGGTTTGCCTGGAGTGGATCTGAGCGACATTGTCTTGTAATTCGGTCAAAACGGATTGAACTGCATTTATACTTAGATAATAACTGATAATTTGGCTTGGCCAAGACTAACCTTCCTCGAGTACATCCTTTACAGGCTTTTCCTTCTCTATGTCGCTCGCTTGAACATATTGAAGAAGCTCCTTTGCAAATGCAGCAGCCATTATTGCCGCGTACTCCTGCCAATCGTCATTCTTATGCGAATCGGCATAATCACAGATACCTCGTATGACAAGACAAGGAAACTCGTTCATAAGGCCTGCAGCTTCCATCTCAATACATAGAACATGGCCTCCAAGTTCCTTGTTGAGTTTATTCCGGAAAGTAGCGTCTTTGATGAGCTTGTCTCCTGATGCGATAAGACCATAGTGGACAAATGATTTATGAGGCTTTCTTTTCACAATCATGCTCTTGTCGCAAGACTGGCAGCTTTCATGTTCTTCTTCGTCTAGTTCATCTTGATCCGATTCATCTGAGACGGGTTTCTGTACGTGATTGTAGCTGGACTTGAACAGGGCGTCTTGAAGTGAATCGGTCGCTAGAAACATCGAAGCCAATTTACCCGACTTCTGTTTGACTTCTTCGAGATACTGTGGTATTTTGGACCTTCCCATATCATGCTGTGTCTCGAGTAGTGTCAAAGCTGTGAGTAAGGACTTGGGAGGCATATTGAGCGATCCAGTTCGCTCAAACTTGTCAATCCCATTAATCTTGCCAGAATCCCACTTCACAACTCCAGGATATGTGCCGACGGGCGTGCTGACCACGATATCACCAAGTCGAATGTTGTTGTTCTTTGACGGCACACCGCCGCCAATGCCAACCATCAGGCCGAATTTGATGCGAGGAAAAGTGGTGACCATGGACTTGGCGACTGTAGCCGCGGGAACGTTCCCAGTCGTGCCCTTAGGAAGGCAAGCGATCACAATATTGTGTTCTCCGATAGACCCCAGTGTATATGCGTTATTATCAGTTGATGGTTTCGACAAGGGAGGATGTTCCCTGTCAAGCATCGCCGTGGCGGCAGTCTGCTCTTTTGAAAGAGCGCAGACCCATCCCACAGTATAATCATCGTGCGTTAACGACTCGTCCTTCCGCTTTCCCTTGAAGGTGTCCTGGCCGACGCTGTCGTCTCTCAGTCTTTTCCGCCTCGTCACAACGTTTGACATTGATACCAGCTTGGGAAATGTGCGTGAAGATAAGAAGAAAAAAACCGTACAATAGGTCAGTGGCGACGAGCAGAATCGGACAACGTAGAAACGCTACACTTTAGGAAGGAGAATGGATGAGCAGCGAGGCGGTGACGGTTTTATTTGAGATGACATTACTGCCTAAATCCTCAGCTGAACGATTCTTCGCTGTGGTAGACCCCTGCATAGGACTTTGCGGCACGGTCACTTGGACCAACACAATTGAAATGTTTCTGCGAATCAGGATCGCTGAAGACAAAGCCTTGCAGATCATTTGTTTCAGCCATTCCACATACCACACAGCCCGGGCGTTGATGTCGCCCTTAATTATGCTTGGCGGCGGTTAGTAGAAGCTAACTAACAACTCTATATATGAAGTTGCAGTACTTTATTATTATTCTCTCGAATCTCCATACCATGCTTCTATCCCATTAAAACCTTGTCATTTATTATCCCTGACTCGCCATTTCAATCCCATAAGTTTCTTTCGCCATCCATGTCGTATACATACATATACCTATTCCCAGTGCAATCAACCTCAACCCTTTATACCTCAATCTCTAGCCTCTTCTGCGCCAGCCGCAAAAGCCAGTTCTTCTCTCCCAACTTATCCTCATACATAGACAGCGTCTCGGTGACCGACTCCTGTAGCCCAACAGCTGTCTTCTTGGCATACTCCAACCCGCCTATGGCCTTAATATCATCCACTGCGAGTTTTCGCATCTCATGGCAAAGACCATTGCCACACTTGCGCTGCTGCAGTAGACTCATCAAGCGGCCTTGCTGGGGTGATTTGGTCGCGAGGGCGTGGATGAGCGGAAGGGAGATCTTGCCTTCGCTGATGTCTTCGGCAAAACCCTTCTTCTCAGCATACTACGTCGATACGTTAGTTTGAAGAATTATGTATGTGCTCGGAAAATGCTGACATACCTCTGCGCATTGAAGATTCATGTAATCATCGCGGGCTTGGAAGAAACGACCGACAAGTTTCATCAAGAGAGTGACGTCTAAACTCCGGTGCTTGGTGGCTTCGCATCGCATCAATTCAGCCAGAAGGGTGAAGAGGCTACCGGTTTCTACGCCAGGTTTCAGTAAACAATAGTCTGGTCAGTGGATAAGTGTCGCTACGTACTGCCGTCAACCATGGTGAAATACTCTTCTTCTGTGGGTATAGCAGTATGATACGTCCAGTAGAGATCCAGGCCTTGGCCAATATGGCCCTCGATGAGAAGATCTATCAGCAACCGTGACGCTCGAGATGAGAGCGCTTCTGCGGCTTTCAGCGCCTTAATGATGAGTAGACTGGCCGTGTTGATGGTCTGGTTGACACCAAACACGACATGCGTTGCCGGATATCCGCGTCTCAAGGCAGAATTGTCCTCGATATCGTCGTACCTTAAGTTTATGTCAGTACGGGAATGTCTAGCTCATGAGGATAGGGTACATACATGAGAGAAGAGCTGTGTAAGAGATTGATAACGTGACGGATGACGTTGAGCGACTTCTCCGGAACCTGGTACCAGACTTCCAGTCCGTCAATGACCGCTTTTCGGAAACCTTTGGAAGGCATCATTTCCAAGTACTTCAGCGGCTGTAGGATAATCTAGAGATTGTTAACTTTGTCATAAACATTTTTGCAGGTCACATACCTCTTCGTACTGGTGTATCGACCAGGTCTTCCTCAGCTGCGACGTTTGCTCCTCAGTCTCCACGTAAACACGAGGCGGGTCATCATCAGTCGTGCTTTCGGTTCCTTTGGGTCTATGTTCCGGAGTCGAAAGATCAAGATATCTGCGATCATGCAGAATAACTTCCATCTTGTCTGCCATAGCGGCGGCATTGACCGAGATAGAACGACCAAGGCTCTCGCTGTCATCCTCGGACATGTCGGCGCACTCCTTCCACAGAGTCGGATACACATCCTCAGCTCCAGCTCTATAGCGCGCAATGGTCATGCTCCAGGCAAAGTTACCCGCCGTCACAAGATCGAGTAGCTCTAACCACTGGCGCGTCTTTTCCGTGGCGAGACCCTTGGCGAGGAAGTCTTCCTTCAATTTGCAGTACCGGTTCTCGCGAGAGATGATCTCCTTGCGGAGCATTTTCTTGCCCTCTTCTCTGCCGATAGAATACCAGTTCATGAAGAAGAAGGTGGAGTTGGCGATCACACCAGTGGCTCCGCTGGCTTTGTAATTGCTCCATTCTTTCTCCCAAGAAAAGTAGTCGTTTACCAGAACCCAGGAGTCGTAAGCGGCGGAGGTGATGTGGCCTGTCTTCTGCTCTTCGTCTGCCGTGAGTCTAAAGTCCATAGAAAAGCACAAAAGACTCATTGTCCAACCATTAGACGAAGTTAGCATTCATGTCAGCTCTATGCCACATCGTGTTTACATACGGGCACCCCGCATCCACAACGCGAACCTTAAGATACGGGTCCAAGGTGGTAAACTTCATATCTCTAATCTGAACAAAGACTTCTGACATATCCTTCCAGAGGCGCAGCGTTTCCTTCGCCTGTTCTTTGTCGACTTCCATGAGCTCCATGACAATCTTGGCCTGCAATTGGCGGCGCTTGACGTGATCTTTGGATTTTGAGCCACGGCCTGTGTCTCCGCCAAGAGTCAGACCCTCCATTAGCTGCTTGTTGGACTCTTGAAGCTTCTAGTGTGTTAGATACTGCTTTTTTGATAATTCTCTCATGGAATTGGGTGTTGTTTACCTTGGACTCGTCTTTGTTCTCGGCATACTCGATAACTGTCATTCCAAAATTAGCGTTGGCCAAAACAGTCAATCATGTTCTTGGATTGGATCTTACCGTCATCGTGAATGTAAGCATATTCAACCATATACGTCGTGAGAGCAAGTCGCTCACTCAAAGCTTCGCAGGCACACATCGCAGTGAAATTTCCGACCACCGGGTTGATACAGCCCACGGCATAGCTGTGAATGTCCTTGTTGCGACTTGCCCCAGCTTTGGCCTCATTGCTCGCCTTGAGGAAGTCAACCTGGCACTGCCACGAGCCAGCGTCTGAAAGACGAACGTCGCGATGAATGCGCGGGGTGAAGCGGCAGAAGTATTCGTCACCCTCGTATACATGTCGAGGCAGAGGTATAGAGTTTCGGATGAAGGACTGTGCACCCATTGTTGTGTATGCGGTAGTAGAAGTTGAATGTGCTGGTTTGATGATATAGAGGAAACTTCTTTGAACCAGAGAACTCAGATTTATATATGCGAAACCTTTTGTTTTCTTAGAAGACTTGCCTTGCTTGCTATTTCGCCAAATACCACAACGGCCTAAGGTGCGGCGACCGGCACCGGCTGTATGTGACTATCGAGAATTCTAACCCATCGTGTAAAGGTTGGTCTGTCACAAAAGGAGTTGAACTGCAGTATGACGCAAGTTTCATGTCTGGTGAATATTCGAGACCTGGGTTTAAGACGCCTACTGTATATCTCTGGCTGGCTACTAAGCAACTTTAGGCGTATAGGGGCCTAGACATGACTGCCTCCCGCTTTCCTTGATGCCTGTAAGTGTATAACCTTTGTCATTGGGCAGGCCTCTTCCCGGCTAGTATTTCTCCCGATATGGGACAAGTGATAGCGTCTATTTGACGAACCGCCCTCGGCAGGGCTGGGAATGGTGGACAGGAGACAGCGGCACGGGTCGTCAAGTTCCCGAGCGATCCCGCTTGGGAGAATCCTTCGACGCTTTCGTGATTGGTGACGAGTCACCTGCATAATCTTGTCCATAAGAGCAAACTCTTATATCATTGGACATAATATAAAACGGGTGTCTTGCCTCACTCAGCTGCACAGCTGTTAATCATTCTAGCCCTATATGGAAGCAGATTCATGGTTGATATCCCCACTTGATCGACGTCGCATTACTAGTGTATTGTCACAGTTAGCCCTGCAGAGGAAAGGTTCGTCAGATCTGGTAATTCGGGAGTCGAATGAAAGAAAATACATACCATGGTTTACCGGATCGGCGGCTGTATGCCGCTGCATGTCTCTTATAATGCACAGCTTGCATGATCATATCATAGCCAGGATGACGAAGCTATTCAACAACGAAATTGAACAAGAACCAAGTATAAATCGAAAAACGTTGATTCTAGCGTTACCTGTCAATCTATCGGTTCTGGCCATTGAGAAAGCCAACATTACCAACGCAGATGTTGGAGTCGAGCTTGACCTCACCAGTCATTACCGGCCTTGTGCGGAGCATTCAATCCGAATGAGAAAGGTTGGGCGGGGTGGGGGCAGACTCACTGCCAAACTCCTTACTCAAACCCTGCAGGGCTATGTTTTTCTCGCATCAACGATCGTCTTATATCCACTATCTAAAAGAGGCATATCATTGATATCTCCCATATATTGACCTCTCATAAGCAAGAACCTCAGCCGCACTCATTTTGTTAACCCTAATGAAGCGATATATAAGATACTGTGGAACTCAGAAACAATAAACCCCTGACCCATGCATGCTATACCATGTCAGCATACTATTCCCTGACGCCCTAAAGCAGAGACGTTCAAGCTGTAAGACAAAATCTAATGCACTGGATCGGTGTGTGTCGCTAATGATAGGGACACCTGGCACTTACTATTCTTAGATAGTTGAGTCTGCATGTCTTAGGGTGGCATGTACTAGTTAGTTCGACCAGGTCGTGCGCGGCTTGACATCAGGGAATCATGTCATCGGACGGGTTTGCACTGAATAAATAGACTTAGTATGGTTGGTCTGCATACTGGTGGCATACAACAGCGCTACTCCATTTGGCGGTGTATTTTTCAGTCAATTACATACGATCTGTCTCTCCGCGTTGGAGAGACGACGAGTATTGTTTTTGGAGGCAACTCCTACAAAGGGCTACCTTGACTACACATTTCACCGAATAGGAAGGAATTCCAGATATAGCCCCTGAATATACGCAAAAAATAATGATGTAAGAAGTGTCTTAAAGATGGCAAGTTCGACAATGTGCATCCATAATCTAGATATCAATAAAGCCCACAGATCTTTGGTACTATACAGAAGGGAGACGGCCACGTTCATCTGAACTATGTATATGATGCAATCGAGATGAAACTTTACTCTTTTGGAAATTCAGTACTCTATCCTCACCTCCCTTATTACGGTCTGTCCTGTTGAGGTTCAATTAAAACCCGTTTTCCCATCCAGCTCAATGTCAGCCCACTTATCGGCTGATAACGCCCTTGCGTCAAGCCTACCTGTGAAGTATTGTCTGACTTGTAACTGGGACCGAATCGTACGATAGCGCTCGAATATCAACACCAATCACAACCCCGAAAGGTCTTCCTTCTGTCTCAGTTGGCCAAGACCTTCATCTTTATGCCAGACTACCAACACTTCTTTGCCAAGGGCATCTAAGCTGCCAGTAGCTGCCGCTTTCTTAAGTTCTATTCTCATATGTTCCTCTGGTGCACAAGCCAACGTCACCAGGATACTATCCTTCAATGCCGGTCGTCCTAAACTCTGTGTTTCCCATATACATATGATGGAGAAAATCATTCCTGCTAGAAGACTGATAGCAGGGAAAAGAAAGAAATACCACCGTACGCGTGTGATCACTACCATGGCTGTGGCTGATCCTTTCTCGGGGCTTGTTTCTAGGTCACGATCTCTCATCCATTTGGTTAAACTCAGAGCAATGTTCTCAATCGTTGTCGGGATGTGCTTGGATTTTCCAAGGCCAGCAACAAAGCTAGGCGGATTGGTGTTTCCCAGTGATGGATATATCCAGGTCGCTGGAGTCCTGTAGAGATATGTCTCACGTAGGTCAGGCCCCCAGAACCCCTTGTTGAGATCGCCGAGTAGCGAGACAATCGTGGGCTGTGTGATGTTGAATGTTTGTACCGAGAGGTTCGATTTGCGAAAGTACTCGTCAGGTATCCGTATCTGAAGGTCAGACAGGTTGACTAGACTGGTGCCCATGTCCAGAGTGTAGTTGGCAGACTCAAAGAACTTTGTCATATTGCTTCTTCCATCTCCATCAGAGTATGATCCTGCGGTTCTGTCCGCCCAGGACATCACAACTGTTTCTTGCAAAACACCCTGCGATAGGGTGTCTTGATACTCGTTAACGCAGAAGGATAAGGCACATTCTTGACCCCTAACTTTGGTTTCCTCCCAGGTCGTTTTATTCTCGTGCCAACTTTTGTCTGCTACCAGGTACTGTAAAGTCATTATCATTGTATTTAGGTGACCAAAGTTGATGGTGTGTGCTGGATTCGTCGTGACTCTTGTAGTCAAGTACGTATCTGGGCAGTTGTCGTTCTCGGACGTACATTTTGTTTTGCCGTTGTAATTAGACACACTGAGGTTCGTGCCTTGGACCTGATACTTTGTATATATGAGGGTCTTCTGGTTTATGTTGACATTTGCTCCTGGGCCCTGATTGCTAATATCAGGCAGCTTGCCGTTTCCCCATCTTGCCGGCATATAGATCTCGGGTACCGTAGTACGCCCGCTAGTCTTGACCAAGGACTGAGATATGTCTTCGCATTTGTGACAAACCGCGATGGAAGCAAAGTTAGTCCAGGAGCAGTTACCAGATGCACAGTTGAACGCCGGTTTGAGGTTCTGAGGCGTGATCAGAGGCGAGAAGCCGCTCCAAACAGCTGCCGTCATGCCCAAGTCGTCCTGGATGTTATTTGTGAATAAATCCACGGCGATTCTCAATGTGGTGTTGTCTCGGCCAGGTAATTCCACCATGGCTAAGCTATTCTCTCCACCCCCGAAGCCAATCCAAGACCCGGCATCTAGTCGAGTAGAGCTACCGATGACAGGTACTGAAATGGATGACTGATTGTTTGCTCGAGCCATAGCTGCGTATTCTTCAGGTTTGAGGGGGACTTGGCGATTCTCCAATGACAGAATGGCTTGGGTGAAGGGCTCGAAGGCTAATAAAGCAATAGCAGTTAATGCTCCCAAAGCTGACCAGTGTCTGTGACTATAGTCAGTTACGTGGGCCAAATCTAACACCTCATACAGGCAATATCAAATACATTAGGGGAATGACAGAGGAAACTATAACAGAAGATGAGAAATCAACTCTCTACTTCTGGCAAACTAAGACACATAAATGGATGAAAAGAAAGTCCTGACTTACGGTTGACGTACGCAAGATTTTAACACACGCAAACTCCCAGTGGCCCCTCGACTAGCAGCATCGAATCGATCGAAATCCACAAGTGGCCTCGCAGTTCGGCTCAACCAACTCCATTTACCCTGCGAAAAGCACATACTAATCACAAACGCAAGGCTACTCTTGGACGTTCCCGCCAGAATAGATACAAGTGCGTTTAGAGTGATAGGTGATTTGGTCCATTTGGATATAGGCTGTTCATCTGATGCAAAGAGGAGGTAGGTCATGGCAATGAAGGATAGTAAACTCAGTACTAGGGCAAGGGTCTCCAGTGTCCAATCAGAAAGGAAAGAGAAAAGTCCCCCACGGACTTCATCATTTTTGTTAAGACCCTCGATGGGCTTTTCAAGTTCAGATGCGAGGGACACGGTGGTTAGGGATATTTGTTCTTGAGTTTCCAGTAGTGGCTGATTGGTAGTCGTTGGGCCATCTGGCCTTGACGCTTCAAACTGGTCCATTGTTCCGCTTCTTTACTGTATCTCGATTGATATTCACAATGAGATGATTGAAAAGATTTAACTGAATTTGATCGAGAGAAAAGAAGGGAGCGGGGTGCGTATTTGATCTAGAGAAGTTGGGTATCTTCTCCTTGGGGGCTGAGTGATTGTGTAACAATGAACTGTTATGCATGGTGTGAACTAATTTTGGATCAACGAGTAGGATTCGCAGAAATAATGGAATCGCAAGACCACAACGAGTCATATTTCTCGCACATTCATCAGCCGTTTCATACCACAACCGCCAGCCTGATTCTTGCTGACTGTTACACTGCATAGGGTTGTGGCAAGGTCCTGGATGGCTTCAGCCTGGCGCAGCATATGTAGTGTGAGTTTGTCTGTCTTCCGAAGTCTTATTAACTAAACTTCTTTGAGTGCTAATTTTAGAAGAATGCAAACAAACACACTTAGAATAATATCAGGGACTTAGTCTATGGATTTTCCCACACGCAAGCTAGAAAAGAGCAATAGCTATTAAACACACAAGCCGGACATATCAAACCCCTCAATCCATACACATACCGCAACCTATAATAAGCAAAGGCTCCAGCTGTGTAACTAAGCTCATCGGAAATAGGAAGGTCTTGGGGTAGACAGCCTTGGGGAATGGACAAATGAGGAGTTGTAAAGGCCCAGTCTTATTAGGTAAACTCCTGTAATTATTTATAGAATTCCTTGCCTGCGTCCGCTTGACTGAATGCCAGCTTCAGTACTATTTTATGTGAACATGATCTGATGCATCCTTCCAGATCACGTTAAGATGTTCAAGTGGTAGATTTTACACTTAATGTAAGAACTATGATGGGGCTTTCTTATAATTTTTGTCGGGTAAAATCAACCTCTTCTCCACCAAAATCATTCACGTAAGTTGTAGAATTACGTGGATTTGTCGTCAAATATTAACAACGATAAATGGAGCCGCGATGACGGCTGTAATGACGTCAACCAACGTCAGACTTCTTCTTATACCTCGTTCCATGGGCCATTTCAATATCTGTTCTAACATCTCGAAATCCAATCTTCTCACTTCTTTTAATCACTTTTAAGTCCAAAACTAACACAAAATGGTCCTCCAATATGAAGGGTCTGAGATCCCTATTTCCTTCGCATCATGCAGCATCCCTATGAAGATCAAAGCCAGCCTACCCGAGAAATTACGGGCTATGCAAAAGGCAGGCTTTGACGGAATAGAGCTGTCTATGCCGGATATTCTCGGCTATGGCGAACTTATGAACGGATCGCAGCCGAAAGAGGATGACTATGATACCATTGCCGATGTCGCCAAGCAGATCAAGTCGTTGACCGATGAGCTTGGCTTGAAGATCATGATGCTGCAGCCGTTTGCAAACTTTGAGGGCTGGAAGAAGGGCGAGCATGATAAGGAGAGGAAACAGGCTTTTGATAAGGCTCGGGGGTGGATCAAGGTCATGGAGGCAGCTGGTATCACATTACTTCAGGTATTTTACTATCAAAGTTGAATCATCTTTCAAACAATTACTAACTCAATCCAGGTTGGCTCATCCGACTCTGAAGGAATCGCTTCTTCCTTCGATGACCTGGCTGCCGATCTTGCAGAGCTAGCAGACATGCTTGCCGAAAAGGGCTTCAGCATCGCCTACGAGAACTGGTGCTGGGCCACTCACGCCCCCACATGGGAGACAGTCTGGGAGATCGTCCAGAAGGCCAACAGACCCAACATTGGTCTATGTCTGGATACTTTCCAAACAGCAGGTCTTGAATGGGCGGACCCAACTAAGACTGATGGCTTGGCCGAAGCAACCAGCCACGAAGAGCGTGAGACCCGCTGGAGGAAGAGTCTCGAGGACCTCGCTGCTACCATTCCGGGGGATAAGATTTATCTGCTGCAGATCTCAGACGGGTACAAGATGGATCCACCCATTGAGGATAAGAAGGATGAGGATGGAAGTCGACCCAGATGCCGCTGGAGCCATGACTATAGACCGTTGCCGTACGATGGGGGTTACCTGCCGGTGAAGGATATGCTGCATGCTGTGCTCAAGACTGGATTTAGGAGTTGGTTGTCGGTGGAGGTTTTTGATGGGATTAAGGGAGAGGATACGGATATGAACGCGTATACAGAGGAAGCTGTTGAGTCATTGAAGAAGTTGCTCACTACCAGCGAATAGGTCAACAGCGTAATTAGTTGATATGGTTTCATATAGCAGTTCAGGGCGACTTCCATTTGTTAACCATTCAATGATGATATCTAAACTCACACTTTACTCTTAAAGCCGATCCCCTAATCGCCGTGTTACCATAGGGCTTTCCCAGCCAGCTATCACATCATGTCTAGCTTCCCACATAACCTCTTTCACACACCAACACTAGATATTTTCTCTCAAGACACCTTACTTGTAACCGCAGTATACTCAACCAGGTCTTCTAAAGCACTATCATGTTCCTTCTCGATAACTTCAACATGCTTAGATGAACGAGGTGTGATGGAACAAGGAAATGGCAACGGGCTTGAGTTGAAACCCTCTGAGTAAGCAAAGCTATCAGGCGTAAGCATCTGAGCCTCCGAACATAATTGGCTTAGTCAACTTACATATCAACATCAACATCCCTTCCTTTCTCATTCTTCTCTGGTTTGACCTCAAAGCCCCAGAGTATACGTGCGATATTGAGTGTTACAGATGCAGCTCCGAGATGCATTCCTGGACAAATACGTCTACCCCAGCCGAAAGCGCTGTGGCCGAGTGTGCCGGGATACTCACGCTCTTGCATGAAGCGCTCTGGCCGAAACTCATGAGGTTCTGGGAAGTCGGCTTCATTGAGATGAACTGATGGTATTAGAACGACTAGTCAAAAATTACTTGTTGGTACAACTCACGTGTCCAGAGCGGCGCAATGATGGTGCTTCCCTTGGGGATGAACATGCCCTTGTATACATGGTCTGCTGTGCTGGCATGAGGAGTTCCTCCGAGTACAGCTACAGGACGCCATCGGAGCGTTTCGGATGCAATGGCTCTGATGTACTCAAGCTTTGGTAGGTCGTCGAAAGTGGGCAATCTATCAGGTCCAACAACTCGGTCAAGTTCCTCTTGTGCCTTGGGGATAAACTGAGGTCCGAATTTGACACATGCGAGAAGGAAGCTTGCAAGTGATCCGGCGGACTGAAAAGCTGTTAGTCCTTCTTGGGATAAGGGTATGAAGAAGGAGGAGTAGATATACCGTCTCAACACCAGCGCCAAAAGGTGATCCTGCTGTATATGCAGTCTCTAGATCACTCATACCAAGATTCTGTTGCTCTTCCAGAAGGTGTTTCGCAAAGCAAGTTGGCGCAGTTCCACTGGCTATTTTATCGCGAACTTCGTCCATAAGTTCGGTGTAGAGTTGGATGTCTTTCTTTCGCTGTTGGAGTACTTCGGCCTTCCAAGGTGCTAAGAAGCTTGGTAGATATTTGAGGGCAGGGTAGCGCTCTACTGCATACTTCCCAGGAATGCTGAGAGAGGTTAGCGTATGTTTGAGATGTGATAATTGGGAACTTACTTGACCATTGTCAGACGTTCCATAGCTTCAGCATTTCTCCTCACCACTATATCACTCCTGACATCTTCAACCCGTCGTCCATAAGTAACAGTGACAATCACAGATGCAGCATACCGCTCCAAGTGCATCCTGAAATCCGCAGGCGTCTTCAACAGATCATGCAGCAAAACCTTGGACTCAAGGCTCTGAATCGGTCGATACTTCTCACTCTGTCGCTGCATAAAGCCACTATGCAATAGTTTCCTCCATCGTCTCCAGTAGGACGCATAAGGAGCCATCAAACCTCTCATTCCACCTGATAGCAACTCGCCGCCCATGATAAACCTTGGTCGGGAGGAAAACACGGCGCCGCGCTTCTCAAGAAGATCCCAGGCTGCTTGTGCAGAGCCCAGGATAATAGTTGGCGTGGGGCCGAGCTGGAGGTAGACAACGTCGCCATATTGCTGGCTGAGTTCTTGGAACCAGAGCCAGGGCTTTCGAATGCCAGTTTTGACGGTCTTGGGTCCTGGAGGGAGTTGGGAACGATGCGAGTAGAGCTTCCATTCTTGCTGTAGCTGGGTTGTGTTAGGAATTGGTAAACAATGAGATACTATTGGTGGATGATGCATACCCTGGGGAATATGAGGACCAGATAAGCAAGGCCCACGGCCACAGCGGCGTAGGCAATGAGGTTTATTACCATCTTGAAAAGATACAGGTACAAATCATCAAACAAGTGATAAAATCAACCCTTCCTCCAGCATTTGGTGAGATGTAAGTCGGTAACCACGCGGTAATAACCTGGCACAAAAGATAGCCAAGCTGCAATTCTTCAACTGCCACGTTCAATTGCCGGTCTGGATCAGCCACCCCCGCGTTCGCGACTCATGATAAACCAGTTTAAACGATGTAAAGGATGCTCAAATGACTATCTCACCCTCGAAGCGAGCTGATCTTCCCCGTCCTGACCCCGCGTTCTAAACTGCAACCGGCTTCGCCAAGACGTTTAAACCCGGGGAACTGGATCCCTGGGCAGCGAGATATCCCTGTCGATCGGTAAATCTTACCCCGAATTTTAAATAAAAGACATATAAAGAGTGTTTGGTGACATTGTGGGTGATCCGAGTAGTTAGCCCATCTTTGGACTTACGGTTGAAAAGATGAAGAGTGACGCTTGGCTTAGCAAGCCCTTTTTAACCTCCATATTCCTCGGAATTGGAGGTTTTCTCTATGGATTGTGAGTCGGTTTGTAGGATCAATCGTGACCACTAACTCATGTATCCCAGCGACTCGGGCATCATCACTCCCAGCTTGGCTCTGAGTTCGTTCCTCACGTATTTCGGGAGTCCAGATCCTCCTCTGCGCGGTGCCATTGTGTCTATGTATCAAGCTGGAGGTAAGAACTGCACCTTTTAGTGAGGTCCAATGCTAATATCGTCGCAGCATGGCTGGGAAGTGCTTCGGTTGGTATCACTAGTGACAGACTGGGTCGACGGAAAGCGATTGCGTTTGGCTGTATTTGGGGTGTTGTTGGTGGTGCTATTATGGCGGGGGCAGCTCATGTTGCTATGCGTAAGTAACCATATACGGTTGATTGCAGCTTTCTAACAGATTCAGTAATTATTGGGCGCATGTTGGTTGGCTTCGCTGTTGGGACCATTACCGGTGTCTCTCCCGTATTCGGAGCAGAGATCGCCAAGGTACGCTCATCATGGTCCTCTATTATCACTCTAGAATTATTAACTGTGTTCTAGACTCACGAGAGAGCCAAAGTCACCGCTGTCAACCAAATGAGTAAGCTACATCTACATCTATCCACCGTCAGCCTCACTAACACATTCAGTGACCGCCTGGGGCTTCTTCGTCGCCCTCTGGATAGGCGTCGCCGAAGGGAAATGGCACAATCCCAACCAATGGCGTCTCGGCTTCGCCATCCAAGCCATCCCAGCCCTCATCCTCGGCGTGGGTGTTCTCTTCCTCAGCGAATCTCCCCGATGGCTCTGTCTCAAAGGCCGCCACGACGAAGCCGAAAAGGCGTTTCGCAGCTACCACTACGATGGAACGAACGACGAGTGGTGTCGCACTGAGTTCACCATGATCCAGGTCAACATTTCTGAGGAGCTGCAGGCTCAGGGAAGACTCTCGTGGGGCGATCTTCTCAAGACTCCTGCTTTTAGAAAAAGGCTCTTTGTGGGATCTTTTGTATGGGCTGCGGCTATGCTGTCGGGTATTTCCTTCGTGCAGTACTACCAGACTGCCATCTACGCCACGCTTCAGTTCAGTCAGGATCGCCAGCTCCTCGTCAGTGGCCTATACGGCTCTGTTGCGCCGGTTGCCTGTTTGGCCTCATTGTTCTTCGTCGATAAGATCGGGCGCAAGAAGATTCTTGTCCTCAGCTCTTCGCTGCTTTCTGTTTGCTACTTGATCATTACTATCCTTGCGGCCAAGTTCCCTGCGGTCCCTGGTATGCCTACCAATGCTGCGGCGCAAAGGGGTCTTATTGCTTGTATTTTTGCTGTCTCGGCGAATTACTCTGCTCTTCTGGGGCCGATGACCTGGATTATTCCGTGAGTTATATATAAATGGCTTATTTGTTTGTACTGACGACTATAGTCCCGAGGTTTTTACCACCGAACTGCGAGCCAAGGCAAACGCTATTGTTCAAGTTGTTCACTATTCCATTAGTTTGATCATCACGCAGTGCTCGCCGATTGCTTTGGCTGAAGTGGGCTGGAAGTATTACGTGAGTTACACATCGAGCATTATACCAGTATTAATTCTAACTATTGTCTAGATCCTCTTTGTCTTGACAAACGCACTCTGCGCTGTCATCTTCTTCTTTGTGTACCCTGAAACTCGAGGTATGAAAGTCCCCACGACAGTTTAGTTACTCCGCTGACACATTTAGGCAAATCCCTCGAGGAGATTGACGAGATCTTTGGAGATGTCAAGATTGTGCATGAAGAGGATGTCAGGTTCTCTGAGAAGAGTGGCGTGGAGGCAATCGAGTCACGGGATAATCGCATTGTTTAGGGCTTTGTAGCTATAGATGATATGTAAGACTCCCGGTCGAATCAATGTTCAAGTCTGGATTTCTAGTATCGGTTCATTAATAGTGTTCGGGAACATTTCCGTGCGGCATTTATGTGAAGTCATTAGAAACGATGCGGACTGTCTTATCCTTCTCGATTGCAGTGTTAGATCATTACCTCCCTGGGCTATGGTTCTGCTTCTACTTACTGGTCTGGGTTTAGCTTGTGATGTCAGATTGGCTCCTCCAAGCATTACAATGCTTATCATACGGCTATCTCTAAATGTGACCGGGTTCCTTGGCGGTGACTCCTTGATAGCAGGCATAATTACCGCAACATGGCCGAACTGGTTTCTTTCAGCCCGATTTTGGAGAAGAGGAGCGAGATACCGTCAATCCGTCCGTACCTTGCCCAAAGGCTACGACCAGGGTCTTGGAACATTGGTTAGCTTAGCCGCAGGTTTGATGAGCACCAATGGCTCAATGAGACATGGTATCTGGATGCTTGGCTGACTGATAAGACTAATAGTGACCATTTCCCCGCGTTCTTGGCATTATGAGATAGAGATATCATATATACGAACTTTAATTATTAAACTCGTGTGATATCCTGCCGTATAGAATTGTAGCCAATGTCTTTCACCTCTCTTTTCAAATCTTCCCAAACCTCTATCTCGATATCCTAGATATGGCTGACAGATCTACCGAAGCTCAGATTGCTAGGCCTGATATCACAGCTGTACCTATGAACACTACTATTGACGACGTCGATGCCAACAAGCATCTCGCCGGACATATAGATTATCATGGTATTGATACAAGTCAAGTCCAGCCTGGTGCTGATGCAGTGTATGAGGCCAAGATTTCGATGCTGAACGAGGCTTTGATCGATATCGGTATGGGCCCTTTTCAATGGAAGATCTTTATGACTACTGGCTTTGGTTGGTTCATTGATCAGGTATATCTCCAACGTATTTCCACGCGGTTATAACTAACGTCGTTAGCTTTGGATGCAAGCTGTGACCAATATACAGCCCCCCGTACGGCATGAATTCGGTGTCGATAGGATCGCTTTTCTTTCAGTGGCCAAATACGCTGGTTTGCTGGTCGGGGCGTCTATATGGCCCATGACAGCAGACTTCATCGGCCGTCGTCTTGCATTCAACGTGACACTTCTCATCACGGCAGTTGCTGGGCTGGTAGGTGCTGGAATGCCTACGTTTCCTGCCGTGGCAACGCTCTGTGCCTTTGTGGGCTTTGGAAGTGGTGGCAATCAGCCTGTCGATAGCGCCATCTTTCTGGAGTACATCCCCGCGACGCATCAGAATATTCTGGTTGTGCAGTCGGGTTTCTGGTCTTTGGGACAGGTTATTGCTAATATGGTGGCTTGGTAAATACATACTCTAATCTTTAAGGGCCATAAGCTAACTTCAGTAGGCCGTTTATTGCGAACTTCAGCTGCGACTCCGAAGCGTCTACTGAAGAATGCGACTTTGAGTCTAACCTCGGCTGGCGCTATGTTTTCTGGTCACTTGGCGTGTTCACCGTTATCCTCTTCGTTATTCGGTTCTGCTTCAAGATTTACGAGACACCCAAGTACCTCCTTGGACGAGGCCGCGATGAGAAGGTAGTTGAAGTCGTTCATAAGATTGCTGCGCGAGATGGGAAGTCTACTTGGCTTAGTCTCGAACACTTTCAGGCCATTGATGCTCGCTTGGCTGGTGAGGATAGACCAGGCATCGACAATAACATGACTGCTGTGCGGAAGTCTCTTGAGAAGTTCACCCCGAGCAAGTTCAAGGCTCTCTTTTCTACGCCTCGCATGGCTCTTTCGACGTCACTTATACTTTTCTTATGGATGGCCATCGGTCTTGCATTCCCCTTGTACAACGTCTTCCTGCCTATGTATCTCCAAACCCGTGGGGTCCAAACTGGTTCGCCATCTCTCAACACAACATATCGCAACTTGACTATCCAAGCACTCTGCGGTCTCCCAGCTTCTTTCCTCGGAGGTCTCACAGTAAACCTCCGCGGTATCGGTCGCAAAGGCACTGGGTGCGCCGTATGCCTCTGCACCAGCCTGTTCCTCTTCTTGTTCACCCAGGCCAAGACACAGGCAGCAGTCCTGGGCTTTTCATGCGGGGTTGCTTTCTTCCAGAACCTAACTCTGGGCTTGCTATATGCTTATACGCCTGAGCTGTTTCCGGCGCCGATTCGCGGTACAGGCAACGGTCTTGCGATGCTGTTTAATCGTTCGGCTGGGCTTGGTGCGACGCTTATTGGAGCTTATGTTGGGTTGACTACGAGTGTGCCGATTTGGATCTCTGCGGCGTTGTTTGCTGTCGCGGGTTTGGTGTTTCTTATCTTGCCTTACGAGAGTCGTGGCAGGGCTGCATCATAAATATCAAAGGGCATGGAATCACGATGGCTAGTCAAGAAGTTGGGTACAAGATTCGTACAGACAATTAAGTATTTTTATGTTTGTACAGTATAATAACATGCGATCATCAAGATCGCCACTATGTGACTTGAGTATATATAGAGAGGAAAGAAGTGAAGTGCTTAGATCTAAACACACTGAGAGTACCATTCGTTGTGCTTGGTACACTTCAGGCCAGACGGGCACTTCGTGGGACCAGTGTAGCCACCACCACCACATTGACCATAGGCCGCAGCGGTAGCTCCAGACTCAGCCTTGACAGCAGTCTCTTTGGCAGCAGAAGCAGAGGTCTTAGTAGCAGCGGGCTTCACAGCAGCAGCAGTGGTCTTGGTAGCAGCAGGCTTCACAGCAGCGGCAGCAGTCTTGGTAGCAGCAGGCTTGGAAGTGACAGGGGCAGTAGAGGCCTTGGAGCCAGAGCTAGAAACACCAGTCTGCCAGCCGCGTTGACGTGAAAGCTCATACCACCAGTTTCGAAGCATCCATCCATCAAAGTCGGTCACTTGGGTTGCTGAACCAGCAAGCATGATAAAGTTCTGCTGACCGGTGGGTGTCCAATCATAGAAGTCGTCGAGAGCGAAAGTATGGCCAATCTCGTGCTGGAGAATGTGGATGTTCTTGGTGCCGAGAAGCTGCATGAAGTACTCTCGGCCAATACGCTGGCCCCAATCTCCTCCTGCGCCGCCCTCCATACCATCGGTGAGCCACAGCGAGTTGTCGTAGTGTCGCTCGGCGCCTCCGGGGCAGCTGCTGTAATCACCGTTCTGGTGGAAGAAGCGACCGCACTTCTCGGAGCACTGAGGAATGCCCTCGGCATCGGTATCAGTGTAGATGTCGAGACCCGCAGTAGAACCTTGGAGGAGACTCTTGTTCTTGACGGCCCAGCCAACAACGTTGATCTTAACCTCCTCATAGGGAAAGTTATCATAACCAGAAACCCACTTCATCCAGCTGGTGTACGAGTCCTGAAGAGCGGTAGCAACCTTTGCGCGCTGCTCAGCTGTAACAGAAGCACTAGACTCCCATCGAACACAGACGTTGAGCTGGCCCTTACCAGCAATGACCTGGTCCCAGCCGTAGTTCTTGAAACCCAAGGCATCGCTGTAGGTGGATACCTCGTGGTCCCAGACCTCTTTGAGAGCACCGGCGAGGTTGGAGGGCGGGTTCCATCCTGACTGGCGCTTGGTAGGACGGTTACGAGGGACGTTGTTCCATGATCGGGCTTTGACAGGGGTGAGAGCTTGCCACACTGAGCCGTCGAGATCGGATTTGGCTGAGTCGAAGGAGTGCGCTGCGGTTGATGCGGCGAGCGCAGTGAGGCTGGCGGCAGAGAAGAAACGCATGGTGATGTATAACGAGTGAAATTTGAAAGAATGAATAGTAAATGAGTGTAAGGTCTGGAATAAGTGAGAGCAAAGAACGAGAGCGTCTACCAGAGAAAGCTTGTCCCATCAACAAAAGACAGGACGAATAGGTCATACTATATAGTATAGTCTGGGATAGTAGGGGAGTAAGTGGAAACGAACTATGGGCTGTTACACGAGGTTGACAGGGTCTCTATTGGCGGAAGAACAGAACGTTAAAGACAATATCCGCTGATGATGTGCATCTGTATGTCTAGCTTCGTCCTTGTCAATTAAACTCATAACCTTTCGGGGCTGTCCAGCCGAAGCCTTGTTCGAGATTCTATTCGTACTGAATAGTCTAGTAAATGAAACATGGCAAAAATCCCCGATAGGCGCAATCCTGATTTGGTCGTGTCATTTTTAGATGATTCTTGTCCTGAAACAGCCTTGGCGAACAAGGTCAATCCGAACCCGCGGGTCGAGATGTTTTGCATGGATAAGTGCGAGTTTATACGCGTATTCTTGATAGTTGATAGTATTTGGTGTAAGTGACAGGCCAGGCACGTGAGCTTGGACTACACTTGGCCAAACCCGACTCGGGTTTAGACCCGAAGATTCGTCTTCTTAGGTATGCAAACCCGAAGCCCCCGCCTTGTAACTACTCATCCAGCTCATATCGAAACGCGATACAATGCGAACGACAATAGCGTGTGAAAGGTATTCTACTCTCATATCGAAATAGCTCAAGATATAATTCTAATGTGACTGCAGATGCAGGTAATGCCAATTGGTCCGATATGCAAAGACTCCCAATGTCTGACCACCCTCATACAGAAGATCAAAGGTCAAATGCAGGCATAATGATCAGCCCCCATGTGCAGGTTGTGTAAAGAGTGGTTGTACTGAAACATGCACCCTGAGTGGTCCTGTTCTGGGTCAAAGCTCGCAGGTCAAACCGCGACCGAATAAGAGACAGCGGGTCAGTATAAGTCAGACGCAAAGCATTGATAATGTCTCGCCGGAGAATACTTGGCAAGACGTCAATCAAGTCTTTAGTCAAACTCCTCGAGCACAGGTTATAAGCTCTATCAACCTATTCCGTGCCCAATTTCCCGAGTTTGGATTTCTCCATGCAGATGATCTTGAGTATCGTGAGGATGACCTCTCTGTCGTCCAAAAACTTCGCCTCCTCGCCATTGTCGCAGTGTCGCATCGATACATAGAAACACACTCTACAGAAACGAATAACCGAAATATCTTATTCATATCCAGCGAGACACAAAAGAGAGTAACGAGCGTCCCGAGCCTCGCCCTTATACAAACCTTCCTTATCCTGTCACTCTGCAACTGGGGCGACGGCGATGGCTTCAACGCATGGATGCACTGCGGTATGGCCACGAGAATGGCGCAAGGGTTACTTAGCACTGGCTTCGCGAGCTGTGGTAAAAGAGAAACCCTTTCGGAACTTGAGAAAAGGACTTTGTGGACATGCTTTAAGATGGATAGACTGTTAAGCTGTGGGAAAAGACGACAGGCTATGTTTCCTGATGAAGAGATGCACTTCTCTCTACCCGTCAATGATACACAGTTTCTCTTTGGTCAAGCATCCCAACCTTCTCCTTTAGATGGCAGTCTACGGCGCTATGGGCCTGATGACCATCTTGTTCTTCTTATCCAGGGTCTGCGTATCTGGTCGAGTGTTCATACGTGGATTGCGGAGGGTGGCAGACGACAGCCTGGTATGACGGAGCCGGAACAATGTCCTTTTAACGAGACTTCGCAGTGGCATAAGATGAAACAGGGCTTAATCAAATGGAGGGAGTCTCAAGATGCGTTGATGAAATACCCTGGCACCAAGGTATCGGTGCATGCTCAGCGTGGACAGGCCGAGAGATTTGGGTATATCAACTTAGTATACTACGTCAGGTAAAACAGCAGCATACTCGCCCCTTGAAGCATACTAACCAAGCCTACAGCATACTCTTCCTCTGTCGAGAATTCATCCCCTTCAGTCCCGTAGACGAAGTCAAACCCCGGGGACCCATCGAGCCACCTCTTCTAAAAGCAAGAGGCCCCGATGAATTCTGGTCCCAAAACACCTTCGATCTCTACGACGCCGCAACTCAAATATCATCTCTGCTCACCGATCTAGAACACGTAGGCTGTCCCTTACGCACGCCGTTCTCCGGGCTGTGTGCGTTTTCCTCAACGCTCTGGAGTATCTACGGCTCAGCATTTCCAAACTTCATGGGCTTTTCGGAAACTCAAACCGCGGAGGCGAATGCGCAGGCTGAGAGGACTATGGCGTGTCTGGTGAGAATTGGCAAGGTTTGGAGACTTGCGGAGGAGTGGATCGATGTGCTTAATACGGCGGAGAGTATCATGACGCGTGTGAGTGAAGGGAGACGGGTTAAGCGCTCGCGCTATGATTATCCAGAGTTGGAGGACTCTATTCACCTAGCGCCATTACAAGGGATGCCTCGATTGACATTCGATCCGCTCACTTCAGCGTCTGTTAACTCTGCGGGCGATGATGTCTCGAAGTTGCATCAGTTGGTGGCAGGAGACGTAGAGACAGGGACGGAGGCGCAAAATGGTTTAGTTGTTCTGGAGGATTCGATGAGTGGGAATGAGTTTGTGGGGGAGGATTGGTGGAGGCTTTTGTCTTTTTGTGATGATCCGCATCTTCTTTCGACGAGTATTGATACTGTTGGGGGTGAGAATGTAGGCTAGATAGTATATTCAACCATAGTGTTTGGATGTTAGTTGCTGTTGAAGCCGAGTATGGGTGTAACCCGAAAGTTGTGTCCAAACCCGAACCTTTTCTAACCCGAGGGACTTGTAGGGTCAAGCCGACTACACACCTCCACCTTTTCCTTCAGCTGTAATATAAAGTTATATATTTCAATCTCCCACTTCATGACTATCTCTCCACTCTTCATTAGCAATCAATACAGTCAAACCAACATCTGTTACAGTCAACTTCTCTCACGACAATGGGCGACCTTCAATGCTCGGCCTCAGAGCCACACCTTATGCACCGCTCTCTTCTCAACACTCCTGAACCCGTCATCTCGGCGTCAGGTGCTTGGATCACACTTTCCTCCGGCCGCAAAATCCTCGACGGTTGCGCCGGCGCTGCTGTAGCCATCATCGGTCATGGAAACACTGAAGTTCGCGATGCTATGGTCGAGCAGATTTCAAAAGTGTCATACGTGCACACCATGACCTATACGACGGACAGTGCAGAGAACCTAGCCAATTATCTTCTCGAGGGAGAGCCGTTCGACCTGACGAGAGCGTATCTCGTGGGCTCAGGGAGTGAGGCTATGGATTCGGCTATGAAGCTCGCTAGGCAGTATCATATTGAGAACGGACAGCCGCAGCGCACACGCTTTGTTTCGAGGAGGCAGGCTTATCATGGGAACACTATCGGTGCTATGAGCGTGAGCAGCAACTTGGCCCGGAGAGCTCCCTATGAAAACGCAATCTTGCTCGACAACGTGAGCTACGTTAGCCCCGCGTACGAATACCGAGTGAGAAAAGACGAAGAAACGGAAGAGGAGTATGCAAAGAGATTGGTTGACGAGCTTGAAGCGGAGTTCCAATCTGTTGGGCCAGACAAGATCATCGCTTTTATAGCAGAGACGGTCGGCGGCGCAACAGCAGGTTGCATCACCCCACCACCTGGATACTTCGAAGGCGTGGGAAAGGTCTGTCGGAAGTACGGCATTCTTCTGATCCTTGATGAAGTCATGTGTGGAGTTGGACGATGCGGGACGTTCTTCGCTTTTGAGAAAGATGGCGATGTGCGTCCTGATATCGTCACGACTGGAAAGGGTCTGGGAGGAGGATATGCACCTATTGCTGCGACGCTTGTTCAGAGACATATCATCGATACGCTCAAGAAGGGAACGGCGAGTTTCAACCATGGGCACACATATCAAGCTCATCCTGTGAGTTGTGCCGCAGCGTTGGCGATTCAGAATATCGTCAAGAGAGATGGTCTAGTGTCTCGCTCAGCCACCCTCGGGGATCGGTTACACAAGTCTCTCATCAATGTATTCCAGAATCTTGAATTTGTGGGGGATATTAGAGGTCGGGGGTTGTTCTGGGGGATGGAGTTTGTGCAGGATAAGAAGACGAAGACACCGTTTGATAGCAAGATTCGTTTCGGTGTGAGGGTGCAGGAGAGGGCTTTTGAGTTGGGGTTGGCGGTGTATCCGGGGACTGGGACGGCTGATGGGCACAAGGGAGATCATATCATCTTGTCTCCGCCATTGACTATTACGGAAGAGGAGATGGATATGATGGTTGGGTTGTTGAAGAAGGCTTATGATGATGTTGCTGCTGGTTTCAGTTCTATGGGTTAAGCGTGACGGTGTTAATGAAGTATTGGTATAAATATGATTTATTTGAGAGATGCATACTATACTGTGGATGTGGACATGTACGTCAAATTACTTACGTCAAGGGCTATAACGGTGAGCTAGCATGGTACTTATAAAGTCAACCTTTGACTCCAATCGTCCCCAGCTGTCAACCTGACGGCTTTTGAAGTGAATGATGATCAGCCTATTTGCCTGCGTGGGGTGAGTATTCTTGCTGCCTGCCACGGCAGGACGGTGCATTTGCCTAGTGCAATACCCGAGATAAAGGTTTAGAAAAATTTACTTCCGTTTCATTGATACAATATACAGCAGGAAATAAGAATATCCATAGATCTTAGCGATGTTACGGCTAAAATTGGAGGTTTGGATATGTCATGTGAGGTTGGATAGCTTACTGGCTTTGATGCGTCAAAACAGAGTACGACAGAACAGATTGGAGAATAAGCGGTCGATAAAGTAATAAACCTGTTTTTGACCTGTAATTAAACGCCTTTTATTTCGACATGTGATATGGACATAGCAGAATGCCATTGACGCTCTAAACTTGGTGATATCCCCTCAGAGTTTAACACCAAATCCACCCCACGACAGTTCACGAGTGGTTTATGAAGAAATTTCAGAAAAACCTTGCATAATCATCGGGCTTATGGTCTAGGGGTATGATTTTCCCTTCGCATCTTCAATTCGACATCGTCGGAAGAAAGAGCATGGGAAAGGTCCGGGGTTCAATTCCCCGTGAGTCCATGTTTTTTGTCAATGGCGACAATTGTCTTTTTTGAGGGTTGTCGAGTGCTATGACCTGTCAGTGGGGTGGTGTGGTGTGGTAAAGAAGATAAGCCACCACGCTTGGACGTTGCCGAGATGTAACGCTTCGGAGAACGGGGAGAGTTGGTGGGTGTAACGTCGGGATAGAAGTATGGTTGAGAGTATGCTATGTTTATCTAAGAAGACATAACGGAGAAAGGCAGTAATGGTGCGGTAGGAGTTTTACCAGACACTCGATTTACTCCAGCGGCTGTTTGTCTCATCGAACCGGGTTCAGATGAACGGGGCTCATGTGTAACCGTTGCACGAACAGTTTATCCAATTCGGCTCTCGAATTGACGTCAATAGAGTCGAGTCACATAAGCACTTACTAAAGGGACCATCAGATGACAGTAGCTTCAAGTTCGTATAAGTAATCCACTGAGCGCGTCTTGTACATCACAGTTCGTTACGGCACAGCCAATGAAAGAATGACTTGCATTTACTCAGGAAAAGCGTGAGAATGACTAGCGTTAGTTGCTCAGAAAGGATGTGGAGGAGGTCAAAGGACAATGACGAGACACGGCATAGCAATACTTGTACGCAATTAAAACATTATTCTTGCAACCAACCAATGATAGGGCTTATGGTCTAGGGGTATGATTTTCCCTTCGCATCTTTGAAACATGCTTGGGAAAGGTCCGGGGTTCAATTCCCCGTGAGTCCATCTATTTTTGTATTGTTTTTGTGTATTTATAATATCCTCTGTTGGTTATCAGAGGATTGAATGTTGTTGAGAGGTACAGTGTAGTAGATGTTCTAATTATTCTCATGGTTATTCAATTTTTGTATTTGTCGCTGCTTTTGTGATGTCCACAATAACCAGTGGCACTCTGTAAGCAATCTCCTGACATTGAATATTTCCCTTGGATCATGCGCGGCTCTGCAATAGTTACATTCCAAGCGGAACAACTAACGTACATGCACCAATCGATTCTTAGACATGTTTATAATATGACAAAGGACTTGCTGTCTATAAATCCATTAAATCACGTCACTCAACAATGCTCAATCTGTTTAGTGACGAATACACATCCCGATTAAAACCCGGTATAGGGTGAGACACTCGGACATGGAAATGCTTACGTTTTTCAACGACGTGTACCCGTGCTGCACTACGTGTATAAGCTTAGATTTAAGAAAAACCCTGATTTAGTAACTAGATGCAGAAGCCGAGAGAGCATTGAGCGGGAGGAATAGGGCCAAGCTGTGTTTAGGACTTGTGAGTGGAAAAGACACGCGAGTGGGTGAAACGGGCGCTCCCTGGAGAAGTTGGGGATGTGATGTAATGGCTGCAGCCTCTAATTTCGAATAAAGCCTGTGTGGCGTTGGCGGGTGGATATTAGCGGGACAATTTTATTTAATGGAGATTTTGTTTTGTTTGTTCGGGATGAGAAGGGTAAATGAGTCGCTTCGGCGATATCGAGCATGACAGCATCCGTCATTATATTCAAACAAGCACCACTGCCACTGCCGCTGCCACGGAAATACGGGAGTATCATCAAAGGATCAGTAAAATCTCAATCGTGGCGGATATCCCGGCTCTCACGGTTTGTCTGGGCGCCAACCCTTTTGAGTGGCTTCAATGGGTCTGGAGATTGCGCTGGCCATAAGAACGCGGCGTGTGACGTAGCGTGACCCACTTGGTCCGCGACCAGATCGTCTAAACTACGTAGGAGGCCAGGGTATCCCCCAGCGAGGTTTAGTGGTTGACAGGCTAGAGACGTTCGCTGAGGCCCCGGGTAGGGGGCGGTAATCTTGGTTTCAGTGGCTACTGACGCTGCAAAAGGCGGCTGATCGGACCTGGGACTAGGCCTAACCTGTCTTTTATTGTCGCTGCTTAACCTGTTTCTGCTTGTTAACGTTAAGACTTTTCCGCTTCCCGTGGTGATGAACTAATAATACTGGCAACATCCTCATCCATCATCCTCACCTCATTTTTTCCCCTTCCCTTTTTTCTTGGACTATGCATCTTTTCCGGGCATGGCTTCCAACAACCCTCACCAGCCTTCGGGCCATCTTCAGGTAACGGGCCAACCTGGCTACAACAACAATAACACCGACGCTCGTCGCTCGCCGAGCCCTTCGAATCCCGTCCCCGCCAGTCCCGGTCCCGTCGAGGAGACAGCATCCGATTACTTCAACCCGCTGAGCCAAGCGCCCTCAGCACAGTCGCAGACTTCTTTATCATCATTCCCACGATTTCCATCGCAGACCTCCCTTTCCGGGTTTCCCTCGTACCAAGAACCTTCATATTACCAACAAGCCCAGCCGCCGCCGCGGAGACGACCCGTCGATCAATCGCGTCAACCTAGCATTCGAATCCGTCGAAGTTCAAACGGGTCTGTCTACTCCAACCACAGTTCTATCAACGCAAACCATTTCGAAGGTTTTGACGATAATGGCCGGCCGCGCAGCATTTCGCAACCCGAGCGTGCCAGAGTCAACGATGGGAATCCCGCCCTCGCTCGACACTCCCGACGAGTGCCGCAGGCTGCTATGCCCCGACTTACAGAAGAGGGAGGACGCCCTAGTATGGCTGAGTTGGGATTCAACGACGACGATACTTCCGCCATGTCTCCTGCTGCCTCTGCTCCTGACGAGACCATGAATCAGCGTCGTGGTATGAATGGACTCCGGCGAGCTAGTCGCTTCTTCTGGCCTGGAAACCATCACCATCGACGACCAGGCAGCGCAGACACGATGGATATACCTATGGGTCACCGAAATAACGCTTCAGACGATGAATATGACCAGGAGTTGGTGGACTGGCTAGATGTCATTGGTAAGCAACACCATAACAGCCCCGCAATATCCCATCTAACATGATACAGACCCTGAAGTCCAGACCCTCTCGACTCTTACCAACGTCCAAAACTCCCTCTTCGTCCCCGATCTCGGCAAATGGATCAACCGTCGACCAACATACACTCTATCCCGCAACGACCCCCAAGCTGACTGGGCAAGAGGCGCCGTGGCCGAAGAGCGACGTCGCGAAGCCGCTCAAGAACCCCAAGAACCCACCATTCCAGAGGCTGCAAATGAGGACCCTCCTGTTTTTCAGCGAAGCAACACCATCACATCCCGCTTGACCGATTCTCACTACGCCGCGCTTCCCCACGGAACTACCCTAGAAGGATGGACTCCGGAGGAAAAGGCAGAGTTGGACGATCACGTCAGACACATGCTGCACTCTCGACGCGCCAGGTTCAAGCGTCGCATGAAGGGTTTCGGGCAGTATGTCAGAAGACCTCTGGGCTTCCTCGTTACGCTCTACGCCACCCTCATTACACTCTTCGGTCTGGCCTGGGTTCTCTTCCTCATCGGCTGGATCTACGTCGGTGACAAGCAGCTTTACACCGTTCACATCATTGACAGTGTTCTTGTTGCGCTCTTCGCCATCATGGGTGATGGTCTGGCGCCATTCCGTGCCGTCGACACATACCACATGTTTTTCATCTGGCGTTTCTCGCGCTTGATCCGGAGGGCTGAAGAGGGCAAGAAGCCTAGAAAGAAACTGCAGAAGAAGACCGTACCACCAGGAGTTGCCACCGACCCCGAACACTCGCACCTTACTGGCCACCAAGCCCGTGTTCTGCTCGAAGTTAATGATTACAACCCTGAGAGAGACGGAACAATAGCAACCCCTAATAACCACCCCGAACCCCAACCTGAGAGTCCCGAGACGGTAGATCTGGAGCAAGCCAAGTCCAACGGTCCCGAATCTGACCAGCCTGCTTTGACGTTTGCTCAATTCAAGAGCCTGCAGCACCACCAGAAGAAGATGGCCAAGTCGCACAGTTTCTACAAACCCAACGAGACATTTACCCATTTTGCCTTCCCCCAGAGCTACCTTATCGCCATTGTCATCCTCCTCGACTGCCACTCCTGTCTTCAGATCTCCCTGGGCGCCTGTACCTGGGGTATCGACTACCATACGCGACCCATGGCGATCACCACCGTCATTCTCTGCGTGAGTATCACCTGCAACGTCACCGCGGGACTCCTCATCAGCAGAGGCGATCGTAAGACGCGAAAGAAGGATGTGTGGGAATTGCTCGACAGGCAGGAGTTGACGCAGGATGCCATCAAGCATATGGAGAAGAAGAAGAAGGAAGAGGAAAAGAAGGAGGAGAAGGAGCAGCAGAAGGAGACTTCTGATAGAGAGGATGGGTCGAGCAGACGCACGTCCAAGGAGTTTAAAAAGCTGGTCAAGTCACCCAGCTAAGGAGGATACATGAGCTGAGTGAGTGAGAGGAGGTAATGAGGAATAGCATACGGATATGATGATTACGGTTTAATTCATACCTAATTGATATAGAACATGAAGCATTTAGCAACTGAGTTAATTGAGCCTTTGTTTTACCTGAATTACATAATTGAGTGGTGTCTATCTAGTCTTGAAGTTAACCACCAATATCTGATACCACCAAAGAGTGTACCGATCTATTGGGCTCTCTCGATCGACCATGGACATTGCGCCCGCTTATCTGTCAATCACACCATCGTGGGCCGATGCACCTCGTCTCGTTTAGTAGATCCAGAGTCCCTGCATGTTTTAATTTTTTATGCCCCGCCATGTTTTTCATGGTTCGATGTGTCAATTGCCGATGCAAGACGATGATCAATAATGGCCTGTGCCTCAGGCGAGTGTGGAGAGGTTTCGGGGTCTGGTTCTTACGTGAATGTTTTTTCTTTACTTACTGGCCACATGTTGAGAATATAGCCAACTGAGAGTGAGTAGCACGGCATGCAATATAGTTCACTGGACAAAAAAGTGAACTTGAAATCAGTGCCATCTTGTGGCATCAGTATAGTATTTGTTATAGTATAGTATAGCATATCATATCATCGACACTTGAGATTTTTACGTAGCATCTTTTTCTTTCTTTCTTTCTTTCTCTTACAATTAATCAACACAACACACATCTCGTTATATTCCAATCATTATGTGCTTCTGGTGAAATCGGAGAGCTGATCGGTGACGACAAGACCGGCGACACTGGCGGAGGTGAGGGTGGCCAGGACACCGGAGATGAGAGCAGAGACGGCAAGACGGGCAACGTCACCACCTCGAGAGGGAGCGAGCTGGCTGAGAATACCGATCTGGATACCGAGGGAGCCGATGTTGCCGAAACCGCAGAGAGCGTAGGTGGCGATGAGCTGAGAGCGGGGGGTGAGGCCGTAGAACTCGGAGGTCTTGTCGGAGGTGGTGAGGGAGGTGAAGGCATTGTACTCGTTCTAGAAAGGGTTGTGTTATTATCGTGATCAAGGTCAGTGAGAATGAGAATTGGACTTACGGTGATGACCTTCTCGGCGATGAGCTTGGCGACAGCGAGAATGTCGCCCGAATCCTTATCAGGGTTGGTGCGCGAGACACCGAGCAGGAAGGAGACGGGGTAGAGGAGGTAGCCGAGGATGGTCTGGAGAGTAAGAGTAGGGTCGTTGATGTCGATGTATCGTCCGAACCAGGTCAGAATGCCGTTGATGAAGGCGACCAGGGCAATGATGCAGAGAAGAGAGGTGATAATGGTACCGGCAATCTTGATTCCGAGCCAAGCACCGTTGGCGAAAGCGTGCAGGGCGTTCTCAGCCTTGTGCTCGTCGTCGTCGGGGATGACTACGCGACCAGCCGTGAGGGTCTCCTCAGTCTCAGGGTAGCGCATCTTGGAGATGGCCAGAGAAGCGGGAATGGACATGATACAAGAGGAGACAAGAGCCTCACGGTTGAGACCGAGGCCAATGTAACCAACAAGTGTAGATCCAGAGATGGTAGCGAAACCACAGGTCATGATCTGGTGAAGCTCGGCCTTGGTCATGTGAGGAACGAAAGGTCGCACAAGCATGGCAGATTCTCCCTGGCCGATAAAGGGTGTGGCAGCAGCGACAACAGCCTCAGCACCAGAGACTCCGAGACCCCAGAAGACGAAAGTGGCGAACTTGATGATGAACCACTGAATGAAGCCGATGTAGTAGAGCACCTGCACGAGCGAGATGAAGAAGATGATGGCGGGGATGACTCCGAAGAAGAAGTTTCCGGTCGCGGCAGTGTCGGGGTCAGTCAGGAAGGCAACACCAGCGCGCGCAAAGCCAAGGAGATCGGCGGCGCGGTCGGCGATGAAGCGGAAGATGTCGTATCCGACTGTGGTTCGCAGGACGAACAGACCGATCACGTACTGGGTCAGCATGCCGCCGATGACAGTGCGCCAGTTGATAGCCTTGCGGTCACGGCTGGTGACCCAGAGGATGAAGAGGAAGACAACCATGCCGAACAGACTCACGGCGCGGTTCTCGCGCGTGTTGTCGGCCACCTCCTCGGAGACAAAAGCGCCAACGAGGATAGCGGCGACGGTGACGCTGGCACCAGCAAGAGTGCGCAGCTTGGCGGGGATGGCCTCATAGATCTTGACGGCGCTGTGCTTCCAGACCCATTTGATGGGGTTGGAGACGTGACGGCTGGGAACGTGGAAGAAGAGCAGGCGGAGAGAGATGCAGAGCCACACAAGGAAGGGCACGACCCAGTTCTTGTCGTCGCGGTGCAGGACAAGAGAGGCGATCCACCAGCCGGTGAAGAAGCAGAAGAGGATGAGGTGGATCAAGGGCCGACGGTATCGGTAGAGGGGACCGGCCTTGCGACGCCAGCCGACGACAGCGACGCCGCTCTCGCTGTTTGTGCGGGCCGAAGCATCTAGGACGCCGGGCTCGGCCTTTTCGTGGTCGCTGTAGTCCGGGGGCGTGTGGCCGTGGCCGTGCTTCTCGGTGGACAGCATGTCCTTGTTGTCCTGGGAGTGACGCTGAGTAGGGACAACGACGGGCGCATCGGTGGTGCCGGTCGTGTAGACGGGGTCATCGTGGCCGGGAGCGTCGACGCGCGGGGAGTGGTGGTGATGCTGGTGATGGTGTTGATGGGCGGGCTCGAGAGCCGGGTCCACGCTGTGCCCTGCGTGGTGGGGCGTTGTTGTTGTTGAGTCAAGAGCCATTGCGACAACTTTGAGTGTGTATCTCACACAACAACAAAAGAGTATTGGATGTTGAATTGGCTTTTGTCTGGTTCCTGATTAAAGGAGGAGGTTGAAAAGCCTGGAGCTTTCAAAGCTTGAGCAGTGAAGCACAAGAGAAGAAGAAGAGAACCCGGGGGACCGAGGCGGCGGGACAAGGGCAGTTTTTGTTTAAAACCGATTAGCCCTAGTTTTTTAGAATGGGGATCCAAGAAAAGACCCAAAGAGATCCTGCCGAGAAAGAGAAAGAGAGAGAGACGATCTTTTTTCTGCCCGTGGGTCGAGAATGGAAAAAAAAGACGTGGGGATGGCTCTACTTTTTTAACCCGAGCGACCGAGTGGAAGCTATTTTTTTTTTGCCTCTGGTGATACCGCAAGGGGGGGCGTGCGAGTAAGGAAAAGTAGATTATTACATGCAGAAAAGAGGCGGACTGATAGGCTAGAGGCTATTTATCTATTCTACCCCGGACAAAGACATGGTTGTGTTTATCTTGCTTGGCTAGAACGACGATCATTTGTGTGAGAGAGAGTGTCTAGTGTGTGGTTGCTTGGCCGTTGGCTGTTGGATTGGTAGGTGAGCACGCGGGCAGCTTTCTCTTCTGGCGAGTCGAGTCCGTGCTAAAAGAGGACTAGAGAGTAAGGGACCTTAGAGCAGGGACCCTAAGGAGCTGTACAGTAGGTAGGGACTTTGAAAGGGCCGGAGGAGCTTATCAGTTGTCTCCATCTTTTGTCATTGTTTTCGGAGTCGCCATGCCGTCTCCACGTTTACTATCGATCTATGATAAGGGAACGGCAGAGTAGAGGGGAGCATAACAGAGTGGACAAAAGACGTGAATCATTCAGCTGAACTGTAATCTAATGATATAGAGCAATGTTATCCTTACTATATCACCAGCAAAACATCTTCAAAAGTCAACTATACTCTACTCTACTCTACTCTGTACTCTACCTCCCGATACAACAAAATATACATCGCCACATTTGCCATTTGCCATTGGCCCCGGCCCCGGCCCATCGCTCGGCCGCCTCTAAGCCTGTTCTGGCAGGTTGCTGGAACGTTTGAAAGGCGCCAATGCAGCCTACCCTGCACGCTACCCGAGAAAAGGTCTCTCCACTGACGTCGACTCCACTACCGGACCAACAGTCCTCGCTGGGAATAGTGCCAAAGCCTTGTCTCAAGCGACTCGATTGGAGAGAGCCTCAGAGAGAGGACCATTTGCCGTGCAACTCTTGGCTGTGGTTGTTGGTTGTAATTAATGTACGTAGAGACAGGATCCTGCACACCATCAAAAGGGCAAATGGTCAGCATCTGATTGTCACAATTGACCAATGCCATCTCCAAAGAATGCATTTCAGCTCAAGATTGATCTACACAAGTTCCCCATCAACGGTCAACCCAACCCATCAAGACCACTGTAACAATCACCCAGCACCACCAACTCTGGCCTGTTTCCCCGGGTCTGGGTCTACACGTCTACACTCTATCTCTCACTAACAATCTCCCATATCTATTAGCATCGCTCTTATCAACGTCTAGACCTCGCAACCCCATTGACCAATTGACCCCATTAACCATATTTAACTCCCATCTCCGAAAATACTTTTACTACCTATGTACGTACTCCCCCAGACACAAGCCTCAAACATCCTCTAATCCTCTAGTCCACTAATCCTTATTCCTTAATCAATCAACAGGACAGCCACACCCGTTCACCTCCCAACTAAACCTCATGGGGTCACATCACAAGCTCTCCCCCCCCCCATCCCCTTGCCTCTGGACTATCGCTCCTTTAGGTAGGTCCTAGTCGACTTGACTGCTCTTGGCTTCAACTGTTCCTTGTTCTGTTATGTAACAGGCTTAACACCTCAGGTCTTTTTCCCCAGGCCGTTTGCACTCTATCTCACCCCCTGTCTCTGCATCTCCATCTGCATCCCTGAGCCCTCCCCCATCCCCCCGATCCCTCAGAGCCCTGATAAGCTTTCCCCAGCCTTTTCCACTGTGTTTCCCTCCCCCAGCTTCTTGTGTCCTTTCCAGGCTTTCAGCTAACCGGGGTCCTGCACACCCTCTTCTTCCCTCCTCCCCGAGGCTAACTATCTCAATGCGCAAATGGCACCTCTCAAACGCTCTTGGGCCACTTGTCATGTCAGCTCCCAAGAGATAAACGAGCCTCTTGTCCCAATCCTTATTATTATCTCCTTCCGTTCAAGCTATAGTTTCTTGCTTAAAAGGTCTCCTTTCCTCCCCCATCGGCCATCTCCGTCTGATATCTTCGGTCTGGCCCGCCCGAAGCCTTCAAAGCCAACCGTTGTACCGGGTTTTTGTGTCGCGGACGATAACTAACTTACTTCCGAGTGCGACACCCCATATGTCACGATGTCACTGGCCACTGCATTACGAGTGTCTGCTTGTTTCCCCATTACTCTTTAATTGCCTGCATTGCCTAATCTACTAATCTCATCTCACCAGCAATCAATCAATCAATCAATCACATGCTTCTTCGGCCTCGTCGTATCCTCTTATTACTTCCGACTACGCCGCATCGTGTCCGACTTGCTCTCCCACGTGAGCCCCGAAAAGAACACCATGACCCGTCTTAGCAAAACTCCGTGATCTTTTCGATAGCTTCATCTACCTCTCCACTGATACTAGGCCGAACTGCCGGATATCAGAAGCAAGACTCCCCTCCAAACCCATTGCCCGAGTTCCGATCGTTAGCCAACCTGTCTCAGTCTACTGATGAACCCCATCTCTCCAAACATATTTGTCTGCTCTCAGCGCAAACCCATAGATCTACGGTGTTCTTATCTGATGGAATGCTCACCGCCCATGAGGAGCACTCTGCTATTAGTCGATGAGCGCGAGGAACCTGAACGCGTGGCCATCATCAAATTCAGCATATTATCGTTCTTCACGATTATGTCGTGACTACCCTGAGGTGGGCCAAGTAACTCCATCCACCAACATGCACGCTGCAACGTCCAAATCCCTCAAACCTCAACAGCCCGGTATACCGTGAATAACAAGCTGCTTAAACGTGTTTTGTTTGTATTAGAATCAGTTGGTGCGATACGATATTCATCATGTAAGTGTGTTGCGGTATGATGTACAAATACAGACTACCCGGCAGACTATCCGGAGCGGTGACGGTGATATATTCATCATGAATGTTACATACCTAGTAATCAGTAAAGAAAGACTTGACAAGCCGTTGAAGTACAAGTAAACAATAGCTTTATGCATACAATAAATACTTCGTGTTCTTATTCAGTGTTCAACTTATCAATAACGCCCAAACACCTTCGCACTCGATGCCTCGTGCCGACTAATTACTACTACCACAATCGTATACACTGCCCCTTTTACTCGCCACTTCTGAATCTTCGGTTGAACTCCTCCACTGCAACCCCAACCATCTTGTACAAGAAGGCTCGCTCACTGCCTTCGCCAATCGGGATGAATGGCCCGTTAGCTCCTCCTCTCAACGACAGGCTCAGTCCCGTTCGTTCCTTTGCGATTGTTTGAAGATCCTTGAGTGGCACATCCCACTCACTTGTCAGACGTCGCGATCGGATCAGCAAGATCCGAGCATATGTAATCATCACCACCATGTCCTCCTTGGGTAGCTCCAGGTGTCCAATGTACTGTTCGTCAAAGTACCTTCCGTTGTCCACCTGCTTCAACCAGTATTGCCCGAGAGCTTCCCGCGGGTTGTACGGGCGCACAATGCCATCCTGTGGAATGTATCGTGGGTATCGCGAGCGATCTAGCTCCTGGCCGTCAAACACTGTTGTTGTATTGCGAATGCCCTCACTGACGTTGCTGGCCATGTCCAGTACACCAACTGCCGGCTTGGTAGCCAGTCCGATGAAGCCCTTGCCGACACCCTTGAAGAAACCCAAAGCACCCTCCTGCTCGGCGCCCTCTAGAGGCTTGCGAGCAAGTCCGCCGACGCCGGATGCAACACTTGTGATGAAGCTGTTGGCGCCAGCAGTAACACCGTACAAGGCGTGCTTCGGTCTGTTGCGAGCCCTTGTGATACGCCGGCGGTCCTGGAACTGTTTGTCCAATGACGCTGCGGCAAGTCCCTTGCTGAGACTGCCTGTAAACTTGGAGAAACTGTCACTGAATCCAAACACTGTCTTCTTGGCGAACGAGGCGGCACCCTTGGCGATCCCCAGACCGAACTCCTCTGGCTTATCCGATAAGATCAAGCCCTGGTACGGTTCGTAGAACACGTCTGTCACACCCGATGAGATGCTGTTGAACAGACCGACTGGGTTACCAAGGAAATCGGCAGATCCTAGAATCTTGTGGATCTGGTACATAACTTCCTGGCTGTAGTGGCTTGAGAAGTTCTGGATCAAAACCGCTGTAGTCACTCTCACATTGTCCAAGATGAGCGCATTGAATCGAAGTGGCGCATCGTTGACATTTCCAACAGCCATGGTCATGACGTTGAGGAAGAACATGATAGGATTGCGAGATGATGGCTTATCCTCAGCGTTGACACGTTCTGTTCGCATGAAACTTAGGTTAAGCTGCATTGGCTGGATGTTGAGCACCTCGAAATAGATGTCTTGTCCAATTGGTTGACCGGAAGGTTTGGGGATTTCAAGATTTTCGTCGCAAAGCTTGCCACTATCATCCACCTCTGTCCAGCTAGCGCCCGGAACGTTCGTGAAGTCAAGGAGGGCAAAGACAAAGTCCTCGTCCAGATCAATTGTCATTTCCTGCAGCAAAATGGTTGCGTATTTGATGTACAGCACACCGTACGAATCATCCTTGACACGGCTGACCATGGCGTGTAGCGACGGGTGAGCCTCCACCTCCTGTGCCTTCTTCGGCACCACACTGGGATAGAGGATCATAGGGAAGATGCCTCCATACAGCTGGTTATCGATCTGAATCCACTTGATCGCCATCGAGACGGTCTGGACCAGAGGCGAATCACTATACCGCAGTTGCACGTCGCGGAAAGTCAAATAGGCAAGCTCTTTCATCTGAGCGTTGACCAGAGACAGACCGATGCCTGCCAACTTAAGCTGGGCGCGGAAAGTAGCCCCTGTATCTTGATCTTTGACTTCGAAGGCTTCAAGACCGGTACTGGTTCTAGCTAGCGACTTGGGCTTGTACATACTCTTGCTCTCGCGGAAGTTGCTGAGTATCAGTGTCTGCTTCGGTCCATCGGCAGCAACATTGATGTCGACGATCTTTGGATGCCCAGGTGCGTTGGAGAATTTCATCGGGATCTGGTTACCAATCTCCGCCAGTTTGACATGTCGCTCTCTGCCGTGTGCAGAAATGACAATTTCTCGGAACTTGGCCGCAGGGAAATCCCAGGCGTAAGGCATTATGCTTCGTGGCGGGAGACGGTATCGTATCTGTCTCCAACCACTGCGATCCTCTTCACCATCCTCATCAACGCTAGGGTTGGCCTGCCAAAACATGAACTCAACATCGCTTTCGTTGCGCATGGAGTAAGGCCAGTTCTTCTTCTCCATACTCAAGTTTAGGAAGATCGTGGAATTCTCCATCAAAACCTCCACCTTGACCAGGTTCTGGCGCTGTCCGGCCTTGGCGATCTTGACATAGTGTGTACCAACATCTGCAATGTTGAAAGGGGACGTCCACTGGTTGTTGACACCGGGATAGCAAAGACACAGTTGCTTGACCTTTGACTTTTGCATGAAGTGAAGAGGCTGGAAGGCACTTTCGCTCAGGGTGAGATAGCCAGAGGCGCTAGATTCTCGGACAAGAATCTCTCCTTCCATCTTGTTGTGAAGAACGAAACGAGGCGCAATCGTGACAACCTTGATATGCTTGTACTTACCCTGGCCCGATTCAACAGTAACACCCACGTGAATCTCCTTGTCCTTGGTAGCCGAGTTCAACACGACTTCGGTGGTACTACCGAGAGCTTCAAAACTCTGAGGCTTACTCCATTCCGAATCCGCAATCTTGAGAAGTGCTCGGTTGCGGTGATCATCATCGTTACCAAAGGAGAACATAAAGGGGAGGGCCTTGGGACGTTCCTGGTCGGATGTATCCATGAGAGGGAACTGGCCTGCAGCTGGCTTGGCCTGTTGGAGGAAGCTCTTGGCACGCACTCGAACATCCAAGCCAGTCTTGTTCAGGACAACATAGGGGCTGTATACCATGATCTTGAATGCACCGCCGCTATTGGGAATCTGGACATACTTCATTGTAAGACTCAGCGGCAATCCTTGATCATCCTTGACGACGAGTTTAGTCTCTTTGGTGAAGTTTTCATTGTTTCCGCGATTAATGATTGCGAAATCGCTTGCCTTGAATACAGTATCCTGCATGTCAATACTGAGAAGCAGCAAATGCGAAAGCTCAACAACGTGAACTGGACTGACACCTCCCTTTCGCAGAAAGTTGGTCCAGTCTTTCTTAGTGTTCTTGTCGTAGATGCGGTATTTGAAGTCGTATGGCAAGAGGTTCTCCAGGGTCACTGGCGCGGAGAGCTTAATCTTCATATACGGATATTGCCTGCCTTGGTTAGCATAGTCAATCACATGGGATCGGTCGGTAACTTACTTGGTCAGTGGGTTTGCCTTGTCAAAGCGGGCGTGAACTTGGAAGTAGAACGGGTCGCCATTCTCTCCCTTGCAGACCACCTGTTTAGTAGGTCTCTTAAGAAGGTCTCTCCAGAAGAGGTGATCATTGCTCCACTGATAGCCGAAGCCCCCATCAGGTCTGATGAGGACACGCTTCTCAAATACAGCGCCAACAGGAGCAGGTCGAGATTCGCCGGGAGCGATCTTCTCAATCTTGAGCAAGTGGCCTTCCTGTGCGTCGTAGATACCCAATTCGACTGGGATCTCCGTCGCATTCTCCACATGGAGTGGCGATCTGAAGGTCACGTACTTGATGTTGTCGGTTCCCAACTCAACTTCAACACAGAGGCGATGCAGGACATCATCCGTCTTGGGGCGGAGACCATACAAATATTCACCCTCTCGGTTGAGTCTCACGTTCTTCACGGGATCAAAGCCACTGCCTTCCAGCTGAATGGAGACGTAGTTCTGGTTAGACTCGGTGAGAAGGTTCTCACGCATCTTCTCCCAGTGCTCGAAACTCCAAGGTGCTTCCTTTCCATCCTCCAAACGAAGGTTGATTGGTTCGTCGCTAGTAGGGCTCTTGGAGTGGACAACAACATCGAAGCCGGTATAGTTTCTGATGCGATATGGTGCTTCGACACCACGAGGCTTGTCCAAAACATCTTCGTCCGATGTCAAGAACTGGAAAGACTTGGAAGCCAGCGCAATCGAAGCTGTAGTGATAGTCACGTCGAAGACCTTCTTAGAGGCAACATCAACTGACAGCAAGCCTGATTGAGGATCCTTTGCCACACCGAATCCGACTTGCCAAGGCTCAAGAAGTGGTTCCCAGCTGGACTTTGCGAAGTTATAGACATTCGTGTAAATGTCGATGGCAGTCTCGGCCTTGAGGTTAGAGGACCAATTCTCAGCTGATGCAGTGAAGTTCTTGATGCCCAAGTCAAGGATGGGAAGCTCGTGTATATCACCAATCAAAACAACACGAATGCCGTCCACAGTTGCGGAAAGTGTCTCGAACTTCTGCTGAGCAATCTGTTCAGGTGATTTGCCGGCCTTGGTGTCGGCAGCGTGGGTGACGGCGTGGCTGGTCGCTGTGACCTTGCTTCTACCAGCGATAGTAGACTGACCCCGACCGCTGCCAGAACGTTGCCTTATTCCGGCGTTTCTTAGTTCTCGCGCTTTCTGTTCGGCCGGCGTCTCCTTAGCCTGCTTGGGCGGCTCGTTGCCAGACAGCTCACTTGCTTTGCTTACAATTTGCAGCACAAGGAGAATATCGCGCAGGGACAGTCGCAAGACAAGAGGCTCAATGTCCACGTGGATGTCGTTAGCATTGGGCTTGGAACCATCCATGCTCAATTGAACCGAAAAGTCATCGATAATGCGCAAGCGAGACGTCTCAAACTTGTCCATTCTGCACAAGAACATTCCAATCTCGGAAATCTGGAAAGTCAAGGCATGCTGTTGCGAGAGGAGCATCTGTCGGATAGACAGCACAATGGCTTCGGAGCTTGATGTCAAAGGATTGGCAATAAGTATGACCTGTGCATCGACAAGGTTGACTCGGAAAGCAATACTCATCGGTGACTCTTCCTTCTTCTCCTTTTGCTGGCTGACCTCCTCGCTTTGACGTCGAGAGATCTCCGACTTAGGACGTGAAGCAAGGGTAACTTGCATAGAATCAGTGTCTGACTCCTCAGCTATACCCTCAAGCATGCTCTCGTCATCCATGGGACTGCCCTCATCAACAGTCAGTGCTTCGACAGCAAACTTCTGAATGGCGAAAAGGTAGTCAAGCGCGAAGATGACCCGTGGGCTATCGATGGTAGCCATAGCTATCAAGCTCTTTTCCTTGCCACCTGACATTGTTACACTAGCCATCAGCTGCTGAACATCCTTGTTCATCGATGACATGATGCGGCGGAATTTGTTGGTCTCACGTGGTCGACTGTCATAGATTGTGAACGATCGGATGAGTAATTCGGCTTCAAGTGAGCCGTCCGAGAGCATTCTTGTCTTGACCTTGGTATCGTCCAGCGAGAACCTAGACAGGCTAGATTTTGCGATATCTTGCACAGGCTCGTTCTCTTGGGCGTTGATCAGCTCAAGACCGATGGTGTTGACACGGAAAACAAGATCAAGCTTGGTCCACTCCTGGTCAACGGAGCTAAGTTCAGGGCCAAGGTCAACCAACGTCTTGTCATCGCCTGACTTGTCATCGTTGTTGATCGTTCGAGCACGCTGTAGAGTACCTTCATCAACAGCCTTGGCAGCCTCCTCCTCGTTGTCACCACCTTCACCAGCAAACGCTGCAGGTACCGACTTGGAGATCTCCAAAAGGAACTTGACTTGATATTGTGTGAGTCGCAGGTTGAAGTCGGACATGGTTCCTTCGATCTCAGTCTCAGGTCTCTTGACTCCAGACTTATGCTCTGCGTAAGTGATGTTGAATCCAAGGTCGACATGGTCAATCATCTCAAGCTCTTCTGAAATACCCTCAGGGAAGTGGAAATCCGATGTGAGCCTGATGTTACGAATGCCCGCGGAGAGCTTCATGGCGATGTCGGAGTTCTCACTGTCGTCGAGGGGAGTGAACTTGTTCTGGGCGTAGATCTCACCGAGGTAGGCAGTGACGACATCTCTCTCGATTTGACCCGGCTGTTGCACACGAGGGAAAACAACGATCGGAGTGTTGACAACGATATCGAACTTGAAGCGGCTAGGACTCTGCTGTAGTTGGTTCGCCTGGTTCATAGCAGCCTGGCGTGCAGCGTTATAAAGAGCCTGCATCTTGCCAAATTTGACCAAGAAGTCTATGATCTTGCGGAATGGCTCCTCCACGAAGTTCACCTTGACGGAACCAGCACGAAGGAAGACTGAACTGTCATATCCTGGGTATGCCTTGGGGTTAGTGGAGTCAAAAGTCTCGTAGCGGAAGTCTGCCAGATCGTCTCCCTGAATTGTGACAAGCTTTCGGAGGTGAGATTCCTCTGACACGCCGAGGTTAACGTCGTCGATAAGAGAAAGGTCGCCAAGTCTTGCGGATATGCGCATAGTGTTGTTCCGGAGGAAGATACCTGCGTCAGCCTTGTTGAAGGACAGAGTGGCGAGGCGGATGCCATCGTTATTGAGGATCAGCCTGATACTCTTCAGGTCAACCTTGACTCGGATGGATCCCGTGCTGGCGCCTGATGGCGGTGCGTTGACGACTGCAACGGCAGTATCGACGCTTTCTGTGTCGTCATCGTCACTATCAAGAATTGTCTGATTATTGTTAGACTGGTTGTCGTTGTTTGTGAAAGTGATAAGAATAAAATCCAGCAAGGTGAGCAACGTCTTTCGAGTAACGATCAAGTTGATAGTAGATACAACAGCATTGATGTTGGTTTCCACACCCTCATAAACAGACATGAACTCAGGAGACAAGGGGTTGACTTTGACAAACTTGACATGAACCAAGCTGCGGCCCTCCTTGAGATCCTCGCTGTCACCAGACGAGATGATAGACTTGAACTCGGCAGAAGGGTTGTCCACAAAGTCATCGACTGTGAGTGAGCCCAGTGAAACATCAGCCACCATATCGAACGGTCTGGTATAGAACTCCAAGTCGAACCGCTCAGCAACCAGCTCAACCAACAACGCGTCAGGTTTCTGTCCATCAGGGTCACTCCGGTAAAGTGAGCCCTTAAGGGTGTCGACCTTGAACTTGAACTCAAAGATTCGTTGCTGGACCCGGAGCTGCTCAGATTCACCTCCATCTTGCGCGTCTTCAAAGTCATCGTCGTCTTCGTCCATATCATCAAGTACGACAGCCGTTTCTGATTGCATAAATGGGAAAGGTGTGGACTGTCGTCGCTCGCGCTGAGACTTTCTTCGGGATCGGTTGGATGAGTTACTCTTGAGGCGAGGACGGGACATCTCCTTGTGTTCCTCCATCACCTTTGCTGATGACCCGCTAAACTTGGGAATAGCCACATCGATGACCTTCATGAGATTCTTATACTTCGTGTCGGACACAGTGGCGTGGAGCATTGGTAAATGCCCCGAGACCTTGAACTTGGTCAAATTGGGTGCTTTTGGCAAGATGGAGGTCTCGACGACAAAGTCCACATTGATCCGTTCCACGACGTGGAGATGAGCCTCATCGCTCTTCTCAACCAACTGAGCTTTGGTAGCCTCGATCGAGGGCCCGATAAGGACTTGAGTCGAAGTCAGTTTGACAATAAACTTGTCATACATGACAGACTCAAGTCGTTTGAGATCTTCGTCGTTATATGTCTGCTTCTGCTTCGATTGGATCTCCTTCATTGTGCCATGATCAACGAGTTCACTGTTGACGTGGATATGACCCGCATCGACAATCAAGCAAGTTGAGTTCTCGGTAGTAATACTGACAGGCACGATGATCAAAGGTGCTTGAAGATCCAACTCGGCATTGATTGTCTTGTGCTCCTCCAGGGCAAACTCGAGACCCGCTCGAGTCTGCTCACGAATGCTCTCGACAGTCGCACCAGCACTTTCCATGAGAGCAGTAATAGACTCCATATGACGCTCAGGAGGTCTAAAGAAGTCGGCAATACCCACTACGAAGTTGGGGTTCCAGATAACCTCGAGAGGCTTCATTTTTCCGACGACAGCAATGTCGCCCTCGCGCTCGATGGGGTTTTGCTCAAACTCAAACTGGAAGAAGGGATCCTCTTCTGACTGCTCAAGCTCGGCCAGCGAGAGTCTCTTACGCTGCTTCTCGGTGGGTGCATCCTTGACTCTCACAATCTCAGGATAGACCGAGTCTGGTGTGGTGCCATCGTTGACACGCAGACCACCAAGGCTTACGTTTGCAAGCAGAGAATCTTTCCTCTGCAGCGCCTTGGCCTTGAAGACATCAAAGTGCAGACTGAGAAGGTCTGCCGCATTGTCGTGTGGGTTCTTCTTTAGCGTAAAGCTACCTGTGCTAAGGGACATTTCAATGCACATCTTGATGGCCTCGCGGGGCACGTCGACTTCATCGGCGATAGCGTTCTTCTCGTCCCAATCGATGGCCTCGTAGAGCTCTCGTCGCTGCTCTTCAGTCATCTGTGTGTTCTCTTCATTTTGCTCAATCTTTTCTTGTGGCTTCGAACCCCAGACCCATGAGATCCAGCCTTGTTGTTGCTGTTGGTGCTGTTGTGGTTGGTTTCTGAGAGCTTCAGCATTCTCTTTCTTGAGTTGGTTGCGGGCTAGTGATCGCCAGAACCGTAAATCTTCGTATGTGAGCTTCCATTCTAAAGCGTTGATGGCATCAGTTTCCTCGGCGGACAACTGTTGCGTTTGCTTTCGCTTTTTGAATAGCTCGATGTATCGTTGTCGGTCGTCGCGTCGCTCTCGGAAATAATCCCACGACCATTTGCGGTTGCGCTCGTGAATCTTTGACAAGACTGCATTGCCCGCAAACTCTAGCCATGCTCGAGGATCTTCCTTGGGCCGGACACCCTTTGGTTGTAATCGTTTGTACTCTTGATGCCGGATGAAGTAATGGAACAAATCAACCATCATCAAGGCATCTCTATATTGGTCATCGTCCAGAACAAGACCAATTTCTTCAAATAGCAAATTGGCCTTGAACTTGGGTACCTTTATATCACCCGATTTGTCGAGCTCGATCTTGGCTTGGCCATTGACGGGCTTGAGAATGAACTGATGGTTGGCATTCTCTTGCGCGTCCTTTCCAAGCATTTCTCTAAACTTCTCAACCATCTCATCGTGTGTCATCACCTCCTTCGAGGAGGCTGAAGCTTCTCGACCGGTTCCTAGAAGAGTCGCATCGGTATTCCAATACACAGCTAGAGCTCCTAGGGTGGCCAGCTTGTGGGTGACGATGTTTGAGTCTTGGATGAAAGTGGGCTTCCATTGGCCATCAGTACTGACAGCACTGAACTCCTCGAGAGTAACACCCAGAGCAAAGGGGTGACCCGGTGCGGAGATGGAATCTTCGTATCTGATGTGAATGTTCTTGATCGTGACTTGAAGGTTGTCGACGATCTTTGTTACCAAACTTTGTGTAAAGCTCTGGCTCTTCTTCTGCTCCTCTTGACTTAGACCTTCCTGGTTTCTCTCCTTGAGTAACTCGGCACTGTCAAGTTTCTCCATCTTGAGACGCTGCTTCCTGCGGTCTTCTTCGTCCTGGTCATATTCGGCTTCTTCTTTCGGGCTGGCGAGAAGGAAGACATCTTGGATAAAGACTTTGACAGGAGCACCGCGGAGGTTGGACCAGGGAATGACAAGAGTCAGCTCACCGAGGTGTCCCTCCATAACATTGATGGGGAGCTTGAGCTGGTCGAGTGCCTCGCGGCGCAGCTCGAGATTGCGGAGCTTCACATCGCCAGACCAAATACCGACTTTGAGCTGGGCAGGATCGAAGTTCTTAACGTACATGCCCAGAAACCTGTTGAGCAGGCCAGCGACAAGACCTTCGAGCATTCTCGCGGTATTGTGGCCGTAACCCTGGCCGGGGCAGTAAAGGTCGGGTTCTTGTGATTTATTTTATCGAGTACTCATTTGTCGGAGGGGAAATGTGTGATGGTTGACACGGGTGCCATGCGAGGCTTGACCGGTGAATCGTCGACTCTCAACGGCGTGAACAATATAGTATACCGGTAGAATTTACCGAGCGGGGTTACAGTCGAAGCTGTATCGTGCGTAGATTGGTGTCCCTGGTAGAGGGAAACGCAAGTGTTGCAGAGGGAAAAGCGGGATTCGGTGGATGAGGGTATTATCGATTATGCCTCCTCTTTGACGAAAGGTCGAGATTAGTGAAGGTGAAAAGGTGGGTTCTTGGGTCGTGTCGTTCGGTGAATGAGTGACGCAGCTTGACGGAGCAAAAGTGGGAAAGCAGCGGCTTTGGGGAATGGTGTGGCGTGTATGACGATATTGTGGGCGGTACTTGGCTTTCGGCGGGCGTTGCCGCAATTTGAAAGTACCGAATCAGGTTCCAGCTGCCAGTGGCTTTTCTTTTCACGTTCCAACGTGGTCGGGAGGCTTGGGCAGCTCCATCTCAAAAGCTTAGGCCGCCCGAGCCCTGGAGCACATCAACGCACAGGGCAGGCCTGGTGGGGTTTCAGCCGATATTCTAGAGGCACATTCCCTAAAATCGATGGAACTTGGCGGGCAGTTCTTAGTTCGTAGAGTTCTATCCATGGATGGATATCAGTAGATCAGGTACTAACCTAACGATCATGACAGCTCGAGCTCTAATTCAATGGCATGGGCATCAGTATAAGGTTTGCATTCCCGTTATTGTACGCAGTTTCCGGTTCGAGAAATGGCATTGCTCTCTGCTTTCCCATAGTATATCCCTGTTGGTGTTTAGCTTGAGCTTCCACACCAGATGCTACAGTCCATTCATGACGTCACGACATAGCTTCACTCTGGATCGCGATGATGTAGTCGAGACGTGACAGCCAAAACAGAGACACAGGAGCAAAACATCCATAGAAGGTTTAGACTCATTTCTGCGCCTAACGGAGTAGCTGCCTCACTGTGCCCGTGTTTTACAATTTTACTATGCGTGTCCAGGAACCAATTAGTTAGCCATTACGTAGATAGCCCATCTTATCCTGATCCTGATCTTGATCCTGATCTTGATCCCGATCTTGGAAACAGAGGAAGCTTCCACGATTGTGCTCCATTGAGCGAATGCTATTTCAGTTTGTGCCTCCATTCCAGAACCTGAACCACTTCCCTTCTCTTTCAACTTTTCACTCGATAATCATTGTCAGGAGAACCAGTCTATTTTTGTCCGTTTGCAGCTCTTGTTACTCTCTCTAGCTCACTTGCGCATCTCCAATTGACTTTCACCCCCTCATCAGCAGCTTCACTGCCTCTTGACCATGTTCCGCACGTCTTCGCGCTCCCTCTGGCAGCTTGCCTCGAGGACTTCCCCCGCCAGAACCACCCTTCCACGGGCATCAATCGCACCTCTACTCCGCCAGCAGCGCGCTGTCTACTCCAGCAAATCCGACCAGGAGAACCCTCCTCCTCCGAAGCAACCGATTGACTACGAAGCTGAGCGCAAACGTGCACAAGAGCTTCTCCAGTCCAACCCTAGTCGTGTCTCTGTTGAGAGCTCCTTGGCCAATACTTCCCCCAACCCCAGGGGGGCTTCAAGTGGTGATGAGGCCATGGGCAACGAGCTCAAGCACGATATCGTAAGCTTCAAAAGAGAGCAACGTTTCAAGAGAAGACTGCTAACCACCACTGCAGGGCATTGTGAAAGATACCTTCACATTTACAGACGTACCCCAAGAGTCGCGAATCCTCGGTCTTGCCGGTACACTCCCTTACCTCGGAACCTCTCTGTCCACTGTCTTCCTCGCCTGGGACTTGAACAAGGATATCCCTTCAGGAAATGCTTTCTACGATGCCATCATGATCGACCATGAGACAGCCAAACACTTGCTCACTATCATTGAGCCTATTCAGCTTGGTTACGGTGCTGTTATCATCTCCTTCCTCGGTGCCATCCACTGGGTAAGTTTTTTGTCTCTAGCTTCGCAACTATGAGCAACTGAGCTAATTGTTCTTCTCACCAGGGTCTTGAGTACGCTGAGAAGCAACCTCTTCGCGAACGAACACGTTTCCGCTATGGCATGGGTCTCGCATCATCCGTTATAGCCTGGCCAACAGTCATGCTCCCCGTCGAGTATGCTCTCACTACTCAGTTCATGGCATTTGTCGGTCTCTACTTTGCCGATTCCCGAGCCGCGACGAAGGGCTGGGCCCCTCGCTGGTATGGCTCCTACCGCTTCCTTCTGACAGCTATGGTTGGCTTTGCCATCTTCATCTCTCTCATCGGACGCGCCAAGATCAAGCAAGGTGATGCCATCACTGCCAAGGGCTTGAGCAACAACTTCTCCAGAAGCGGTATTGCGGATCACGATACCAACTGGGAGAAGCTAGAGGCCGAGGAGAAGGCCCGTCTGCAGAAGGAGAAGAAGGAAAAGGAAGAGAAGGAGGCCAAGGAGGCCAAGGAGGCCAAGGAGGCCGAGAAGAAGAAGAAGGAAGAGAAGAAGGGTAAGAAGAAGGACAGCAAGGGAGGTGACAAGGACAAGAAGGGTGACGACAAGGCCAAGGCCTCTGAAGAGAGCGACAAGAATGGTGATGATAAGAGCGAGGGTAAGGAAAAGGATACCAAGAAATCTGAGTCTAAGGAGACTGAAGGTAAGGATGAGGACAAGGAGGCCAAGGAAGACGAGAAGAAGTCCGAGTCCAAGGATGAGTCCAAGGATGAGTCCAAGGACGACGACAAGAGCAAAGACAAGAAGGCCAAGTCCAAGGATGATGGCAAGAAGTCCGAAGAGGAATCATCAGACAAGAAGCCAAAGGATGACTCTGAGAAGAAGGATGACTCAGAAGAGACAGACGACAAAGAAGACAAGGAGGACAAGTCTGAGAACAAGAAGGACGAGGGTGACAAGAAAGAGAACAAGTCCGATGACAAGGACAGCGACAAGTCCAAGGATGACAAGTCCAAGGACAAGAAGGAGAACAAGAAATAACTTGGAGTCTCAAAGACAAAGTATGACAAGCATGAGTACTGAAGCGATCAGTTGGAGTTCTGGTATTTTCTGTAATTAGGTTCTTACATGTTAAGTTAATGAATTAATGTTCACAAACACACATACAGACTGTATCCCTGACATCGAAGAAAGGAGAGGATCATAATGTAAGAATAAAATCATCAACTTCATGCATTAAAACAACTAGGTATCTCTGACCCGCCGCGGGGTATTGCTTCGCAGAATCCCAAAGACAGCCTCGGCCCATGTATAATTCTATCAAACCCCTCGAAGCAAAGAAGATAAGATGGTGGCACAAGTTCCAACGCCGTGAAAATGCAACCCGGACCAGGACCGTCTGTGTCTGTGTCTGTGTCTGTCCCAGATATACCCATCCAGCTTTTCCGCGATGAACCTCCCAAAAATCATCATCATTAAAAGTACTGCAACAAGGAATCATTGTCTAACTGATGTGTCGCGGACCACGTTGCTAAGGTCGAGCGAGTCCTTGCTTGGCCTGTACACACGTTAGTTTCAACCTTGGATAAAACAGTCAAATAGGAAGTCAACGTACCTTCATCTGTTCAATTCTGGCCTTCAACTGGCTCGTCACCTCGGCTGCTCTCCTCCAGCTCTCAGCACCGTTACCTCCTGTTGGTTGAGGCAGTGATGACATTGGTCGCTGGGAGGGTGCTGGTGTGTGGTCTTCGTCACGGAAAGATGTCGCACTCCTGAATCCTCTTGCTGGAGATCCACGGCCTGACGAGCTTGCACTGCCAGCGTACCGCATCTCAGGGCTGATTTTACTGCGAGACATCATCGCTTCACCGTTTTCCTTCTCTTCGGACATACTGCTTGTGACGCTCATTCTATGGCGGCTCACTGAAGGTGGTCCATGGTCTCTGTAGACATCTTCATGTGTGGGTGAAGCAATACCGCCAGGGCTGTGCATACCGTTTCCGGAATGACTAAGTCCCTCAGCACGACTCAAAGCCTTTTTAAGTCTATCCAGCTCGCGCCTCAGGCGGTCGTTGACCTGTTCGGTAGCCTCTGCATCACTTCTCGCGCGGACCAGCTGCGTCTCCTTAGCTTTGATGCTCAACACGTCGCGGGTATGATCCTCAATCAGACCAGCGTTCTGGTTCTTGAGCTCTTGAATCTCCGACATGAACTTGCTACGTTCCTGTCGCATCTCATCTACTTGGCGACTTAGTCGATCGTTGGCTGCTCGGAGCTCCTCGATTTCCGCGCGTTCCACAGCAGTAAGACCGCTAGATGGAGGCGGCGAGGCCGGTGCGGGTGGGGGTGAAGGTGCAGCAGGTTTGGCGAGTGAGCGTCCGGCAAGACCGCGAGAGAGGCCAAGGCGAGGCTGGGGTGGTGCTGCTGGCTCTTCATCGGGCATGACGGGAGCCCTGCGGGGAGAGGCAGGGCCAGGTGCTCCAAGGGTTCTCTTCTGAGGACCCTTCAATCCAAGTCCAGGCTTTCCTAGCTTGCCAGGGGCTGGCCTAGAGGAAGGCTGAGGGGCGAGAGGAGCCTCATCGGGCATCACAGGAGCGGCGGCAGCAGGTGCAGCCTTTTTGGCCAAGGGCTTCTTTCCACCCATAATCTTCTTTGGGGGTGCTTTGGCTGGGGGGGCAGCAGGTTTGGGCTTGGGCTTTTCCTTGGCCTTAACTTCAGCTGCCTCAAAGAACTCCTTAACCTTGTTTCTGCGAATATCGTCTAGCGCTTCCAGGTTGGGTGTCATGGCACGTTCGCCAATGATCTTCATGACGGTACCGAGAATCTCAGCACCACCGTCTCGAAGTACAGCGGTCGACTCTGACAAGAGCTTCTTTCCAGCTTCACAGATAGCGGCCTGCTCCTGTTTGCTAGGCACATCCCGTGTTGTCCGCAGGCATCGAATCAAGAACTTCATGGTTCCTTCCTTGACTTGCGGATTCTTGTTGCTAAGATAGGCGATGATGTCCTCGAGACACTCAGTTAAATCAGTGGAGGCGAAAACAGCATCGAGGGCAGCTCCTAGAGCATCCGATACCGTTACCTTCTTCTCTTTGAGGCGGTCCATTATGGGCTGCATTACGGTCTGCCGATACTTCGCAAAACCCTTGCGTAATCCCTTTGCAAGAGCCTCAATACAAAGGACCGCTTGAGTGACGACGGAAATGTTGGCGTCCTTCATGCACTTGGCCAAACCACGACAGACTTCGTTGAAGTCAGTTTCCTTGATACGAGGAACGTTGAGGGCCTGATAAAGGGCATCGACAGCTTCTTTTCGATCCTTCCATTTTGACGAGGCAAGCTGGTCGCTAAAGTTAGGAGGGATCTTCTTGCTGACGTCTTGAGGCTCGGCGAGATCGAAGGCATCGACTTCACCAACATCCTCGCCCTCAACGTCGCCTTCTTCACCCTCCTCGCCACCTTCGGGGGCAGCGTCAAGGGCTTCTTGTTGCGATCGGAGCAGACGTTCTTGCTTGGGGGCGCCCTCAGCCTTGACCTTCTCGAACTGCGCTTCCAAATCAGTTTGCTGTGTAGGCTTGAGTTCGCCCCAGAACATAGGCTTCATGGCCTCCCTCAGCCATCTGTATAGTTCAACTGTCAAGTTCGTGGCTTCAGCGCGGACGTTCTTGTCGGCAGCGCCGAAAGCTTTAGGGAGTGCTTTGAGCACAGGTTTCGGGTCGACGACCTTGCAGCCATAGTTATGGAAAATTTGCGTAAGAGCGTTTAGTGTCGCAGCAATGTTTTTTGGGACCTTGTTGTTCAAGCCAGGAAGCATGTCCTCAATGACTGGCCCAGCGACGTCAAGTTCGATATAAAGTAGCAGAGCTTCCATAGAGTTTTGTTTGATTATGGCACGGGTTGAGGAGAGACATTTTTCGACCATTGGGGTGATGGTTTGGTTTCGTGACCTCAAGCAGCAGTCTCGTCCACCATATTTGAGAAACGCGACCAGAGCGGTGACGGCTTCTTGTTGGGCGGCAACATTTGAGTCTAGAACTGCTTTATTCCACAAGCTTGGGTCGTTCAAGAATGGTCGGAAACAGGGATCGGACTCGTCGGGGGACTTCTCGAACTGCTTGGCAGCTTCTTCGTATGCTCCTTTTCTGACCTTCCAGACCTTGTGGGTGAAGCGGTCGGCCAAGGGTATGGAGCTGAAATCTTCTTCTTCGGCCATCTTTATGTCTTTATCGGAGAAGTGGTATTGGGGAGAGCTTGAGGCGGGATATCTTTCGAGTGTATGAGCTCGCTTCTTGGTGGGCTTAAAAACCTGAACTAGGCGGGTAATTAGCTTTTGAATTAAACGGGTGCGCTTTGGAGGGTCCATCGTAATCATGGATTAATTTCGGGATGCCATGGGAACGCCAGATGCTCCATAGGAGCTTGCGGTTAATGGTTCTTGAATATTGCAATGTTGCGGAGGATGAAGTGAACATACCGAAGAATCAAAGCGATAATGAGTATGACGGGTATCAACTGGAGGTAGGAGGTCGGGTGCCTGTCGCGAGTGAAAGGGCAATCAGTCGATTGAAAGGAGGAAACAAAGCAGATGCGTTGTTCTTTCTATAATCAAAGGCAAGCGCACGGTTAGTGAGTCCGGATATGTAGAGAAGGAAGCGTGCGCAACAAAGCGACAATGGCCAAATAAAGATGCGCCTTCAAAACAAGCAAGGCAAGGCAAGGGGAGAGGGTCTATTTGTTCCTGGATCCTTGTTGTTTGGACGATGGACGATGCTCTTGTTTCGTTTTTTTGGAGGGGAAAGTCAACAAGCGCCTGTCACCTGATGTAACAGGGGTCGAGTGGCCTAGGAACAGGGACTAACAGCGGACGGGACAGCCCAAATACGGGGACCAATATTCAGGGACTGTAACTTACAAGTTATTTAGCCGTATGGGGTATCGCAGTAGTTAGTTGCAGATTCATATGTCGAACATGAAAAGAAAGGAAAGACAAGAGTTATATCAAGTTTCAATCGGTAAAAACGCTGTGACACACACATACCCCAAAAGGCGGCGTTCCTAGTGCATAACTGCTGGTGTGTTGTCATTCCAATGGCCCGCACTCTTTATTGACGCCCAATCTGCCGCCATTGCCCCAGAAACAGACGTTGGCCACTTACCAACGGCTTAAAATGCATAAAGATCAACATCAGCTTATGGCTATGCCTGACATGATTTCAGCCGGGAAGAACCCAATGGATAACATAACATGATGGGTCTCAGCCTTACTGTTCCTGCGGATGTTGGGGCTGATACTTGCTCCAGATTAACACAGCTTCTTCAAGCCATAAGCGCCTGTGCCCTAGAATGCCAGAGCTGTCTGAGCTGAGGGTGAGGTATGCGGAAAAACTGTCTCCCTTGGAATCTTTTTACACTTCACACAACCGTTATGTAATTGGTGAATACGTTTGGATGTGCAATCAACGTGTTGTTCAAGAAAATCGCAGATTAAAGCCATAACAAACATGAATTCGGTTTTGGAATTGTAAGATTATCGTCTTCATAACTTCGGCCATCTTGGGTACCCTACGGTATTTGGAGGAGGGCAGAAGAAGGGGTGTATGACTATTGGCTATTGGGCACATAAAGTCATCACCCACTGAGCTGCACGTGCAGATAAGATAAGACACATCGTCATGTCCGAGCTTTTTAGGTAAGCCAGCAAGGTTTCCAATTGTCTGTAGACCTGTAGGCTTTCGTGTCGCAAGTCTTGCGTCGACTACTCATTCATGTGCGCTCGCGCACTCATAATTCACCTTTAATATACAACCCGTCTTCGCAAAGAACACAACCATAATGAACGGCTCCACGCGACCGTCGTTTGACCCCTCGCGCCTTACCAAAGCCGCTGCGGCCGAATACTCTTCATCAGCGTCCGAATCAGAAGATGAGCACCTCGCACCGGGTCTTGATGCCGATAACGACTTTGGCGATTTCAACCCTCGAAAGAGACGTCGCGTTGGCAGAAATAACAAGGAGAAGGCAGCGCTTGGAATCTTCGGCTCCGACAGCGAGGACGATGGCCCTGCAAAGAAATGGAAGAGGACAACCTTGAGAAACAAAGGTATGAATTTTGTCTCAACTGGTGGAGGAAGCGAAAAGGAAGACGACGACCAAGACTCCGACAACAATCGCCCAATGCTCAGGGGCAGCGCAATGGACCAAGACGAGGATGAGGACGAAGATGAAGATGAAGGAAACACCCATGGAATAGGTCTTGGTTTCGGGGGCGCTGCACGCGGCTTTGCGCAGAACGATACCCAGAACTCAAGTCGAAGCGCGAGTGCTGAAGCACCATCCCGACCAGCTTTTCGAGCCCGGTTCGACGGAAAGAATCCTCTCGGCATGGGCTTCGTTCCCTCATCAGCAAACGACCCGGTACTCAAAAACCCACGCGATGATGGTTCACCGACACCTCGCAACAAACCACAGCCCAGCGCTTTCGGCGCAAAGGGCAAAACCAACCCTAAGTCTTTCGGAGCCCGTATGATGGCAAAGATGGGTTACCAGGAGGGACAAGGTCTAGGCAGAGAGGGCCAAGGTCGAAACGTCATTATTGAGGCGAACCTAAGACCACAGGGCATCGGTTTGGGTGCTGTCAAGGAGAAATCTGAGCAAGAACGAAAGGAGGAAAAGCGACAGGCCAAATTACGGGGAGAAGAGGTGGTGGACTCAGATGAAGAAGAGAAGAAGAGGCGGAAGAAGGCGAAGAAGAAGTCTATTGGAGCTGCCTTCGACAGCGCGACAAGTACACCTCGACGCCAGAAACCGAAATATCTCACAGCGGAGGAGCTTAAGGCTGCTGCTCCAGGTCTCCATATCCCGGATGCGTTTGCCCCTATTCTGGACATGACAGGACCCGGCAGTAAGATGCTCACATCAACGAGCGGCATCATGACACCAACAACAGGTACCGCTACACCAGAGTCGACAGAAGTGATTGAAGCAAGGAAGCTTGTCAAGAGAGCACAGGCGGACTTGTTGGCATTTTCTGATGAGTGGAAGAGTTTGCAAGAACGAAAGACGTGGATTGATTTAGAGCTCAAAGAAAAGGAGCAGGAGATGGATGACCTACGATCAGATTTTGAGAGCTTGCAGGTCTTCTCAGAGCTGGTCAGCGGAGAGCTCGCGACAGCCGACTGGGGTCAAGTTATTGGGTGTCTACAGAAAGCCCTTGAACTGAAAGCAACGACGTCAGAAATTGCCGATATTGCTGTCGCGGCTATTCATCCATTTCTCCGAGACCCAGATTGGGATCCTCTTCAGGAGCCCACACGGTTTGCTTCAGAACTCAAGGGACTGTCCACCTTGCTCATGCCGCCAACGTCGAATGGCAAATCCGTCAGCAAATGGGATTCCTTGGCGGTCAACACAGATGACATTTATCGCCGGCATCACAAATCAACAACACCCTACGAAAGCATGATGTACAAAAACTGGCTGCCAAAGGCACTTGCTGCCGTTCGCTCTTGGGACGTTTACGATCCAACCCCAATGCTCAACATCATGGAGGCCTGGAACGACCTCCTACCACCCTTTGTCCGCGCGCAATTCATCGATAATATTGTCCGGAAACTAGAAACCGCAGTGTCAGACTGGAATCCAAAGAACAGACGTCAAAGCCATCGTCTACCGCACATCTGGCTCTTCCCCTGGCTTCAATACCTCCCGTCGTACCACCTTGACCCCAAGGGAACCGGACTCGTTGCGGATGTCAGGAGAAAGTTCAGACAACTGATCGACGTGTGGGAATTCAAGAAGGGTCTCTTGCCTGGCCTTACACAATGGGAAAGTGTCTTGGGAGACCAGTGGCGTCCGCTCGTCATGTCCCACGTACTCCCATCAATGGGCAAATACCTGAGTCAAAACTTCAGCATAGAGCCTTCTGATCAGGAGCCCACGCTCCCTGTCCTCACGGGTATCCTCAAATGGACACCCATGCTCGGCCGAAGGGTCATCGCCGAGGTACTCATTCAGCATATGTTCCCCAAGTGGCACAAGATATTGAAAGAGTGGCTATCGCTTACTGATGTCAACCTGAGCCAGGTGGCAGAGTGGTATGCATGGTGGCGAGGGGCTCTGCTCAAGGAGCTCGCCGAGGTCAAGTCCGTAAAAGTTGAGTTTGACAAGGGTTTAAAGACCATGGCGAATGCCGTGGCAAGGGCATAATGCTCAGGGTCTTGAATTTGGGAAGATACAATGTCTCGGCTGGCCGGCGGTATATGGAGCGTGAAAGATATAGATTTCAATAGGGGTATTTAGAAAGATGAATCAACTGGTCATCTGGACGGACGATCACGTCCTTAATTTGTGTTTCAATCCTGATCTCATCTAGTCTCGGTAGTCCCGTCAAGTGATTGTCGATCCTGTGTGGTTTCTCCTCTGGTACATCAGGGGAAGCACTGAGTGGCCAATATGTTGATTCAGACTTCCAAGCAAGGCGAAAGCACGCTGCAGTGGGCGTTAAGCATAAAATCAGGCTTGCTGGGCGATACCACGGACATACCCGTATTCATCTACGCTTCATCATCTCCATCCTCTATGAGCTCTGCCTATCCGCAGCTGGCAAAACGGACAATGGCTTCCCTCCGCGGAGTCTAATTCCCACAATATATGAACCCAATTCTGTGCGAGCTCATAGGCGTGACTGTCTCAATTGCCACTTCTTTTTCCAAAGACTCCGTATGCCGAGACTAACCTCACATTTTGGTGAAGCAATCAATGAGGCTGGTGTGACAACTGGAGGATTGGGTTTCAGAATGCTTGACAGATTTCCTTCACGTCAGCCACGCTCTTCTGTCGGTTAGCGGAATCTTGTGTAAGTCGAATCAAAGACATTGAGTTGCAGAATAGTGTACAGGTTGGCGAGTGATGATCATGTATTCACAAGTGTATATGTCATTTGTTTTTGTTCGTTATCGCCGAGGAGGTAACTAACTCTACGCCCCTTAACTTACACTCACGGCCGAGAGACGATAGGAGGAACGAAGTGCTATAAGAAGACAGCTATGTTCATTCCCTTCTGGCCTCTATCATTCTCATCAGTCTTCAAAGTTTCCTTACAAGATGTATTCTTTCAAGTTCCTCTTGGCTCTGCTCCCCGCAACTGTTGTTGTCGCCCAAAACAATGGCGGCGATATCATCCCGGGCAACTACATCGTCACGATGCGACAGCAGATTGACGATGGAAAGCTTGAACAGCATCTCGAATGGGTCGATGACCTGCACCTCGGAAGCTTGTTCCGTCGTGGTGAAGACGGCGTTGACAAGGTTTGGAATCATACCTTTAAGGGGTACTGTGGGGAGTTTGACCGCGAGACCATCAAGAGGATTAACGCAAGTGACGATGTAAGTTTATACCCGTGTCCTTGATCCAACGGTTGTAAGTCTTACGGTTGTATAGGTTCTCACCGTTGAACCGGTCCGTGTCGTCAACTTGTTCCAGAGCATCACGACTCAGCGCCCTTCGACTTGGGGTCTCGGCTCCATCTCACACCGTACCCCCAACTGGAAGGAGTATCTGTTCGATGCATCTGCTGGCCTCGGGATGTATGCTTATTTGATCGACACGGGCGTCAATACCAACCACACCGACTTCCAGGGCCGGGCCGTTCTCGGTTACAACGCCATGGCCGGTTCCCCGTTTATCGATGTTGATGGTCATGGAACACACTGCGCTGGCACTATCGCTGGTAAGCAGTATGGTGTGGCCAAGAGAGCCACCGTTGTCGCAGTCAAGGTTTTCCATGGCGCCAGTGTAAGTTCTGCTCTTAGATCATGCCCTTTACGCAGCTGACACTAGATAGACAACAACAGCCATCGTCCTTGATGGGTTTAACTGGGCCGTGACCAACATCACCAACACACCCGGCCGCTCTGAGCAGTCGGTTATTTCCATGTCCCTAGGCGGTGCTCAGTCCGACGCTTTCAACCTTGCCGTGGACTCAGCCTACCGCTCTGGCGTACTCACTGTTGTTGCGGCAGGTAACGACAACAGAGACGCGAAGGACTACTCCCCTGCCTCTGCCCCCAACGCCATCACCGTGGGAGCCATCGGCGTTGATAACAAGAGAGCCAGCTTCTCCAACTTCGGACCCGTCGTAGATGTATTTGCGCCGGGCGTAGATATCACCAGTACCTGGATTGGTAGCAGCAACTCAGCTACTCGGACTATCAGCGGAACGAGCATGGCGTGTCCTCATATCGCTGGCCTATCGCTGTACCTGAGGGCCAAGGAGGGATTGACTACCCCTAGGAGAGTGACTGAGAGGATCAAGGAGTTGGCGACGAAAAACGTTGTCCAAGATCCTGGTCGTGGAAGTCCTAATCTCTTGGCCTTCAACGGTGTTTCTGGTTCTAAGAAGATATACTAAACCGGATTGTGAGGACGGTACGGGAAAGCTGAAGACATGGTTTGATACATGATTGATAGAGAGGGGCTTATGGAGTAACTGGACACTCGTTTTCTTTCTTAGATACACTCGTTTCAATCGTATTCTTGGCCCTTCAAAATGTGTCTATCAATACCTAGTCACCGCATTATTGTGTCGTCGTAACATCAAGACGTCCGTTCTGTAGCGGGAGAGACATAGGGTAGCAACTAGCGTCACAATATTCACGTGGGAACCATGGAGAAACATGGCCAGAGAATCCATGGATGCTATTTCCGGTAAGTGCATAGGTAATGAGTAGTTCATAATCTCATTGTGAGGGCCATGTTACTCATCCAAGACATGCCAGCTACGTAGAAGTCGATGCATCATATTGGTGAGAAAAGTGATTGTGCCCACTCGGAATTGCGGTACATAATGGTGCGATGCATGCACAGACAGCGTGGCAGTCCGTGACGAGATAGCCGGTTCCGGGGCGATCTGTAACATTTAGAAAGTGGCTAGCTACTACTGGCCAGGTATCGTAGTAAGCTGATTAGCCTCCATATTGAGGATGAATTTGAACTTGTGCGACCATGTCACCACATTGCTATGCTGCACTAATTGATTCTCTACCCAGTAAACAAACCTCTCGGCCTGAAACTATAGCCATTCTGCAGTTTAAATTGCGTCCCAGATCCCCCCGTTCCGTTCGCAGCCTCGCCCCTTTTCCCAGTTCGATTCGAGGCCTGCTCCACACCAGTTCAACACATGCATGTACAAGATATGCACGTGCTTCCTACTGAACATGGAAACACTGCTTCGTAGGAGAAAAACAATAACAATAACAGTCCGACCATGGCCAAACAGATTCATATTGGTTTCTTGGTTCAAACAAAGTATTCCATTCAATGTACTCCGTAGCCCTAAAAGGTCCATGCCCGGATGCTACCCACCATCTGGGATTGAGAACCGCTACAGCCGCCACAAACCTCGGAGCAACTTAGCAAATTGACGCCTGGACTGAACAGTGTCGCGTGCGTGTGAACCTGGTCTTATCTTGCTACGGAGTAGTCTCGCTCGGTATGGCTTTTTAGTCTAGTGTTTGCTTTTGCTTGTGCGTGGTCAGGCACAGGCACAAGCACAGACAGGGTAACCAGGTTTGTTGTTTATTCAGGCGGGTCAGAAAAAATAGGGAATGCAAGCTCTTGCTAAAGAGTAGGACATAAAGATTTGCTCAGATCGACACTTATCAAGATAGTCCAACTTTCTTAGTATTTCTGTCACCTTTGTCAAGATTCCCTCTTATTTCTGACCCACCTGCCGCTGCCTTGCCGCTCGCTAAAGCCCCGTGCCTCCAGCTTGGTCTTGGTCCCTCTGGACATTGGCTTTGGGCTCTGCCCACTCACTGCCCGCCTGTGCTTCACTCAGCTCCTCCATCGTGAGAGCCTGACATCACTGCACCATCCGCCATCCACTGCTTGAATTCCATTCCTTCAGGCTGTTCCTCCACAGCTAGACAGCTTTTCGCCTTCTCCGGACCACTATTTCCCCTCTATTTTGCCTCGTCCTTGGCAAATAGTTGAATGCGACGCGACACTCGCACTCTTCATTGACCACTTAAGATCAAGACTGCACTAGACATTCTGGGAATGTCACAGACTCTGGTCTTTTCGCCATCCATCGCATCAATTCTACCTCGACTGTTTGATCACACATACCTTAGTACTTTGGCTGTGCTGAGGTGAGGTGAGTGTAAAGTCAGGTCAAGTGCTACTGCTGAAACTCACTCTCCGCCCGCCGACCCGCCTATGTCTGCCTGACTCGATTCGGCTTCGACTTGATTACATGATCCATTTCGACTCCTCCACCTTCACTTCATCCATCCTTCAACCTTTCTGCTCCGCCAAAACGCTCTGGTCTTGCGTCTGCGACTGCGACAACCACTGCGACTTGGGCCTCGAGCCATACACCCTTCATCATGTTTTGGAGGTTTGGCGGTTACGCCAACATCTCCACTATCGACACAATCCTCGATAAGCCCGACTTTACCCTCGAGGAGTTGCTCGACGAGAGCGATCTGATCCAGGAACTCAAGCAACACAACTCAAAACTCATCGAATACCTTCGCAGCGACAATGTCCTTGATAGCCTCCTCGAATATGTAGTCGCTCCCAGGCTCGAGACTGTCGAGTCACCCGACGAGTCCACCGATCAAGAGGCAAAGGCCAAGAATAGCCTGCTCTCCTTCTCGCGACCGCGCGCATCCTCCCGCACCACCGACCCGGGCAACGACGATGACGAAGAGCAGGAGAAGAAGCGCAATCGCTACGCTTTTGTGGCCTGTGAAATTCTCAGTTCTGATACCTGGTCAATCTACGAGGCTTTGGCCGAGAACAGACAATTAATTCGCGATTTTTGGAAGTTCTTGTCCCGCCCTGCCCCGCTTGATCCCCTCCAGGCGAGCTACTTCACAAAGGTCAACGAGTCTTTGTTCGAGAAGAAGACCGAGGATATGATGGAATTGTTGATAACTCTTCCGGATGCTGTCCCTAACTTACTTAAGCATGTTGAGTGTCCCATGGTCATGGACCTATTGCTCAAAATCATTGCCCTGGACCGTAACGAAGGTGGCCAGGGTGTGGTCGAGGTATGCGCATCCCACATCCAAATTTGATACACCAATACTGACCCATTATTCTCTAGTGGTTGTATTCTAAGGATATCATCCCAAGCCTCCTCTCTTGTCTCAGCCCCGAAAACAACTGGGTCGTTCAGACCGCTGCTGGTGACTTCATCAAAGCCATTATCACCATTTCGGCCAATGCTTCGCAGAACGAGCAGCAGTGTATCGGTCCCAACGAGCTTACTCGTCAACTCGTCTCCAAGCCATGTGTTGAGCAACTCATTGGCTACATGCTCGGCGGTGGCAACCCTTTGACCGTCGGAGTTGGGATCATTATTGAGGTGATCCGAAAGAACAACTCTGATTATGATCCCGATATGGGCACTGAGGCAACTGCTGCACCCTCGAGCCGTGATCCCATCTACCTGGGCACCCTTCTTAGATTGTTCGCCGAGAACGTTCCCAATTTCATGAGCTTGATCATGGATGTCCCCTCAAAGAAGGAGAAGATGGATTCAACCTTTGGTGTCAAACTCGAACCCCTCGGCTTCGACCGCTTTAAGACATGCGAGCTGATGGCCGAGTTGCTGCACTGCAGTAACATGGGCTTGCTGAATGAACCAGGTTCTGAGGAACTTACTGCCCAGCGAGATATCGAACGACAACGTCTGCGTACTGAGGGTAAGCTGGGTCCGGTTAAGGAGGAGGACCACTCTACCGACGACTTGACCATGCGATCCACTGCGCCTGAAGAGAAGAGACGCCTCGAGGTTACCAATGCAGACGATGATGGTTTCGAAGAGGTCGAACCGAGCAAGGAAATGAGTGAGGATACTTCTCATGAATTTGTCAAAGCCGAAGATGACATCCCAACGGTTTCAACAACCTCGCTCTCTGGTAAGGATGAAGACGATTTTGTTGATGAGCCGCTCAGCCCCCCTCAACAAGTCGCCAAGGTAGAGGAGACGCGGTTTGAAGAGCCAGACCTTATGGTTGCACCTTTGTCGCCCACAAAAACCAAGTCCACCGAAGCTGCGTCGGTAGACTCAGCCAAGGCCGATGCAACTGAGAAGCCCGAATCCAAGGCCAGCAGCGAAAAGGCAGAGGAGCCAAACCCAAGCGCTACTGTGCAAGAAGTCGTTTCCAAGGAAGATACTCCTGATTCCTCGGTTGTCCTGACACCTGCTGCCTCTGAGCCTGAGTCTAAGGTTGAGTCAATCAATCCTTCAGTCAAGGATGATGATGTGCCAGGTTTCTCTCCTCAGCCTGAGGATACACCCGCACCTCTCTTCTCTGCTCCGCCCGCGCCTGAGTCTGGAGCTGATCGCCCACCCCAGCCCGTTGAGAAGTCAGCGATTGATGTCCAAGGTGCGACTGAAGATGTGTCTACTTCTGAGATTAAGACGGAGGAGACCAAGGAGGCCAAGTCCACGGAGGAGCAGCCTACTGTGCAGGCCGAGGAACCCGTTGTCGGAGACTTCCTCAAGCTCCAATTTGTTGAGTACCGTGTTGTTCCAACCATTCTTGTAAGTCATAACTCCACCAACCATGCCGTGTACAGGATGTTTCCTAATTATAGCAGAACTTTTTCTTTGCATACCCCTGGAACAACTTTTTGCACAATGTTGTCTACGACATTGTTCAGCAGGTATTCAATGGCCCTATGGACCGCAGCCACAACCCCAACCTGGCTGTCTCCCTTTTCGAGGCTGCCGACGTTACAAGCGCCATCATCAATGGCCAAAAGGTCAGCGATGAGTCCCAGGCCAAGACCAAGACCCGTATGGGCTACATGGGCCACCTTACTCTAATCGCCGAGGAGGTCGTCAAGTTTACTGAACGACATCCTCCGGAGCTCCTTTCAGAGACGGTCCTTGACAGAGTCATGAGCCAGGAGTGGATCAGCTACGTCGAGGGATCACTTGCCGAGACGCGCGAGCGAGATAACGCCATTCTAGGTGGCGTACGACCAGAGGTGGCTATGGGCAACCGAGCCATGGGCGGCGGTGGACTCGGCGGCGTCGGCCTGTCCGGACTGAGCGGAGGCTCTAGTGGCGGAGGCTCTGGTGGTGGCGGTTCCAATGCACTGGCCGAGGCTGGCCTAAACGGTGGAATAGAACTCAACCAGGACAGTGGAAACGGCATCGGCCCTTTCACTATCAGTGCCGGAACACTGATGTCTGGCTTTGGCAGCAGCAGTGACGAGGAGGACGAAGACGGGGACGGAGATGAGGAGGACGTGAATTCTGAGGTGAGTGGTGTTTCCGCTGAAGATGGTGACGAGGATCACGGCATCCCTGGATACCCTGGCATAACGGAAACCCTTGAGGATGTGATTATGCGCTCTCCAGAGCCTTACCGAGCGGACTCGCCGGATCTTGATGACCTACGAGATGTTACAAGGGGCTCTCCTATGGACTTGGACGGAACCCCAGCCCCAGCGCGGGGTTCGTCCCAAGATGAAGAGCAGCAGCATGCGGAGCAGGTCGAGGACATCTCCAAGCCAGGAGGCAACCCTTAGGAGAGCTCGTCTTACTGGGGAAGTCTTGATCGTCCCCGCACAAGACGAAACCTGCGACGCAGGCAGAATCACCGGAGCCCACAGTTTGACGACCTTGAGACACTCGAGGACATCGATACTGAGGAGCTCACGAGGCTGCTGAGGGCGGCAAAGTTTTGAGACATTTGTACTAGGCGTTGTGGAATAGAATGGGTGGACGGATGGGCAAGGCAGGATTATCATGTAAAGGGTCTGGATCATGACCCGAGTTTGGGATCTGCATAGAGTTACGATTGGCAACGGAGACGAGAGTTAAGATTGCCGTTGCATGTTGCATACGAAGGAACGAAATGGAATGGGGGATCAAGATTCGATGCCAGAGTTTTCCACAGGACGCCTATCCCGCTGCCAACTCATCACATCTCTTTGTGTCAACTGATCACTCATGGACGCCTCGTACTGACGAGACCTTTCTAGTTCCGAGCTTACACGGACCCTCTGAACAGCTCAGGAGGTTCGATGGAGCCCCCCTCGATCCCCCCGCCACCGCCACCACCACCACCGCTGAACATTCCCCCTTCTCGGGCCAGACTCCAACTGGCAGCACGGTTGGCAATGCATCAGAAGAACAACCAAGCACAATCGTCTGGCGATCTAAGTAACGACGACGATGACGAGGAGAACCCTGCGGATCCCTTTGCTGACACGGAAGAGGACTTTGACGACGATGACCAGCCTCAAGACGATGCAAGGGGTGCTTGGTGGCGGGATGTGGTGCGGGATCGTGGAGGCAAGCCGGACGGAAACGAATCTGACGATGAGCGCGACGATGACGATGACGATGAGTTTGGAGATTTTGCCATGCCTGAAGACGACACAACTGGCGACAACCAGGGTTCAGTTTTACGGCCCCAACCTGTGAATCCGACCAAGGAGGGATCAACTCGAGGTCTCAGTGGCCTGTGGCCTTTTGGTCTTTCCAAGGCAGAAAAGGAGAAGGAAGGAAACAAGTCAACAGCGGAGGATGAGGCAGCAGGCAAGGCTATGGGAGACGACGAGACGAAAGCTGTGGAAGTAAAGGAGGCGAAACGGAGGACAAGCATTGAGGACCCTGACGACGACGAGGTGGTTGTGTAGGGAGTACGATACCAGTATGCTTTTGCTTTAGAGGATGATAGAGTGCTGCCGGGGGGCGATAATGATGGTGTACGATATATAGGAAATGGAGGTTGATGCTGAATGTCCAATAGGATGGGGTTATGTTGTACGTAGAATCGCATTGTAAAACGATTGAACTTGAACATGAGAATTTGATACTGATAACATGGCATGTACTCGGTGGTATGGTATCAACATCAACACAGCCCTCAATCTAGATTCGTAATCCAAGACAGCTTAAGGCTGACTCCAGAGCTCCTAAACTCCTCAACTTCTTATGAAAATGCTTTATTAGGAAGGTCTTGTTCTTGACAGGATCCGATCCTCTGGATTATAATTTAGTTACAGCTGAAGCTCTAGCCCTTTAGCGCCCTGAGATGACTGAATCAAGCGAACACGGCCGACATTCTGCGGGTGAGCGCTAAGAATACGCTATCTCATCTCGCTTGCAGCCTTATTTCGCTTGCTACCGAAGACTTCCCGGGTTCCCGAAGGACGTGGTGATTGGCTGAAAATGTTGTTCTGGTTAGGGGATTTACTTACAGTGGACTGGACTCTGCCACAGTCGTTTTGTTAGTTGAAGATAGTACTGCTGTATCCATGGCAAGTTATTGCTGTTGTTTACTGTTCAGTTAAGAATACAAGGCTGAAAAGGGGAGAAGACGCTGGTAAGGTTTTCCGGTCAGAACGTTAAACTCAGTTGCAATTTCGCGTAAATGCTGTGCCATTTTGTTATCCACCTTTGCCGCCCGGGAGATCTAACCAAAGTTCCCTTTGGATCAGTTTGCGAGCCAAGCTTCAGCACAGCCCTGTTTCCTCCCCATATCAACAATCTGATAACGTAAAGGTGATAAAGGTAATAAAGTAGAAGAATTGATGATGATCGTGTAACTAAGAGTGGGAGGCGCGCTTGCAGACAGACGCGCGTTGGTGATGGAATGATAAGAGGGGAAAGATTAGCGGCTAGATTGGTTGGAAAACCTGATCTTGATTCTTGGCTGTGCACGTGGAGGGGATGAAGGTTGCTGGTTGACAGTTGCCTGGGGTGGTGATCCTTTTGGAGTCTGCCATGACGATGCTGGGATTTGGGGTCGGTGGCTGTGAAGGAGTCAGCCTTGGGAGAGAGGGGAGAGGTGCATTGCTATATTTACTTGTTTCAGGTTCGGATGTCCATTTGTTCGCCTATTAGCGAGAATTGATATGAGATGCAGATATGTAGTAGAGTCAATTGTATTCTTTCATGAATACGGATAGACCACATGGCGATATATCTGACCACGATTACTTCAAACGATAGAGAATAGTAGTTGATGATTTACGGATACAAGTCAAGGAAAAAGTCAGACATACAGCAACTCACTCGACAGCACGTCATTGCGTAGTGTTGGAGGATTGATCACCTCTGCAATTCGCTCCCTTTTGATCGTCCAGTCCAGTCCTGTTCAGCCCCCCTCGTCACTGGTACATTGTGCCTCACTACGACCTGGGTGTTTTCTGGGGTACCCCGTACAGCCTACGAGTGGGGGCCAGCTTCTTCTGTTCGCCTTGCTGGGTAGTAGTAGGCTGTGGCAGGATTCAAGATTTGGGGATAGATGGGGCATGTCATTGATAGCTCGTGCGAAGGGTTGAGAACGTTTAGTTAAAAGGCTTTGTGCTGCTTGTTTTGTGCAGAGGAGGGGATGTTTTGAGTATTTGGACGTTGTACTAATTAACTTGTTATAAACAATTATTGAACGATACAGTTCAGTGTATACGGATACTCGGTATGCGGTAACCATTGTTATCACCACGACCTACGGATACAACACAACGATCCATCATCGCGATTTTCAACACCAAAAGTCCTCCATCACAATGTCTCTCCAAAGACCAAGCCTACCGAGGCTCATAACCAACATGTCGGCCAACGAATCCTCCTCAGACCGCCTGATCCAGGCAATCGCCGAAACCCTCGATATCGCCCTCGAGGACATCTTACTCTTCGACTCCTTCACAGAACTAGGCGGCGACGAGGATTCAGCTAAGCTGGTCCGCGCGGCCTGCCAAAGCAAGGGGCTTGATGTAAGCGGTCACGATATCATGGACTGTCCTACTTTAGCCGAGCTGCAGACGCGAGTGACGCCTCAGGTTCGAGCCCAGGAGCATGCACCTCAACGGGGGGCCAGCGTTTCTTCGCACTCGAGCTCGCATTCTGACTCGGCAGGGACGTTTTGTAGTTATTCATGCCCAGACTCGGAGTACGAGGAGGAAGAGGTGGAGGAAGTGGAGGAACAGGAGCTTGCTCAACAGGGAGAGACACAGACACAAACACGTCCTGAATGGGCCAACGGTAGGGCTGCAGGGGCCTCAATTGGCTCTGTGGACCCTAATTTGGAGCGCTTACTGCTGTCATTTCCCAGCGTCAGCAGCATCTGCATGGTCCGGCCTAGGGCAGGCCCATTTGACGGGCAATTGGTAGCTCTTATTAAGATCGACTCTTGCACTGGTCTAGGACTAACAAATCAGCCTCCAACGTTAAATCTGCACAACCAAAATACTACCAGAGCTTGCATCTCCCCCCTCGAGATCGACCTCGTCAAACAAGAGATCTCCCTTCTTCGCATGGCCGTACAGGAATGCCCTCATCCGCCGCAGATCTGGGTTCCCTTGGAAGACGACTGTAAGAGCCCGCGCCGCTTGCAAACATGGGTCCAGAACATGGACGACGATACCTACAAAGAGGTTATGAAGCTGCAGATTCCCGCGCGCCGCCGCCGAGTCACCCGGCGGAAGAGCGCAATGCCAGCGGTGAGCACCGAGCATCTTGAGACTTTTGCTCTCTCGCCGATGCAGCAGCTCTACTTTCAGGCGATTGATACGAACAATGAGACGGCGGTTGCGCAGAGTGAGCGCTACACGCAGAGTCTTATGCTAAATGTCAAAGGTGGTGCGGAGCCTTCTGATGTCGACGCTGCCATTGAGGCGATCGTGGCCAGACATGATATGCTTCGAGCGCGGTTCAGAAAGATTCAGCAGGATTGGGTGCAGTGCATCCAGCCCGAGCCGAAGAAATCCTACAGACTCACTCACCACGTTGACGTTAGTGAGGAGGAGGTTCTCACGCTCACCAACGATGCCGAGGAGGCCATCAATCCTATCGATGGACCTGTCTTTGCGGCCATGTACATTCACAACCAGGACAGGCAAATTCTGCATCTCGTGGCTCACCAATTAGTCGTCGATTCTCTTTCGTGGCGGGTCATGCTCAGCGACTTGGAGGAATTGTTGCAAAAGGGCACTCTTCTCTCAGAAGGGTCTGTGTCTTTTTCGCACTGGATCGATTACCAGAATCATCAAATGACACAGAGATTATTCGAACCGACACTTCCATTTGAAGTCTTCTCCGCGAACCTCGAATACTGGAACCTGGACCAAGGATCGAACACCTATGGAAACTCAGATCATGTGTCTATTCACCTCACAGCAGAGCAATCGCATGTTCTCGAGCAATCATGCGCTCGCATTTTTAGGACGGACGTTGCTGATGTCCTTCTGGCTGCCCTACTACTATCTTTCTGCCAGGTCTTCCCAGATAGGAGTCTCCCGACGCTGTGGAAGCAGGAGAACGGACGGGACGCCACCGAGGGCGAGTTCAACATCGTGGAGACGGTTGGGTGGTTTGCTTCGCTTTGTCCGATTGGTGTTTCTGTGGATTCGACTACCGATTTGATCGAGGCTATCACATTAATTAAGGATACGCGAAGGGCCATTCCAAGATCTGGTGTTCCCTTCTTTGCTTCTGAGTTTTCGACGTCTGAAGGCGCAGCTGCAAATGTTCCTCTAGAGATCGTCTTCAATTCGGTGGATACAGCCAGAGAACTTCAACAGCAGAACGGGCTGTTGGAACCAGTTCCATCACCCGGGCAAACAACTTGCCTAAAGTCCAATGCAGGACCTGGAATTGGAAGAATTGCCTTGTTTGAAGTATCAGCCATGGTGGGCAACTCTGGAGCCCAAATTGATGTCGTGTACAGCAAGACGTGCGGATATCAGGAGAAGATTCAGACGTGGATTCAGATCTTCGAATATCAGGTGCTCGACGCTATCAGGAAACTGCAGAATCTCGAGCCTCAACTTACTCTATCCGACATTCCCCTAATTCAATCATCATACCAAGCCCTCAAGAGACTCCGCTCAGATCGACGCATCAACATAAAGGACATGGAAACCATCTACCCCGTCACACCAGCCCAGCAAGAAATCCTCATCGCGCAAGCCCAAAACGCAGAAGCCTTCCACGTCCACGCCGCCTACGAGCTCACAGCCCGACAGCCCCCCGTCGACATAACGCGACTATGCGCGGCGTGGGAAGCCATGGTCGCCAACACCCCCGCGCTACGAAGCGTTTTTATCGACGCTGTTTCTCGCGATGGTTTGTTCGACCAGGTTGTTCTAAAGAAGATTTCGCCGAGTATCCTGTTTATCGAGGCGATGAATCCTACCGAGGCTGTTGCCACGCTGCCGGCGGTGAATTTCTCATTCGCGGAGCCGAGACATCGTCTCTCGGTGTGTTATAGCCCGTTGAGGATGGTCGTCAGGCTTGATGCGAGCCAGGCACTCTGCGATGTAAGTTTATGTGCTGGTAGATTTTGAAATGAGTGCTGACAATACTAGTTGACGAGTCTTCATCTCCTGATTGCAGAACTCAGCCGTGTCTACTCAGGAGAAGATCCTTATCATGATTTAGCTCTCCACAACACATACCTCCACCAAATAGCCTCCATGAACACGGCATATAGTCTCGAGGTCTGGAAAACCGGTCTCTCGAATGTGAATCCGTGTATCTTCCCACCGCTTTCAACATCCACCAAGGATACTTTCCACAGTCTTCCTTACGATATCGATATCTCGCAGATGCAGCTACAGGCATTCTGTCAGCAGAACCAGGTCAACGCTGCAGCAGTGTTCCAACTCGCGTGGGCACTTGTCCTTCGCGCCTTTGTGGGCGAGGACAGTGTCGTTTTCGGCTACCAGTTCAATGCTCGCGACGAGGAGCTTCTGTGTGGGATTGAGCAGCTCGTGGGCAGCTTTGCTACGCTTTTGCCATGTAGTGTTGAACTTCCTGCGGGCCAGTCGCTAAAGGAGTGTCTCGCCGTCGTGGGAGAAGCGTTCACTAGTGCCAGCAAACATGACAATCTCACCATGTCTGAAGTCCAGCATGCGCTAGGTCTGGAGGATAAGAGTCTGTTCAATACTTGTCTCTACTTTCATGAGCAAGATCAGCTTGATATTGGCAGGGAATTGACGTCTGCGCTTGTCACATCTGGTCGAAAGACGGATTGTGATTTATCGCTGACACTGATGTTTCTCAACGGCCGTCTTCATGGGAGTCTCGCAGCCCGGTATCTCTCGCCGAACCAAATCCAGAGCGTTATGAGCAGTTTCCACTCGGCTCTTAGGCACATCCTGCAACACTCTGAGCAATCTGTTGCGGAGACGGATCTTCTTACAGACCGTGGCTACGCACAGCTGGTTGTTCAAGACTGGGAGTTTGCCCAACAGCCCCAGAGCGTGTCAGCTTGTCTGCATGATGTGATCCTCCAGCATAGTCTTGTTCGCCCAGATGCTCCCGCGGTGTGCTCCTGGGACGGAGACATCACGTACCTGCAACTTGCAACACTCGTCACAAGACTCCGAACATACCTTATCAACCTCGGTGTCGGCCCGGGAACCATCGTCCCTGTTGTTCTGGAGAAGAACCATTGGGCGCCTGTCATTCTTCTCGCTGTTCTTCAAGCCGGAGCGGCGTTTGTGGCACTTGATAGTCAGGACCCAGCTACAGTGAAGTCCACTATCGACTACCTCAATCCTCATGTCGTTCTGGCTACTGAAACAGCGTGGAGAGATCTGAGCACGCTGGCTATCAACCTCATCATTATCAACGATACTTTCTTCGCTATGCTGACGCCGTACTCATCAATGACTGGAAAAGACGCCAGTCCTGACCACGCTGCGTGCATTTTCGTCACGCCCAAGAAATCGAGGAGCATCTTCTTCACCCATGCATCCCTCCTCTCGGCTTTCACAAGCCAAGCAGCCGCTCTCAAGATGAACAGCGAGAGCAGAGTTCTCCAACTCTCCGCGTTCAATGTTGACATCTCGCTCGTTGAAATCCTTGGCACGTTGGTCCACGGCGGGTGTGTCTGTGTTCCATCAGCTCATGATCGAGTGCACGATATCGCCGGTGCCATTGCGCGCATGGACGTGACATGGTCGTACATGACCAGCGTCATCGCTCGAAAAATACACCCTGATTCTGTGCCGAGTCTGAGAACGCTGTGTTTTCGAACAAGGAAACTTGATCCTGATACTTATATGCCCTGGCTTGGGGACCATGATATTCTCCTCGCTTATGGTGCACCTGATATTTGCCCCCTCGGCATATCCGTTACCGAAGTCTCAGAGGGTAACAGTCTGGACGTTATTTCCCCGCCAGTGACGGGTCGTTTCTGGGTTCTCAATCCCGAAAATCCGAAGAAGCTCGTGCCTGTTGGTGCAATTGGTGAACTCGCCGTTGACAGTCCTTTGGTCACACCTCACCGATTCGCTCTCGATAGACCCCTCATCGCCCCGGAGATATCTCACGAAGAGGGCGAACGACCTAGACCTCGTTATCTCAAGACCGGCCATCGCGTGCGGTATCTCGACGATGGCAATGTTCAATTCATATCAAGCGTTCGCGATGAAGTCAGGATTGGCGGGCTGATGGTCGACGTAGCACAGGTCGAGCAATTTATCCGTCGCTGTCTAGGACAGGGCATTGATGTCGTTGTTGATACCATCACAACCCAAGACTCAGGTCCTCTTCTCGCTGCATTCCTCCAACTCGGTCCCCAGGTCATGCAACCACACGAAAGTCTCCGGGATCTCAGTCCCGCGACCAAAGAGCGGACATATGTCGCCAAGAAGATGTTCGAGACCTCTCTCGAGAACCCAACATCCCAAATGCCCCGTCTGGAAAGGCACTGTATCCCCTCTGTCTTTATCCCTGTGAGGGCATTCCCCATGTCCACCTCCCTCAAGGTCAACCGGCGCAAGCTTCAGCGCATGGTCGCCGATTTCTCGTGCAACCAGGTTCTGCAAATGTCTCGCGTTCCCAACCCCGGCGATATACAGCGCATCGTATTATCGCAGAAACCTCTACCGTTAACAGGTCCTGAGGAAGCTATGCGAGAGATGTGGGCCAACGTCGTTGGTGTTTCGGTCTCTGGTATTAAAGGGTCGAGCAGTTTCTCTTCTGTCGGCGGAAACAAGTTCCTCGCTGCTGAACTCGTCGTCACCTGTCGCAAAGCTGGTCTCTGCGTGTCCCTCACAGATCTTCTGAGCGAGACTACTCTCACAGATATATGTCGCGCCGCTGAAACATCTTCCAGAAAAATCTCGGCCAAGACACCAGTGGCTAAGAACCTCGATACTAGATTTGTCAAAGAAGTCATCGCACCTCAGCTGCACTGTTCGTCCTCAGATGTTCTCGACTTCACCGAAGCATCCTCGCAGCAAGTCCGAGGTCTTGAGCTGGGCATATTCAAGACTCGTGCCGATATCGTTTGTCTTGCCGTTAAATTCAACGGCCCTATCGACTCTTCTCGCCTCGAAGCAGCTTGCAGTGCTTTGGGCAAGATGCACACGATTCTCAACGTAGCTTTTGTCTCTTACGAACATTGCGTCTATCAAGTGCACTGCGCGTCCTTCAAGCCGCCCTTTATTAATATCTCCTGCGCCCCAGCCGCTCTCGACGATGCTACACAGAACATTGTCAGCGAACATCAGTCACTCCCTTTCGACCCCGCAGTCCCCGTCACGAAATTCACGTTTCTCAACACCGATTATCAAGGCTCGCTGGTTATCCGTCTGAGCAAATCTCAAATCGACGATGTATCCGCGCATCTCCTCATCCACGAACTCGTCTCTCTTTACGAAGGCGGCGACACCCACGACATTCCTCGGTCTTCCTACCTCGACTACACGCGCGCGTCGCGAGTATCTCGTCAACAGGGCCTTGAGTACTGGAGCTGCCAACTGGAAAACGCGAAGATGACAAAGATCATTGCATTTACGCGCCCTGTTGCCCCAGCTTCTGTATCAGAGATCAGAACGCTCAAGCAGACAACTTCCCTAGGCCATCTGGCTCCCTATGGCATGGCGCCCGACGCAGCGCTCAAAGCAGCGTGGGCCATCGTTCTCTCTACTATCTCCAGCACACACGACGTTCTCTTCGGCGAAGTCATCCAGACCTCAAGCATGGATGTTGTGGGACCCATAACAAACACGATCCCTGTGCGTGTGCAGTTTCCTTCAAGTCATAGTACGCCTCTCGATCTCATGAACTGCATCCAAATTCAGCGTCAGTCGCACGCTCAGTTCGACACCTTTGGCATTGGAGAGCTTGTTAGTAACTGCACCAGTTGGCGATCTTGCACGCAGTTCAGCACCATTGTGCAGCATTATGTTCCTGGGCCTCGGGATGGTTCGTCCACGATGAACATCGACGGTGCGACGTTTACGTATAGAATGATCGAATCTTGGACAAAGGACTTTCCAGATCTTTTCGTCCGGTCTACTATCGAAGCTAACGATCGCATCACCCTCGAGATTAAGTACTCTGAGGAACGACTCGCCAGCTCATTCGTACAGTCGTGTCTGAGTCTTCTCATCGCAGCATGGGAAACCATCACGCATCCTGATACTATCCACCAACCCATGATCCATTCCGCAGAGGAAGTCGCTCGTGCCGAACGCCAGATTCCCTTTTCCGCAAAGCAGCAAACCCCCAACCCACCTGTGGAATCCGTTCTCGATTCTTCTCAACGAAAGGATATCCAAGAGTCCATCGTAACCGCCTGGAATAAAGTCATCAAGATTCCTTCGAGCATCTCCAAGAACAAAGTCCCCACAACACCATTCTACGCAGTCTCAAAGTCCATTCTTCCTGCGTATGCGCTTACCGTAGAGCTCAACTCTGTGCTCCCGGTAACCCTCACGGTCGACGATGTCCTTGCCCATCCAAGTATGCGCACCCAACTCGAGCTCGTGGGCCATCTTCTCCCTCCCAAGCATGACGGGCTTTCCTCTCTTCTCCGGCCCAAGTCGAAGAATGGTCCTGAGCGCTCTGCTACCACTGCCTTACGCGACGGGCTACGGAGTCTGAAGAACAGGAATAGCATACTCAGTAGCAAGAGTAGCATGCTTAGCCTCAAAAGCGGATGGATAAAGAGCAAGCAGCCCTCAACTGTGATCCCAGAGGACGCACCAGCGGCTGTACCAAAGATGACAGAAACACCCTCGCATGCACTATCGCCCATTCCCACCATCGTTATCCCCGAGATTGGCTCCTCAGACATACCCATCAACCAAGCCAGTCCTCTATTCGAACTAGACGGCGGTTCATACTTCCCTCACGACCGACGCAGCAGCGGAGGTTCATCGTGCAGAACACCCGAGGAGGTTTGTTTCAGCCCTGTCTCTATGATGAGTCCTGTTCCTTTGAACACTCGCAGGACATCTACGTGGGGGACTATGTTTGAGGCTCCACGGAGAGGACTGTCGCCGTTTAGGAACAGGAACTCGTCCACGTGATACACATCTACTGTAATCTTCCTTATGTTTTGGTTTATGCCCAAGGGCGCTGATGGATAATGACACTCATGTTGTATTTTTTTAATTGTATGTTAATAGTTTAGATCTTAATGATAAGATAAAGATACCCGATACCATAACCTGCGAAGAGATCAGATTCTGTGTCCTGGGTGATATCGGTTGCCAGCTTGGCGGAATTCCATTCGATCACATATCATTCCCTGTTAACTTGACCTCTCTTCAGACCTACTTCCATTTCATGCATGCAAGCAACGGATTTACCAACAGTCCATTTTAACTCCGGTCTCACAACATCAACTTGGCCGACGCATCCATTGCACGAAACATACCGTCTTTGACACGCGTGTAAGCCGAGCTTGCTCTTGTTTATTCATGCCACCTTTTTTTCCACATGCCAATGATGTACCAGTTTCTTGAAACAAGCTGCATTCTCTTCAGAAGCCCTTCGCTCCTTTGCATGGTCCGTGGAGTAACGCGATCGGGGCTCTTTGCGTCGGTTTTGCCAGGGTGAGAAGTCGCCGACGCTACGACACTTCAGGACATGGAATTCTAATAAAAAAAAAATATTGTGTCCCTTTCTGATGTCGCTTTCTCAAACGTCTGACAGGATAAAATATGGGATGTGACCCTCAGGGTGCGGGGCGTGGTCTGGGCAATTAGTGCTTACTTTTACTTACTGGGTTACTGCATGGATGTGAAGATGTAGAGAACTGCTCACAAGAGCCGCGACAACTTTTGTTCAGAATGACAGTGAATTGAAGGCTGCTAGTATCATCATGATGTGATATTGGCTCACGGACAGCGCTGATTGATCAGATATCGCCGAGTTACAACGGAGGGTATCGTGACAGCTCGCGAATGGCTCGTCGCGCGAAAGCAACAAGATGATCCGTGGGTGGTGTCAAAAACACGACGATCCAGTTAAAACCCATCCTTGTAGACATTTCCGTAGAAACTCGGCATCAAGGCTTACAGGCTCGTCTCTGGCGGTGTAGATGTATATATCGGGGGTAATGAGCTAGCTGGTCGGGTCCGACGTTGAAAGTCGCCGCGAGTTGCAAGTCAAAATATTACACATACACTATAATATTATGTTTTCTGTGTATTCTGTTTGGTTTCCTGGGCTGTAGATTTGTAATTGTAGGAGACAAGTCTGAGATAGCTTCGTCTAGGTGATGACTGCAGAGAAAGGACGATGCTTGGAAAATTGAGTAGCAGTGACATGCATCAGCAGCAGGATCACTAGCCATGCCGCAAGTGCCTGTATCCATGGTCCTGTCCTCCTTGTCACTTGTAAATGCCGCTCTAGACGAACAAAACGCCATTTACCTTGCCAACCACGGAATATCCACTTCCTCGCTGTCCGATGCTTCAAGATGTCCGAGTCCGAGATTCCTTGACCCAGTGTCCGACTTCACTCCACAGGCAAATTGTAGGGCTGACATGAGACATGGGAAGCACAACATGTGACCTATTTCCTCAGTATTCCAGATTTTGTCTGTTCTGTCAATAAGCGGTCTATGCCCAAGTACCGAGGTATGTTGTTTCTCATAGTAATCGTGGCTTTCGCGGGACGAGACGAGAACTACCACCCCGGGCGAATCGGCAGCTAGGGCGGAGGCATGAAATAGCACCTTTGCCTATGCAGAATGCGCTTAGATATCACATCCTGCAACAATAGTACCTCTATTTAGAGTTTTCTTGACAACAGATCCCTCGAGTTTCATGCTTCAGATATCGAGGTTTCAGACTGAGTGAGACGGGAATGCCGATGATCAACATTGACAGCTTCAGAATCGGACATGCAAGACAAATCCTTCTTCGAGGAGCATGGGCATGAGAATAAGCAGCACTAAAGAGTTCTAGCATCATCATCCATCGTCAATCCTGCCGGTGGGTTGGGGTTGCAACACCACACTCCATGGCATACCTCCATGGATCATACCGCGGGTGCGTGCCTTTCCTCTAATGGACTGTTAGTCCAGAGCAACGAACCTCTCAGAACAAATTCTCAGCGAGATTCCCTGCACATCAGCAGGATACTTGTATGCCATCAGACCGATAAGTATCTTTCTTCCCGGGGCGTGTGCCAATACAGAGAAACCTGTCAGGCCAGACCCACGGTTCACGATATCTAAACGCCCCCTCCCTTCTGAGCGAGATGAGTGTAACTCTGCCTCGTTCTAGGGCCTTGTTGGAACAACTTTGTCTGAGCAGAGGAAGACAAGCTCAGATCCACCGGTGCCCAGGTAGGGCTGACAGGAAGCATTCGAGGAACTATCCAAGGCAAACAGGGCGCCGAGGGAAGAATAAGAGCGGTGATAACTTCAACCCGTTCACTGCATTCGCACCGTCGTTATCCAAGTGGAAACATATGTGTTAAAAAGCATTCGCTGTCCCTGCACAGTCCTAGACCAAGAAAGGCAACGAAACCCAAGGTCTATGCAGTCAGATTGCAGACATCGATGAAGCACACTGCGGGTAGATGGTTCGAATACACTATTGCTTTTCTGCCCACTCCCCCAATAAACATGATCATCACTGCATGGAGGGCATATCCAAAGGGGTATCAAGAAGCGAGCTGTCTTTCTCCCGTAGAGTAACACGTCATGAGAGCAACTCCCGAGGGAGCTATGGCCACAGAGATCTATCTAACCGCAACATGGGGGGGTTTAGTGATCTCTATCTTTCTTTTCTTTTCTTTTTTCCCTGTAATAGCCGTTCGACAAGGCTGCATACACTATCAGGACTAAATACCCAGTACCAAAAGGCTGGTAAGACAAAGTATTACCCCAAAAGGCAATCGCCGGTACAGAAGCCATGTCAAGTCATGAGCATAAGCGGACAATCCACCAATCCGCCAAGCCATGACCTCCCTGTCGGCCCCAGACTTTTGACGCATCATAGATCAATACTGATAAGTTGTTTAACTTATGACCTTCGTCACAGCCTACAAGTCCCCGCTATACAAGCTCTTTCCAAAGCAAGACTAATCTTTCACTGACTGTCCGAAGCAGGATATCCCATGTTGATTCCTGCTGACTAGCTGACACTAAGCGGAGGCTTTCATATACTACCTTGCCCGGTTAACTATAACCGGGCGTAGGTAGTACAGGACTACGGATACGCACAGGCGTATTTACTCTGTAAAAACATAGCGTTAATCTGGCGAGGGTTTCTAAATATGCCTGGCTCATCCTGCGAGGCTCATTTCGCACCCGCGTTATTGGTTAATAAACGAGGTCAGCCCTACAGTGGCTGACTGAGACGCGGCGGATTGGTGTGCATCGACAATGTAAGACGGCCTCTGACTTCTCTTTCAACACGTCGCTGGAAGTCTCAGAGGATTAATATAAACAAGTGGCGCAGAAAATAGCTACACGATAAACAGTAGATCTTTCTGATGCGCGATGGTGCGATCCTCAAACATGGCCTAGTGCTGATATTCGACCCCGAGTCCAATCCACTGCGTCGCATTCCGTATCTCGCTCTCTTCTGCGAGTCCGTCGGGGTTTGGCTAGCTCCTGTTTCCCAGGAACCATTCGATCATCCCGTCTCCGATTGTGATATCCCCTCCCAGCATGCACTATGCAGCCCCGAGGCTATTGGGCTTATTTCAGCCCTCCACAGTTGCTCTCTTTCTCTCTTTTTACTCTAATATCCGCAGCACGCAACGCACGAGAAACTCCTCTTCTTCCTCGTGCATGTTTTTAATCACCTCACGCCCTGTAAGCCCTAGGACTTATCCCGCCTGGGTATGTACCCTACTAGCTTCTGATCCTTCTACCACTGGATCACTCACCAAAACAATCGACATGGGAACTGCAGGCGTAGGATGACAGAACGGAATGCCGTTCGACATGGTGAGGACTCCATCTCCAAGCGGATCCGTCGAGCTACATTTCGGCGTCTTGTGGGGCCCCGGACACGCTCTCGGACTCACGGGGTCGGCTTCTCAGTCACGGATCGATGACATATGTCATCTGTTACGGCGCACATGTAGAAGTGGCAGTAAATTTGTCCCTTGCTCGTCCTGTCCCGTCACAGGTTACCACTCCGCGGGGCCATCCCCGGCGGCATCCGTATTCCCATGTTCTGTCCCACTGGCAGCTTGACAACGTCGTCCACTCTCGCCTTCTGGAGCGAAAAGGCCGGCGTCACCCATCCGCCGCAGGAACATCGAAAGCCCTTCCAGTCGTACCGACCTACTCCGGCACCGCACTTCTCATTGGGGCATACAATCCGGCCGTTGAGCTCTCCCTGTTCAAGGACCGGGCGCATCCAGCTGAGCGGCTCAACAAAGTAATGCTGACACGTAGGCGCCGAAGACTTCTTGTCCGAGGGACGGTGATCCATGATAAATGGGGCCGTGACCAGAGTCCGACGGCACTTCTTACACCGTAGACTAAGCCCTGAGTCGTCGCGAGGTTGAGTTTCTTCATCCTCAAAACGGAGCCTCGTCGGTGCCTGGCCTACTGCAAGGTTCTCGTCAATCTCACGCTTGTAAGCCCATCGCTGGTAGACAGGGTGTGTTTCCACATCGTTAGGGCATCCCATCTCCCACCACAGGGCAAGTTGTTCCATGAACCCCTCGTTAGGCTCCGCCATGGGACGGGTTCGGCGGACAAACGTGAGAGCAGCGTGGACAGCCTCTTGTGCAGTCTCCTTCCGTGAGCGCTTCTCTGTCGATGTCTGCGGGACCGAGTGGGTCGGGTCCGAGATGGATGTAGGTGTGATGTTGGGGTCGAAACGGCTTGGATATTGGCGAAGCAAGTAAGCAATGACCGCCGAAACAGACCTCGACTTCCCAGCCGCGCAGTGAACAAAGACACCTCCCTTCTTCTTCCTCTTTTTCTCTCCGATATCGAGGTCTCCAACACCCTTCTCTAACGAGACGCCCCCGTCTTCATTATCGTCCTTCTCTTTCGCTTCATCCCCAAGCCAACTCGCGCCGAGACCCTCCTCAATAAAGCTGACAGCTTTAGGCAGCTCAATCAGCAGGTCAGCATCGTCCACATCGTCAATATCGATGGTCTTGTGACGAAAGTCTTTTCCGTAATCGATCCAGGGCTCGTCTTTGAAGTTCTTGAGACTCGAGATGTCGAATGGGACGAGGGAAAGTACGTGGGTAATACGACGATCGGTCAGCGAGTCGGAGCGGCGCAAAGCCCAAAGTCTAGGAAATAATCAGCATCGCATTTACGCAGAATACTTTATGGGTTTCCAAAATCTCACCCTCCAACGAACAGCTCATCCTGGCCGTCGATCCTGCTAAGAGCCATCTGGACGATGCTTTGTTTGAGTAGCTCAAGCTCCCCAGGTTCAAACTGGTGGCCAATATCTTGCCACTGCTGCAGTCTTGAGTCGTCCTCTTGGTTGTCTCGCTCTTCGAAACCCTTAGTTGACTGGTCGGCTTTCGTGGGATCGACTTCTGCCAGATTGTACAGGAATCGCAAGTTGCGAATGTTGAATCTTAGATGTGTGGATCGTCGTGCAGATCCAGATTAAGTGTTTTGGAGATCTAAATATTTACGATCTACAAGAAAGAAACGTATATATCAGACATTAAAGAAAAAATGACATTAGGTGTGAAAGCAGAATAAATTAAGCTTCAATCTCGGTGTGAATCATCACCTCGAACAGCTTTTTCCATCCTTTTGCCCCTCCATCACTCGCCACATCTAACTACCCCGCCATCATGCGCCACACAACGCTCCAAACCTCCAAACCTCCAGCCACAATATGTCTGTCTACCATCTTAGCAGCACAGACCTCTCAATACACCGGCCATTAGAGATGTCGGAAAGCTTAGCTGTTTTATATTCAACTACACAGATGCCTTAATTGGATCCTATCTCTCTAATTTAAGCAAGAACTCTATTAGTCTTTCGTAAGATGCCAGCCAGGGAGCCTGACTTCATAACATGCCCTAGCTAGCGTCTCATGTAAATCCGTTAAATATATATTCAAAGCACCGATCAACTCTTTCAGACCTCCTTCGCTATCCAAAAACAGCAAGTAACTCGCGAAATCAACCTAGTCTTGAAACAGTAACTGAAAATGTCCCCTCCGCGTTTCTCCACGTGATCTCCCGAAACCCATGCAAACACCACACTACTCTGCACACCACGGGCTTTATTTCCGCGAGCCTATCCACATACGGTGATAATAGGGCGCAGATTGGTGGTGTGATGTGAGAGAGAGAGAAAATGCCCAGCTGAACTTTTAGCGACAGCCAGCTGAAAAGAAAACAGGAACTTGTCGTTCTCGTGGGAAATAACCACCACTCGTTAAAGTTTCCCCATGACACGAATTGCCCAAAAGGGGTGGATGGGTCTGGGAGACTTGTGGTGCAATTCCGTCCTGCCATCCTTTCCGATATGGTGTGTCTTTGATCATGATATCGAGTGTTGAAGCCTTCCCAAATGCCTCACAGACCTCCCAACTGAGCTAAGCCTTAAGCTAGGAATATCCCGTTCTTACGAGGTGCTGGTCCCTGCAACGGCCGGAACCTCAGTCTTGGGAACGCTACGTTTCACCTATTTGCAACAGGTACATCACAAGATTGACTGGAAAGGCTAGGGTACTTGGTATTTAGGTTAAGTTGCAATTTTTATGTTCTCAGACTACTATATATCTAGTCGATCGAGTCCGATGTATTCCCTTGTTCGCAAATAACAAATAATAACAATGCCCTGTGTCCCAATGCCGCGCCGTGAACCGTGTCCGTTCCGATGATTGAACCTTTTTGTGCCGTTGACCCTTAAGATGATGCATGCATGCGACATCAGCATCAAGCTGTGTCAGCCAATATGTATACGAAGTGAAGCTTTTGTCCTCCAAATTTCACTCGCCAGGCCAAACCCTCGCGAGTCGGGGATCATTAGCAAATCTGCTAGCCCATCAAGACATTGCCTGCTCTTTCTACCATGAATTCCCTTCTCTTGTGTATGTACTCCATTACCAAACTCCGGCAGTCGTGTAGCCTACCCATGACTGGGTCACCAACAGGGATCGCAAGCCCAGTGAGAAAGTAGCGCCTCCACTGACGCATGGCCCCAGGCCAGCGTCTCGTCGTTGTGCCATCGCCTGCTTTTCATAATTCATCCTCAAAACTCATTTCGATATGCAGCCCGAGGTCAGACCGGGGCAAGCTTCCCACCCACCTGAACCCGAGGTGAGGGTGTCATGGCGGGCTAAAAAAAAAAGATTTATGAATCCACCGAAAGTCGTTGGTTTCATTGATGTCGCTTAGGGTGCCAGTAAAGCGTCAAAACGAAGTTGCAATTCGTAGGTGCAATGGGACGTGCTAAGGTAGTATTTGGCCGTTGTCCCTCCTTTCGAAAGCACTGCCACAGTGGTGCTTCAGCCCTGGGAGGCAGCCCAATGACTAGGTGCGGGCAGCCGCATCCCTACGCGCATTGGGTGCACGCGGAAGACTCCAATTGATCCGATAGATCAAAGGACGCAGTTGAGCGGCACCTTGCTTCGTTTTGGACTTGCCGCATCTGCATCATGCGGCAATCCGCCCACGCGATACAGAGTTTTCTCCGCGTCTGTCGTATGTCTTGCCATTGCAAGCCGTTGTTTGAAGGGGTGTTGCTCTGGTGCGGGCGGAAGCGTCGTACGAATGCCGCTGGCTTGCTGTTTCCAATTCCCAACGGCATCATGATTGCAGAACAGATCGGCTTTCTTTGATAGCGTTTTCGGTGCCGATCGTCCAGTCGAAAGTTGATGAACTGACCCACTGATCTTTCTCGGTACCAACATTTCCTTACTGGTACCCCGCTCTCCTCTAACTGATCCTCCATTCATCTTGAATTACCAACACCCTCCGGAAGACTTGGCCGTGACTCGTCATCTTGGCGGCCGACCCGTATATCTTCCTTCTAGAGTGTTGGTAAGGGTATCAATGTTCGGCCGAACCTGTACTGTATCGCTTCCAACTTGTATGGTGCATTTACCGGGGCGTTGGGTCCTCTTCCAACATGCAGGCATTCTCCAGCATGTTGGTCCACTTCCCACTCGTGCCCGCATGGCTGTGCTTTAGATGCTGTCTGAAGTGATCCGCTCTGAAGAACTTTTTGGACGAGTTGCACTCTCTGAACTTGTGAACCTCCTGCAGATGCCTGATGCGCTCATCCCAGTCCTGGTCTGTGGCGTGCCGGGGCGCGTTACCACCGTTCAAGGCACCCGTACCAGGGCCGCGACCAGAGCGAACAAATTCATCGCCGCAGTAGCCGCAGGTGTCAGCTTCACCAGGTCTGTTAGTAGAATCGTGGAAAGCTCTATCGTATCCGGAGAGAGCTGAGCATGACCACGAATGGCGGCGCACATGAAGGGAGTTTTGATGGCGCTCTGCCTCGTTCTTATTCTTGAAGCGGTTGCCGCAGAATGAACACTCGTATTGCTTTTCAGCCTCGTGAGCACTAGTGATTGGTCAGCATTAAATCCATCAAGCCATAAACTATTATCTGACCCAACCTCCTCTGGGGTGGGTCTGCGGAGTATGAGATCTCACTTACTTGAGTTCCTCGAGCGACTCGAACCTCTTGGGCTTCTTGGGACAACACTCGCACATGAAGAAGCCTTGCACTTTAGTGCCTCCAGGCTTCTGTACTTCAGTGATCTTACGTGTGCTTGCACCCGAGACAGTCCTGGAGTGGATTGATCCCCGGCCAGAAATAGAGGTTCGAGGGCTGGGGTTGAGAGATACAGGAGCTGTGTACGGTGAGTTGCAAGAGGTTGGTGAGATGCCGCCTGGAGATGGCCCCACAGGCGAGCGTCGGCCGAAAGAGTTAGCAGTAGTAATGCTAGCTGGATGCATCGACATGGACATTGTCGAGATATATGAGTTGTTTCTTGATGTAGGGACCGAAGGCATAGTGGCACCTCGAGGGAGGCTTGTGAAGCGACCTTGAGGGGATCCGCGGGAGCTCATCTCACGTCGACGAGACATGTCTGATGGCATAGCGAGGTGATCGTCGTTTGGACTGGCTGCCCTTCTCTTTTGACCGCCAGCCACATAAGCATCATCAATATGTAGTCTCTTGAGCGATTGACCATCTTCCATATCCATATCCTCTGCTCCGTTGAAATCATAACTGGAGTTTGTGGAGGTAGCATCATCACTGTTGTTCCTCTTTGATCGTGTTCGGGGTGAGCGATCGATATCGGAGCTGTCATTTGGTGACCTATCTCCATGGAAGAAAGGGGCGCTTCGGGGAGAAATAGCGGAGTGAATTGGTGTCTCGGTCAACCTTGCAGGAGAGCCTAGAATACCACGGGAGTGGATAGGAAGTTGTACTGGGACGCTTAGAGCTGGTGGGAATCGACCTTCGGCAGAAGGCCTTCGAGAGATAAGCTCGTTCGCTGATGCGCTGAGTAGTGATCGAGGTGGCGACCTTTCTGATGATCGAGTTTGGTCAAGCTTCTTCTTGAGGCTGTTTCCGTCAATCTCGGCGGGTGATTGAAACTGGAAGTGGTTGTGGAGGCGGCCAAAGCCAGAAGGGGCGGATTCGCGGGACCTGTAAATCATACAATGTTAGTTTCCTTCATTCAATGCTTTGGCCAAGCTATTGAGCACTTCAATTGACTCAATGCTCGACGCATCGCAGCCCTTACCTGTCAGTTGATGAGTAACTCGCATAACCCTCATCTCGTTCACCATATATGGCGGTGTTGCTTCTTCGTTGGTAACTGGGACGATCTTCGTGATATGACGAGGTCATGCTTCCGTAGCCACTTGCAAAAGAACCCTGTGCATATTCCCTCTTCTCCCTCATGTTTTCAGCCAAAGCACTGGGTTGATCGTAGCCTGGATATCGAGGAGGAGGTAGTGGTGGAGGGACGTCTTCTCGTGTTTGCAGACCAGGTATTGACATGGCAGGGCTTCCACTATAAGGTATTCCGTGATGACTCGTGTGGCTTCGATAACGGTCGCCTGGAGTAGGGACTATAATACTCGGGAGAGCCGGAGGCTCTCTATATTGGGGAGGGAAAGCCATGGTGTTTAGCTTGGCGGTTGATGACTCGAGCTGAAGATGGAGCAAGAGGCAAGACAATGGCAGCTGAAGTTGAGGGCGGCTGAAGCTAAGATGACATGGGACCGAACCTACTCCGTCATAGAGCCGATGCGAAGGGAAGAATTCCTGGCGGATCACCGATATCCAGCTTGCGGCCTCCTTTTGTTCGGAGATTCGGTTTTCAGATTTATTTTAATAAACAAGCGAGTTGTTGGTGCTAGGGTGTAATACGGGGTGGTTGTGAGGTGGCGATGGTTTCGGGGTATCCGTCTGGTCAATCCAAGACAGAAGTAAATGCACAGAACCTGGTGCAGCTGGTCCGCCAATGCCGAGGGAGCAGGTCGACGAATGGTAGAGCGTAACGGGAATGCTCTGAAAGTGGAATAGTCAGGGAGGAATGTTTATGTTATTGTGATATATGGAATTGCAGACGAGAGGTTGAATCGAAAAAGAGAAAGAGAAAAAACTTAATGAGACTGTCGCAAAAGAAGAAAAATGTGCGGGATATGGTGTAAAAGAATCAGATGGGGTGAGGAAGGTGGGAGGCAGGCGGTTAATCAGTTCAGTTCATCCTCAGGTTAATGGCAGATCGACCTCAATCTTGACGTTGACGCTGGGCTGTTACGTGTTGCACTCACTGTTCCTGGCGCCGACATGCGCTATTGAGACCCCTGTAGTACTCGCCGATGGGGGTGGAGATTAGGGGAGGGCTGAACTGAAAGCGGGAGTGATGGAAGGACAGGACAGGCACTTCTGAGATTTGAGACAAGCCTTACCAGGACCGAATGGGCTATTTTACGTACACACCCGGACGTGTGTTTGTTGTTTGCATCTAGGCGATGCAATGTTATGTAATTCCGTTCTAACACGCAGTATCAAAAGTAGTAATAAGATGTAAGGAGAGGGGAAGGTGAGAGAGTCGCCAGATAGAGAGCGAAGCATGGGGAGTGAGTATCTGCCGATGGGGGCGTGGAAATATTCCCTGAAGCCAAGAACGTGATATCGAACAGTCCATCTTCAGTCTTCCTTCTGCCACGACCTCTACTGTTGTTGTTACCAGGAGCTTGCATATGGAAGCATTCCCTTCCGTTCCTTCATACAGTATTTGAGGCACAGATATGTGATATGCGGTGACTAGCAGCCAAAGGTTGGATCCTACCTGCAAATGCATGTGCTACAACTGTCAATCATCGGCTAACTGTCAGCTTGTCAAGATCATGATACCCTCTGCTGGTGCTAGCTCCTGCACTTGGCTCACTTGTGGGTTCTTACACAAAACGCAGTATTACACGCAACTACTGTATGGACTACAATATCTCCATATCGCCTTACACTGAAGTCCATCTCACACTCTCTGCTTACTTCGGAGGACTATACCTACAGCATGTCTTTGCTGTGTGTACCTTACTCCAGAGGGTAGACTGAGGGGTGCGGCATCAACCTGCGTTCTGCTGTTGGCCTTGCTACAGGGGCATCCACCACCTGTGCCATTCAGTTCCCCGCTCCGACGGTGCTCCTGGGAGACCCTTGAGTGTACTGGCTTGCCCTACGGGCATCCATGGGTGTTTGAGCTTGGGTGGGATCCTGCCCTGTAAGGTGCTTTCTGCCCTGGAGGGCTGGCTGGAAGAGGAAGAAGTGCGAGGGGAGTGGGTAAGGGCGTGAGCGGAACACGATTTGCTGGGTGATTGGCTTCCCGTGGGGGAGGGGTGTAGGGCAGCGCAGTCTGAAAAGCGCTGGCGTTGACGCCTTGAGGGGGTGTTTATAAAAGGTACGACGTCCTTGTTGCCGGCCAAGGTAGCTGACCTTAGCTTACCTGACGCTCACCTACACAACCTGACGACCTGACCTGTCTAGCCTGTGCCTATCCTATCTACCCATCGATCCGGCATCATGTATTATCATCGCCGACGGATGGAATCCTGCTCGTGCTGTCAACGGCCAATATCCATTTCCATGGATAAAGCCGTGGGTGGTAGTATTTGGCATTTGGACCGACGAGAGGTTGCATGAGAACAATGCCCTACGGCCAAACAGGCTTCTTCCCTGCTTCCTTGCCAGCTTCCTTTTTGCTTCCGCTTCTGCTTCTTCCCTCCTGCAACTGCAACGCTCACTGGTCACCCATGGGCATCCCGTCTGCCTCCCGCTGCTATTCCTAGTTCTTGTTCCCTTAATGAACCCACCAACAACCAACAGCCAACGTCCAACGTCAGTAAACAACCGGGGACCTATAGTGCACATGCCAGACGGTAGTTGCGATTCTTGGAAGGAACCCCATTCACAGATTATGCCCAAGTTGGGCCATTTCCCCAGTAGGTACTACGTATCCGTACTTGTAAATTATGTTGGTACGAGTACTGTGGCTTGGATTCGCCTTGCGGTGTCTTGTCCCAATTCACCGTCATTCCTCTATGCCGCCTCGTCATCAACCTCGTGGCCATGGCATGCCCTTGGTTTTACCTTACCCACGCGCCAACTCGAACCTATTCTGGCTCTCGTGCTTGGCTAACTGACAACGGTCGTTTCATTGGGGCGAAACCTTTTATTTCACTTTCATGCGCACATTCCAACTTCAACGCCTTATGAACAAATGCCAAGAAATATTTGACTTATTGATAGACAAGCAATGAGGCTCAGCGGTGAGTGGCATCTCACCTCTAATTCCTTGGTACTTGTAAGCACCAATGACTTTCTGCCATGGATGAAGAAGAAAAACCTAATGACTCGAATATTCTGATTCAACTGGCGATCAGCATATATGGAGAAGACGTTTGCGATACAGTTATTTGCCCCATATCTCGTGCAACCTGCCAAACTCAGAAAAAGTTAGGCCCACCGCCTTGACGTGGGATGTCGCTGTGTTACTTTCACTGGGCGTTATCCCTTGTTACGCGGCACTTTTCCTCCTAAGATGTCACTTTACTACTAGTACTCCGTAATTACCAGCGTTGAAAACGACGGAGACGCGTTTTCGCTTCCGGAGCATTTCCCTGCCTGTTTACCATGAGAGTTGCTGCCTGTGAAAGAATGAATCCTTGAGGAATGGCTTTTACCTAGAAACCCCCGTAGGCCCACGGAGACCTGGGGATCTAACCTAACGTACCAGGATCATCCAGGCGGATCCCCCCTCGAAGAATATCTCCCTCAATAGGGATCGCCTGATGATATGCAACGAAGAGGTGATAAAAAGGTCAGTTGGGCAATCTTCGCAGCATGCGTCAAAAAGAAACTAGCTGTCCTTCAAGTAAACCCTCGCTTTCTCTCCCTCTGTTTGGTACGTTTACGCGTATCAGGCTTGTGGCGCTGCTGTCAACAGTCAAGATGCTTCCAGCCCTAGCTAGTAAAGTTTAGCTTGATCCTTCAATCCTTTGGCCAAAATCCCATCATCTTAGCGAGAGAGACATTTGCTCCTTCTCATACTTGGCAAATACCAGGTCAGATGAGAAATGCTGGATTTTAGAAACTCCAGAGCGGTAACCTCCGCCCGCTGGGCGCCGTGGCAGTGAAGCATCAATTCAGTTGCCCAGTGTTTGGTGTCCAATGCCTAATCCTTAGCAGAGGCCAAGCATCCAAGTACCCAAGCACCCCGAGCTTGCTAGTTTCAGTTGCTCGTGTAGCTTCATTTGAGTTCAGGAAGCTGAGCATCCATGGACCATGGTGGAAATTCCTTGGATGCCTAGGTGCTTGAAGGTCCGTGTTAGTCGTTGTGGCCTGATCCCTGCACAAGACCAACACCAGGGAGCGGATAGCGCATCGGCGGTTCGATACGACTGAACTGAGCCCATTCTGGCTTGGTTCGGCCTGATTGAGATGGCCGCCGTGAGAGCGAAACCAGTCCGTCGGGTGCAGGAGATGCCAGATGAGGAAGGCAGTCGACGTTGACCCTCAGTGGGAGTATTGGTACAGACTGCAGAGGTCAGAGATAGGTTCCTGTACGTATTCTGGGGTGCTACGTGCTACTCTGCTCGTGCTGCGTATGTGGTGCTGAAGATGGAGTCATATCGTCTAATGTGCGGAGCAACTCCGGAGGCCACTTAGCTTCACGATATGATACAGCAACATAGTACATACAACGTGTTACGAAACTGGGGGGGAATATGGTGGCCGATCCATGACACGGTTGCCTCGTGTCTCGGTTGCCCAAGTGCAAGTCCAAGTCTCGCAGCATACTGTAGGTCGTCTAGTCGTATCTTGGATTACAAAATGATTACCAACCCGGCACATGAGGGAGAAGGATCACCACGGCGCAGTTGTAGCTGGAAATTGGAATTGGAATTGGAATTGGAATTGGTGGTAAGTTCCGTCGCGGACTGTACTGCTGTGCTAAGCCCTACCGCATCGTTCAAACCTCAAAGGGCGCTTGGGGGGGGCGCTGAGTCGTGCAGTGCTGCTTGGTTGAAAAAGGTCTTGCAGCTCCGCACTCCACCAAAAGATGAATTAGGTTTTGGCCAAGTGGGGAGGCGAGTATGGTCGCGTACGTACCAAAGGTGCAAAGCTGGCTTGAGCCTTGCCGGAGGGAGATGCGCCACACTTCGGGCCTCGGCGGGGGGTGGTCTTTGGTCTCTTGACGGGCGTGGCTAGCGGCGTAGCGGGCTTTTTTGCTTCTCAGCCCTACCATGGGGTTTGCAGCCTTGGCGTGGTTGAATTGCCTGTCCAGTCCTAGGGCTGGCTTGGGGATTGTCTCGCCACGAGCCAGCAGATGTGCCCAGGACACGACGTCACAAATTGAGGCAAAACATCAGCTTCGAGTTGCAGCAATTCTCCCTGATGGAATATAACATAACAAAATACACAAAGGCAACGTTACAATGCCTATTGATAGCAACGGTTAAAGATATCCCTCTGTTATAGCTGATACTTACATGCATCTGCCGAACGTGGAGAAAAGCTCGGTCAATCTCATGCCGAATTTGGCTATGATCGCCTCTGAGACCCAGTGAATGTTGCGTCTTCCAAGACGTTAGAAGACCCCCCTAGGACCCAGCTAAACACCAGAGGAAATGAGAAATAGACCCACGGCGGAATTAATTTCACATACTAAGGACGGAAATGCAAAAGTGCACCAGAGCTAATTAGCAGAAGTTCAAGGATGGGCAAGATGGTACGTAGTGTGTACTATGTGGTCGTAGGGCTCTCGGTAATTTGCAAGGCCCCGATGAGGGTGTGAGGCACATTCATCTACGGTACCCTACCATGCATCACAAACGCCTTGACACTCGACGCTTGACCTTGGCTGGCAGGCTGGCTGCAAAGCTACCGAACCTACCGGTTTGTGCCACACCTCTCGAGAGGCCCGGGACAAGCCTTCGGCAATTCGGTACCTGCTTCTCTCGTGCTTCCATTCTTGCTTCTCTCCGGAGCACGGATACCACTATGCGACTGCGACTGCGACTGTGACCCGCGCATCATGCTTACCATCTATCTCCGTTGGCCCCGAAACTCTGCCAACACAAAATCAGATCTAATTCCAAGCCTCAACCCATTACCTGTCGCCGTCGTCATCAATGCTCAGCTAAGCCATCTCGTCGGTATCGGGCTCTTGACGTGGCTTTGGTCGTCTCTCGGGTAGCCTCCCACTATCCGAGGGTTGAGTGAACCATTTTCCCCATTCATTCATTAACTTTAAAACATATGTCTCTCTGCTTTGCGTAGCGGTTGCGCGCAATTAGCTTCTCCCAACCCCTTGGACCCTACTACGAAAAGGGCCGTTGGGTCGTCGGGACTGTGCCCCCCTGGCCGTGAATCTTCGGTAGATATTGAAGACTGACGCGCGGACGCCAGAAAAGTTAACCGCCATGCAGTTTCTATGGCTGAGCATTCACCCTTGTTGTTTCTAATACAGAATTCCTGGAGAAGAGTTTGCACTCCTTGTTGCAACGGTCAGGTTGCGAGCTCGAGATTTTGACTGGTCATTGGCGGTGGAGTTGTCGAATGGGGATTTTATTTATGCGGCTGTTTAAACATCATGAAAGTCCAGTTTTCTCCCCCTTCCCGCTCGGCATTTGCCGCATGTCAGTCAATATGAGTCCATGAAACGAGGGGTTTTCGCGATACAGACCCCTAGTATCCGTAAAGTCGTGAATCGAAATTGCTACGTCGTACTACAGTAGTTGTATCTGCCAAATCAACAAGGCAAGCTCCTTGCATCGTGGCTAGACTGGACTACTATTTCTGCCCCCATGGCACTTTGGGCATGATGTCAAGACCCAAAAGCACCAATGAGGGTCGTGTTCAGCCCTGTGCCCGTCTCAATCTGGTCCGAACCTCTACGGAGGAGGGGGCCACGAGCTCCCTGGCGACGTTGCAGCACGCATTGCCGTTGACGCTTTGCTGCCGTTTCGGACAGAAATACGACGCTCTCTTCCCTGTCCCTCCCCGGCTGGTATCAGAGCAAGGCGATCTCGCCCTATCGACCGGCGGTGTTGACCCACGAATGACCAGACAGGCTGTGGTGGGAATTTATTAACCCCAACTGCCGAAGCTGTAGGTCCCTGCGGAGGTGTCAGCACTTTGATTTGATCAAGACGGGCTACCTACGTACCGATACCACTACGACGACGGGCTACCGCCACGGCTGCGGCTAAAAGTGCTACTCTGTACCGTACCGAGCCCTGTCGCACCGACGTAGAAAGTTTCAGGAATGTATTTTTTCCAAATTGGACGCCCCGAGGCCTGAGCTACTGCCGGTGAGGAGGTAGCTCCAGCGACAGCAACAGCAATGACAACAACACCATCAGCGGTAATTTATCTGCCCAGAGCAGTAATTATCATCAGATGACGAACTCCACGAGGCGCAGCAACACCTTATTGCTCTCCCGCAATATGGCCAGTGTCGATCTTGATAGCACTACGTTAGTGTGTCCTCTTAGTTCTTCTTTTTTTGTCAGGGATGACGAGAGCTTGACAGATGCAAGATCCAAGACCAGCAATCTCCCTAGACCCTTCCTGCATTGGCGTTTATTCGACCCCGTTTGTAACTTTGTATGTTGCTCGCAACATTACATAAAGAATCCGTGCCTGTGAAAACTTGGCAAGCTTCGCGTACTGTTGTATCCGTTTTGCTATGGAATTGTTCCACCCTTCTCTCCCTTCAAACTTCCAAATGCCCCACCGCATATACGGTTCGCGGGTAACGTTTTCCAATCGAGCTTTTCTATCCGTATCGATTCATGGCATAATCATAACGTTGTCAGTATGTTTTGTACACCAATGTACGCGGATTCCCCAAAGTCTTGTGTAATTCCGTACTTCCGGTCTCAACCAACCGCGCCCGGGATATTGTCTCCTTTAAGAAAGTGCAGCGACAATCGTTCACACCAGTTGGTGGGGTTGCCGAGGTTCACTTCGTCTTAAACTCCAAAGGAGCCCTGTCATTCCCTTGCTCTTAGAGGTTCGAAACTATTGTGCGACCTAGCGTTAATGTTATGTCTGCGTACGTACGCAGCTGGAAAGTCTGAGGGCGTCTACCGAAACTCTTCGGCTTCGGGTTGGCAACCGAGCTTAACGAACTAAAACGAATTGAAGGTGAAATACGGTACTGTACTAGTGGAGGTAGCCTGTCAGGGGTCCCCCGGGTTCCCTTCCACCGGCAATCCAAGACATCAATCAGCACATCACAGTGAGCACAGCCCTGTGGACGCGGGAGAGGCGCGCCACAACCATTCGTTTGCACGGTTATTTCAATTTTCCAAGGCAGTGGCTTTTTACGTGGGATTGGCTATGGAGGTCCTCTTGGCAGATGCGGCTCGTAAACTCGTAATATCCTGGCTCTTCTGTGGCAAACACAACGTTGAGCGGGTTACGACGACCAACAGCTTCAAGATCCTGAATAGTACTCATCATGTTCATACACAGGGTGTTATCGATGGGACTCTCTGTTGCTATTTTGGCGGTGGCCACAGCTTATTCGTTCGGAGATATAACCACACCATGTTATGTTGGCTGCACTCTGCACCTCCCATCGTTTCCGCACTCTCCGGCTGCAACCTCCGGGGTCGTCCTCATGCAGTGCTGTAGTTATCTAAAGACTCAGGGGCATGGACTCTGTCTAGTGCCATGATCGACCTCGGCGTCTGTCCAATACCAGCGTTTACAACAAGTGATCGGTCGAGGAATGGTTGAAAATCACCATCGAGCAAAAAGTGGACTGGACAATTACCACGATATCCAATCTCGGTCCCGGAACGGCATGTGGCTGACAAAGTAGTGAACCGCGCGTCTAAGTGCCCGTCTGTTAGAAGCACTTTTGACTAGCACCAACAGCTTCTTGTGTCGTGACTGGACGCCTTAACGGGAACGGCTAGGAAGGGTTAGGAAAGGCTACGGAACTATCCACGGGCTTGGACCATTGCAATAATGTCTGGGAATGGGTCATGCGATACTCCGTACATGGCGTTCTTTCGTCTGGAAATCACGGGGAAAATCGTCGGTTGTGGCTGAGGAACAGGGTGCTTTACTCCGTACTGCATTGCCTATTCACAGCATAGTGTTGTGTTTCTCATGACTCCAACTTACACACTCTGTTGGGACTGGTGTTTTACAATGACATCTCACCGCCCTTCATCTACACCAGCTGACTAGAACACGAGAGTCCAAAAGTCGCTTTAGTGACTCTCAGTTGAGCGAGCAAGCACCGCATGCAGTTGGAAATACTGCCTGCCCGGAAAAGACAGTCGATGTCATTGACAGGCATCGTCTCAGGAGACGAGATACACTCACTTCGATCCATTCCTCAGCCCTCAGCCCTCCTCATTATGGTGAAGAGCGGACCAGCGGAGCTGCTCCTTTGGTTCTTTTATCCGCCAACTCCTCGCGCATCTTTGTAGCGCAAGTCCTGTACGGTCTGCGTGGTATGCAGAATCGCGGACTTTCCGTCGCAGGTGGAGAGTGAGAGACAATCGAATCGAGGCTCTTGGCCCCCCAAACAACCAAACAAGGGGCCCGTATTATATCGGGGCAATAGCCCAATAGCTTATTTCCAACTGGGTCCTGGGGTTTCCTACAGCCCTATCCAAGTTGATAGCCTAATAGCACTCCACAAAGGCCTCGGCTGACTTGCCCTAGGGATCGACCGCCGTCGAACAGATCGCCAGATGATCCGAGAGGGGAGCGGCCACTGGAAGTCCGAGTCGGCCTATATTCCTGGACTGTGTGATTCGTCCGAAAAGGCCTCCAATTGATATGTTATTGTTGTGTGATTCTCCATTGCAGATTGCACACTGCACATGAGCCTGAAACTTGCAACAGGTCCACATGTGCGCATTTCGGTGAATGCTGTACGAGTTGATGCATATCGACCAACGAGACATGTGACAAGAGTATCTCTACCTGCGTCGAGCACATCGCTGCCCTGAGGAGTGAGGTGCAGGCGAGATATCCATGTCGGCAGTGAAAGGGCTGACGGCCTGCAGCGGGCCGGGAAGATCTGTGGGGTTTGAGGCCATTGTCAGACAAAAGCAAATATCGACAGCCGATTGTTCAAAGCAACATCTATCCCCAGGCTCGTAGGATCAGTCGCTAGGCCCTATGGAATACGGAATGATGATCAAGTGATCTCCCTGAATACGAAAGCTAATATCAATCTATCTGCGGAGAGCTCTCTGCTTTTGATGATATGCCGAGCGGCAGGGTCAAGGCTGAGCTGCTGCGTGTCAAGCAAAACCTGCTAGTTCGACATAGCATGTCTCACAGAAATGATGTTGTGCGCATGTGTGAACGGGCACTGGCCATGGCGCAATCCGTGAGCCTCAAAAGTTCTCCCTACACAGATTGCCAAGACTGATCATTATGGGATACATCACTATTTTGAACAGATAAGCACTGTGATATTGGCATGGTGTTTTATTGCCGTTGTTCGTCATTGTGTTCATTTTGGTATTTGTTCGGGGATTGGACTGCTCGCATCGGCAAAAGAATCCTGCCAGGCGGATTCAAGCGTCACGAAATGCCCGTCAAATCCTTCGGTTCTACGGGGTGCTAGTACTGTCCGTATTTACAGTGCGTCGCTTGACTCAAATTCTTTTAGGATCATCCTTTCAACTGACTGGTAGATTCTCTGTGCCCCAGACCTGCCTTGCAGATTGCTCCTTGCATCCAGCCAACACTAGCCACACAGCACACAACACAGTACACAAAAAAGACCAAGTTGGAAGGGCCTTTGTAAACAGGATTCATATGCTTGTCTTTGTCTGAGCTTCGTGTCCGTCGCAAATAGGTTGAAGTATTCGTAGGGCTGGTGGGCTCAATATACTCGAGACGTCTTATCTCGTACTTTGCTTTTGCCTGATGGCTCAAGTGCCGATTGAGTCAAGCGTTATGACATGTTTGGCACTTTTGGCACTGAATTTCGCATGTGTTGACAAGGCAAGGAGCCTTAGCGAGGTCGATCTTTTATCTGAAACGATATTGATTAAGGTTACGTTGAGCGATTGTGCCCTGGCTGGAAGGATGCCCTTGTAAGTGCGGATACGTAGTACTGTATGCACCAAGACCAAGACCAGCACCAAGACCAAGACCAGCACCAAGACCAAACGATTGCTAGCTAACACACCGGTTCCGCTTAGTCACTTGATCTTCATTTTGGAAGCGGTAGTATCTTTTCTGTAGGCCTCCTCATTCATTACCTCGCCGAAAAAGGATGAAGTTATTGTGGTCATGGACTCATGGCTATATAACAGGTGATAAGATGCTGATAATGATCGACACATCATCCAGGTTTGCTGTTTGATGAGAGGGGGGTGAAACAGGCAAACCAATGAGAAGACTCACACCCACGTCGTCGCCGACTGTTAATCCCGGAGTGCTTCCAGAAATGTTCTGGAATGATTCCCCTTCGGGTGAGCATATCAGGGGGGTCGGCCAAACGCCCAATCGAGCGAGCATCGAGCCCTGGACCACGCAACGCAATCCATGCGGAAAGGGTGGCATCTTCCGTGTTTTCCTTTCTTTCCTGGATTGAACTACGAACTATTGCTTGTAAACTCTCCAGGGCGTCACCTCGGTGCTTATGCGGGCCAGGCTTGTTTTGGCACACAAATTCCCTATCCATATCCTTGTATGATCCTTCTTCTTTTTCCTTTCCTTTTTCTTTTTTTATATAACGGTAATAACGGTGTCCTTGAAACTACCTGCTTGGCTGTGTTTGGCCTAATTTATGAGGATACAATCACATGTAATTGACCGCGGGTAACAATAAGATCCGTTCTCATCAGGCTCCAGTTTCTTTCGACTGGATCCTCGTGGGTTCGAGCGTCTTTCGGTGCAATTCCGCACTCTTAATACAAGACTAGTTTAGTTATTGCCTGCTGGACTTTGCGGGTGGTGGGTTGTTAGTGTTAGTGCTGGTTCATCAATATTTGGTCCACTTGATTGCGTTGACTCCCATGGCATATTCCGTTCCGCGGACAGCGGTATGATAGCGTGGCATACTATAATGGACGTAATCCAAGGTCTGGGCCTTGATCTAGTGATTTCGAGAGCTTGGGAGCTGAAACTAGGGAGTGATAGGTCATAATGAAGTTTCTGTTCAATTATGTGTATGTAGATTTCAACATATACTTTGATACCTGAATGTTCGGGCTGGGGCGGATAATTGACCACATCTGTCAAGCGACATGGGACGATTTCACGAGCTTTTGCTACTGCTGTCGCGGAATCCTTTAACCAACAGCCATCATCACAAACCATGAACCAACATGTCAGATCATGGGCGTATGTATCAAAAGAGTATGCGAACGCTGAACCCTTCTAGAACGGAGGTGTTTACCCTTCGCAGGGCGACCGTCCGTGAGCCCGAAACGGGTCGGTCTAGTCGGAGGTCGGAGGGGTTATGTGTGTTTTCCGACCCAAGGAAAAAGAAGGGGGCTTCTGACGTCGATATTTTCTTTAATTATTCCCATGTCAAAACAATAGGGCCCAAGAGTACGCGCTCCGTCATTCAGCGGAACGGCAGTGGCATTTGATGAGGTTACACTGAACCCCACTGGGAAGGAAAGTTTATACGCGGTGAGGAGTATTTTATACAGTTCCCTACCGAGTATTGCCTATTACCATGCTGTTCTGACTTGACCTCTGCTGTGCCCCAGAGATAATCTTAATGTTTGTTCTGCTCTATCTTCACCTCTCGTATCACTCTAAGCCCATATCACCACCTATAATCCCCCGTATTCTAATACCCTCTTCTAGATAATCTCAGGCAGTGTTTCCCTTGTACGGATGTAACCTTGGCCTGGGGACCTCCCACGCACCCCACTACTGGTTGCGGAAACAGAGGCCGTCTGCCCGTTCCGTTGTGCGGTGAGGGGATCGCTGTTTTCCCCTTGAAGTCACTCTCTTGTGGGGAGGGGTTTCGATCGGCCTCTATGTGTTTGAGCCAAGCGGTAAGGCAAGGTCTCAAGCTCCAGGGTTCGGACGTCATGTAAAAACGTAACAGCCCGAGGCATTACAGGAGTCGATCATCTCCGAATAGTAAGTTTCAAGGTTTGCCTGGCTATTATGCCTTCGGAGGATTAATACACGGCATGAAGAAACGCCAGGACGGAGACAATTGGTTCACTGGTGCAACTCGGTAAGGCTAGCCTTGGAGTGAATCCCAGACTCTGCATATCAGAATGGTAGAAACGGGTAAAACCCGCTGCTCATCACCACCCGCACGCACGTGAATGGATGCTTCTTCTGTCATGTCCATACCTGATCAGCCAAGTTCCCTGCCCAGGCAAGGGAAGAAAGGGCATCACAGAGTAGCAACGCAACGTTGTCATTGTGCGCGTTTCACCTTGTACTGTAGTTCTTCGGCAAGGTTTTAGGCAAAAACGAGCGCGGCTACGGGTATTGTTTTCCCGCTGCAGCAGCACAAAAAGTATTTTCTTTTTCTGCAACTGCACTGCGATGCAAACGGACCGTTTTACCAGACTGTCGGGTTCGTCGTTGGTAAGCTGATATGCAGGATTCGGGAGAATGAGGAATACGCCGTTGGGCTGTGCTGTTTGTGTGGGAGTGAATCCTGAAGGATATTGGCGGTTGAGTGAATGAATTTTCATGATAACGAAGGTTTATCTCAGTAGTATGTGTGGTTACATGACAATTATATGTGGTGTTGCAGAGTTTCTCAAATGTGTTGGTACCGGGTAAGCAGCCGTGTAAGTCGTGGCGGGTGGTTTACATGGAAGTGAATAAACACGACGATTAACACGGAATACGTGACGCCAAAGCTAGGTGCTTCATAATTAAAATAAAATAAAAAGGCTCTTAGAGTGAGCATAACTCGTGCAAAGGTAATTTGGAAGGAGTCGGTAGCAGGGTTCCAGAGTTTGATTCATGGTATTGAACCAGGATCGGGATTCGTGAAGCTGCGTACGACATGGGATATAAACTTTTGACTAAGGGCTTACAAAGGATGGGAAATAGAGCAAGATGAGTTTAAGTTGGCATGCAGTATAATTGCCACCTGGGATGTACACAACGGTCACTATGGTGCTTAGCGATTTACATTGAATCTACCATATCTTACTTCTGTTTGTATGTCTAGTAGCTTCCTGAAGCCAGCAAAGAAACAAGCAGCATGCTTCAACGGCAACTTTCCCTCTCTGTGAAGCCGTAGTTCGGTCGATTGATGGGCGCACAACTTCTGGAGCATGCTTCAAGACAGTAATCTGATCGACGACAAAGGACTTCCGGGCTGGATACCGCGAACCTTGGCAGAAACATATTCACGCATCGCAGTTTCTCGAAGCTAGCTAATGTTCAGATGGATCAACGAACGATTAGTACTTTCGTGAATCTTGGATCGAGAAGAAGAAAATCCATTCGGGCCTGCTAGAAACATCCTGCAAAGGCCGGCGAGTATCTAATTGCTTTCTTGACCTCGCGCAATTAAGCCATCAAAGTTCCTTTACATAAGATGCCCATGAGGAGGTATACGATCTAAGAAGACACTCAGTCACGTTTCACTTGTGTCTTACAATTATGGCATGTCCATGTTACTTATAGAAAATCTCAAAGCAAATACCATTGCGCCGATCTAGTATCCAACCATCTATGTTTCTCAAAACCCAGATAATGATGCTCAAATCAATAACTCCAATAATGCCATAGTCCAAGTCGTGTATGCCCGCTCAGATAATTCCTCTACCAGCCCTTCACTTGCCTTCCCCGCCCAACGTTGCCGATCCATCATTCCCTCAAGTCCCGTTGCAGCGCTTAGAAGTAAGACGCGATGGCGGCGTCAACAAGCTCGAAGAAATCGGGGCAGTAGCTGTGGTAGATGTACTCAACAATCGCAGAGACAATGTAGATAAGAGCAATCCTGATGATGGCGTAGAAAAGCTTCATGCCCTTCGAGGGGGCACGGCGACTCACAACGCGCTTTTCACCAGAGATCCGAACATCCTCCATTTCAATGCGGAGGATCTTAACCTCGTCGCGAAGAATCTCGGTGGCCAGAGCCTGGTCCTGCATGGTGTTGAGCCGACGATCAGTCTCGTTCGCAAGTGAGGCAACCTCTTCGACGCGAGTTTCAGTGTTGTCCAGCTGCCACTGCTGCACGGGGCGAGGGTCCAGCATGATTAAGTTCCCGTCGGTGATGTTGGCGCGGGCACCACGGGGTGCGAAACGGATTGGTGTTGCTGTGCTATAGAGGCGCTCAGACTGGGGAGGCTCCTGGCTGGGAGTGTTGGCTTCGTCCTTATTATCAATAGACATGTTGATCTTGAAGTAAGGTAGACAGGTGTGATGTTTTGCTGAGTTGGCTAACTTGGGAGTTGGTAACTGGCCTTTGGAGAGGATGTGGTTAATCGGAGAACTAATCCGATGGCCTCAGACCGGTATTTATGTCTTGAGGGCCTACTGCACTGGTAAGATATCAATGTTGATGTGATATCTCGTAAAGGAACCAACCCATGACCGAAACCCAGAGTGAATTCCTCTGTTTCTTTACCCATACACTTCTACCGCTAGATCACTAGATAGTATAATGGCACTGCAAGTGTAGTCAGATTATAATGTCCTCCGAACAAAGCATCGATTCGTCGTTAGAGAGAGAGCATAAAGCTTCAATTTATGTCAAAAGACTGCGACTAGCCGTGAAGGCGTTGCAGCTGGACTAGAGGTAAGTGAGGGTTTGGCCAGAGTTCCATATTTCTGTCAAAGAACAAAGAAACAGGAGGCATGAATGAACTGAACAATCAGCATACGACAGCCAAACATGGATCCCTGCATTCGTTGAAGAGTAGTCTTTATGGCCTATAGTTTGATCAGCAGCTGGAGCTGCATATTCCTGTTGGCCTTCACCCCAGATTTGACAGACTGAAAAGTGTGACCTTGACAAAGCAGCTCTTTGCAGCACAAGCGTGGGATAAAAGACATGACGATTCTTTCTCTAGAATGGACTTGCTGCTATCCAGTGCCAGGCTATGGCGGGTTGAATCTTTGTCAAACATATTTAGTCCAGAGTATGCCCTTGTTTGCTAGTTGGATGATATTCTGCATAATTGGCAATGTTCCGTATACGTAATCGGGGGATCTTTGAGATTCTTTGACAACTCATGACCAACAGCTTTGCGCGGCTTCATAGGCCTGACGACCGGGAACATCGTGAATCATATCAACCCACATAACCTCTTTGACACGCTCCTGAACCTCCGCCCATGTCTGTCGACCCACCAGGCTACGTATGGACTGCACGAGCCAGTCTTCACTACCATTGAAAACCATGATAGATCCGATCAGGAGCAGCCAAAGCTTGACGTTGGCGGTGGCTTCTCCTTGCACGGGTGTGGCCTGGATCGCCAACCGCAACTGTTCATCAAAGGATTGTGACTTTAGCTTAGTGCCTTGTATTTGGAGGAAGATGGTCGATTCGAAGGCTAAAAGGCCAATGCGAAGAGCCTCTTGAATGGGGTTTGGATCCTCGGAGAAGTCCATCTGTAGAAGTCGGTATTGGATCGAAAGCATGATCTCCTGGAAAGCTTCAGGTTTGAGTTTCTGGCTACTAGGGGATAACCTGTTGGCCAGGGTAGAAAAGTCGCGAAGGTCTTTGAACGCGTTTTGAAGCTTCCAGTCCAAGGTGTAATATAAATTCATAAAGTCCGCGGATGGCTTTTGCAGATCAAATGAACAGCCAACGGTTCCGAAAGCTTCGAAGAGAGGTTCCCAAGCCGGAGTTTCGTTATATATCTCAGGCTTGCAGCCATTTCGGATAGACCAGCCAAGATCAACGCTGTTATTGTCAGTTTGCCCAGACCCAAAATAAAAGATAACTCACCGGCAGAGCTTGATCTGCAGCTGTCTGTTGTGGGCGTATGCTGGTAGGCCACCTCGCAACTTTACGATTCGCCGAAGGCCTTCCGAATGGGCTTCGAAAGCCTGTGTATCTTCCATAGCATCAGCCATCATGGCCAACGATATAACGGTAGCAGCAGTGGTGTCTTCGAGCTGCTTCTTGGGATCTTGAAGTTTTTCTTGGAGATGTCTGATGGTATGTCGTAGGCGACTGCGTGTCTGGGAAGAGAACTCTCCACCCCAGCCATTCTCGTATGGACCACGGCTGAGTGACGATTGCATCTCGATTAGATCTTGAAATGCGCTGACCATGAAGCAGATGACATGAAGATAGGCGGCATCTTCGAGAAGCCAGCGAAACCAGCAGGCTTTCTCGAGATCGGCATCGAAACACCACTCTGCAGGATACAAAGTTTCCTTAATGGTGGTTAGAACTGTAAGGGTTCAGCAAGCAGGACCATCGTTAGCGGGGCGAAAGCCTTACACCTGAAAATGAGATACTGAGATTTCTTGTCAAGGGGGGCAGCAAAGGTAAAGAGCTCCAGATCAGGAGGAGGCCTGACTAGATGTACTATGAGAGCGGGTGACTGAACCCAGTTTCTCTCTCGGCGGGGGTATGCGTGCCCCAAAGTCCAAAGGCCATGGTCTGTGGAGTGAGTGACTGCTAAGGGCGTGGGTCGATCAATTTCCTCCACATTATCCTGATTGGATTCAGGAGTGGCATCGTCACTTAAGCATAGTATTGAAGTTTGGGGTGGGCTTTTCTTGGTATTCTTGCCTCGCATGACATAGCTACGGATGAACTTGCGAGACTCTGGTGCAGGTTTGCCCACGTTATCCGACGTCACAAACTCGAATTTCTTAGCTGAACATGTTTAGTCAGCTCGTATTGATAGTAAAACAAGATAACCTATAACTTACGAGCCTGTTTGCGAGGTTCTGTTCTCCGGGCGCGTGGCTTTGCCCTCGTGGGCAGCGGTTGTGGAACTGGCTGTGCAAAGAAGGGCTCTAACATAATGACGGTCCCCTGACTCAGAGTTTGTACAGTAGTCTCACTCTGATACTATCGCTTACGATCTTATCGCGAAAATAGGTAGGCTCAGAGGTAGACGCTTAGAATGATGAGTAAAGAGTCAAGTTGCGACTGCTTACTCCTTACGGCAAGCAATCAATTCTAACGTTAACTTCCCCGGTCCCCAGGGAAAGTCAGTCAGCATCGGCTCCTTCCCCAGCTGTCAACGATTGTTTTCCTATTCGGGTTAGTCTACAAGGCTTAGTGTGGGACTCGCGATTAAGTCTGAGCCGATCGTGGCTGACAGAATAAGTCATATGCTGACAATTACTCACACCACTGTTTTTCACATCGTGCTGAGAGTAATTTTGTCATCCTCCTCACACTAACATCATCTCTAATCGGGTTGCCCCACTCTGAAACTGCCCGGAGGTTGAGAGATGTCCGTTGTCGAATGAGAAACGTCCGGCATGAGGCCTACATTTTACTCGCTCTGGACGCATGGCATTGCTTTCCCAAAGCGGCTCACAGTCGCTCGGTTGGTCGTGTAAAAGCCGATGCCGAATACCTGCATTTTTAGCACAATGCCATATGAGACACAGATTGCTTTCCTCTTAGGGTATATAGTGAATATGCTTGCGAATCTCGCAGTTCGTGTTAACCTTTGTAGAAACTCATAAAAGAGACCCAAATCCACGTCTTTTAATCATCTCCAGAACAACTCATTCTATATAACCATCGGCACTCACAGTAAACCTACTACTTCCAACTAAATACCACTATCTCAACTACAAACCACCATACCCTTTTCACACTTACACACTTACACACTTATACCAAACACCAAGCAACACAATGGCTCCCAAGTCTCTTGACCTCGTTCCCGATGACTACCACTTCTTCCGCTCCCAATTCACCAAACAAGTTCCTCTTCCCACAGACATCTCTCTGGCCAGCAGCACCATCATCATCACGGGTGGAAACACTGGCATTGGCTATACCGCCGCCGAGTCCTTCTTGGCTATGAACCTCAAGCGCCTCGTCATCGCTGTGCGTACACCTTCAAAGGGTGAGGCTGCTGCAGCCACACTCCGCGCCAAGTACCCTACTGCCGAGATCCTCGTCTGGCAAGTCGACATGCTCTCTTACAAAAGCGTTCAAGCCTTCGCCAAGCAGTGCGAGACCCTTGATCGTATCGATCTCGCCATCCTCAATGCTGGAACTCAGATGACCAAGTTTGTACTGAGTCCTGAGGGCCATGAATCCTCGTTCCAGGTCAACTATCTGTCTACTGTTCTCCTTGCTACTCTTCTCCTGCCCACTCTCAAGCAGAAGGCTCCCATCGGACAGCCAGGCCATCTCACCATCGTCGGTTCAGGGACTGCTCTAACGGCCGAGTTCCCCAATGCGAAAGACGAGACCGTCCTCCCCTTCTACGATGACAAGGCAAACTTCCATGGTGGCGCAAACCCACTTCCCTCATACGGAAAGCACAAAGCTCTCTCCCACTTCTGGATGCTCAAGCTCGCCGAGCGCGTCAGCGCAGACGATGTGATTGTCAACGTTGTCGACCCAGGACTGATAAGAAACACCGGTCTTCAGCAACAGGGCAATGCGGTTGTTCGCTACGTCAGTGCAGTCTTCAAGTGGTTTCTGGCCCGAAGCCTGGAGCAGGGTGCCAGCACTTTTGTGCAGGCAGGAGTTGTTATGGGAAAGGAGAGCCATGGATCATTTGTCATGGACTGGAGGATTCACCAGTAAGTAGTCCGAGTCTCTGGTGTGCGAAACGATACTAACCATGTGCTTCTAGCTACACAAAGTTTCTATATACCGCAGAGGGCAAGGCTTTTGCAGACAAGCTTTGGTACGAAACTCTCAAGGAGTTTTCGTTTGTTGATGTTAATGGTATTCTAAACTCTTTGTAATTGAGAAGCAGTGTCTTTTTTACTAGGAGTTTTTGGTAATCGGTTCTTTTTCATGGTAACGGATGTTGGTATGGGTGATTCATATAGACGACATAGACTAATAATATTTTGTGTATTATCTCACTTGAAGTAAACTATCGCATAACTCCAGTGTGATAAGAACGCAAGTGTTCAGGAGCAATATGGACAAATACCTGAGCCAATTGCGTCGTAATTGAGTTTACTAATGGCACTTGCACACCTGGTATCTTACCAAGTCAAGTTTCTGAATCGCACAAACATATCCCAGTCGTGTTGAGAAATCGCACGATATATGGCGTTGTGAGACGTCAGATGATATTGAAATGGGACTGAGGTTGTTCCGAAACTAGAACATATATCGTTACTCACACAACCGTAAGATCTGGGCCTGATATTGTAATAAGATGTTACCGATGTTTCATGCCTTGAGACCATTCATAACGATCGGATCTTGCTGAAACCGGCCAGCGAGGATGAGAATGTTGTGTTTTTTGAAGGAGCTACCATATCTTGTGCGGCCTGTAGATATGGATACTATTGCTAAGTATCCTTCAAGGATCCTGATGAACAGCGCAAGGATTAATTCTATCCATGCTTGATACTGGTGTGTTGACTGTTTGTTAACATGCAAATATTACACTGAGTAAGAGGTTAATGGACGCCGTGAGGTTTCAATGGTGTTACCCTATACCCATGACTAACGCAAACTGCAACGATTTAGACACTAATCAATCCAAGGCAAGTCTTGGACCACCATCGCCAAGATTTCTAACATGGCAGATGGTTTTAGTGTGCCATGGCAGTGCAGTCTTGGACAGACTAGACAGTGTCTTGGTAAAGCGCATCTCATACCTTGAAAACTACCTCACGCTTTTGTACCACAACATGATCCGATACTGGCATCAAGAACAAAACAATCGAAGCCCAACAGTGGATCAATTGATGGAAAGTCATGTCGCGCTGTGCCGAGAGCCGTGCAGATGTTGTCGAAGTGAATAACAGTTGATGATCAATGCAAAGTAGAGTTGTAAAATAGTCAGCAAGGACCAATAAGGATTGAGCGACATGTTTCGTTAATGTTACAAGTGGAAGAAATGTACAGAGTAGATTTCCTTGCGGTGGCTTGATGCCGGATAATCGGCCACCAGAAGGAGGACGGACAGCGCCCAGACGTAACAGGCCGATACCCGTGCCGTTAGTTCCGAGGAGCTACGTACCGCGGCATTGAAGTTATCGCGACAATGGGGTTGATAGAGGCTCACCACAGGGGAATATTAATTAGTAGATGTGTAATTAGAGACTGGGACAGATGGATAATTGGGATGTCATTGCACGGGGACTATTTAATTCATATCAAATACCTGGATAAATAATAATGGAAAATGGCCGCCATCAACGGAGTGACCGCAAGGTTGTGGTGGCTGTTCCAAATCCAGATTGTCCCACAGCTCACAGTGCGATAGCGCCAAGACATGGAGAAGGGGACCAAGGGGCAGTGACTGATTCCTCCCGCCTTATTCGCAGTTGTTGCCAAGTCTGTCATTGAACTCTTTGGAGAACAAACTTGAAGATACTGACAAGGAAGAGATGCCAGGTTCCGTGTTCACATCTTGGCAATTTGAAGAAAAAAAAAAGTAAAATGCCCCGACTCTACGGAGTGCCTACAGAGTACAGACTGCAGAGTACCTACTTGAGATATTAATGCACCGTTACTTGCCGACGGTAAATCACAGCTCGCTCTGGGTACAGTTTCTGCCGTCTTTGCCGTTGCGCTGCTTGCTTTTGGACTACGGCTCCCTAGTTCCGAGCCCAAGCCTTTTCTTCCCTCCCACCTCCGCAGAGCAAAGAAACCCCAAAGGACCCCCAAGGCTTCAACCCCCGAGACGCCCCAGCTCGTGTTCAGTCTAGTCTGTCCAATCACGGCCACTTAAAACCTCGTCTCCCTCCTCGGATTTATCCACCTGCCGAAAATCCTGTCCTGTCCTTGCTGCTCAGGTCCGCCACGCTCACTGGACGCACCGTACTGTACCGTGCTGTAGGGACTGTGGACAATTGAGGTGGTCACTGAACAAATGGAACTAAACTAAACTGAACCGATCACTTCCGTCAGGGCCCTTGCGCGCATCTTTACCTTCCATTGCTTTATCCTGTCATTTCCTCATTCTCCCTCCCCATCTCGACTCCAACCTGTCGTTGCCGGACTCCGATCCTCCTCTCCTCTTTTTCTTAACCAGCAGGCTTCTCCTCACTCTGGCTTCACTTTCGCGACACGATAGTCATATCTCAGCTGAGAGCTGTGCCTTCTTTCGACGATAGCGACAGTTACAACGCCACGCGTACCGTATCCCGCTCGTCTAGACTCGAATCGACTCGACCACCCACGCACGCTACATTACCTGCTTGTTACCACTCCCACTCGGCACCAAGATTCCTGTTCGATCACCTGTTTCCTCCTTCCTTATTCTGCTCTCAACCTGGAAACTCGTCATCCATCGCGCTGCTCCGTCATTCTCTCATTGTCAACCACGACAATCGCCTCGGTATTGCCATCGCCAACTATTTCAGCCCATCTTAACACGATTGGCACGACCCGAATCGCCACTTCGACGTTTGTCGCTTGATTATCATCCTAATCTCCATCAATTCACACCGGCGCGCAATCGACTGAACGTATCAAGAGCGACTCAAGGTCGAGGGATTGTGGTACAGATATTGAAACTGGAGGAATAGAAGATCCATCGCCTGAACGAGGCCTTTGGCCATGGCCGACAACGAGAAACGGGTTTCTACAGGCGAGACTCAGGAGATTCCCCTCGAATCTCTGCCGCCGATTCAACTCCCCATCGCGAGCGATTCATCATCTGAGTTTGACGAGGTAAGTGTCTCATTGTATTGTGTTCCTTGGTGCTTTGTCCTCCCAACACTATCGCTCCGGATCAATCGAGCTGACACCTAGGTCTTCAACAGTCCTTCTCTTACGACCAGGATGAACGCGATTTCCATATCACCGAGCAGGACCTACATGTCACCGAGGACGACCTGCTCGAGGCTCGTGAGCTTGCTTCAAAGTACACCCTCGAAGATGTGCGCCACATAATGGCTCGCGTCTACCGCATCCACGAAAAGGACCCCAATTTCCCGCATACGGTGATACAGAAGATCGAGGCTTTTCTAGGAAACGACGAACTATTCACGAACCCTGAGAAACACGAGAACCTGGTGCAGGAGATGAAGCTTGAGGCCGCCCTCATCACAAATAACAGCCCTTACGCCGAAGTTCGTGCTGTTGTTGAGAACAAGGACGACACCAGCATTCCCAGTTCTACTATTCGAAGTTGGGCAATTGGCCTCATCTTTTCCATGCTTCTCGCCTTCACCAACCAGCTCTTCGATATTCGCCAGCCTGCCATTCGCATCATGGCTAACGTCGCTCAGCTGCTATCATATCCGATTGGCAAAGGCTGCGAAAGGTGGCTACCCGACTATGGCATCACCCTCTTTGGAGTGCGACATTCACTCAACCCAGGTCCCTTTTCCAAGAAGGAGCATATGCTTATTACCATCATGGCCAACGTTGCGTACAACACTCCCTATACCAACCTGATTATATGGGTTCAGTACCTGCCCCAGTACTTCAACCAGCCATATGCCTCGCACTTCGCCTACCAGATTCTCATTGCTCTGAGCACCAACTTTATCGGTTACGGAATGGCTGGTGTCTGCCGTCGCTTCCTCGTTTATCCCTCGTACTGTGTTTGGCCCGCCTCACTAGTTACGATTGCGCTCAACTCGGCTTTCCATACAGACAACAACTCCCCGGTGCAGGGGCCCTTTGCCAAGATTTGGCGCGTTTCCCGCATCAAGTTCTTCTACGTCATGTTTGGTGCCATGTTTGTCTGGTTCTGGTTCCCTAACTACATCTGGACCTCGCTATCCAACTTTAGCTGGATGTCTTGGATTGATCCCTACAACCGCGATCTCAACACCATTACCGGTTTCAACAATGGCCTTGGCATTAACCCATTCCCAACTTGGGATTGGAACGTTCTCCTCTGGGATTCTGCTGATCCGCTCATGGTTCCTTTCTTCAGTACCTTCAACCGATTTGTTGGCGCCTTCATCTCTATGTGGGTGGTGTTGGGTCTTTGGTACTCCAACATCTACAACACTGGATACCTTCCCATCAACAGTAACCGTGTCTACGATCGCTGGGGCCAGCTCTACAACGTCACTCGAGCCATCAATGACCGAGGCCTTTTCGACGCTGAAAAATACGAAGACTACTCACCTCCCTTCCTCGGAGCTGGCAACGTTGTCATCTACATCTTCTTTTTCGGTATTTACACTTCGACACTCACTTACGCTCTTCTGTTCCACAGACGTGAGATTGTTACTGGTTTCAAGGGTCTCTTCAACAGTATGAGGAAGAAGTCAAAGCGTCCCGAGGAAGTTCACGATCTTGATGTCCACACTCGTCTCATGAAGGCGTACCGCGAAGTCCCCGAGTGGTGGTACATGGTGTGCCTTGTTTGCGCCATGGCTTTCGGTATTTCTGGTATCGCTGGATGGGACACACATACCTCGCCTGGTGTTATCTTCTATGGTCTCGCGCTTTGCATCGTCTTTGTTATTCCTGTCGGAATCATCAAGGCCATGACCGGAATCGAGGTCACTCTCACTGTCCTTGCAGAGTTCATCGGAGGTTCTTTCGTTGAAGGTAATGCTCTGGCTATGAACTACTTCAAGTCGTTCGGCTACGTCACTTGCGCTCATGCTGTCATGTTCTCCAACGATTTGAAGCTCGCTCATTACGTCAAGATTCCTCCTCGACATACCTTCTTTGCTCAAATTATTGCTACCTTCATTAGCACCTTTGTTTGTGTTGGTGTACTCAACTTCCAAATGACTCAAATCCCCGGCGTCTGCACAGAAGATGCCCGCTGGAAGATGTCATGCCCCAGTGTCAACACTTTCTTCACTGCCTCTGTTCTATGGGGTACCGTCGGGCCCAGCAAGATTTTCGGAAAGGACGGCCTTTACACGGAGGTCTTGATTGGTTTCCCTCTTGGAGTCGTGGTTGTCCTCGCTGTTTGGGCGATCAACAAGAGGTTTCCTCACTGGACATGGACAAGACAGATCCACCCTGTGGCCATCATGTACGGAGGCATTGTCTGGGCTCCTTACAACATGTCTTACGTCTGGCCTTCAGTACCCATCGCGTACTTTTCCTGGATTTATCTCAAGTCACGATACCTTGGCTTGTGGTCTAAAGTAAGTCAACTTGCTAATCACATTCTCTATCAAATCAATACTAACAATACTGCAGTACAATTTCGTGCTCTCTGCAGCTTGGTCCTGCGGCATTGCCATTGCAGGCATCATCATCTTCTTTTCCCTTCAGCTTGAAGGCACCGAATTCAAGTGGTGGGGCAACACAGTTGGCTACGTAGGATGTGAGGACGACGCTTGTCCCCTCCAGCCTCTGGAGGGCAACGAGTACTTTGGCCCTCGGGTGGGAGAGTTCTACTAGCCTCCTTGACCTCGACTTGAGGCCCTCACGATAAGATGATTTTGGCGCAATGTAAAATGTTTTGAGCGTGCGTTTTTGTATTGGGACATTTCTTTTGGACATTTCTTTTTGGACTACCTGGAGACTTTTATATACCCCGGCTGCATTGATATAGAGATTGTCGGTTGAAACAGATATTGTACAAAAACCTCGAGGTTTAATGTCAAACAAAATGATTATGCGGAGATTGTGTTACTTCCACCTTGTGTTTCGTGTCGTGAAGCGTGAAGTGTTGAGTCAATACAGTATCGCGGCGTCTCTCGTGGTCTCAAGTAGCTAATGTTGGATGATATTCTACAGTCGATGCTGGGCATGTCTTATAGATTGTATCAATTAAAAAAGACTTGTTAATACTGGTCTTCTTACCTGCATAATTCTCATCCTCTTCTAATCCCATACATCAGACCTTCGCCAACTCCCTGACGGAAGAACTCTTATCTCTGCTCTTGCTAAAGGTCTAAGCCAATAGTGCAACTCCCCTGTGAGAGGATACTGCGTGTATTCCGAGCTGGGAAGGGGCACACGGTCAGTAGGGGCGAAGGAGACCATTGTGTATATTGGGCCATCACCAAGCAATCCGCCCGTGGTCATGGGGGCTGTGGTTTCGACATTCAGGTGAGTGGGCTCCTTGCAGTATGCTGACTCTGTTGCGGGAACCAAGTGCTGGCTGATGCCGACGAAACGCTCTCCTCCATTCTTGTAAACGATGCGCATTCCCTGGAAGTTCCCGTCATGCACATCATAGACAGATATATTATCTATGTGCTCCAGGGGGGCCCAGGACCAGAATAGCTGGGAGCTGGGTGGGTCGTGTCTGAGTTGCGGTCCGCTTATCATTCTGAGGGCTCGTGGGTCATTTGCGTCGCCCTTTGGGTAGAAAGCAAGAGGTTGGTGGAGGCTGTCTTCGCAAAGACCGTTGTCACAGAGCATGAGCTGGGGACGCTGGCTGAATGCCTTGACTCGGAAATCTGCCGTAGCTTGGGATCCGATGTGTATGACGCCCGAGAGTTTGGTTTCAACCTTGAGTATGGTTAGCGATAGCCCGACGTTTAAAAGAGGACCAGTTGACACGGAGTGATAGGACATATCAGAACATACCATTAAGCTAGAGGCATGTTTGTTTGACCGTAGCTGGAGCCACAGTATCTCGTCGTCGGCGGGCAGAGGCATAAACACAAACCTGCTGGATTTGGCATAAGATGTTGGCTTGTTGCTTTCGGTGTGAACGAAGACGTCGAACTTTTTCCATTCTAGAGAAGGGTACAACCTAAAGCTGATCCCCGTAATACACCTGGCAGTGATGTCGATAGTCTCAATTGAGAGGGTTCGCGGTATCGAATCTGGAACCATGCTGCATTCCTTGAAACCCCAATCTTGGGAAAGACCTGTCTGCCGTTGTTTGCCGTGGAAGAAAGCTCGAGTGCCTGAGGTGGTGCTGAGGTATCCCAGATCGTGAATCCAGGGTGGAAAGTCGGATGAAGTAGCCAGCAGAGACCATCCTTCACTGTTAGCTACTGTTACTGTATGAGAGGTGGTATTCACTTACTTTGAAGTTTGCACGGACAGACTTCACTTGATCGAAATCTGCAATAATGTACCTTCTCAGATGCCCTTTGAGTAATTTGGGCGGATGGACGTGCTCAGAAAGACGCTCAATCTTGTAAATACCGTCCGAGTCAATAGTGATGCGCAGACGTTCAGTGCTGCTTAGAAATGTAGAGCAGAGAGGAGTGGCATCTCCACGCTTCCAAGAAACTAGAGTACCCAGATAATCCTCGACTTGTTCGCCATCAGGGAGTGTTAACAAACGTAACTTGAGCGCATAAACCCTGACTAGTTCCCAAAAGGGTTTGTCAGGGCGGGGGGATTGGATGGACACAACGAGCTCTGGTGGCAGTTGGCCAAGCAGGGGAATTCCAGCTCTTCTCGCTACGATCGATACGGCAAGGTGATGAAACCCGTCAGGCTCTGGAAAGTGAATGCGCGGACGGCAGTTCTTAACAAACCACAGGTTCGAGGGTTTGCGCCATAACAGGTCTGTCCCAAGACGGTTGATCATCTCTTGAGATGGGTTTCGTCCTAGAACCAAATTGAAGCATCTCGAATGTAGTACTGCACAGCCCAGGAGACTACTGCGCGGACCGTTGTAGAAGCAGACACCATCGAGGTGGGTGATGCTACCTCTCCTGTTGTATCCCTCTACTCGGTATGAGGACCTGCAAATAGTCCATGGACCCATGGGCCACTCTGTGGTGTAGACTGGCAAAGACATGTTAGCGACGTGCTTATAAGGAGAATCCAAGGAACAAACGTACCAAAGACAACCTCGTTCCCAGGACCCAAGGGCACTTCACAGGCATCACAGGTACTGGAAAAGGAGATATGCTTGGAACTCTCGCACACCAGAGCTTGTTGCTCTTCTAATCGCGTGAGAGGGCGAGGGAGTAGGTCATACTCTATCAAGCATTTCGGAGCAAAGTAAATCAGGTCCATCTTATCGTGTTTGGTAGAGATCGAGGTAGATCAGAGCAAGGAGAGGGAAGAAGCAGGAAAGAGGATAATGTGAAAGAGCAGCAAGAAATGGAGGAAAGGATTTGTGGCTCTCTTATCAGAGTTTGATACACCATCTCACCTAACGTATTTCTCTTAACCGCTCGAGGAGAGGACTTGGGCGAAGTTTATTACCACATATTGCTGACTTTATGAGTCAATTGTGTAATTATCCGAGTATTGCACAACGTCACGCTTCAGCCATAATCAAGACCAACATCACTCGGTTCGATCGCACACAGCATTCCTTTACCGGATCGCAAGGAGTTGCGATTAAAGGCGCATCGCTATGAATAATCCCAGCTTGGGAACTGTAAACTCAAGAGCGCAAGCCGTGGATATTTACTGCCAGGAGTCACGCAGAGGAAGTCCAAACAGGTGTTTGTGAGTCTTTCCCCGTTCAGCCAGCCAATATACGTCCGTTTCATAGCCACTGTATATAACCCCGCTTAAGATAAACCGCGGGAGACTACTCGTTCGTCAAAAAAGTGTAACATTGATAACGTTTGGTATTTGCATGACCTGGCAGTAAGGGTTGGAATTGATACCAAATATCTGCCCTCCATAAACAGCTCTACCACGCCGCGATAGCCACACTATACACCACCACGCTGCCAGTCAATAAAGGTCTGCCGCTGTTGAAGCATCACGCTCATCAGTCGGGCCTGTATCGTCCGTCTCCTATCCTCGTGTGGGAGCATCAGAAGGCACAGAAGGAAAGTATCCAGGCTTTGATGCTCGCTCCCGATCCTGTTTTGCGGCTTCAGCCTGTCGCTTCTTCAATAGCCTCTGCTGATAGAACGTGCTATGTACATTGTTAGCATGTTGACTCATAAGGGGTGCGAAAACGGCATACGTCTTTAACTCAAACACACGTGGCTCTTCCTCAGGCGCAGGACTATCATCCTCCTTGTCCTGGGCCTATTAGTTAGTTACTCAAAAGCCACATGTCTCATGACAAAAACATACCTTGTCCTCATCCTTCTTCTCATCTTTACCTTTGTCCTTGTCTTTGTCCTTTTCTTTGGCATCATCCTTGTCCTTATCGTCTTTATCCTTCTTCGCCTCCTTCTCCTTCTTTTTCTTCTGCTTCTCTTCGTACTCTTTCTTGACGCGCTCCTTCTCCTCCTCTAACTCCTTCTCGCGCTTCTTTTTAGCGGCCTCCTCATCAATCTTGGGCGTGCAAAAGTAGCGATCCTTCAAGTGAACGGGACAAACAAAGAAGAAATCCTACCCATGTGACTGCATGAGCTTACAAAGAAATCAGCTGAATTTGCTTCATGTTGCTTTCCGGCATACCTTCTTGTCTGGCGTGATCAGCACTGATGTGCTGGACTTGTAGCATATGTCGCACGCTTTGGCTGCTGTCTCAGCAACCTTGCGGTGCGTATAGAGGTTTGCAAAAGTGGTTGCCATGATGAATGTCTCAGTGGCCAAAGGGGATTGTCAAGAGTCAACGCTGTGAGACAGAGATCGCTTGTTCATCACGATACCTGATGCCTGACCGCTCGTATCACTTTGAGGTTGGTGAATAAGAATAAGGTTGGGTCTCGCGGGGAAGCGCTGGCGTACCTGACGTCAGAAGCTGATAGGGTGAAAGCATCCACGGATCCCCTGAAAACTGACAGCAGCGCCTGTAACCCACTAAAGCTGCAAGGCCTAGCGCCAGGACCTGACTAATAAGCGCTATCCATCATGAATCGCTATCTTATCGCAGCCCATGAAATATGATGACCTATGCACGCCCGAACCAACCCATTGCCACAGACAAACTTGTAAACAGTTCTTTTCTCTTTTCACCAACATTTTCACTCCAGATTTCCCCTCAAAAGTCGACACCATACCAAAGCTACGCGATTGGAGTAGCCATGGGAAAAATCCTCGACACAGAGAAGCTGGGTTCAGTATTTGGGACCCGGCCAGATATTTTACAAAACATCCAGAAAGCTGCTGGTAAACAAAACCCCTGAAGATGACGATGGCGATGACGTTAGACTAACACGAGAACCCAGACTCTCCTGGACGAATCGCCTTGTTCAACGAAATTGCGACTCATGTTTACGATCAGTTATTGAATGTGGGCAGCGAACCTGCGCATAAGAAGAGAAGAGTCGATGTTCAACAGCCTAACGGAGCTGCGAACGGTACAAAACCTCCCGTCAAGACCGAGACCAATGCCGCAGACGAGTCTGTGCTGCTGGAAATTAAAGAAATATCTGTTTCGGTGCCTCAAAGGAAGAAGTTTGAGTTGTGTTTTACCGACGGCCACATCTACGCTCGTGCGCCAAACACTACAGCTCCGATTCCAGCTATAACACACGCGTGGTCGGATATAGGTACGCGTTATCACGGAGTTGTTATGTACCCAATGCTAATCTTGCGCCAGAATATGCTTTTTACCTCCCTGTACCCGAGAAGAACCAGGTCCAGCATAACTACGTCCTTTTCCCCCGAGGAACATGTCTCCCTTCCAAGACGAACCCCCCGACCGAAGAGCCACTTGTTTTTACAGTACCCGCGACGGCTCCCAAACAGGGCACGATAGGTGGACCAGATGCTGGAAGTGCAGCAGCAGTTTCGGACAATTACAAGTCTTTGTTTCATTGGGTCTTGACCCGTCACCTTAAGCCCAATGGCATTGACATCACATCAGCAGACCACAACAAGTTTCATAGTATGGTGCGACAACCTCATCGACCGAGCGAGAGGGCTGTTCATGTCAAGGCCTTCAGGGGTTCAAAAGACGGTTACTTGTTCTTCCTCGAAACCGGTATTCTCTGGGGTTTCAAGAAGCCTCTTATGTTCATCCCACTAAATCGCATTGCGGCAACGAGTTACACCAACATTCTGCAGCGAACATTTAACGTTGCCATTGAGGTGCTTGTCGGCGAGGGTGATGAGACAGAAGAGGCTGAGTTCTCCATGATTGACCAGGAAGACTACGGTGGCATCGACGACTACATCAAGACACACCGCCTGCAAGATCGCAGTATGGCTGAGCAGAGGAAGGCCAAGCTTGAGCTAGCGGAGAATCGAGCAAAGAAGAATGGCGAGGAGGCCGAGGGCGGTGTGGCTGCCGGCGGTGATATATCTGAACTTGCAAAGGCGCAACTCGATGCCGAGCAAGCGCTACAGGATGAAGAGGACGAGGACGAGGAGGACTACGATCCTGGTAGTGATGGTGATACCGACGGCTCTGGAGAGTCGGACGATGATGACAGTGACGACGATGACGAAGATGATGAAGAAGACGAGGAAGACGCCGAGGAAGAAAACGAAGAAGGCGAAGACCAAGCCGAGGACGACGAGGAGGAGGAAGAGCCAGTAGAGGTGAAGAAAGAAGTGAAGAAGGAACCCAAGAAGGAAGTAAAAAAGGAGGTGAAGAAGGTGGTAAAGACGGAGGTGAAGAAAGAGGTGAAGCAGGAAGCGCCCGCAACACCACCAAAACCTGCCCAACAACCTACCGTGAAATCAGGCTGGGCGGCACTAAGAAGCGTTCCTCGAGCACCAGCCCCCGAGAGCATGGATCTGGACGAGGAAAAGTTTGATGTCGTCTAGTGTCACCAGGATTGTTTAACTGTAACATAAAAGATTATGGGATTCGACAAGATATGGTGGTGTATATGATAGGCATGGAGTGAGATACGGTGTAGGAATAACATCGACGTTGAAGGGCACAGGTCCTAGTCATCAGAAGCGAATCCTGCATTGATTTACGTGTATGTGAAATATCCGGCTCGCGTAAAAAGGAAGTCCAAATTAACAAAAGGGCAAAGCAGAAGCCCCGTGGTATCACGCTGTAATCTAACTTCAAAGCAAAATTCCTCATCCCCCCGTCTCAACACTGTAGCACCGTGATATCCTACTACCTTTGGAAACAGCGCACTTCAGTTCGGCCGCTTCGATGGTAATCAGCAAGAGGCATGTTGCACTGCTACATGTTAGCTCAAGACTCATCCACCGCAAATGCCGGTACGACTTACGTTGCCGCATTGATGATGGACATCCTTCAGTGAATCGATGAGATACGGGATACAGCCCAGACAACTGACGAAACACACCACCGCAGCAATAGCACTGTATCTGTCAGTACTCAAATCTTCTTACGCCATCGAAAGTGTACTTACTGCATCATCCCACCAGACTCGGTCTTCGTGACTGTCATACTCCTCACGCCGCAACTTGGACAAACAACCGGCGCACTCTGGCTCTGCAGGTTCTGGATCGGCAAGCTCTGGAACTTCTGCTGCTGTGCTTGACCTTGGGGGACAGCATGCTTGTCTTGCGGCCCTTGATGTGCGGGGGCAGGGGTCGTGGGTTGGTTGTTGAGAGGCGGCTGAGCTAGAGGCGAGCTGTAGTCGCGGTCCTCGTACTGCGGAGGCTGTTGCTGGTTGATCTCATTCTGCTGACTGATATCGTGTTGCAAAGCAGGATGAGCTTGCTCGGAGTAGTTGTTCGGTGTGGCTGCTACAATACTGTGTCAGTGGGGGGGTATTCGTCGAATACAACTGGGACATACTAGGCTTCTCCATTGTGACTATCATAAGTTAAGTTAGCACTTAGAAAGCAGATAAGACCCGAACTTGGTGTGTTTCTGCGCTCGAGTTTATAAACAACTTGAAGTAGCAGCAATGATGAAGTGGCATTCTCGGGCATTACTTGTTTCCGTCCCTGCCAAGGCGGTTCATAGTCACACAGCCTCAGGATCACTCGCTGTATCTCGTGCAAGGCAGTGCTTGGCAGGCGAAGGCCTGAGGTCATAACCTATCACCATAGTTTATTGGTCCACGCTCAGGCGATCATAGCGAATGTGTTATAAGTCTTATGGAATGGCCCCCAACTTTCGCTGTCTACCTTACACGACCGGCAGTTATTTTTGGTAAAAGAGGCAGTGATGTCGCGAATAAATGAGACTTATGTTGCATTCTACTAAGCTTCATTCGTTGATTTGCCATTGATGGGATTGTTGACATGGTTGTGAGAATTAGCGAAGCAAGGATTTGAGACGAGTGATTGAGGTTGTATCCGTATTGGCAGACGTCACGAGCTGTGGCTGAGCTGTAGATCAGTGAGGCGAGCAACAACAACACATCACGAGGGACTGAGAGTACTACGTAAGGATTGGCTTTGGGATGTGGTGTAATCTGGATTTGATATGAGATGGCTGTATAGTAATGGTGTTGCTGGGGAATGGGATAGATGCCCCCGCAAAGACAGCAGACACTTGGCCAAACCCTACGATTGACTTGCGCGATGCTAAAGATTTAAGGTACAGCTCGAGGTCTATCGTTCTCTTATTAGTTGGCCACACAAATAAGTACTAACGGTCTATTCCAGCTCTGGTGATGCCGGATCTTTGCTACCGTCGTCGACATGGAGTTTGCTGTAAGTGGGCGATTGACTTACTCACTGGGAGATCCTTAGTTCCAGAGCTGCATAGAAATTAAGCACTTCATTCAAGAAGTTTAATATAGCACAGTTTACATAGATCGATCAATTAATCATAGAATAATAAAAGTACTATGCGAATATAAAAGAATTGTCCACTTCACCCATGAATCCATCACTATTCATCAACCCACTATCTTATCTCCCGTTATCTTATCTTTTCACCGCCCACACGTGACCCTCCTCCAAACTTTCCACTCCATCACCAGCATCACATCCAGAAGCCGAGTCCAATCGCCCCGTCGCCGTTGTTGTCAATTCAATCCCCGATCCTCGCTGCCCACGAAGAAACCGCAAGAATGGCCGGCCGTCACAAACCCATCCGTCTTCCCCCCCTGAAGACCCTGCGCGTGCACGACCCAAAGCGCTCGGTCGAGAACCCTTGCATCGCCATCATGTCCAGCGTTCTCGGTACGTTTTCTTCCTTCCCTGCCCTTCTATTTATCTACCAAGTTTAGTGAAGATCGGACAATTGACTTGTGACATAGCATGCTGGGCTTCAGCAGGTTACAACGCAACGGGCTGCGCAGCCGTAGAGAACCAGCTACGAAAATGCATGGATGGCCCCGCGCCTCCTCCCGCGCCCACGAACACCATCAATTACCACTTGGCACGAATGTCAAAGTACATGACCGGGCCGAGGAAGCAGAAGTAAAAAGAAAAGAAATGGGTGATTGATGGATTGGGAAGAGGGAAAGGGAAGGAGTGTGCATTTTGGGCGTCGGTAGAAAGCGCTGCTTTTGCTTGGATGGCATGGGATGGGAAATCGACAACTGTATAACAATACCCGTACTGGGATAAATGAGGAGGGGGATGTACAAAATATCTCTGTACAATTACAATTCAAATCATGACCAACCAATCCCAAGAGAGATGCGATTGTTACAATGACATCGTTAACGATAGATTGATTCATGGCTTATCTAAAGCATCACAATGAAACCAGACATCACATGGCACAATTTCATTCATTCAAAGTGTTTGCATTTCATCTCACTACCTCACCCTACATAACACCCTGGTACCAAACCACCTCTACCTCCACTATCATGGGCACACACCCAATGCCATCTTTCCCATCCACCCTCTATGCGCTGTGGGGGAATCTCATGTAAAGAGTCAAGAAAACAAAAATGAACGACAACCCGGAGAGAAGAGAGAAACAAAAAACAAAAAAAAAGTGTGAAGTAAATGACAAAGACCGAGAAGAAAAACAAAACGCCCCCATTTCTTAGTAGTAGCGCCGGATCCCATGAAAGTGTAAATGACCGAGAAGATGCGATCTGAGGAACCGAACAACAATAACTCCATGGGGTAAAGGTGTCGAGACAACTATCTCACAGTAATAAGATCTTTTCAAGACGCATGCAAGCCTCGCCAAAGCGTAGGTGTGCGAATTGATCATCTCATACAAGATAGTCAACTCAACCCCAAAAAGCAACCAAAGAAAAGTGCGTCCAATGGACGAATGAGTGGCTCGAGTAGGCGTTCTTGTTGGAAAGTGACAATGAAAAGAGATGTGTTTGAAGTCGAGTCGCTTGCCGTCTATATGGTATGTTTCGGCCTGCCCTGCCGTCCGGACGTCCTTGGTGTTCGTTATCGTGCCTTGATCATGGTTTGAAGTAAATGTATGATGTTTTCCGAGCGCCGAAAAATGCGGTAATGATCCGTGGGTATCCTAAGCACAATGCACCATTTCTGCCTCCTCTCCGGGTGTCGATCAATATTGAGTTCGCGTGTTCTGGGCGTCTAAGAAGTATCACCGACGCAGAAGAGCTCTATCTCTCCTACACCTCCAGAGTACATGTTCCTGACACCCTCACGCCACTCCATGAAAGCGATTTGGATATCATCGTCGCCTTCGATGTTAACATAATCGCCGTCTTCATCGCGATATCGCAGCTTGAGAGCACCTTTGCTGATGCTGCTGGTGGTGAAACGGGCGAGCTTGGCATCGATACGATCAACCAGAGACTGGTAAGTGATGTTGAAAGCCACCACCAAAGTGACGTAGTTTCCTGAATCGGAATTTACCCGAACCTTGAGCTGGGTTGGGAGAGGCATGTCGGGACTCAATGGGTTGGCTGGTGGTGGCATTGTTGCTGTACCAAGAGCCGGAGATACAGTTCGTGAGTTTGCCGCAGCAGCATCCACGCGGAGTGCGTTGTTCCCAGAGCCTGGTGTGAGTGATCGTGGGTACACTGGCTGTGCTGGGAAATGATTCATACTGCCACCCACGCTTCCTGAAGGCTTGTGCATCCTCTCTCGCTGTGTGCCTGGGCTGTTGGTCTGAGCTCGGCTTGGCTGATCGTTTCTAGGTGAGCTTGTTTGGTCCCGAGAAGCGTTAGGATTGTGTCCAGGATGTAAGTGCTGAGGAATTCCAGGTACTGCCGGAATAGTTCCCTGGCTAGGCTGACGTTGACGGGGCATTCCTGGTACAGCGATATCAGGAGTGCTGTATGAGCGGTTTCTCTGTTGAGCAGCAGCGGCGGCTGCTGCTGCCTGACTGTTGGTAGCCATTGCCGGGAGAGAAGGGCCTCGAGGGTTTCGCCCGTGGGGGTTCGGCGAGGGGCCGTCTCTTGAGGGAGCACGCGGCATAGCGGGGGCAGTGTATCTGTTGCCGTTGTTGTCCTCCCAGCTAGGTTGAGGAGTAGCACTCTTGGGTAGACCATAATGGGGTGTGGTGAACATCCCGCTGGCGGCGCTCGTCCTTGATGATGCTGGCGATTCGGCAACCGGTGAGAAGTAGCTGTCGCCTGCCCAAGCACCAGGGGAAGAGGCACCGTTTCCTTGTGTCTGGACGCTGAGCTGAGCAGGTGGCAAGGGAAGAGGAAATCGAGGCGGAGGTGCTCTGACCATGCCGGCGAGTGATGCAGAGCTTTCTCCGGTTCCTGCTCGTGCGCGAAGGTTGCTAGTCGAGGCTGTTCGAAGGCCCATACCAAGAGGATGGTGACCGGTGCTAAATCCGGCAGGTGCTGTCGCTGGACCAATGTCTTCTTCGTCGTCATCTTCCTGCAGGTAAGGGTTCTCCAGACCTTGTGCTTGGTCTCTGGTCCAGGCAAAGTCGGTTGCAAGCGAGTCTGAGTTCGAAGACTGACGCGGCACGTTATGCTTCCTCTGAGTCTCCAGAGTCTGTACCCACTTCCTCAAAGTCTCCTCGTTCAGGAACTTGATGACAAAGTTCTCAACGCCAGGATCTCCCTTCCACCAAATCTGTACGCTGTGGTTGCCTACAGGAGTCAATTTTGCTGACTGCGACATCTTGATTACATAACTCACCTGGTTTAGAGAAAGACACAATGTCAGTCACGTTAGTCATGAAGATCCTGCCCTTCAACTGGAGCTTGGCGTTCTTGTTTCGGGCCTTGGGGCCTGATGACCGCAGCTTGTCCTTCTTGTCCTTGCTCTTGCTGGATGAGATCTCTTTGCAGCACAGAAGAATGGACTCGAAAAGGTAAATTTCGTACTCGAAAGATGTTAGTAAAGGTAAAAGAGGTTTCCTGGAAAGCCAACTTACATCCTTCTCCTGATCAGTCTTTCCGGTGATGACACCATACACACCATGCAGGAGGAGCTTTCCAAACTGCTCCACCTTGAGGTTCTTCCAGTCCTCAACACGGCCGGTCAGGTCCTCCAGAACCTCGTCAAGAAGATCACGGTTCACAGCCTCATTGGCCTTGGACAGGACTCGTTCAGCAGCCTCGCAACCGCTAAGCAAATCCATCTTGATTTCTTCATCCTCAGTCTTCTTGTTCAAATCCTGTCATGTGTCAGTTGTTGAAAGCTCAAGGCAATAATATCAACCCACCTTGAGCAAGAGAGGATATTTCACCAGTCTTTGCATGGGCTTCAGCAAGAAACCGTCGAGGGTGTTGAAGTCGGCTGCCACAGGATGCGCGGAACGTTGAATCTTGTCAAAAACCTGGTTGGCAACCTGAGCCGCCTTGCGCTGGTTCGCGATGAAGGGCTGGTAAATATCGAATGCATCCTCATACATGACGAATGGAGCTCCCCAACGTTGGTTATCGTCGGTCATGGAATTTGTTGTCTCCACACGGATCAAGAAACGACGCTGGAAGTCGAGAATGGCATTGATGTTGAGGAATATCTGGTGAAGAGTATCACCGGGAATTGCACCTTGCTGTTCGAGCGTCTTCTTCAAATCGTGCAGGTTCTCGAGATCTTGGACGTATTTTCGCTCGGTATCGACAAGTTCTCGGATGATGTGATCTCGATAGGTCATCTGTCCACCATTGGCTTCCTTGCCAGGCGCATCCTCGTAAGCTTGGGCTTGGAGGAGATAGCCGCGTTCCTCCGCTCGGTCCAAGACGTAGTTAACAACTTGAGTCACCTAAACAAATTACAATAAGCTCAGTCCACAACAACTATACATAAACTCACTAACCTTGACGAAGCCACTAGTGTCGTTACCCATCAAGTCGGCTATCACAAAGCTATGGGAAGAGGGGATCTCTAGGTCCTTCATGCAGGCCTGAACGAATTTGAAGATGGCGATCTTGGACTTCTTAGCTTCATTAGCGCTAGCGTCCTCGACCTTGAGGTCCTCGTTGGGTCGCAGGGCATTGTAGATGAGGAGGAGAGGATATCCGGTACGAAAGAGATTCCATAGTGGATCGACAGGGTCCGCGGGGTCGAGCTGGTCGAGATAAGGGTCGAAGCCAGGGACTTGGGCCAGACGCTGCTTTAGAGAGATGCAGATCTGGTAGAGCGACCGCGAGGCATCGGCCTTCTGGTTAATGATGTTGGCCGTGGCAAGCACAGGGCCGCCATTCTGTGGTGTGGCGGTAGCAGCGCTTCCAAGGGAACTCAACGAAGCCGACGAGCCAGCGAAGGCTGTCGAACCTGAGAGTTGGCTGGCGCGCGGCGCATGGTTCATACTGGGTTGCGGGAAACCACCGAATCCGTTAGAGGTTGAGTGAAATACCGGAGTTGTGTTATTTCGAAGCAACGGGGCGTGGGCCATAGCCTTCTAATCCATCCGTCGAAAGAGCGGACTGGGAGAAACTTGAGGCGACCGCAGGGAGATATTCGCGAGCGTGTCGAGGGAGGTCGTGAGAGCGCTAACGAGGGGTTGCAAATGGTCCGCTGTGAATAGATGTCTAGGAATGTCGCTTGGCGTCGACTCAGGAACGTTTCAACGAGGAGTTCGACGTCATTCGGCGGTGAATCGAAGCGTGAGATTTGAACGTTGGACTTTTCGCAGCAACTAGACAGGCGGGGTAGAGGATTGAGAAAGTGTCGAAGCGTTGTAAGAGAATCGTGGGTTGAAGAGGATGTCAAAGGGTAAATGGTTGATCGCGGTGGATGTCTCTCCTCAGGGTATACTTTGGTTTCGGCGGGCGGGCCTGGTGATGGCTGGTTAAGGTAGAGGTGGTGGTGGTGGTCTCGGGGTCAGGCGGTGGAGCGATCGAAGGGGGGGTTCAGTGAAGCGGATCGACGATGCCGAAGGTGAAGAGACAGAAAGTGATCTGGCAGGCGGGCCAAGGAGTCCGATGTATTGAAACTTAATTTATTGTATTGATCCGACCTGATCATAGACGAGGAAAAATTAATTATTCGCCAAAATAAACCGTTGCCGCAACTGTGAAAGAAGGCGATGGCGAGGCTGGGTGTAGGTTTAGATTGAACGGCAGATGGGAAAGTCGTTTAAAGGAGGAAGACGGATGTGGGATGGGAATTGATTGGACTGGGTTGGATTGGATTGGATTGGGAGCTGGAGCTGGCTGTTGCTGGCTGGCTACGGAAGCGGGCGGTTGCAGTTTAGCGGCTGGTGGGCGGGCCAGTCCAGAGGTTGGCGCTGGACGCTGGAGCCAGCTAGCCAGCGAGACTTGAGTGGAGGATCTCTGTTTAGGTGATACCTTAGGCGCTGAGCTGACAATGCCTTTAAGTGCGTATGTACAGTCAATTGTGATTTGACGGTTGATCTTGATTCTCTTCATCGATAATATGGCACTCTCCTGTTGTCATCTTTTGTCTCTGTAGAACCATCCATACCACGAGACAATGTTCCAAAAAGGTTGATGATCTGGAGGGGAAAAAAGGGGATTGCACCCAGTAACACAGTGACTGTGCGCGATGCCTTCGAGTCGACACTGTATCACTGGGCGCAATCGTAGCCGATGGAGTCCGTGCGATGAGTCTGTGGGACGTGCATTTCTTTAGGCATTAACAAGTCTGTCTTTCCCAGTGCATATCCCACCAGGCTCACCTGTACTATCAAACTAGCCCAGCTACTCCGTACTTTAGCTGAAGTCAATCGGGCTCTCTTGTTCCCGGATTTATGAAGCAAGAGCATTTTAATTAAAATCGATCATCTTCCATGACCTACCTACCTGCTAGTGACGATTTGGGCTTACTCAAAAGAAGGTTTCTGGAAAACTGCTCCCTTGACATGGCATGAATCGCGCGCTGTTCGGTTCGGAGCCAGATACTGGCCAAGACCCTTGATTTACATGTACCTAGTCTGTCCAATAAACAGAAAAATGGTTCAGTATTGAGTGTTACCAAGCATTCACTAACCGTTGCTAGCCCACGTTGTTTTTGGTGTTCAGGGATCAACAGGGGTTCTGATCCATCAAAGATACCGAAGGCTGAAAAGAAGGATTGCGGACTGTCACCGTCGGTGATGAAGCCAAGCTAGAGATGCAAAAGCTTGGCTCGCCATTGCCATTGTACATTGTACCGTCACATGGGAAGAAGCCATCAAAGTTGACGCCCAAAGAGGGGGGGATTGACTGACTTGACATGGGATAAGCCCCTGAATCCGCCAGAACGGGTGGTGTGGTGTGGTTCCCCTCCCTTCCAGAAGGACGTTGCATGAATGTGCAAGGTAGGTTTTTAACACTTTTTTTCTTTCGAAGCATCCTTCTCATGTTTGCATCGAAAAAGCAAGTTGTTGCAATTTGGCACGTCCGAGAAGAAGCTGGATGCGCGCTATCAACACCACGCTGCTCACCGATTGTGCACTAGATAAGTCGCTCTCCAGCTATCTTGCTATCTGTCTCTACCGCAATTCTACACAACTTATCTCCAGACCTACGCTACCGTTCTCAGGCAGCGCCATGTGCCTGCTATCTGCGGCGGCTAGTCACTTTAAAATGTCCAATCACCGCTGGGCCAAGATATGTCTTGTTTCGGGGGTCGACTACTGGAGTCCTATTTTGCAGATCATTGCAGGTAATAAAGGTAGCTGTCATGGTGATTGTTTCTTGTCACGAGATTTGGTTGTCAATCTTCACCATGATAAGAACCCTTTGAACAAGCACCCATGAAAAAGAAACATGGTCGGATCCTACGACATCCACACTCACATTATACCCAACAGAGCTGGCTGGCTGGCAATGACCCCCTGGCTGACATCATGGGTCCCAAAGCTTTTCAATCTCTCCAAGCTCAGGGGGCGCTCGCTAGCTTCACTTAGGGACGCAAGAGAAGGTTTCATGGAAGCTTCGATGGCTCCTCTTGTGCATGTCGCTGTCGCTGTTGGTTTCTGCACATTTCCGTTCTGGAAGTATTCGGGGCTAGTCTTTACAGTATGCATTACGGCGTATGCAATTCTGAAACGCACGGCTTAATGCACAGGCCCTATTTTGTACCTTCTGAACAGCACAAGCTTGGCACACTGCACTGCGTAGCTTACTCAATTCGCATCACGCTTCTTTCATATAAGCCAAACTAAACCACCAAGGACGAGCACACAAAGAAGGTTTGCCATCTTCATGCTTTGTGAAAGACCACGCAAGACTCAGCTTTATGACTAAAGAGTAGCTTGAAACATAAGAGATGCCCGCTTTTGCTTACTGCATGTGCGTGTTGCGTGTTGCGTGTTTATGCCTCAGCTGCACTGCGACGATCTTCACACAAAACTCTCTCGGGGGTTTTCCACATATCGTAAACGATCAGCGCCTCTTCCCGATGCGTGTTTCTCTAATATCCGGCACCTGCATTGCACATCTCCTCTAGACCACATCGTATCGGCCATCGCCCGAATGCTGTGAAACTCTTGCCCTCTTGGCCTCTCTCCTCAAGCTCAACTCAATAGGCAGCCTACAGATAAAGCTCGTATCATTCCTGTGGGTGAACGATGGCATGTCACCTCGTGGCTTCGAGACGAGGTGCCATCCCGACTTTGGTCGGTGGATAGCGTTCATGCGTGTGTTCTACAAGTGGAAATACTCCCGCTGATGTGCCAAGCTAAGTTGAAGAGCTCTGTGGGTTTCGGTCTCTTGGTTTGTTTCAGAGTTGCGCCTCCACATTCTGTATTCCAGCCTTGTGGGCTTGGTTGCTTCTACTCGTGGCTTCTTGCGCGGCTCGGGCTTTTGTTGAAACTTCGATAAGCTTTGGCTAAAGTCAGCAAGGTTTGCTTGACCTCGACTTTGGAAGCTCGGCCGAATCGCGGATCAGTGGGTGTCCTGCCAATTGCTGGACAAAGCTGTCGTTAATATGCACATGAACATTTGATGCCGAGGTTCGTGAGAATTGGAGTATTTGATGGTTGTGAGAACGGTTCGGCACAGGGTAGGCTAGTCGTCAAGTCGTTGCTTGTAACTATGCCTGTGTTGACACACATCATACTCAGCATTGAACTACTGAGATATCTTGCTGGACGTGCTCACTATGGCGTGTATTCTGGATATTGAGGCTTACATCCAATTATCCGACCTATGAGAACAAGGCATCCCATCAAAGAGTATGTCACAACTCTTCTCACCTTTTCTTGAACACCCGTTCCCAAGAGCTCGGGTCCTTTCCAAAAGACAGGATAATTATCGTGATGCCAACAAATCACCATAACAGACAGCAGCATGTCTACTGTTCCTAACGTGGTATCCTTCTTGTCCATCATCAAGCTGATGATATTGCGGAAGAAGATTTCCTTATCTCCATCACCAGGCTCCGTCCACTCGCGTACAATGAGATCCACGTCTTTTCCCGCCTTTCCCTGTTCCGTTTTATCTGCGCGCATGTACTGGTGGATTGCATAACGCGGTATGGTGACGATACCGTCGTCTTTGGAGAATACCGATGTGTGGTTTCCGACTGTTACGAGGGCGTAGCCCTGGACAACTTCAAGGTACTCGGTATGTGTTTCGTGCCAATGAAGGCCTGTACCGGGTGTGTTCTCGCCAACCTTTAGATAGATATGGACCACTCCACACTTATCCTCATTGGAGCCGAAGTCGAGACCTCCAGGTGGAAGGAACAGCTTGTCTTGGTGTCGTGTAATTGAGCGGGTCATGCTGGCAATATGTTGGCTTAATAGAGTTGAGTAAAAAATGTTGTCAGAGCGTAAATTCAATAGTGGCTCGGAAATATTGACGAGACTCTCTGAATTAGTACCTGAGCAGTACCGGCGACACTGTTGTGCTTTTATGTTCTTTAGAACTCCATGTCGGCGACTTTGTGGTGATGCGGAAACCTATTGTGCCGAGTTGTCGTTCTTCATCCACGATGTTTCCTTCGGGTCTAGTAAGCAGGACCCCACGATTCATCATAAATGTTTTTTGAACCAAAAACATACCATGTGTTAGTCTATATCCGTTTCAAACGATTGTTTAATTATACTACTGCGATCAAATACGTTTGAGATGAGGCCACTTCGGTTCACTCTGGTCTACTATGGTGCGGGTCGAACTGCTACCTACGCCCGGGACGCGGCATTACCAATTGAATAACCTTGTTCGGTATGGTATCTTGGCGAGATAGGTCGAAGCTACACAAATAAATAAACACATATTTCCTTCTATGTTAGGATATTATGTATCATGCCTTCCACCAAAGCCTCTCCGTGGTCAGGGCCACGTTCACCTCAGAGGTAGGGATCATGCTCGCCAGTTCCACAGTGCCTCCATCGTTTTCACGACCTCGATCACTGAGGAATTTCAAACCTGCACAAATCAACAATTAATGAGAACGGCATAACCATGGAAGCTCGTTATAAGCGGTTGGGGGTTGTCTCTTGAGGCCTGGCGAAAAAAGAAGCACAGAGTCAGGTTGAAGATTTGTGGCCTTATGGCAACGATGAGAACATGAGAAGTTTAAAAATAGGACTGAGGACTTGAGAAGTCACTACACGGTGTTTATATTTAGACAAGTTTTCGACCTTTCTAGGAGCCTTCGGCTGATAGAAAACTGGAAGGTGGAAGGGTGTCGCGCTGCATTCGCTCTGATCCCCAAGCTAAGGGTATGCTGGATGGATCAATCATCTGGAGCAGCTGGTGACTATTCAACTTCATCTATCCTTTTGAAACTACTATACTAACTGTATTGACTGATATTCAAGCTTTAAATGCTTCTTAATAATCCACGGATGTTGCGTATTATTCAGGAAATCATTCATGCGATGAAAGTACAGCAAGATCGCAAAACCCACGGTTGGACCTCGAGATTATTTTGAGGTTCCAGTTTCATCATACGTGGACCACACAACTCATTCTCCTGCTTGGGCGCTTAACATTTGCGTGGAGGCACCAAGCTGGGCGGCTATTGTGCGTGCGAGTCGAGGCCAATCACTCAGCAACGGAGCAATCACCATGCATCGTTGTGCCTCGGGGAAGGTTGTTTGATGCATTGAGACATGCACGATTGATATACGCAAATCGCTAAAGTGGGTTTCTTATGATAGCATCATGTGGTTGGCTTATAATAGGCCCGCGCCTTCAAGCGAGCGTGGATGATCTTATTGAACCTTGGCGGCCTATAAAGAGCCTGAGGCCACGAGATCGGCGACTCCGCACATACTCGTCGAGCAATGAATATTTGCGGCCCAAAGTCGTCCTGAAAACATATATACCCGTGAACAACGTAAGTATCGAACCCACACAGTGCCGTGATGTTGTTAATTAAGGCCCTTGGCAGCTTCTTATCATGGTACAATTAGTTGCGGTGGCTTTATACCATCGGAACCATTTTTCGCTCGGAAATGCGCGGCAGGCTTTTGGCTATGAGGCTTACCACTGGAGCATCATGGTCATGCCTGACATAGCCCATGGCGATGACGAAGTTTGTCACCTGTTTGATGCTACCGACACGTCTGCAATCAATCCTCACACATTCCGGATGAATAACCCAAAAATGGAATGGTGGTACCGGTCCCAGATTGATATCAATCCGCACATGAATATGAAGCTTCTGGGGCGAGTTGTCTTTGGCCAGATACCAGACGACATGTCGAGTGCTGAGCTTGATGAGTTCTTTCACAGTATTCCTTTACCGGTCAAGAATACATATCCACAGCAAAGCTCTGTGTCGTGGGCGATAGATGCGATATGCGCCATCCAGAAGCAAGGATGGGCGCCGGTGTTCGATCTGCGTAAGTTCAAGGACTTTGCGCTTGCTTATGGCGACGAAAGGATGCAAGGGTCAGAATCGAAGGAGTTGGATGTGAAACACTTTGATGCTAGGAAGGAAGATGCTCTTGTGGATAAAGAGGAACCTCTCGAGGATGATGAGGGTTCTCTTACGGATAAAGAGGGATGACCCGCGATAGAATGTCCAATGAAGACATGTCTAGGTCAAGGCTGTGCGTCGTAGGAGATGGATCTCGCCCAGATGAGCGTTGCGTTGAGAGCCTGAGACGGAGGGACTCGCCTGTTCTGATGCGGTTTCTTTCTAGTTGATACCAAATTATAAATTCAAATTTTAAATGTGTAAACTTTTTTTCAAGTACGTATTCTTTTCTAGTTTATAAGTATACAGGTGATGATAGTTGGGAGAAGTTTGGGAATAAAGGAAATAAGGAACTACTATGTGTACTAAATGGGTAACAAGCGCATGGTACTGATAAGTTTGATTTGCTATCAAGCAGCCTTGATCTTAGAAAAACTAGTAGGATGCTTGGCTGGATTTCACTAGAGAGACACTAATGCAGGCTGTGACTGTTGCCTACATGCTGCAACCTAGACAAAAGGCATTGTATTGCTTGCAGCTTCTATCATCTAGCTCTCAGAAAGTAAAGAATAAATACATCACTAAGATACTGTTTGAATACCTTTATGTTACTAAATGAAAGTTACTAAAAGATTAAACCAAGTAATATGTACATTAGAACTGGATGCAGAACAGATCAAAGTAGACTATTGAGCTGTAAGAACATGAAAAGGGTTTCGAGCTGCTGTCTAACTTGGTAACCAGCCTGAACTCATTGCCCGTTCCCTTTCTCACCTAGGTAGTATCTCTTCGATTTATGCCAGTCTGTGGCCAAGACATTGCATTTAGACATTGATTGCCTTTCATCAACTGTAAGTATAAACAACCTCTCCATGTAATAAAATGAACCTATTTTCAGCACAGTAAGCCCTGTAGCACATACATATTATGTTCTCACGATGATGAACGACCCCGATCGTTCTTGTTACTCCTCAGAACTGGCTAACCGTCTCTACAGATGGCAACTAGATTTCATCGTATCTTCTGATGTAATAGAAATACCCACCGTTAGGCGCGTTGACGTTTGAATCACCAGCACGATCTCGCCTATCATGCCATCGTTGTGATCGTCGAAAACGTCTCTCCTCTTTCGGGTTGCAAGACCAAGGACGCTTAGAATAATCCTTGTTGTCTTCTTCCATGAGAAAGCTTTCTGATGGGAAGTTCGGTCGCTCAGGGCTCTCTTGTGGGTAGAAGCGATTGACGTCAAAGAACACCCAAGCGCGCTGCTGAAAAATCTTGTGTCGGAGTTTTTCATCGCGTTTCAAGGATAGTTGCTTGTACATAAATGATTCGCAACCATTTTTGCATGTTGGCTTAGTTGTGAGTAAGAGCGTGAAGGTTGTGTCCCACTTGTAAGATCGGATAGGGCTTTCAAAACCCCAGATATATTCGAATTGCGCCATGAGGGCTTCTCTTTCATCTTCATCGGCCAAATTATAGCCAAGGAAAATGGTGAGATAATCAAGCCCAGTCGTGGAGAAACTGTCCCCAAGGTCATACCTGGGGGTTATGCCAAGGGAACACACCTCAAAGTTAGGCGAGTAGGATTTTGCGTCAAAATAATAGGTATCGGGAAATAGTAATCCAGATCCAAGTGAAGCCTCCGACGAAGTGCTGGGAAGCCAACCATCGTTGCATTGGGCAAACATTGCCCCGTAAAGAGAGCGGACGTAGTTGTGGACACACCCGAGCGCTTCATACTCGGCATAGCTGACTTCACGATACTGCCGTACCATGTTGGAGGCGTGAGAGGCATTACTGATCTTACAAAATAGCTCGTATAGCAGAAATGCTTTGATAAACCTTTTACGTTCCAAGGATGTGAGATTTGCCGAATTGAATCGTGGAGTTACCTTGACCCCTCTGAACATAAGATGTCCTTCGGTTAATGGCTGTTGAACATGCGGTAGACAAAGATATTCCCATGGAGGAAAGGAAGCGGTGGCTTTGGTAATGTAGTCCTCGACCAAAACAAGAAGTTGACTGTGCAATTTGTTCAGTTGACCCAGCAGGTCGTCGTTACCCTCCTTGATAGGATCGGGCAGTTGAGACTCCGACCAAGCCAGTATATGTTCGCATATGGGCCATGACTGGCGTTTACTGAGTTTATTCCAATGGGTGCTTCGAGGAATTGGTAGTAAGATAATTGCCATGGCGTCTTGTATCATCTGTTCGTCAAATTCAAACGCCATCACTTGTCGTATAATATGCTTCTTTTGTGCGAGATATTCTTGAAGCATGATCGGCGAGGCTTGAATCATGCGTAATATCGACGATTTACAGTCAGTCAATAGGAGAACTTGACGACGAAGCTCTGAGGGCAGCTTGCCAAAAGGATCTGTTACTGCGACCGCCATGATTTCGTTCTTCAGTCGGACGTCTGCGTTGATGAGAAGAGTAGAAAAAGGGGGAAGAAGATTGCAAGGTGGTCGTTTTGTGGTTCTTTGATGTATGGTTGAGCTTGATGGCAAGTATGACAGAAATGAGTTCTTGTATTTTATATCCATTTCAAGGTCAAAGTATGACATCGGCTATCGTGTTCTTATCAAAAGAGAAAGCTTATTTGTGGGATAATGCCCTGTTGTATATCTCGAAACTCTGTTCTTTTATTTGTGTAACCTTGATCTATCTTGCCGAGATTTTGAATAAGGTTATCCAATCATCATCAAGGCTCAGTGGGAAGATAAGTTTTCAGTCATAAAACTGAGTCTTAAAGAGAATGACTTTAATAAGATTGCCTCACCAGAGCAAGCAAACCGCATTGGTAACACTTAATCGCTTACTTCACAACTCGACTGCTGCTACACACCAATGGAATTCCCCACGGTACCCAAGGATAGATATCATCCGCTGCAAACCGGCATTCAGCATTATGGCTCGCATCCCCGTCCGGTCACTCAAATCGAACCAAGCATTCTCTTTACTTTGGAATCCTGCCCATGGCAACCAGGTGGGAGTCCTCGATGGAGCTCATGGTGGTGTTATCGATATGCTGCCGATATTGAAATGATTTTAACTATCAAATAATGAATTTCATCAACAAGATGGCCGTAGCAGACAGGGCGCGCTTCTCTGGCTTTTCTAAGAGCTGTGCATAGATTGAGAGGTTTCTGTGCTACCTTTTTGTCTTCGTCCTGACAAGTTTTGATGAACGCTATGTCGGTTGCAGGACGGCTGAATATGGCCATGGCAGATTTGATATCGTGAGATTTGTTTGAGGTTCTGAGCGATAATGTCTGCTTCAGTCCAAATGAGACTCGTTTCAAGCTTTGAGTTTGAACCTCTGGTATGGACTGCTGGGACGGCACTGCCGCTACTGGGCCCGTAGTCTTGATGTTGACCTCATCCCAGAATCGCTTGGTCGCAGGACCCCGAACGATTTCGAATGAAATAGCCACTTTGAATTGCGCATCACGAAACACCTTTTCATGTTCCTCTTCATGCCCGAATTCGATAAGTCTTGGCTGGAGTTCGAGACTGACATCGTGTGAGCCTGTACAGATTATGCTGGAAGAGAGTGCCCGATATATGCTCGTTGAGAGATCTCGTAGAATTTTGAAAAGCTTTCCACGCGATTGCTTTCTCCGACTCGGTTCAAGATGAATGCTTAACCGGATAAGCGATTCAAGATCACTAATCCCCTTAGAGATGGTGGCTAGAGAGTCATTGTAGTCTTCTCTGTTGATGCGATACAGTAACTTTTTAAAATCACGAGTGATCTTTCCCTTGTTCATCCATTCGACCTGGCCCCGTTAGCACCTGACGTAACTGCCAAACGATATCCTCTTACCTTCCCATCTGCAGAAACCTGCACTCTTAGCCGCTGCATTATACTCTGAAGGGCTTCTTCCACTTCTATAACCGTTTCTTCAAATGGCTTGTAGGCGTCCCATAACCTCCGTCGAATCTTATCGCTAGTCTCTGTAGCCTTCCACAGCGGCCCAAACGGGTTCAACAACATTGGCTCGATATCCTGATTCGGAACAGCATCACTGATGAGCAGATCGCAAACGTTGTATAATTTCGCTCGCTCGGTAGTAAGCTGACGATTGAGGCTCCTGAGCTCCGATGGGGTTTTGCCCCAGTCCCGCATGAACTTGCTGTAAGTCTCGAGAGCTGATACAAGCAGGGGAAGTGTTCCTAGAACTATGCCGGCCACTTCGAAACCGGACATGATGTGTATATTTCGTCTCTGCCTCTTCTTTTGGGTTTGGGGGACAGAAAGTCCACGAGCTGTAAGGCCTGGAAGTTTGGATAATTGTCGATAAGCGCGCATTTCTCGCCGTCTGCACATCGCCAGTCCAATTAACCCCCTGTCATTAGCCGCATGAAAGCATACGCCTCACTCAGCTGAAGCTTCGTGCGGAGCCTCAGCTTCTAGCAGCTTGACTGTCTTTGATATTCCTCATCATTGCCCAACGCCCACTTGAGCACGAAACCCAACAAAACCCTTACACTAAGGACTTGGCGCAGTTTATGAACACAAGTGCGATGCTCAAAATCTCATTCTTACCATGAATGAGAAGCAGCAATTACGAACGATTGCGAAACATGTCTTCAAAGCTCTGGAGTCTTTCCGGGATCTCAATACTTCTCTCACTAAGCTTGCTAGCTCTTCAGAGCCTGCAAATCCGACTAATTCCATTGATTTCAAGACTCGACTTGAGAATGACTTCCTTCGCTTCAAGATGTGGGTTGGCAATCAAGCAGCTCACCAGACTGGCCCCTCATCTCTTGATCACCGACTCAGAGAGGCTCCTCATCTGCACGAGCAGGTCATATACCTTCTAAAGGATATATGTGAATCTCTGCAAGATGCCATCTCACTTGCTACCGAGGAATTTCCCTTTCTGGATCGAGATGGACGGGGAGGGGAGAAGCAAGAAGAACAAAACACCGAACCTTCCCCTCATAGCCTGAACGATGATGATGACGATGACAGTGACTTCTCAGATCTTGACAGCAATTCCTCACCAATCTCTGGTCCCTCGACGTTTTTCGCGGATGTGGGAGAGGCTATTGATTGTTTATTACGTCTTTCAGTTGCCATCGCTAACCCTGCTCCTCACGAGAGATTCCGCAAGCTTGGTGCTGGCCTTGATGAGGACATCTCCTTCTACGAACCGCATGATATTGCTTATGTTAAAGATAAGTTCCCACATATCGATGACAGTCTAGCCAAGATTCTCGGAAAGTTCATCACGCGTAGGCGCCGGTTCTTCAAATATAGAAGGGCACATCATACAAGACTGGCTTCTAACCTCGAGTCTGACGAGAAAACGGACACAAGCCGTACAGAGATCGTTCAGAAGACGGTTGCTTCTTCTCTCCCTGAACAGTTCAAGACCATGACGAACTTCGATCCCCAAGCCAATGTCATAGATGAAGATGTTCGATCCGATACAGGAATATCGCAGACATCTTATGCTACATCTGCTGGCTTTCTTATCGAGAATCAGGACGACCAAGCACGGGATCTACCGCCTCCACTAAGGGTACCCTCTATACCCAATGCCGGTGAAGACGGGATATTCGAGTGTCCCTTTTGTTATAGAATGATTGCTGCCAAATCCCGAACGGCATGGAAGTAAGTGTACCTACCTAACCCAGATCTGAGCGCTGCATTGTTGACATCTACGACAGACGCCATGTTTTTGGGGATCTTCGGCCATTTACATGTCTCTTCTCCCAGTGCACCGAATCGAATGTTGACTTTGATCGCCGGCACAATTGGCAACTACATGTTTCCAAGTATCACTGGAGTTCATGGCACTGCCCCTTCAAGTGCGAGGGGTCATTCTCTTCCGTGACCGAGCTCTCCCGCCATGTTGAAGAGAAACATCTGCCAACTGGGGGCGAACAGGAGTTAAGAGCTATCGTCTCGCTAGGCGAAAGAGCAGCTCCAACTGACACCACCAACCAGTGCCCCGTGTGCGGGAGTACAGTAAGCGGGCTTAAGAAGTATATCAAGCATGTTGGAAGACATCTTGAGCAACTGGCCCTATTTTCCCTTCCAGCTTGGAAGAGCAGATTCCAGCAGGGGATGCTGCGAGTGACGAGCAGATTAGTGCCCAATCTTCACTAGGCGTGAGCTCGCAAAGTTCTTTGCAGGCTGGTTCCTTCATTTTAGAAGGGGAAAGGATGCCTCTTCAGGGTGAAGAAAAAGAAGGAGAAGAAAAAGAAGAAGAAAAAGAAAATGCTTCCTCAACGGGTGACAATAACAGTATACAAGGAGCAAGCTTGGTTCAAGCAAGGGCTGAGAAACGACCAACGACGTTGGGTTCTACAAGTGAGAACTCCAAGGATATTATAAGCCCGGCTGTCATGCAGAACATCTCCATGACAAAGGAGGATAAGTCAAAGGTTATTGATGGCAGACTTGCCTGGTTCAGGCACCAAGTTGCTTCTGTCGTGGCCTCCAATATGGAATTAGAGAAACTGATTGAAATGGAGGCGGGGCGCCTGAAAGGTGATTTAGTCGAGGGGCCATCGTGCAAAGGCATTATACAGCTTTATGAACAGATGGTACAGGTCGCGAGGCGGCAAGTTGGTGAGCTCAAATCGGTCCCAGGGTTACGCGATCTTAGTGAACTGAGCCTAGAGGAATCCCGTCAGCTCTTGGCAACGATAAGAGACGACTGGATCAAATTAAAGGCAACGCTAGAAAAGGTTGAGCTCAGTTTTGGGAACCTCAAAGCTAAAGGAATGGATCAGACAGGGGTATCACATGCTGAAGATGCAGGTGAAGTGTCAGCAAGGCTGGCAGACCTGGAAGGAGAGGTATCTGACTCATCAAAAAGCTCTGCTTATATTCAGCCTATAATGAGCATGGCGGCGATGAGGCAACGGGAGATGGAGATGGGGTTGAGGGAAGGGTTGGCCATGTTAAAGTTGGGAAACGCTAGAATGAAGGAGGAGGACGCAAGAATGGAGGCTATTGTGAAAAGGGAGAAGGAGGACGCGACGGAACACACTGAAACGCCCCTACTAACACCAGAATATGAAGCGGAGGTTGGTCCGAAGCAACCAGTTGCTAACGCTACTAAAAACTTGAATCTCGAGGACGATAAAACTATCGCTCAAATTAGAGAAGAGAAGAGTGATAGTCCATCTAAAACACCCTTTACCGAGTATTCGGAGCAAGACAGACACTCTCGTTCAGATTCTAAGGAAGAACCACCTATCAAGTTCAAGGACGCGGTCGGTCGAAAATTCAGCTTTCCCTTTCATCTAGTTAGAACTTGGACGGTAAGGACCCAAAGAAGGACAAAACTGATATCCAAAACTGACATGATTTCAGGGTATGCGTGATTTAATCGAGCAGGCTTTCATGAACGTGGATGTTCTAGGCCCGCATGTCATGGAAGGGCACTACGATCTCATCGGTCCGGATGGGGAAATCATCTTGCGGTCTATGTGGGAACAAGTGGTTCAGCCTGACTGGGCTGTCACCATGACAATGTGGCCGATGGAGACACAATTTCGGGGCAAGAGGAGTAGAAACAGTAAGAAGTTCTACTATGCCCGTCATTGATAAAGGTGAAGCCTCTTTGGGAGATATCTTATAGCTAGTGGTTGGATATATTAAACAGCTCAATCGGTACGCAAAGTGAGGTGCAGCCAGACGAATAGCATCTTCGGTTTCATATTTACCTCGTGAGTAGTTGCCACAGCTCTTGAGGATAATCTGCTGGAATCCCCATCCACCCCATACCGAATTATCATCCTTTAACGAAAGAGATCCTCCGCCATGGCTCGCGTTCTATCCTGTTTCTTTTTACCCCGATACGACCTCTTAATGGCTGGAATATCAAGTCCATCTAGTAGTGATGCACTATCGTGAATATCAAGACAGGATAGCTTCTGATATGAATTTTATGGCGAAAGTTTGATCCTTGAGCGGTCCCATCAAAAGAATGGTCCTAATCTTAGATTCAACATTCAAAATGTAATTCTCAAGATCTATATCGCTGGTATAATAACGCTAGTCCTCACGGCAAATCATACAAAATACATGTCTACCCCATTTCTCTACTCGTCATTGCTCCATATCCAAGCATCCTGGATCGCCTTCCAGTACTGCTCCGGGTGCTCACGCATGTGCCCAACATGGTTCGTGTCCTTGAAAAGTTCTGCCCGAATCTCGTAGCCTCTCTGTTGTGACTCGGCGATATAGCCTTCGATATCCATGTGGGAAATAATCTCATCCTCCTTGCTGTAGAGATACAATCGCTTGGCATCCAGAGTCTCGTAGTTTGCGTCGTCTACCACGCGCAGGGCGAACGCTCCAGAGGGTTCGCCACCTGTCAACTTCTTGAAAATGACGTCCAGCGTGAGGAAAATACCCCAGATGCCCTGTGTGATGAAAGAGGGCCAAGGGAAGAATTTGGCGGTGCCGAGAGCCATTGCATGGGACCATTTGCCCAGTCTCTCCCACGACCAAAAGGGGTTTCCGGGAGTTGAGTCGAGGACTAGAAGCTGGTGGGGCAGTTGTCTTGAGTTCTTCTCCAAAAAGGCCTTGAGGGTGGTGGCGTAGCTGATGGCGCCTGTGTTGGACATGATGTGGATGAGAATAGGCGCTGCCTTATCGTCGAGAAGTCCGTCAAGGTTGGTGATGACAGTTTCCATGGCGCGTGTTCTCGTCTCAAGATTGGTAAACATGGCGTCGGAGATGGGGCTCAGTATCATGATCTGCTTCGAGTGTGGGAATAGAGCGCGATAGCCATCTGCGTACTTGCCCACGTGTCGAGCAAGACCATCGCCCCAGCCGTAAATGACTACAGCCGCTGGGTGTCCCTCGGGTGTTTGTTCAACTGCATCCTCGCTGACTAGGACCTGGCTGCTGATGGCCTTGAAGCCGGCGAGCTCGGGAAGTTTTTTAGGCGCCATTGTTTTTAGAGGGTGTCCAGCGGTAGTGGGGGATTTGCACAGTAGCGAAGAGTAAGGGATCCAAAGGATCGTACAATGGAGCAGACACCGACATTTATAAATTCTGGAGAATATACTAGTCTAAGCGTTAGTTTCGAGGGTCGAGTAATGTGTGTCTGACGCTGACACGGTCTCAGCCTGTAAGATTCCAATGCCATAGTGTTGGGGACGGATTGTGTAAAGTCCGTCGGACGTTTTTTTTTACGTGCTGCGGACCAATTTCTACTTTGGGTTACAAGTGCGCTCCCATCAAAATCCCTTCAAACTCAACAATATGAAGCCGAGGCTCGCGTAGATTTTATGTTCCAGAACAATGAATCATGAAAGAGTTCTTACAGACTTGTTCATGAGAATGGAGCTCAGTCGTACGATACATCTAAATAGACGTTGGATCAACTTCTGTGCGCCCAGGTTCAGGTTCAACAGCAATCAACCAGGTCCACATCTTAGACATCCACAGACAGGTCTTGGCATTCGTCAACATTTAAGCATAAGGCGCTAAAACTAGCAATTCATGACGAGTATCCGTAATCAGCTTTGGACCTAGCTGCGTAGCATCTTACTCAGACTGTGTCGGTTACTACGGCCTATTCGTCAAGCCTCAAGTGTAATTGGTCGTCAAGCAGAGAGTTCCATGCAACAACACAACTATCCAATGGGTGGTAAGCACTCATAAATGCCAACGGGATATAAGCTGACGGACTAGAAACGATCTGGAAGGTCTGGCCTAAATTTTGACTAATTGCACGGGTAATAATAGAACCTAGACGCCATGTATTCAGCCTAACTTTGATTTCACGTTATGCATCTATTGTCTATTGAGCCTAAGTCAACTGCGAACGGGTGGTGATAAGAGGGAAGCTCGACCAATCACAAAATTATAATTGCAGACCACTAGGAAATCTATCAAAATCAAATATCAAATTGAGTGGTAATATTCTAAAAGGTAGCATTGGGCTTCCATCCAACACGATGGACTCTAGCGCATACGATAAATGTGGTTCCGACAAAACAAAAGACGCCAGCAAACACTTTCACCCCGAGCCAATGAGTAGGTTTCTCGAGGATTGCGCCATTGATAGGGCTGGTGGTCAATCCACCGATAGAAGAGATGAAGAACACAATGCCACTACGGAATCCGATCTCCTGAATAGGCGAAATCTGCGCCACGAGTGGTGCGATTAGAGAGACGTAGGCGCCGGAGCTGAAGCCGAAAAGGGCGGCAAAGGCAATAATACCGTTCTGAGTATTGCAAGGAATCCAAAGAGCCAAGATCCAAATCGTAGATAGATAACACACGACGATAAAAATGTTATACTTTCCGATCTTATCGCCGAGAATTCCTGACGCAATTCGTCCGAAGAGACTGGCGGCGTTGAGGATGGGGATGAGATAATGGACGAGACCAGGGTCCAAGCCGGCCTGTAGTGCCTGAACAGGTAGGTAATCGATAGGGATGAAAAGTCCATAGGTAAAGAAGAAGAAACCCAGGGCACAGAAGATGAATTCGGGTTCGCGAAACGGCTTGAGCATCTGAGCACCGCTGACCTTCTGAGGGTTTGGTGGATGCAAAGACTTGACGGTGAGATTGGCGATGATGAGAAGAAATAGGATCATGAAGGCGCAAATTCGCATGGACCAACCGAATCCAACCTCCTTGATGAGACGGGTGACCATGATGGGGAAGATGACACCGCCGAGACTCGATCCGGTGGAGAGAATACCAAAGGCGGCTCCTCTGTTCTTGTCGAACCATCCATGAATAGTGGACAAAGCTGGACTTATTAGTTGAATTCAAAATAAAGGACTAAGGAAAATCTTACCTGGTTGGAAGATAGCAGAGACACCAATAGCAGAGCATACACCCTGAGACAGAAGAATCTGGTAGTACTCAGTACTAATCGAAGCCATCATGAGACCGAAAACGTGCAGAAAGGATCCTCCAAGAATGAGATATCGAGGGCCGTAGCTATCGTAGAGCTTCCCGATGATAGGGCCTGTGCCCATGATGAAGAAGATCTGCAACGAAGGAATCCAAGCAACAGTACTCGGTGATGTTCCCTTTAAGAGGTCGTTCTGATAGTACTCCTGGAAAGCTCCCACACCTGAAACTGTTAGTCAAGCCTCCAAAGTGCACTGCATAAGGACGACGCCACATACTGTTGATCCAGCCGAAGGAGCAAAAACTGGTACACCATGCACCAAGCACAACAAGCCAAGCTGTGAGACCACCATCTGGCGGCCCGCCAGTCGCGGGCTTAGCTTCAAACTGCGTGCTACCATCCTCTAAGTCCGACTTTTCGTTGTTGAAGGGAGCCTGATTTTGCAGGGTAGTTTCCGACAACCGAGGAGACGAGGGCGTTATGTTAGTGTTTTGTGTTGCCATGATGAAGAGCTGGTCAAGGAGGTTGCTTGGAGGCTCAAAATAACGACTAGGGCGTGGAGATGTGACGGCTATATAGTCGCCAAGTGCTCGGCAGATCTGAGCCTAAAAGGGGCCCATATCGAACGCTACAGGGCTCCATCATGCTGGACTTTTGCTCATGTAGTTAGTAATTTCGCGACGCGACATAGTAAGAGCCGAAGTCAAAAGCCGAACGAGGGTATCTGATTGGCTCTGTCGGTCCCGGTGCTTTTATCTCTGCCGAAGCCGAAGCTAGGACAGCAGATAAGATATGATGCAACGAATTACGTCTTGCCCTCAACTCCACCATCTTGAATACACCGACGCTTCGGCCGTATCACAATCGCAACTGACTCGGCGTCAAAAACATTCAAAAGACCGAGACATTATCCCATCTGATAACTCTTTCTCGGTCCGTCTGTTCTTATTTGTAATCTCCCTTTCGGCGTTAGACTGCACCATGTCGTCTCGGCCCCGAACTCAACCCAACCGGCGTATTGAGCGGTCTTGCGCCGTTTGTCATCGTCGAAAGGTTCGCTGTAACAAGACCTTGCCCTGTTCACCCTGCATTCGTAGCGGCTTTGAGTGCACGTATCCTATTGCTGGCCCGCCTGTCAGACGGGCGAAGAAAACAACCATTAGTGATGTCGCAAGTCGCATTTCACATATGGAAAAGACCATTGAGGCGTTCAAAGCAAGCCAAGTCGTGACTCCACAGCCATCGGAATCTATTTCTTCACTTACTCCTACGAATACATCGATAGCTACACCTACAACTACTTTCAATGGCGGTGAATTAAGAGAAAGCGTGCCAAGGTCAAACACTACGGAACGAAATCGTGACGAAGGACTTTTATTGAATAAGGGAAGATTCAGTCACTACGTCAATGAAATTCTTCTCTCGCGAGTCATCGAACAGGTACGCATCTCACAGGCCACTCATTGCATACCGGCTAATGCAGCGTCTAGGAAGATGATGTACGGACAGCCCTCGCAACACCAAGGGATGAACCCCCTCGTGAAGTCAACTCTCCTGCCTCCCCTTTTAATCCAATGGGATTGCTATCCGCCAAATTATCATTTCCATCTCTTACCAGCTTCCATCCTCCTAGGAAAATCGCTATTCATCTCTGGAAAGTCTTTGTCGATGTTGTCGATCCATGCACCAAAGTCACTCATATTCCAACTTCTGAGACGATAGTCTACACTGTGGCCAATGACCCTTCCAAAGCAACTGCTGAAAACCTAGGGTTATGTTTTGCTATTTTCTATGCGTCAATCACAGCTCTTACTCCAGAGGAGGTCTTTGGTGTCACAGGCGAGGACAAGAAAGAAGTCCTCCATCGCTATAGAGCCTGTTTAGAGCAGTCCTTGGCCCTGGCTGATTTCCTCGATAATCCTACCCTAACTCTTGTCCAAGCCCTAGCAATATGCTCAGTAAGACCAGCACGAAAATCAAATGACCGGCACTAACATCCATATAGGCAGCAATGCGTGTTCACAACACTGGCCGAGCCGTATGGATAATGAATGGCATTACGCTTCGAGCAGCACAGTCAATAGGTTTGCACAGGGATGGCAGCAAGCTCGGTCTGCCTCCTTTCGAATCGGAAATCCGCCGTCGAGTATGGTGGCATTTCCTCGAACGAGACGCCAGAGGCGCTGAGGACTATGGGCTTCAAAATCCATCAAGTTCTTCTGTAACTGGTGTCGAACAGCCCCGAAACCTCCACGACAGCGACCTATTTCCAGGGATGAAAGAGCTTCCTCCTTCTAGACCAGATTGGACACGGATGACGCTACCTCTCTGTAACACCCAAGTATCACGGGCATGGGCACGGTTATCTCAGATGAGTTGTTCGGAAGATGGAATTCCGGGTGAAGATGTTCGAAAACAGGTTTTCGAGGATGCCATGAGTAAGGTGGAGGCGATTCTGCAGCGCTGCAATCCCGTGATACCAGAGCAACGCATGACGATTCGCATATCCCAACTGGTTCTGCGTAAAGTAGACGTCGTCTCCCGTCGACAATGGCAAGCGCTCCGTCAACCCGACAACCAACAATCCTTAGCGACCGAGAGTGACGTCCTTGAGGCAGTGGAACTTCTCGAGCACGCCAACATGATGTGGCAAGACGACGACATGGTTCCGTTCCGATGGATAGCCCAAGCTTTCCCACAATACCACATGATGCTCTACATCCTACGCCACCTATGCGTGTCTCCTCGAGGGCCAAGCGCGGCCAGGGCATTTGCAGCGGTCGAAGTGCATCTGGAGAATTTCAAATCGTGTGGCAGCGGACCGCTGAGCGGGTTGAAGTGGACAGTGCTCACTACGTTGAGAGACCGGGCGTTTCTTCTGATGCAGAGAGTTGAGAGGGAGGGCGCAGCTGGGCTGGATGGACAGGGTAATAATCTTCAGATGGGGATGGCGAGCAGTGGTGCTGGGGCGATGCAGGATAAGGTTGAGGGGGATTTCAATCTGCCGGATTGGAATACGATATTAGAGGAGTTTCCGTTGGAGATGGAGGATTTTTCTTTGATTTTCTGATACGAACTTCTTTTCTTGTATTATGTATATCATTTTTACTAACTTTGTCAAGTTGTGATAAATCCCATCAAACTCATATAACTGATTGAATCTCATACCAAAGGATTGATTAAAAATTCGACTTAAATCCGTGTCTCTATGGTCTCAAAATGTACTTCTTCTCCTCTCAAGTCTAAAAGCTACCACTATGTTAGTTTTAGTAACAGCAGGGCCAAAGAGACACTTACGAGTCACCCAATAAAGGCGATGTTGCAGCCAAAGGGAAATAAGACCTATAATCAACTGCAGGATGCCAAATATGACGGCAATCACAACTTCAGCGGATAGCGTTTCTTGGGTCATTGCAATATCGGCCGAGGGGATATGTGGCGGTCGTGTGTGTTGGCAAAGATGGGGAACTACTGACAAAGGAATGAGTTTATAAGACGGTTGCTGTGATTGAGTGCAAGACTAACCAAGCGGTAAGTATGTTGTCTTTTTATCAATTTCCATTTAGTAGTTTTGCAGTAAAAGTGTTGACATGCCTCTCCCTACATGACGGAGTTGTCTTCTTGTCTAGTTGTCGCTTCCAATAGGATCACGGGTATCACTATGGGAGAAATAGTAGTTTTGATTGAGGCTCTCACTGCAGATGGCTTTAGGAGTTTTGCAATACCAGTGTCAGCATATTCCCCCCTACATGACAAAGCTGTCTACTCGTCGCTACCAATAAGATCAAGAATATTTCCAGGCGAGAAATAGTAGTTTTGAACAAGGCTCCCATTGCAGCTGGCAACTCATGCATGACGGGCTGTCTCACTAGCCGCATAGCCCGGGTCAGCAGCATGACCTTCCAGCCAACGACGATCAACGTGGCGTGGCACCCATGCCAACATGGAGTCCTGCTATGGAACAAATAGTAGTTTTGTTTGCCTCTTTGCCCTGGAGGCCTGGGGTGGGGAGAATAGTAGTTTTGCGACAAAACGAAAGTCAATGTGGCTTACAAGGACCCTTGCATGGATTGTTGACTCGTCTACCCGCCTTCTCGAGCTGCCCAAGATAGGACTTTTGTGCCCAAGTGGTAATTATGCACTTTTCTCTTTTCGCAGCAATGAATGTTTATTTATGTCTGTCCCGTCCACTACGTTTGATGTCCCACAACACCACCATTCTCATACCTTCTGCACTCACTTGCTTGGACCGTCAAATCCTCTTTTAGTTGACATTGCTGTGCGAGATCAAATCTCAACATGAACTCGCAGGCCACCAACGTCTCAGGCTTCTTCGCTAGGCTCAATCCCACTGAGCTACAGCCTGAAGCTTACCATCCCTTGTGGGAGAGTCCACAGCAGTTCATGACAGATCAAGATCATGCGTTTCACTTCCCCCATGTACCCCAAGATTCCCTCATTCAAGCACCCCAGGACGCGGGGCCAGTTGTTGATTTCGATGGTTCTCTTGTGTCTTTCATGGGACCGCCGCCCAAACGTCGCAAGAAGAAGGCTCCAACTCTACGCGCCAAAGATTGGGAGCCTTACAAAGCTCGTATCCTTGACCTCCATGTTACTCAGAAGCTATCGCTTGAGACAGTCAAGAATATGATTGAGACGGAATTTGGCTTTACCGCAGAGTGTGTGACTTTTTCTTCTTTATTTTTCTGCGTAGTTATATGCGTGCTGTGAGGCCTTGTATTAATCTCAATTGTTCTATGCAGGATTCGTCAATATCGAACCCGTATAAGCCAATGGGGCAAAGACAAAAACATCAAGCCAGCGGAGATGGCCGCCATCGTCCGGAAACGACAGAAAAGAAAGCTTGTTGAGAATGACAAAAGGGATCAGAGGTTCACAGTTAGAGAGAGAGTCGTCGAGCCACAAAAGATTGACCGATGGATGAATAGGCATGAGATATCTCAGGCTACTTTATATGTCCCTAGTCCCGCGGCTTGTAAGTTCAAATATGGCAAATATTCCTCTTGTGGAAACTGACATTGAATACTGAAGCCACTCCATCTGCTGTGGGCTGTCAGACTATATCTGAAATTGGCTCCGTCGGTCCCAGCCCTGTGTTCTCAGCAAAAAGTCCAGATATTCCACCTGGAGCAACCATCTCTATGGCTCCCAGTCCAGTAGCTCCCTCTCCCACTCCCTCCTTGTGGACAGTAGCACAGTCTCGCACGGGTGTCTTTTCTGGACAAAGCCCAGCCCCAATTCATCAGCCTCTACCAACCAATATGCTGCTCTCCCACGACCCTGCTCCAAATGCTTTCTTTCCCAACCAGGTTGATCCTGTATTGACAACAAGGCGTTATCGTTACATGGAAGCTGACGAGGAGCGGCTGCGGGAAGAATTATTCGTAACTGAGACTACACATGGGGCTAGTGACCATCAAACCTTGGGTATGTTGTATGATTTGGCTGGAGTTCTCATGGATCAGGGAAGATACAAATCTGCAGAGGAAGTGATTCGCAGAGCTTTAAATGGCTACCGGAACCCTTCTAGGCATCAGTCTGTCCAATGGCTCGAAGCTATGGATCGTCTTGGGAATGTTCTATATCTCCAAGGCCTTTATCCTCAGGCTCTTCAGCTTCAGCAACGGATACTCCAGTGGAAGAAGGCTATATTACGGGAAGACCACCTATCTACACTAATCAGCATGATTCAATTATCAGGCACATACACAGAGCAAAAGCAACTGGAAGAGGCCGAAATGCTTGCGGCACACGCTGTCAAGATACTGTCGAGAACGCAAAGCGAGGAGCACCCTGAAACAATAGGCGCAATGAGTGACCTGATGTGGATCTACAATTATCAAGGACGGTTCGATGAGGCAGAAGAGCTCGGGCTTTCGGTTGTGGCGAGGGGAACGAAAGTGTTTGGTGAGCAGCACTTCCGCACGCTTGTGAGTATGAGTAGGCTAGCGACGGTATATACTAGCCAGGGGCGATGGAAAGAGGCTGAGGATCTAGGGCTAAAGGTCATAAATATGAAAAGCAGAGTCTTGGGGGAGGAACACCCAAGTACACTGGTAAGTAGAAGCGACTTAGCAGGGGTTTATCGCTGTCAAGGTCGGCTAGATGAGGCTGAGGAGATGGGAGTCCAAGTGTTGGGCGTAGAAAGAAGGATACTTGGGGAGAAGCATCCTGATACATTGATAAGCATAGATCACCTGATATCGGTATATGAGAGGAAAGGACAGCCTGAGAAGGCTGAGGATTATAGGCAATTCAAATTAGAGGTACAATCAATGTGAGTAGAGAGTTGTTTTTTGTCTCCTGATTCCAATACAGTCCTGATATTTATTACCATTGTGGTCAGAAAAGCCCAGGCGGTGCTGAAGTTGAATAAGACAATAAAGTCTACTTTAGTTGCTTTAATTTTATAGAGTCAACATTCGAAGTTTAGTTGAGTCTTGTGAATTTTTTGAGACAAGGTGACATCGGGAATGTAAGTCGGCAATGCCGACATCGATGATCAAATTACCCTCTAATTACGCTCTCTCTTAACCAGCTTCGGGATGACTACGGGCAGCGTGAAAGCAACAGCCAGAATAGCCAACACGAGCGTTTAATAGAAAGAATAAATATAAGAAACCTGTATCTAATACCTAGTTTGTGGAAGTAATGACATGTTGTCGCCGTATTAGTGTCACCAACTAACAGACCAAAACAGGAATGTTAGGAATAAGGCTGCTTCCTTGCATAAGCGCTTGGTCATTCTTGGAAGGGTCATTTTATGGTTGCCGCCCCCTCTCGGCAGAAAGAGACAGGCCCAGCCCATTCCATGGCAACAGCCAATCCGATCCATAACAACCCTCGTATCAGTGGGGTCTGTTTTGGCCTGTAGCCTGTAACATTAGGCCTGGTCTTGGTCTGTTCCGGACCTTGATTATCGAAGCCTCCACCTTCTACGTCTTCCAATCTCATACCATGAATGTTTAGCATCATCTTCATTTGTTCATTATCTCCAGTCGATTGTCTTGTTTTTGGAGCATTATCATCATCACTCTCTGTACGGACCTTTTTTTCTCTATCTCATATTCAAGAACTGTACATTTGTTGTATATTCATCTTGTTTTCGAGTCTCGTGTCTTGCATTACATCGGTCGCCCACTCTCTTGACCTCTTGTTGTGTCGTGTGTTGCGCGTCCTGCTGTGACACTCTCCCCGTCCTGCCACTCAACGTCTTGAACTGCCAAGCTTACGCCATCGTACGCATCCTGTCTCCGCTGACCGCCGTGCGGCTCTCGATCGTCTTGCCGCCGGATCTTGATCCCCCCATTTGAACGAGCCGCTACATCAACAGGGGCCCAAGGCCTCGCCATTTCAATGTCGAATAAGAATGAGGCCTTGTCCTCTATGGATCCATTCTCGCCTGCGCATCAACCTGACGAAGGTTACTCCGAGGACCCTTTGACTCCGACAGTTAACCAAGACCTCTCAACCGCCCTCGCTACTCTACGATCTCCCTCCGACCTAAGCACATGGCTTGTCGCAAACTCGTCTCTTTTGCCCCTCGAGGTCAGGACAGGTACGTAATGTTGGCTGGCTCTCTAACGTCTACTCGCTGACGCATGGTAGAATTGACTATGGCTCTTCTTGATAACCTCCCCACTTCCGTTATCGCCGAGATCGTTCACCGTTTGAACCCGAGACTTTATATCGACTTCATCCAATATCTGCCCGCGGAAATCTGTCTTAAGATTCTAGGCTTCCTTGACCCCGTCTCCCTCGTCAGCGTCACACAAACATGCCGCGCCTGGTACGAGTTGGCTCTCGATAGGAAACTATGGGAGCACTTATACTACATGGAGGGGTGGAAGACAATTCTGAGCGAGGTTGAAGCCTGCGAGGCTAAGGTTAACAACGGTCTCGACCACTCAATTCGTCAACTCGACCGGCTTCAATCGATGCAAGACGCCCACCCCAACAAGATCCGCGCCGTTGTCAATGCCGACGAAGACCTCGAAATGACGGATCGTGACCGCACACCAGCTCCCGCCGACACTTTAGCCAGCGGAAGCATGTTCGGCAGCCCTTCATCCTCCTTCTCCTCGAGTAGACCGGCGATTGTACCCATGGGAGATATGGACCTTGATGGTCTGGGCACCAGAACCGCGAGCTTGGATCGAACCCTTTCTTCGTCCTCCGACAGCAGAGGGAAACGCAAGGAGCCTAGTGGCGACCCTGAATCCTCAGTACCTCCCATGTCGCTAGCCGACGCAGCCAACACCTTGCCGCCATCCTCTCTGTATCACTGGGATATTAGCCGATCACGATATCGTATGGACTGGCGATATCTGTACGCTATGCGACGCAAGTTGGAATCAAATTGGGAGTTAGGGAAATACAGTACTTTCCAGTTCCCCCATCCCAACTTCCCCGAGGAAGGACATCAGGAGTGTGTGTATGCATTACAGTTTGACAAAGACTATCTGGTGAGCGGTAGCAGGGATCAGACTATGCGTATATGGAATGTGCGCACCCGCCGACTAGTCCAGCCTCCACTTACGGGACATCAGGGCTCCGTCCTGTGTCTTCAGTTTGATGCTGACCCAGAAGAAGATCTCCTCGTTTCTGGAAGTAGTGATTCCAATGTTTTCATTTGGAAGTTTTCAACTGGCGAGTTGGTACAAAAGCTGACTAGAGCGCATCATGAATCTGTTCTTAACGTGCGATTCGACAAACGAATTCTAGTCACGTCCTCCAAGGACAAGACAATCAAAATCTTCAACAGACATCCCCTGAGACATGGGGATGTAGGTTATGGTGGAAACGACATTGTTGGTGCAGTGCCCATAAACCTACGAAAGTACGGATACGAACTCGACCTTGCCAAAGAGCTTCCTGTTAGGCCTGCCTTTTCAATGATCGGTCGCCTTGATGGACACAGCGCTGCTGTAAACGCAATCCAAGTTCGCGGTCAGACTATTGTTTCCGTGTCTGGAGACAGGCATATCAAAGTGTGGAAGTGGCCGGAGCAAGTTTGCACCCAGACAATCCCAGCACATGATAAAGGCATTGCTTGTGTCGAGTTCGACGGGCGCAGAATTGTAAGTGGCAGCAGTGACTGGGAAGTGTGCATTTTTGATGCGCCTACAGGCCTCAAGGTCGCTCAATTGCGGGGACACGCTCACTTGGTCCGTACTGTTCAAGCTGGTTTTGGCGATCTGCCATACAGCACATCTGAGGATGAAGCTGAAGCAAAGGCGGTTGACGCCGAGTACTTCCGAGCTCTCGAGGCTGGTGAGATTGACCATAGCATGGACCGCAGAAGTCGTAGGGATCGTCGGGCGAATGCTGGCAGCTCACGACCTCAGGACGTCCAAGCCTTTGGCGCCAAGGTTCCTCCGGGTGGCGGAGGAGGCAGAAAGTATGGCCGTATTGTATCAGGTTCCTATGATCAGAGTATCATTATCTGGCGACGCGACAAGGAAGGTGTGTGGAAGCCTGCGCATCATCTCAGACAGGAAGAGGCCGCAGCTGCTGCTCAGCGTGAGGCTGCTGCCGCCTTATCTAGCGCAACTTCGAACGTTGCGACGGCTGGATCTGTGGCCAGTAGGTCTTCTCACGCATCAACCATCGTACCACGTTCTCCACCTACAAACGGCACACCTCTTGGTCCAATGATGCTACGCGATCATCATGGGGATACTCATCGAACAGCGAATTCATACCAGGTGCTGATCGATCAGACTGTACCGCTTGGTCCAGGCGCGTTACAGCATGTACTCGCAACATATCCGATTGCGTTGGCGCAGCACTCCTATCTGCAGTCCGCGATTGAACGGGAGACATCGCCTTTGGTTCGAGCCCAACTTAGAGGCGTGGTTACGGATGCTTTGGCTAGTCTCCAACTCCGCCAGCTACCAATGCGACAACAGTCCAGTTCTGGCAGTTCCCATTACAACTCTAGCGACAGTGGCCGTACTAACCCAAGGTCCAATATTTCAGTCCCACATGCTGCTGCTGGGGCCAACCCGCTTCACATGCCCGTGGTTCTCGGAGGACCGGTTACACAACCTCCTGCTGTCATCAATAACGCTCAAGGCGCACCACCTGTACAGCCGCCCGCAGCGGGTCAGCCACAGAACGTACCAGGGAATGGCAATCATGCTGGTCATCACCCACACATCGCCACAGCAGAGAACACATCGGCGCGAGTTTTCAAGCTGCAATTTGATGCGCACAAGATCATCTGCTGTAGTCAAACCCCTACAATTGTGGGGTGGGATTTCTGTAATAAGGATCCAGCATTGGAAGAAGCTGTGAGATTCTTTGCAACGGTCGACTAAATGTGTTGGAATAAGAACGACACCTGCATTCAATGCATGTTCTTTTGAGCGAGGGAGTTAGCGGATCACATGGGCGTGACGGGAAGATTTGTCTGAAATCGGGATTGGATGCATCATCAAATAAATAATTCACGAGCTGTGTTGGTCTACTTGCTCTGATGTGCAGCACGACGACGAAGAACACTGTATTCGATCATGATGGAAAACATTATTTAACGAGTAAAACTATGTGTATAGAACAATCATGTTTATAATTGGAAGAGTGAAATGATATGCTTGAGACCCTCCTGACCCTCCCTACCCAACGCCTTGTACTAGCAAAATAACACGAGACTTTCCCGATTTCGGCGTGATCCGACGCTGTCCCTATCAGCCGGCGGCCTGCTGCACCTTGCCCTCAGTCTGAGGTGGCTCATCCACAAACTCTGGCACGACCTCATCCTGCAAGAAACCTGGCACCGCGCCACCCATCTCATGCTCCATCTCGACCTCCATCCCCAACGCCTCCAGCTCAGCATCCAGCTCGTCTTCCTCAACATCATCGGGGATATCGTAACTCCTCGCCAAGCTCTCCTGGATCTCATTACCCACATCCATCAAATCCGCCATCTCGTCCTGCAGCCTCTCAATCTTATCAATATCAATCTTTCCGTACTGCTTCTTCAACTCCTTGTTGGTAGTCTTCATGGCATCCACCTGCGTCATGACGTTCTTCAGGTTGTCCTGCATGTTGTTCGCCTGCTCCATGTTCCACACCTGGCTCTCGAGCTTGTCCTTCTCCGCCTCATACGCCTTGCGCCGCTGGAGAACCTTGAGCGCCTTCTGCTTCATGGCCTGCTTGCCGGGGCCCTCGCGCATGCGGGACAGCTTCTCTTGGTATGCGCCCAGCTCGCTGTTGAGCGCCTTGAGTTTGGTGTCGACGGAGGAGATGCGGGTGTCGAGGTTGTTGATGGCTCCGCCGAGGGTGGGTTTGGGGCCCGTGGGCTTGGAGCCGAAAAGGCGGTTCATGATTGTTTATCTGCAGGAGTGGTTTCGTAGACAGAGTGTTGCTGTTCGTAAAAGGTTGAGGGGAGGGAGTAAAAGGCCGTCGGATCGGTGTTATTGTAGGTGATGTGACTATCGGATCGGAAATGGTGGCCTGGAGGGATGACGTTTCACGCACGCGGCTCAAAGATGGAGATGGGTGGTGGGGCGGTCAAACCCCACCTGGAGATCCGAGTTTGAGATTTGACTACCCTATACCGGAATTTCAGAGTCTGATTGTGTGAGGACGTTCGTTAGTCGTGTATCTGAGGCTTGATAGTTATCATAAGTTAATAAAAATCTTGTGATAATAGTTATAGGTATTTATTCTTTCCATTGGTCTCTTCAAATTTCTATTAACGTGTAGCTGTGGCTTGTTGCTTTCATTGTCGCATTTTTTAGATGATCTTAAAAAGTAAACAAACATTTCCACGCGAGTAGACCCTGACCCAGTTTAGCATTGCCGCTGGTTCCCGTGTGGCCCAAGGGTTTTATTTACGAACACAAGACTCAACACGGAGCAACTCATATTTTACAAAATTCACTAGAAGCATTAAGACGATTTCTTCTCTGGACTGGTGAGACATCGATCAGCTTTGTTATCTTGGATGATTATGGTTTAGATCCCGTTTACCACCTTTTGGAGTGCGGCGCAACGGGTCAGGTTCAGTGTCATTCAGTTAAGATGATTGGCTTCTTGAGCTGTCAATGTTTTAACTCTCAGCCTCCTGATCTACAAACGCTCGTACCGAAACTACCTTAATTGTACTCCGACGTCGCTATTGTCCTTGAGCCCAGATCGTGATCGAGTATCCATACTCCGTAGAATAGACCCATGGTAACGAATACAATCGCTAGTGTTTATAATAAAATCAGCTTCATTTTACGGAGTATGAACCTGTCATCCCCCTTGTCGACGCTTGGCACTCCTATTCCCTGAGTAGCGTAAGAAAACAGTGCTCAGACACTTTGACCAGGCGTGAGGGGAGGAGATCAACCCCGATACTGAACATCATTGAGCCAACACCGGCAGATCAATACAGCCCGCCCTGCTTCACCTATCATCTTGTAATTCTCTCCTAAAGTCAGGCTGTCTGCATTATTTCCAAAATCACTGGCTGGCACTGCGCTGGCAGCTGTGGACCCCGAGAAGGGTGAATGCACGTGACCCCACACGCACCCGTTGGCTCTCGACGCGTTCGGCGCCACGGTGCTAGAGTCCAAGCGCCCTCCATTCTCGCAGCCCACATCCACATCGAATCTATTTCGCAAAACAAAACAAACCTTCCTTTGCGCAACTCAGATCGACACCCTTTTCGACCACTTTTCGATCTAATTTTCGCAATCCCCAAACTTTACTCACTTCTTCAGCTTTGCAAAGCTTCACTTTAACTTTCTCGCACCGTTATCGAACGTTACCCCGTAGCTCGGCGGTTTGTTTACTTTCATCTCTTCTGCGCTGCTACATCTTCGCGATGGCGGCAGCGGATGTCCCCAAATGGGGCTTTGGGCAAGAGCCCATGGAAATGTTCGTCATTCTTCCTACTGATTTACTTTCATCCCGAGATATTATGATCTTTTCAAGCATGCTAACATTTATTCCAACACAGTAAACCCGTTGCGAACTTCATTTCGTTCTTCTCAACTTGCGACACGACCCTCCCCACCGAAAACAAGATGTAGGCTTGCATCACCGTTGAAACCTAAACCACGAATACTAACGGCTCGATAGGTCTCTTGACTTCAGCTTTTCCACACCTTCACTCACTCGACAGCCCGCCTGGGAACGTGTCTCGACACAGTCGCATCCTGCTACAGGAAAGAACCGACGGATCATGAAGCGCGTAGGACTTCCCACCGAACGACGAGTTGCTGCCAAGCAATCTCCTCTCCTTACGCCTCCCGCCGCTGTTGTTCCCGCTCCCACCCGCGAGGATATCGCTTTCGACCAGCTTGCACAGCGAAAGTCCCGCCGTGGAATCAATTTCGTGCCTGCTATTGGGGTTACCGCTTACTCAGGCATGCCTGGTAGTCATGCTGAATGCCTTAACCGCATGATGCAAGCAAAGGGTTAGTTTTATTTCTCCGTATTTGCCGAACCTGCTTACTGACATTTCCTGAACTTAGCCGATGTCGCTAATAACTTTATGATTACATCTTCCTGCACTACATATCATGACAAGGTTGCCGCTTCACGTGGCATCCTCCAGGTCACCCCTCGCAAGCGACGTGCCGACAGCGACGATCTCATCGATATACCTGTTCACATGGATCGCGTCACTGGCAACAGACTTACTAGCTACCAGTCTTTGATCCCCATCATCAAGAAAGCCATCCGCTCCGGCAAGCATGAGATCGACATTGCTACTGCTTCTGTCGCAGAGTTCGCGAGATTCATGCGTCAACTGCGTCGAAACCCTCGAAAGCACGTCGCTGCCCAGGGTGCTTCTGACCTCTCCGCTATCGAGGACATGTCCGAACCTGATAGCCCTACGGTTATCCGAAAGCCTAACCTCAAGGCCGAGAGTCGATCCCCTCAAAAGCGAATTGCTCGTCTTATGACCAACCCATTCAAGAGCCGTACGAATCGTCTTGCCGAGGGCTTCGTCCAACTTGCTCCCGGACCTAGCCAAAAGCTCGATTCTTCTCCTACCAAGACTGCTTCTGCACCATCATCCCCGACGACATCTTCTCCTCTCCCCCACTCTACTAGCCCCGTGCTCCCTACCATGACACGCGCTGGTATCAACTCGAGCCCTGTCTCTGAGTCTGCAGCCTCTGCTAAGGAGAATGCGTTCAATGGATCTGTCGCGTTTGATAGCTCACCCGCTCGTCCCGGTCGTACTTTCCGAGTTCCTTCCGAGTTCGATTCGTCTTCCATCGCTGGTAGCACCCATGGTCCCCCAGAGACCCCCACGAAGTCCTCGTCACCCGTGAACTATTCGCGACCTGTTGCTCCTACTCCCTCTCAATGGAACCGAGCCGAGCCTTCTACTCCTTTCACTCCCCAGCCTCAGGGCGCTGCCCCTACCACACCCGGCATGACATCGAGCCCTATCGGCCTGTCAGCTCTGCTTCCTCCTTCTACCCCCAGCGTGCCACAGTGCACTTACAACACACCTAGCGGTGTCGACTCTATTGACTTCGGCAAGGAATCTCCTTTCCGCAGCAACTCTATTTCTTGGATGAACAACTCTGTTCAAGACAACGAGCCCAAGCGCATTAAGAATGTGAACCATGCTCGCCGTCGCCAGAGCGAGCCTCTGCTCCGCAAGTATTTTGACACCCAGGCCCGCCGTCGCTCAGCTTCTCCCAAAAAGGTCCAGTACCAGGACGAGGATACCTTCCGCGATGGCGTTTCTATTGCTTCACTTTTTGATATACCATTTGCTACCCCTGCTAAGACAGCTGTCTTCAAGTCCACACCGATCGAGACTACTATCGCTATTGAGGCCATCGTTACTGAGAACACTGCTGCTGAGAACACTGCTGCTGAGAACGCTATCACTGAGAACGCTGTTACAGAGACTCTCCGTGCCGAGGTCACTGTCGTTGAGACTACTGTCGCTGAGGCCGCAATTGCTGAGACTGTCCCTGCTGAGGACGCCACCCCTACTGTCGACGCTGTCGAAGAATCTTCCAACGATGGAGATGTATCTTCCTTGATTGAGCCCGAGGCTATTGAGGAGGCTTCTGCGCTTTCCAACACTGAACCTGCTGATGTCGCGATGGATGTCACAGCTGAAGAGACCACTGTCCTCGAGACTGCTCCTGCTCAGGCTACTGCCGAGCAAACTCCTGTTGACAACGAGGTTTCCCTTATGACTGAGCCCGAGGCTACCCAGGAGGTCTCCGACCTTTCTGAACACAAATCAACTGATGTCGCAATGGATGTCACCACAGCTGATACTGCTATCGCTGATTCCGAAGCTATTGAGACAGCTCCCGCTGAAATTACTGAGACTTCCGCGATTGAGAATGGCGCACATGAAACGTCCATTGATGATACCATCACGATGGAACTTGAGCCCGAGGCTACACTCGAGGTTACTGACCTCGCCGTTTCCACCAACCCAGACTCTGCTGTCCACGAGACGGTTGCTGCTGAGTCTTCTGCTGTCAACGACTTTATTTCCGCTGCTGAAACCTCTACTACTGAGAATGCAGCCCAACATGATGCTGATGAGAATATGTCCGACGAGCTCGAAGACATTTCCGAAGCCCCTACTGTTATTATTCGTACACCTACCGATACCGATATGAATGAAACCCTTCCCATCCCTACCGATGATGAAAACACCGAACTCACCACCGCCGAGCAAGGTGTTGTTGAAATTGACATGCGAGAAAACCCCGATATTTTCGGAGCCCATGTCTCCTCCCCTCCTGCTCCAATTCGCAAATTGTCACGCATGGCCGACAATGCCTGCAGTGGCCACGCTAAGGTCGTGGTCAACGAACAGAATGGCAGACTCTTTGTCCGATTTAAGCTCTCGGCTGAGTATGCTCACATGTTCCCTGCGAGCCAAGGTTTTGACGAGAGCCAACTTACTCTGTCTCCATCCGCCATCTCCCACTCGCCTCGAATCTCATTTGATTCGAACCCTATCCATCATCAGGCTGATATGTCCTCACCTGCGAAGGCCCAAGACACACCTATCGCTACTCGACTTCCTTCTCTTAGCGAGATGTTGAAGACACCAGATATCAGCGCCTTTGGCCGCTCACCATCTTTTACATCTGAGTTCCGCACACCTGAACTCCCAGCCCACGATAACACACTTATGTTTGGCAGTCCCGCGGGTGGTCTTACTCCTGCCTTTAAACCGTTTACACCCAACACTCGATCTATCGATTCTCTACTCCAGACACCTGATATGTCTGCTTTCGGCACTACTACCAAGACCCCCGGTGATGGCTTCCAGACTCCTGAGCTGCCTCCCTCTGACAATACTCTTATGTTTGCATCTACCAAACCGATGTCAACCAAGCGCGTAACTCGACGCCAGAGTGCTATGACGCCTCTGAAACAAGCACTCACAAATGCTACAGGAACTCACAGGCCTACCACACCTAAAGAGCCGACCGCATTCAATTACAACACCCCCAAGTTTGCCACACCCATGGATGATGCCGCTGATCGCACTCTTGCTTTCTCATGGTCTGATACTAAGAGCTCTCCCACACATGATAACGACCAACCCACCCAAATCGCGACACCTACCAAGTTGACACACACTGAAGTGCAACCCGCTACTGAGGAACCCACTACCGCGACATCACCTACTACTGAGCAGCCCACTATTGACCAACCTATTATCGAGGCATCGTCCATTACCGAGCAGCCTGCTATCGAAAAGTCTACTACCGAGACACTGATTACCTCCAACGATCAGCCTATTGAGCTCAGCAACGCATCCGAGCAACCCATCCCTAACATCGAAGTTGCACCAGCCCAAGGGGCACCTGCCGCAGACGATAGTCGCCAGGATCTTGACAGCCCAGGCCGCGAGTACATGCGTAACTTCATCAAACGCTCTCGACAAGCTGCGACTACTACTGATGCCGGATCACCCATTGCGCCCATTAACCAACGTCAACCTCTAGGAGCTCGAAGCCCTAACAGGGGTAGCCCTATGAAGACGAAGCGTAAGCACGAGGAAGACCACGAGACCGACGTACAGTCTCCTCCCAAGAAGGTCAAGGTCGAAGAGCTTACAGCGACCGAAACCTCCAAGTCTGCACCCAAGAAGGGCAGACGAACAAAGAACAGCCGGCAAAAGTCCGAGCTAGAGATCGATATGACAGATCTCCCCGCCGCCACTCCTACCACCACCACCTCTTCTACCACCACCGACAAGCAGGTTGATGAGCTTGATGCGGTAACTCCAGCGACGCGCCGATCCAGCCGACTGCGAGTCCAGGAGACCGCCAGCGGTGCCCCCAAGTCCTCCCTTCCAACACCCATCAAGCTCAACCGAGCTGGTGCTGGCCGCAACGGAGGGGCCAAGCTGACAAAGAAGCCCCGAACCGAGGACCAGGAGTTGGATCGCAAGACGCGATCCAACACCAAGAAGAATATGGGTGACGCCGAGTTCCCCTCAGAGGTCCTCGTTAGACTCGCGGGCCAGGTTGAGGAGGACTCTGATGTTAGCCAGGAGTCGGAGGGTTCGGCCGGCGGGCGACGCGTGGGTTGGAAGACCCCCCTGGAGAAGGTCCAGGGTGAAACACCAAAGAAGGGACGGGCCGCGCCCAAGGGCAAGGGCAAGGCCACCCAAGGAGAGACGGGCATCTCGAAGCCCAAGTCGACCAGCAAGTCGACACCAAAGACGGCGCGGGCCACCAAGGTGGCGGAGGGTTTGGGCATGGTTGCCAATGGCACGCCCGCCAAGCCCCAGCGCGTGACGCGATCTCGCGCACGCTCTGGGGTTTGAGCCCTCAACAGTCTCCCGACACATGGAGACACCACCTTGGTGGTTTGCTTTGGTTTTGTTGTAGTTGTTTTTTGTTGTTTTTTCGCCTGCGACAGGGCAGGCAGGACAGGACGAGAAGGCACCAAAGGGTGCGCAAAGACAAGTTGCTTTTCTTTTTGGCGGCGTTGGGAGGGCGGTCCCAACGCCTTTATGCGAAATAATGAATGTATGAGTTGCATTGCGAGGCGTTGGTGGTTACGCACGATACCACATTTTGGAAGCTTTCTGTTGCGATTTGGAGCCTGTTTTCGGTGGACGACGCAGGCCGGTGTACGGTTTGGAAAGTCCTCGGGATGAGGCACGGAAGCATAGGGACCTTCGGGTGTGTGAGAATAAGACCTTTTTGTACACTTGACGCTTGCCACCTGTGATGTTTTGCTTGTGATTTTGTGTTGTGGATGTGACGTTTGTCATTGACTGTATTGCTTCTCGCCTTAGTCAGTTCAACAATCCTCTCCCATCTTGTTATTCACACCTATGAATAAAGTAGACTCCTGGATTGCACACCAGTCTGATTGTCTGGCTTAGTGGTCTACGCCTACGCGCATGGTCATCGTATCTATTAATTAAGCTCTTCTAGATACTACGAGAGCACCCATGTCTTACTGGCATTCATACCGTCAATAATACGGACAGCATGTCTCAACGATTCGAGGATCTACCAACTTTGAGACGAAGACTCAGAAGGGGATGCAATTCAAGGCATGACGAATGGTAGTTATTATGGGAAATGACAACTTTGCTTCTGAGAGTCTGGGAATACATAAAGAGTGGTGAAAGTTGATGGTGAAGATCACAGAACAGGCATGTTTTCAAGAGCTGTCAATGTGGAAGAAGTGGTGAATTGTATCGTTAGAGTACTGGCTGGCATGAAAACACCAAGGCATTGGGATCGCGGATGGCAAATCTTGGCATCTCCCATGTTCTTCTTTGTGTTGCATTGTCTTGTGGTTAAATCTCTTAGCCCATATAAGAGCGCAGCGTCTACGATGTTTGCTTTGAAGTAACGCAGTTCTTGGCTGTCGAATTAAAGCAGACATTTCTCGGCGAAGAAGTCTAGAGTAAAGTGAAATGCATATACAAGCAATGCAATAGTCGAGCCATTTCATTCACCAAGAGCAGCATTATCCTGTAGGTTGTCAAATGCAAGCATGCACTCGCAAGGTATTTTGTCTCACCTCCACACGTCACATCTACATGCTGCATCTCATAGTACCTATCCGTACCTCAGCTCACTATCCATTGTTAAACACTCGCCCATCCTACACACACAGTTCACACCTCACAGCATGCAAACACAGCAGCATGGGAAGAAACATCTAAATTAAGACAACTCCCCCGATCAATGCCATCCTCCCGTCCATCTCACACAAGAGAAAACAAACAACAAAAAACCCCCCTCTTGTATCAGTATCAGCGGCAACCCGCATTTTTGTTTCTTTTCTTTGTTGGTCGTGAAACACCAGATCTGCTGTCAAAACCACGGCTCATCCTTCCCAACTTCCGTGCTTAATGAAACGAAACGAAACAATTGTGCTACCCACCCTAATGCTATCAACCCATGGCGTTGGACGCGTAACTATCCGTGAGGTAATAGGTAGGTAAAGAAAACGCGTATCCTTGCTTACTTCCCCACGCTTTTTCTTCGTACACTGTCTATATTTGATACGGTGGTTGAGGGTGGGTGTAGTGTCGTCATCGCTTTTGGCTGCAAGATCCAATAGAGGCTCTTGAACGGACGTGTTTGCTCGTGTTGTCTTGGTGGAAGGAGGGGGAGGGGGGGCGCCCATTGTCGCTTGTGGAGGGTCGCGTCGTGCCGCGCTTGGAGTTTCACGACAGGATCAAAGTTGAGTCTAGTTTGTTCAGTCGATGGAGGATAAGAACTGACTGGTTATCGTGACTCTTCGCTTGGACGACCCGTGTCTGGGCGACAACTTGAAGGCTTCACGGCATGGCTGTCAGTCACAACGCACGGCTTAAGACACAGCACGAGTAGAAGAGAGCATAAGTTATTTTAGTGATTTTTATTTTAATTTTAATTTTATTTTGATTATTGCATCTGTCTCCTCGACACCTTGATTGCTTTGTCAACAACTCAAGGCCGGAGAGCTGTCCAAGTCGACAGCCATTAATATCGTCCCCTCACCCTCCACCCTTCCTTTCCAATGCCAATGATACACATGATTGTACACACTCGTCCCCTGTGACATGTTCCCCGACTCCAGAATCTGTCCATTATCTGCGTTTGCGATGTCCGGGGACAAATGTTTGTGTTCTGTTTGTGCATGCAGACCTGCGTGGTGCAATGTCGTGCACATCCATACACAACGGGGAAACAATGTACTGTAAAAGCAATCCCGAACGCCTGAGAGCTAGAGCTGCGTCCCCTCTGCAATGCTCTGCTCGTCCGTCTTGTCTGTACCCCAAGCTCCATATAAACTTTTTTCATCTTTCGCTTTTCGATACCCAGGTCTTCCTTTGGTAAACGCCCCGCACTTCCCTTTATGTACAAATCTAAATAGACAATATGTGCAAGCCTCTATCTCAACCGAGAAGACTCAAAATATGTTGTGCCGTCGCGGCTATATCGGGGAGATTCCCCCAAGTAAAAAAAGGAATGACATGAGTCGGGGTATCTCTGTGAAAGAAGCAAAAAAAGAACATTAAAGAAGTAAAAACGCCAAGCAACCCCATGATAGCTGGCTGTGTCATCCAACGACTTCTAGCTTTTGTCTAGTCGTCATTGCGTTGAAGGTCATTAAGTTGATCGTTGATCTGTCGTCCACTTTGTTGTAGAGGGAGGGGCCATTACTTTCGCAGGCCAACTTTGCCTACGAGGCTCTTCCAGAACCGTGCCCCTCTTCGCTCTTCGCTGTGCGTCCGTAGCATAACCTCGTCCCGTTGCATAGGTCCTACAATGTCCTCGTCGCCTCGGGCGGGGAACTTGCCGTCAGCGTCCACGAGCCGAGGAATTGCACTGGGTAGACCATCCTCTAGTCGCTTCCATTGCATTCCGGCAAAGACCTCATCCATGGGAGGTGGGCGACCAAGGATAGAACCGCCGCTGTTGGCTCGCGCTCGTCCACGGCCACGGCTTCGGCTTCGTGAGGTGCTTGTTGAACCAGGTGCAGAACTGGTAGCTTCCGCAATCTGTGCCATGAGGGCATCGTGGGTTGCCCTCCATCGCTTCTCGATGTTGGCCCATTTGGCCTCGGTAAGAGCATAGATCTTGCTCGTCTCGCCGTAGTTCTCGCCCGTGCGTACCAGGTGCTTGGTGTAGTTGCATCGTGCCGCGTCCCAATCGTTACGCAACTGCTGGAGCGCGTCCATGTTCACAGCCTCGGGCTGGTAAGGTTGCGGGAAAATTGTGAAGTTGGCATGGCCGAGGCGATCCGACCATTCGTCGTGTTCTTGCAGCATCGGAGGGAGAGGGAGTGGAACCTCAGGGCTGTTGGCACCGAAGCGAAAAGATGAGATCGAAGGCTTCGTGCTAAGCGATGGTCGAGGGAACTGTGTTGAAGAAAGGATTGGCGACGGAACTTCGGTGGTCGAAGAAGGCGGCGCGATAGTTGGCGACTGCAGAGGTGACTCCGGTGGTGGTCCACTCAATGGGCTGGTCATTAGAGGAGGAAGTAGAGGGGTGGTGGCCATGCCTCGCTCTCGCTCGAGGTCCGATTGCTCGATAAACGCTTGTGCCTTTTCAATATCGATAGGCGCAGGTAGGTTGATACTCTCGGTGCTTCCATAGTAAGATACTGCAGGAGTGGGTAGGCCAGTGTTCTCAGACACGCGATCATGACCAGATCGGGTTGGTGCAGACATGGATGATGATCGACTTGAAGGACCTCCAGACAGTACAACGCTTTCCAAGCTGAGTTCAGTGCTGGGCGATAGCATGGGGTTGCCCCTGCGGCTACTTGACTTCCAAAGGGGCATGTTGGGGAAACGGGCGCCGATGCGTGATGTAAGACCGGCGAAAGGTGACTCGCTGCCAGACCTCTTCTTGCGGGATCGCTCGTCCACGGGCATGTCGCCGTCACTCAAGAAGCCCATATCGTAGTCGATATCGTAATCGCGGACGATGTTGTCATGGAACATGACATCTTCGGAACTATTTCGGAGCTCACAAGAGTTGTCGCCTATACAAGAAGGGGTTGGGTCAGTAACTCCACGATCACGGATTTGGCAGGCCAAGCACGGTTCCTCCAAAGATATGACGGCTTGGCCAAGCGGACAAAACATACACAAACAGTCATAGAGACTAAACTGGTCCGAGGGAGCAAGGCTTTTACGGTCGCTGTTATCGTTGTCTAGTTCCAAAGGCTCCTCTTGAACATCGGGCAATGATCGCATTGGCGGCTTTGTGTGAACCGATTGTGTAGGCGACACAGGGTTTTCGTTCAATTGCGGTGGCAGGTCGAGAGAAGAAGTTGAGCTGGACATTCTGAAGTGACCCTTTCCAGGGGAGAAAGTCGGGGTGACGGGCGAAGCAACATCGGATGAGGAGGAATTTGTTGTGTAGTAGACGTATGAGAGGTCGGTTTCGGGGCTAACTTGTTGTACTTCCCACTTACGGCGCTCCTCCACCAACTGCGGGAGAAGCAGCGGCTTGAGCTGAGGCGACATGATGTCGGCCGGTACGGTCGAGGCCGTGATGATTGAGAGAATCGGAAAAGCGAACGACTACCTTCAGGCTGCTATGTTTTGTTTTGGTGTTGTGAAGAAAAACAGAGGAAGAGGAAAACAAGAAGTCGGAGGGATGGCTCGGGAGGTGGATATTGATAGAGGCGGTAGTGACACAGACAGCAGCCCCTTTGGGTTAGCTCGGGTACTTGGGTACTTGGGTACTTTGGGCTGTCGGGCCAGGTGGCGACGGATCCGGGGACCGGGGGTGCTCTTTCCACTGAGACCGGGGTGGGATTCTGGGTTCTTGGAGGGATGGGAAGGATGGCAGGCGGAAAGTTGTTCTGGTGGGTGGGCAGGGGTGGGCAGGAGCGGGTCTTGTTCTAAGACTGGGTTGCAACTTTTTTGTCTGAGTCTGAGCGAGCGGGAAGAAAAAAATGGTGGGGTATGTTGGGTAGGAGTCGACGAGGTGACCGTTCCCGATGGTGGATTTTTTCTTCCAGGTCTAAGTGGGCTGTGTCACCGGTAGAGAGAGCGAGACTAGAGCGAAAGAGTGCTGGTGCTCTGACTCTGACTCTTGTTTTTTTGTTGATGTTTGGTAGTCGATTCAAGAAAAACAAAGGCTGGTTGCTGGTTGCTTTTTTGACTTTGGCCCGCCGTTGAACGGTGCTGGTTGGTTGTCCTCGTGAGGTGAGTGTGACTCGTAACAAGCGACAGAGATATTGATATTAAATCAGAGTCTCAATGACGACAATGCTGCTTTGTCTGATCAGCCAAGGTTGGAATGGCTGGCGTAGTTTGATCTAATAGAAGTTGTTCAAGATAGAAGTCAAATTTCCAAGGCATGACCGTCGTATTCAAATGTGGGAGGAGGGTAATAATTATGCATGGGATGATGAACTGCTGAGTCTTTGCATTTCTGAGTCGGTGTCTCTACTGTCTGGGCGGCGGCTGGGCAGGGCTGCGACCAGTGCTGAGTGCGCGGAAGCACAGTCAAGTCGCTAGTATATGGATGTAACTGAGAGAACAAGCGCTCGGCCGTCCACGTGTTATTGAACCGAGGATTGGGCGCAACTACATGAGGAGTGCTGGCGGTCGCTTCTTTCTCAACCGCGGCTGTAGGTGTGATGTGATAAGGTGTTATCGCGGAGTTGTACTTTATGTATGTGTCTGGTGATGGGTGACGCTGTGCGGTGGATTGGCAAGTGACCGGTGAGGTGGCTTTTGACTTTGACCTTGGTAAAGGTCTCTGCGTTGCGTCTGCTGCCGTTTGATGTTATGGTTCAAGAACAATACAAAAGAAGTATCTCTTTATTGCTTAGCGTCACCGTATTAACATGTATGCAGGTGTTCTTACAATAAGATCATAAGATATTAGTTAAGGTTTCACAGTTCTTATCATATTCTCTCTATACTCCATCAAGTCTGTTTACTATTCCAAGGAAACATACTCTTCCATATGGTATGGTTACTGAATCCCGTGTTCCCATCCCTTGACTGCACCACTATGCGGATTTTGACAGGCGGTGATGAATACGGAGTACCGACGTTGGGTTCTCAATATTCATGCAGTGTACAAGAACATTAGAAGCTGCGTTATGCCTGATTCTCCTGCAGGGATAAAGACTGGCTGACGTTCGAGTTCTGGGGCACGGAAGCGGGGGAAGCGCCGTGGCCTGGGACAACTCGCTGCTGGTTAATTGTTCTTGCAACACCTTGGCTGACAAGGGTTCAACTGTGACGTGGGAAATAAGGTGATGAGGGGAATGATTCGGATGAATTCATAGGTTCGTGGACTGGCAGTTGTTGAGAAACCTGCTTGTTCTGCCGTGAGACTGTACAGCAGCTTACAGTGGCCGCTTACAGCGCGCACAGGATCTTTTACAGAGCCTGCTCCAGGGCTCAGGGAAGTGGGGCCGTGTTTCCGCCAGCTCCATTGTTCTCTCTGGGCTTTACCGCAGGGGGAGGAGGTTGGCGTTGGATCATGACTCTGGAAACGCACAGCTCAATGAAACTCTGGAAAGCCCTGTCCTGACGAGGCTGGCTTCCTACAAGTGAGGCAGTCTGGCGAGGAACATGGTGCGCAAGGGTAACAGCCCGTGCATTTGTTTGTGGCTCAGATGTGTTAGTGTTAGTGTCGAGGCTACGCAGCTGTATTGGGTGATCGACACGCAGCAACCGGACCATTAAGTGCGATGTTTGAAACAATGACATTATGAACGGACGGAACGGGCATATTGAAACGACTGCACAGCTCGGCTGTACATAGCTCTGAGTCAAAGAGAAACCAGACGCAATAACAAAACACACGAACGATAGGTGGAGGGAACCGTAAGGACCCTGAAAGAGACAACAAACCTGAGATCCATGACCAAGAGAATCAGTTGCTAGCAGGAGCAGGGGTCTGCGCTGTACCGACGAAAGCGAATGAACTCGCAATTGGTCATCAATGGCGATTCAAAGTCAATTCCCTTAGTCGTACGGAGCATCGTCTGCCATAACCACCACTGTTCTATGCAAGCTCGATTGCATTGTCGTCTTTTTATACATTCACTAAATTCCATTTATGCTTCTGTGGCTCAACGTTGAAACCGTTTTGTGTAGCTCCCGAAATGGTAAGAGCTGGCTGACGCTCATTCCTTGCGCCGCTCCAGCCATTTTTCACATGATTGCCCATGACAGACCTTGCTCTCCTGCCATTGGATGCAAAGATCGTCGCCCTCTGCAGTTTTCCGCTTTCTTTTTTTCCCGACCATTTCCAGCTGTTGACCTCATCACTATTGCCGATCACCTTTCACCACTGCCATCTCTGGATTCCTCACTCCGGATTCCTACCATCTCGCAGTCTTCTCCATCGCTTCCCATCTCCTCCTTCAATCCTCTTGACATCCCCCGCTCGGGGCTCAACCCAGCTCTCTCCAAAAAAGTCACATCCCCTGTCAAGCAGGGCTCCTACAGGCAGGCCAGCATCGACCAGCCGGTGACAAGGGTAGCAGCTACCTAAGGGCTTGAGAGGAGTCAGCAGGGGGTACGTAGCCTTGCACCTAAGCATCGTATCTGGCACCGCCTTGTTGGGTCGGCCTCGATTTTTGTCGTAACCCTTTCCAGTCCATCCTTGTCCCCGGATTACCATGGGATCAGTGAGTTTGAGGACCAACTTTGCAGTGCGGTAGTCGCCGCTATCTTCTTCGCTTGTGAACGTGATCTCTGACTCTGGACTCTCTCCCAGACGCTTGTGCCATTGTGGGAATACAGCGCGTGCTTTGGAAACGGAATTCTAAGCCGAGCTCCAACTACTTTCGAGAGTCCGCCCACCGTTGCGCCACCAATCAAACAATCAGAAGGATTGCGAAACCGTTAACCAAAGCCGCTGACGACACAACTCTATTCGCGAAGAAGCAATCTCTTTTTTCCCGTTATGACAACGGCTGGCTGGATATCTTGTTGAGATTCCTGGCTATGCAATATTACGTCGTTATTCAGAGCTTCACTGGATGAAGAAGCTGCGTCGATCACTTCCTCAGTGAGATTGAAACTGAACGCTGGGTTTGTTCCCACGGCCACGAGACAACTGGGCCTTCCCGTTTCCCCGTCTTAGCGACCCCGTCTATTGTCTTCTCCAGCCAGTCGTCGAATTTACCTTGGACTGACCGTTTGTCTCTTCGGCGTTCATCTGAGTCGAGAGTTGACCGCCCGTAGTCAACTAAAATGCGGTCCACTGTCAAAGTCGCGACGGGTGGTTCCGACGCACAAGGACTTCTCTCCTTTTTCAAGGCCAACGAAGAGTCATTTGCAATTGACTTATCAAGTTCATTGAATCGCTCCGCGCCGCCCTAAAGGACCGCGTTCTCGCCTACTGGTTGCCCTTTATCCTTTCAAGACCCTTGAACAGAGTTGAGGTGGAGTGACACATCGAGAAAATGCATCGAGATACTCTCGCTTCCCGCAAACAGTGCTACCCTGCATCTGGAAAATCCAGCATCCCATACCATATCTGCTTTGTCATGTCTCGTCTTCGATTCTTGAATCTTGCATCCTGTCACCTACCAAACTCATGGCCAACAACGGGGCACGCCTACCCTTCGCGGCATAGTGGCCGCAGTCCAAGCTTCCCAGCGGAAGGGAAGCGACGCCGATGGTGCGTCGGGAGCCCATGGAAGAACATGGAAGGGCCTTTAGCCTTGCTGGTGGGCCTTCGTGGCTGCAAAGCTTGACAACAAGAGGTTGCTGGGATCCCAAAACGACGCCAAAACGTGTTGGCGTCCAGCGCTCCGGGAACAAGGTCATTGGTGAAAAGCTTATCCTTCGATTGCTCATTTTACTGCCCCAGTCTGTCTGTGTCGATCTGCCAAAGACCTAACCAGTCGTCTTTCATCGAACAAGCATCACGATCTCATATGATCAAATGGAGAATTGATAGGCCTGATAGGCAAACAATTCCTTGAGAGCGTCGGAGAATTAACAACGTTGTTTATACTAAAGCAATTCTGATAATTGTGTTGTTGCCTCGCTTCGGACGAACAGACCGACCCTAATCTCTTTACCGACCAGCACAGAAAACGCGACTAGTGGTACGTACTGCCAGTAGTTGTCTGCTGTCGGACCTTCTAGCCATCCTCCAACAGCCACGACAACCCTAGGCCCCGAGATTGAAAGCCCTGCTGCATTAGCCGCAGTGCGGTACCTGGGGCCGATGCTGGTGAAAAGTCTGGAGGCTGACCGTTATGCTCGCGGAAGCTTTCAACGGTTCCGCCCCTGCGCCGGCGGACCTTGTCGTTGGAAACTCTTCTTCACGAACATGGGTGGTGAGAAGACATGGGTCTCAAGGTTTCCTGAAGGGGCTCACTAATACACATCGACTTCTTAGCTGGTGATGGCAATAGACCTGCCAATTTTGATACATTGCGTGATGGCGAATGTACAATCGAGCACCAAGTCTCTAGCTTGTTACTTCGGCTGGGTGCGCGAATTGTCGTTGTGAGCCTGTGAGGCAGTAACCCAAGTGGCGTTACTATCACGTCCTGTTGGACTTGGGAAAGAGCGCGTGCAAGTAGCATTTTGAGTTCACACTTTGCAGTTCGTTGAGCTGCTGTCAGACACGCGTGCCATGTGGCAAGCACCAGGTGTGAAGAAACGGTTACCCATCCGGTCTCGGAGTTTCATACTCATCCCTCTTTTCAAGCATTTTCTCTTTGTAATTGGTAATTTTGGCTGGACGAGTCGATATACAATGATCCTTCAAAGTCTTCTTGCTATGCTGTCTTTCCGCCAATAACAAGCTATATCTTCATGGCCAACACCCAGCTATGGTTGGCAACTGTATTGCTGCACCCCAGAGCGATCTTTGTGCCGCACAAACTCAATTCTTTCGCGATTATCTAGCCCTCCCCCCATCAGCCATCAACTTGCACTAGGGCTACAACTCTCGTCTCCGAGGCACAATTGTACCGATATTGCTTCTGCTATCTCGGGTTAAAAGTCTTTGTCAACTACTCCGTAGGGCTTTGTTGATTGGCTGACCGCGCCCGTTCAGGCCCCTTGCAGAACCTTCTGCTTGGGCCCACCAACACTTTGAATGCCTTGGTCGCAAGGCAGAAGTATCTACGCTTTGCGCCGATCATCACAAACCAGGAAACAAGCTCAACTAGCGAGTGGGTGAAGCAATGGAGAGCTTCAACAAGAGTCCACTAGGCTTCGTCATTGTCATCATCATTGTCATCATCAATTGGCAGTCTCGCTACCACACTTAAAGTCCTCCGCCGGGTGGTAACGAAAACGATCAATTAAGCCGTGCTTAAGGCCAATTGAATGGTGTTGGGCCACCCAACACGTTTGAGCGCTACATATGCATGCTCTATATGCCAACGGTCAAAACGCCGCGATTGTGACGAGAGACTGATTAGGAAAAGATGCAAGGCACGGGCTCAAGACCGATTTCCACAAATTGAAATGCCCCTTCATCAAGCCACTGCCACTTTACGGTGTATTCATCAAGAACAGAGTTCAGCCATCGTGATAACTCTATGCCAGAATCAGTTCCGGGAATGACACACGGGCCGCAATACTGTTATGTTTCAGGCACCACTGACGGCAGCGGCAACGGCAATGGCTTGCATTCCTTAAACTGCCAACGGTTGGGTTTCATAAATGTTCATTCGAGCGCATAGGGATAGAAAGATGAATCGAAAACGAAAACATACATGTGAATGCAAGCATCAGCGCACTGTACGATACTCAACAACATGCTCTTTGGTACTTGGAACTTTGTTGAAAGTCTATATGCACGCAATAGTCTTGATGCAACCAAACTTTAAGTCCAAGCCGCTAAGAACCCACCTTAACATCTGTTCCTGGTGGCGATGTTAGGGCTGCTAGCAATTCAATTGGGCAATTCCTGTGTCTTCAGTGTGGTTGCATCGCGGTCAACTTTGCCAAACCTGCGATGTTACCCAGAAGGCACAATTAGATATTGGGCCTGATATTCGCAAAGTAATCTGCCACTCAGAGGTGAGGTGCAGGCCTAAATTGCTGGGAACCGTGCATGAGCCTCATGAATTGTTGGCGAACCTCGCCGTTTATACCAACTCAGATTAACTACAGCCAATCGCAATTCAACGACTGATTATCTTTTCGCAGGGAGTCGACATCGCCAAGTCCATTCGGCTCGTCAGATGCACGTCACAACATGTGTCGGGGTACTATTGTTGCTCCCCGAGAGCTTCGCCGTTGCATTTTAGGACTGATATGTCTAGATGCCATGTGTTTTTAAATGGTAATACTGGGCCGGGTCTTAGGGCATCCGTCTGCAGGAAAGACAATCCAGACACGCTCTCGGGCAAAATATGGAACGGGTCTGAATGAGTTTTACTACGATTGGATCAAATGGAAAAAGAGACTGGAGCCCTTCCAGGAATGACCTCCGAATGAGACAGGAACTGGAGGAAGAAAGGCGTGGCGCTGACGACAGTTGAGGAGCCTTGGGGAGAGATTCCCACATGCATCTCCACCATGGCTGACGAAATCAGAATTTTCAGTCTTGGTTTTCTGCCCGTCATCGCAGTAGATTCTTACAATAGACTGCCCCACGCCGCGTCTTATGTCTCTTGGTCGCTATCAAAGAGCGGCTCCGACTGTCTCCGTGATGCCGCTGCAAGAGAGAAGTGGTGGTAGTCTGCGATGCACCATGGGGGGTAAGCAGAGAAGTGAATCGGACGATATGCGAGACGGCTGAAGGGGTACCTTGTCTCTGGATGCGACCTGTGGGTGTCATCTCTGAAAGTGGCTGCAGAACGACTCTTCCAAAACACTTGTTACTTTTTATGATGCTTCGCTCGATTGTGGCAAGTCAACCATGAGAACAAAAGGCCCAATTGAACCTAGCCGTCCGCAGGGAGAAGGCTCTCTGTCACGGATTGATAATGTCTCAACATCCATGTGAAATGCGGCGAAAACTTTTCAACGGTGGCCCATTGACTTTCTTCTTTTAAGCCTCTTCAACAAGTGCCTGCGAATAATGCCTCTCAGATGCCCTGGCTATGCCCAAATAGGGAGACCAGAGAGCGCGCGGCCGGCGGACATGGGGTCCGAAGGATTTGGTGTGTCGCGTTCCTGACGATCTGACAAGGGTCATGGTGGTGGCAGTGTGCCTCATTAAAAGCTGTGGCTTATTTGAACTGGGACAAGGCATTTGAGATGCGAGGAAATGGGCTCAACACGACGCGACTTGATGCGACTTGATGCGACTTGATGCGTGCTGATGCGATGCACATGTCATGTTGGTCTCTGCTTGACAAATTTCTGCTCGTTAAGCACGAAAATGTCTCCTCGGAACGCTCGGTAATCCGGCCTCAATGCACAAGGTTGCCATTGACCTCAGGTTCCTCAGTCTCATCCTCAATCGGTGGTCGGTGCCCGCTAGGTCTTTGACCTATTGAGTATTATCCTTGGCCTTTCTATTGGCACTTGTATGCAATTGAGTGGTTATGTTCCTTTCGCTGCCGCGGATAAACTGGCCTAGGCAATATTGACGTTGAGGACAAGTACATCCAACACTTGTACGTTTTGCGCCAGCTCCTGCACTGCACCATCGGTAGGGCTCTTGTATCAGTCTGAGTGGATGTCCGTCATCCGAACTGTTGCTGGCATGTTTTCATTTGAATGAAACAATTCACCTCGGCATTGCACGTGGTCCGGCAGATCCTACTTGGGCGAATTGATGATAGGACATAGAGATCTGCATGTCAGCCTGAGCACCTAGAGATTGTACTGCAGCCGCGGCTGAGACGCTCTAATCTTTCGATGCCTCTCGGAACCATAGGCTCATGCTTAAAATGTCGAATCAATATCCGCACATTACTCACAGACATCGTTGCTGCTACCTTGTTGTTGAGAATACGCTCCGGTGAGTGAACCCCCTGCCAGTGCAGCTCATTCTGTTCACCGCCGGTGCATTGTTGCTTTTTGGAGTTAATCCAAGGAAATCTTGTTCGCCTTTCGGAATCTTGATCCTCCAAGTATTCGATGTTTCGACATGGGCCTGGCTTAGTGGCCGGCGCTGTGTGGCGCACGCTCATTCGCTCAGAGCTTGATACCGTGACCAAGGCTACCAAACCAGACCGAGAGCCAAGATTACAATCGATGAGTTGTATCGATTGCGCGGGCAATTGCTTTGAGATAGCCACGATGTCTTCGGCGTTTAGGAAATCAGGGCATCAGGCTATCTTGTTACACCAATGCAAATGCCATGTCAGCCTCGACCCCAGTCGCCCTAAGCCTCACCGGTCTCTGGGGGACGCCGTTCCTGCATATTTTCTGGCCTCGAGATGCGCGTATGTCGGAGATATCACACAAGGATTGCTCTGACGTGGGTAAAGCAATCTGCCAATCGCTTGCGGAAATTTATGAGCTGATGGCGGAATTGGCGCTGTGGTAGAACGAGGCCATTTTGTGGCGAGATATTCGCGATTGAACAGAACCACGGGGTTTTCAAGGCATCATTGAAGACGTGTCTGTCCGCCTCATTCCTGTGCTGTTTGTAGATCCTTTGAACGTGTTGAGCTGGGAGTCGAGGATAGCAGGCTTCATTGGGATGGCTGAGAAGTGATTGTGTTGTGAACCAGTTGAGAAAGCTAGCTTTGTCCGAGCTGAGACCACTGATACGACCCAGTGAACTGAGTATGGATATGTGTTGAGTCTTTGTAATCACGTCAATCTTCTTAGGTCACTGTCCGGCTGGATGAGTGCTCAAGGTGAATTGGGGAAGGCTCCGTTAGGCATCTGGCCAACTGTGTCGTATGAGCCATAGCCTGTAATCAAATGTACTATTGAATCGAAGCCGTATTTCACTTCATCTACCAGAGTCAACCAATGTCGTCAAATGCTGTAGTTTTCACATATTAGTTGATGTCTGATGATAATGGTTGAGATCGTATAGGGTAAGCAGAAACCGTCAGATCCAAGTCCTGCAAATGAAGATGCGTGTCCGAACGTGGTCTTTGTATCTCTGTCTCATTTCAGGTCTCAGTTCAGAGGTGAAATATACGTGCTGAATGAGACTCATAAAAATGAAGTAACCAATAGTCCGAGCTATGTGTGATGTGTTGAAGATGGGAGTTGGTCAGGGCTAGGACCTCAACCTGTTATTACTGGCCCAGGTGGTGATAACAGTAAAGATACGGACTGGAAAGAGACAAGGAAAAGATCGCAATCGCATAAATAGGAGACTTGATCAAGTATAGCCTTTGTCGACAATGTTCGAGACATTGAGGTCCATGTATGCGTTGACGTACTATGTGATCTGGGATCTATAGGGTAGTTAAGTTGACATGCAACGAATGGAGGCGTCACCAACTGGGAGAGATAAGGATGAGCTATAAGCAAGAGGTGTAGAAACGAATAGGCACGCCTATGTGAGTGATAGTTAAATGTGTGAGGAAGATGGTGCAAAAATGGAGGCTGTCTGCTCGTCCCGTGTTGAAAACTTGTGTCTCGTAGAAGACGTAGCTTGGATCAAACGCCTGATATTTGTTTGTTGTAGAACCGTGACACTCGACTCTCTTGTACGCTGCACAAAAGGGTTTGACTTGAGCGTCGTATATCTGAATGATACATGGTAGCAGCAGGATGAGGAATGGTTTTGAGTAAGCTGACACACTGTGTTAGAGAATAACACATGAGTGACTGATTTTGGGTCCTGGTTGGAGTCTCATGAAGCTCTGCTCGTGTATAGAACTTCTGCCATAATCGAAAGGACGACGCTGGTCTTATTCAGGACACTGCCAGGTATGAAACCGAGATTACTGCTCGAATGCTGTAACTTCTTGTTCGATGGGACATAAAGGCAACTGACGTCCTCCGGATGTTACAGGCCGGCGATATCGGCGACCGGCCCCGCTCCGGAGGTTGCAACCGGGATCGACGTAATCCTTGGCCGAGCCTCAATCAGATGCGAGTAAATGCATGTCAAAAACAAGGCATGGATGCTTTACCAAGAAGGAGAGGATATTCAGTGTGTTCCAGACCCGGACGCTAAAACAATGGCGTATGTCATTTGTGGAATCGTGACGTGGAGGTTGCAATCATGAACTGCACTTGTAACAAAAAGCAGCTGAATCACAAGGATTACAGACCACTAAATAACCGTTTTAGGAGCCACTTGTGTTTGTTTCTCCAGGATGTTTTCAATGGTTGAATCCCTGTTGGTTCGTTGCTATCCGTGACGGTCTTTCAGCTGAGAACTCATGACGTCACGATTCGTGGTTAGATGTCATGATACTGATTCCCTGGCAGTTTTGACGTAGGCGGCGGGGTTATCAAATTCCAGTTATTACCGTGTAACGAGGGGGATATGAAGAAAGACTTCATCCTTTGCAAACTTCGTTACGAGCAACAAACAGTAGTTGCAGGTATCAAACTAAACCATGGCTACTACTATCCCCGACGACCCCAACCGTCGTTTCTCGGCGGGTGGCACAGGAAGCGAACCCGAGATCGTCGAACAACACCAAGAAGAAGCCCCAACCGTGAGCCACGCCCTCGCTGAGGAGAGTAAGGACTTTGAAGAGAAAGGCGCTGCGCAGATCGAGCACGGGGACGTCGAAGTCAAGAATCTAGGATGGAACGAGGAGGCTCGTTTTGTGCCGCCGCTGGTGGGAGGACTCAAGAACGAAGATGTATGGACTTTGCTTCGGCGGTTTGACAAGCAGATCTTTTACGTCCGAAGCATCGACGAGCCTCCGCTGGGAGATCTTGATATGAACATCGCAGACGAAGAGGAGTTTTCGCCCGACAAGCTCAGGGCCCAGATCGAGCGTCTCTACGTGACTGTCTTTACGCAGCTCTTTTCCTTTTGGAAGCATATTGTTCGACTCCGATCGTGGAAAGAGTACCAGCGAACCTCTGCATTCTTGGCCGTCTACACTCTGGCATGGCTGCTCGATATTCTCGGACCGACTATTGTTCTCTTTCTCATGGCTCTCATCTACTCACCTGAGGCCCGTGATATCTGCTTTCCTGGTGCACCGCCCTCTCTGATCGACTCCAAGACGGGAGGCGTCAAGACGCCAGCAGCTGGTGTTCTCGCCTCAGATGATTCAGTCACCGGTGCGCCTGAGAAGCACAAGGGCGAAGCGGTGGAGCAAGAGGCTCACAGTTTTGTGACAAGCTTATCTACGGTATGTTCCGGTGTAAGATCTTGTGCTTTTTGCTTTGTATTTCGCTACAACAGAAAGAAACTGAACAAAGTGTAGATTGTTGTTAGCACGGCTGCTGGAAAAGACCCCGCGAGCGATCCCCACGATGACAGCGCTGCTCCGGACCCTACGAAGCTTACTGAAGAAGCCACGGAAGCTAGACAGAAATCTGGAGGAGAGAATCCTCATGCCGAGCACAATAAGGCCAAGAAGCCTGTCTCCAAGGCTGTCTGGAACAAGGCTCGTCCGACGATGCATATGATTGCTGACTTTGTCGACACCTGGGAACGATTTGGAAACGCTCTTACCCCATCTGCGCCTTTTCACCGCCACCGACCCAAGTTTATCCTCATCGGTGTTCTTGTCCCTGTGCTTCTTGGATCGTACTTTACGTCTCCTTACATGGCTGTGAAGGGTATGGGCTTCGGTGCGGGTTTTGGTTTCTTTGGTGATCCCATCATTACACCTACTATGAACTTTCTCAACAGGACGTATCCTCGCTGGGAGAAGTATGTCGAATTGCGAAACACCATCCTTCGAGGAGTCCCGACCAATGCGCAGCTGGCCATCACTCTTCTCCGTATTGGGGAGAAGAACAAGGCTCCTCTGCCTCCGCCTCCTACTTCGGACGTGCCAGCTCCGCCTGTTCCCCACCAGACTGCTGGAGAGGGCCTGGAACATTTAGGTGTGTATTGACTGGATGCATGTTGAACCTGAGCTAACAACATTAGAAGGAGTATCGCAAGGCGAAATTGCCGAGGCTGTACAGCCTGACCCTAACGTGATCCGCGAGCATGAGGAAGAAGAGGAGGAAGACAAGACCAAGCATAAGAAGACGCATCGTCTCATGAACTTCATCCGCGGTACTGCCAAGGGAGGTGTCACGACAGCACTGGCAGCCGACAAGGCCAAGGCCAAAGCAGGCGCCCATCACGCAAAGGACCGCCTCGGTGTTGTGAAAGGCGAGGAGCCCCTTCCCGTTACCGGCCCTATTCGTTTCCCAGCTCGCTACAAGGGTAAGAAGGGCCACGCATTCATCACTGCTACGGCGACTACACCGGCTGTGAGTTGGACGACCGAGACTGGCGACCTCAAACCCGCGTGGACGGTGACCATTGGAGAGATTGACGAGCTCAAGAAGATGGGTGGTCTGGGCTGGAAGAGCAAGATCATTGTCGGTTGGGCGATGGGGAGTGAAATTGTGGACGGATTGATGATTCGCACAAAGGACGGTACTGAACATCATCTCACGGCGGTCTCCATGCGGGATCAGTTGTTCAACAGGTTGATCTCCATGGGAAATCAGATGTGGGAAGCATGGTAGTCACCAGGATATGGCTATGAATATTGGTTTACGGTGTTTTGGTTTGGCATGAAAAATAAGGCCCGGAGTTTGGTACGGGGCTTGTGTGCAAGCAATAGCACGCGATGGATACTTTACTCTGTTTGATATCATGAATACGACGAGATATGATGATGTGGAATCAATTTGTCGAATGTGCCAAGTCTAGACTTTGCTAGTTGACGTGTCAGTCGAACAAAAGGTCCTGCTTGGTAATCTCGCGACAATATTTCTTCAATCGTCAAGCGAGATCGCTAACATCGTCGAACGTGGGGAAGTGGAACACTTATCGATTCAGTCATGTGGAATCATGATAAAATGACGTCAACTGGACCGAATCAACTTTAAGATGCTGACAGAGCAGACAATTGATTGCTCAATGCCAAAATGCCGAGGTCGGCTTTGGGAGCTTGAGCTTGAAAGTGGGGGAAGCCATCTCGATACAAGAAGACGGAATAATCCAGCTTTGTTTTCTACTATCTGTTTACGTGCAAGATCGACCACAACACCACAGAATCAAGTTCTCTTGTCGCAAGCTAGGCTAGGCTATCATGGGTATCACCACTGGGCCGTACGACACCGTCACTGCAGACGCTTGGCTCGTCTGCGACACTTGCGGCACACAGTTCCCTACTGGCGATCGCAGCAAAGTCAAGACGTGCCATATCTGCGATGACCCTCGGCAGTTTGTGCCGGCGTCGGGACAGTCGTTTTCTACGCTGGGGGAGCTGAAGAAGAAACACAAAAACGAGTGGACGCCGTGTGCTTCGGATCCGAATATCACGTTTATATCGTCCACGCCCAGACTAGCCATAGGGCAACGCGCTATCTTGATCAAGACGCCCAAGGGCAATATCCTGTGGGACTGTATCTCGCTTCTTGACGATGAGACCATCGAGCGGATTAATGATCTGGGCGGTCTCAAGGCCATTGTCATAAGCCACCCGCACTTCTACAGCACCCATGTCCAATGGGCCCGCGCCTTCGCATGTCCCGTGTACCTATCATCCGAAGACAAGGCCTGGACGACACTATCGTCAACACACCAAGTCTTCCTCACAGAGGCCTCGACGCCCATCTTGGACACAGGCGCCACGGCGATCAAGCTCGGCGGACACTTCCCAGGTTCTCTGGTCCTGCACTACAACGCGCGGCTCTTCATCGCCGATACGCTCATGACCACTGCATCGGGCGTGGGGAACTGGGACGTGGACGCCACAGGTGCCGAGCGGTCGAGACCAGAGGGGTTGAACTCGTTCTCGTTCCTGTGGAGTATCCCGAACTTCATCCCGCTGGGCGTGGAGGATATGGTGAGGATGTGGAGGGCGCTGAGGGGTGTGGACTTCACGGCTACGCATGGCGGGTTCATGGGGATGGATATTGAGCACGAGAGTGTCAAGGAGAGGGTCCTGGAGAGTATGAAGATCCAGGCGAGGTTCATCGGGGAGAAGGCGTTTGAAGAGAAGCTGTAGGTTGACGATGTATGAAGAGACGATTATGAAGTATGTTTGTTTATTCGTAATTAACTAATTGTATAAATCAGGGCCATTCTGATATCGCGGGTATCGATCAATAATTTGAAGTAGCAAAATCCAACTCCCGCTGCATGCTTCACCTGATGCCTTTACAATTTTCACAGTCAAGCCAACGCCAGAACCCAAATGCCAGAAAAGTGAAGCTTAGTCCTTCTTCCAGAACTTCCACTTTTGCTTGCTCGGTGACGACGGACATAGATATCGGTTGAGTAGCTCGCGGCCCTCCTCGGGGAGATCATCAACGACACTGTCATTAAGTGTATCGATAATAAAACGATTTGCTACTAATTGTTAACAAAAAAGTTCGAAAGAGTAAGAAGTGGAAGCAAGACTCACGCATCAAATCAACGCCGCATTCACCGGCGTCAACAGCCATGTTTATCCTCGTGGAGTTGTAGCAGCCGTATCGAAGCTGCAGCTCGAGCATGCACCTCCAAAGCTCCCGCGTATCATCAGCAGACATCCCCTCGCAGCTGCGCTCAGAGCAGGTGCTCGCTTGGCGACCTCGTGTGTCGTTGTCGTGCTGTGACTGCTTTGGAAGAGGGACTGCTTCGTCGCTGGGGGAGTTCCACATGGTGGGCAGAGAGAGGTTGCCGGGGCGGTTCTCGCGATACATTATGAATGAGTTAAGTATAAGTCGAGTGTAAGTCGAATGTGATTGAGTCGTTGATGAGGATAGAGGCGGAAGAAGAAGAAGGGTTTGTTGAGGGTATTATATCGATTATCACAACTGTCTCAGCTCAATTGCCTCGTCTCCTTTTTTTTCTCCTTCTCTTTTCTTTTTTTCTTCTTATTTCGTCGCCCTTGTCTCTTGTTTCTTCCCTGCTTTTTTCTTCTTCAGGCTCTTAGTTAAAGCTCAGGGCGGTTATTGATGCGTTGTCTCTGATGTGGTGGGGTAAAACTGGCCCAATACGACAGGCAGAACCCTGCTTATTTATCAAAGCGTAGTTTGTTTGGTACCTGAGCAGGAACAAAAGAGAATAACTAATAATGAGGCGGTCTCCGTGACGACGTTTGACAAGGGGGGCCAGACGGGAGTTTAATATACTTTGTGCCCAAACGGCGGATACCGAGAAATAAGATAAGGGAGGGGGGGAGTCAGTGCTTTTGGGAACTCTCGGGAGAGGAGGGAGTCATCCGCGAAGAACGCCACCTTTTATGGAGGGTCTAAGACAGCTTCAAGCTCACCTTTTTTTCTTTCTTCATGATTCTTGGAGGGTGGGAGTTGAGTCACATGGGGAATAAGAGACGAGCATTTCCGTTGACCCGCCCTCTAAAGTCACCAAGTTTTTTCCTCCTTCTGCCGGCTGTTGTCGTATCCGACGACATCATTGATCGACTCTGCATGAGGGATCATCTCGGCAGACGGCAGTTGACGTGCTAACTAGCACTTTTGTTGTTATCCAGGGCTAACCGCTCACTAATCGGGGCTCTGTCACTTACCTTTCTGGCTGAGGGACGCGTACAATGAGCGCTGGAAAACTCCTTTAGTTCATGATCTGCAGACTAAACTTACAATAGCCAAGACCCCAAGAAATAACTTGGGCTTGTGGGAAGGGGCTTGCAAGCCTGATCTGATGCCTAATACAAATAGCAATCATACACAAGAAATGGGTCTGGTCACAAGGTCTGGCCTGGTCGCTTGGCTTGTGATAGCAAGAGGAGGCCCCCCGTCACGATAAGCTTTGACGCCAGATGAAGGTGCTATTTCAAAGTGTGGATGATAGAGCAATGACGCCGATTCAATGGCACAAAGCGTATTCTAATACCTGACCATCTGTGTAATTCCTCACGATAAGGATAGCTTCGTTTCTGATGACATGTCAACGGGATGCTGTACCCGCATGGCCGCAATAGCCGGCACAACCGGAACAGACAGCGTCAATCAGCGTTAACATCATGGACTTTGTTGAGTCACATCCCATCACATCTCATCCCATCCCATCGCAAACCAAACCAAACCAAGCCCAGTCAAGTCAAGTCAAGCCAAGCCCAGTTTAAGGCTGAAAGGAGGGATCCATCCGCATGCCCCGAGTGGGTTTCCCGAGAAAGAAAGAAAGGTAAATAAATACCCTTGGATCCACCCAGTGGGGATACCCATTTAGCAACACAGCCTACGGAGTACAGCCCGCCTTTCTCGACCATGAGAAGGTTCATTGTTGATAAACACAGAGGAAAGTCAATTACAACAAACAGTAAGCACAAACAACAGCTGAAAACTGTGGCTTTCTGCGGAGGATAATGCCAACGGTGGAGGAAACTTGATGATACGATGGGATGCAAGGGATGCAAGGGATGCATTCAGCAGAATCATCATGCATGTTCAATATTTAATGACAGTCTTAATTTCAACATCATGCAAACTGCACCCCAACATGCAGATATTACTCCAATACACCAAAACACATACCATCAAAATGGCGTCTCCGGCACTATGCCAGATTACTGGCATTCATCAATATCCTGTGGCGTCAGCTTTTGGTGGCGTCCGCAGCTGTGCCACCTTTCCCCAGAATGCCCCTGGACGATCTGTGTTGAAGGCAACCACCAAAACTATACACTCAAAGTAGCCGTGAGGACTGGGTCAATAAGCGATTGGCTTTACGGCTGTCAAGCGGCTGTTACCGTGTATTCGCTCCTAGAATTTACAAATTAAACTCTTGGCAATCTTGGAGATCTGATATCAAGGACACCCTGCAACAGCGATGTGAGATAAGCATGTCTCAAACAGTTTATTCTCAGTTTCCATGTATGCATATGGTTACCTGCTAATCATGTACTTCAATCGTTCCTAAAACTGTCGGCAAGGCTCAACCTGGCTGGCCGTGCGATGGGTTGGTAGGACGAGCATGCATCGAGCACTTCCTCAAACGTAGAAGCCCTGGTAAACGGATTGACTGCCTCCCCTCGCTTACCACGCACAGAAGGAGTTGGATACACGACAACGTTAATCGGTTGTTTATGGTGAGGAATGCCCTGGATAAACCTCGGCTCGTCGGGCTCTATATGCCAATGGATCTCAGGCATCTGGCCATCAACTGCTGAGAGCTGATGCCACAGGTCAGATAAGCTCGAAACGGTGCTAAGCTTTGCGACGTAGTTGTTGAATTTCCTGGGGATTGAGACGTAAAAGTCGACTTGCGTTCCCCGTTCATTTGTGTTCTACACAGAGAAACTATGACCTAGAAAGTGGTCTTCGCACTCGCAGTACTGATCCATTGCAGCTTATTAGGGCCTTGCATATTTTTAACGAATTTCGGAGTAACTACAAGGACAATTCAGAGTGGCATTGTGTCGGGCAGATTTGTCCTGGGAAGAATCGTATTGAGTAGAGCTGTCGGGCGTAAGCTCATCCAGGGGGGGTTGTCTTGGACAGAGTCATCTTGGGTATTGTCTCCAGGCTCGTTCTGGTTATCGCCGTTTCCATCAGTGGATCGAACTTCTTACGAAGAATGAGACATGGTGTCTCTCTGTTGCTTAGTATGAGATGATGAGTTCCATGTTTAGTGCTGGATATGATGGAAGTACTGAAGAAGTGAAGAGGAGGAGAAAATGATTAACAATATCGATTCTCAGGGTTTGCCTGGAACTATGAACTGTGATAAATTCGCTTTCAAGGTTTGGAAGCAAACATCTTGCTTGGCCACTCATGTGCGAACCGAGTGTCGAGATGGGGGTGATGTAGTAGCATATATCAAGGACCCAATAACTTGATGAAGATAAGCCTAGGTAGTGTTAAAACATCCAGGATCTCGTTTTTGGCGAACAGCACGTATTTAATTCTAACCGTCCTTATTTTCATCTCAACTAGTAACCGTGAAGTAGTCTTCACTCCGGCTTCTTCTGTATCCTCTCGAACCCCGGCTTTAATAACCATAACGATGGCCTAAGCTTCTTTTTTCCCGAGCCAGTACATATCCTGGGAAACAGCAATCATGTACTGGCCTTTTTCGCTTGCTAGTTTTGGCTCTTGACACTCGTCACTACTCCATTGCCAGTTGCTCTTTTTTGTTCCATTGTCATTGCGGCCAATGCTGTGACTTCAAATATCCGTAAAACTCACTATTCAAGTGATTCTACTAAGTTGGCGTTGCAGTATTACACGAAGATCCTGAGAATCTAACTCGCCTAGGTGCTGTATCTACGGATGGAACAACCTCGACTCTGGCACCGAGTCTTACTACAAGCACCGAGCTTGAGACGACGGCCACCAAAATCGCTACCTTGGATCTTACTACTACAGATACTGCTTCCATCGATCAAGAAATGAGGCAACGACTGGGACATTGTCTTCAAAAACCACCGCCACCGAGCTGTCTGCTTCCACCGCCACCACAGACGACTCGGCCTCTCAACCAATTGAGACGTTCTTCTTGTCCGCCGCAGTGAGCGGCGCCGTAAGTCCCTATTTGTCGAGTGTACAACTCGCTGGTAACCTGATAAGATGGAATAGCGCCAAGTTTATCATAGGAGAACGACTGAGCTTCACTATCGAAGCTGGCACAAACTACGCAGTAGATGTTGCCGAATATTACTTCATACTTTTGTGTCATATACGGCATGGAAAACCTCATCCGGACTATGCTCGGTTGTAAACACTGGCCGACGTGAGCCAACCTCGCTATCGAGTTCTCACCTGCGACCAGACAGCTGAACGAAGGCTCGCGTGCTCCGTCACGGCTGAAGTGCGTTATCGATTTCGAAGCAGGACGGGAGACACGCTCCCTGCTAAGCGGCTCGTTCAAACGACCCTATGCTTATGCATCAGGATCGACGAAACACTTGCACATGGGCTCATCGAGTAACCCTCTCCCGTCCGATTCCTACCAGGTCACTGAGCTTGAGGTTAAAGCAAGCTAGACTATGTGTTACTCTTCTCGAAGGGGAGCTATAGATGGGATTGCAGCGTCATTCAAACGGGAAGAGAAACGGAGACTAGGGTTGGTAGTGGCTAAGTGTATGGTCTGTTGGATATCGGTTGAATAGTCAAGCTACTCTATCAAGATCAGGCATCTGGAAGTATCAGCTGGGCCAGCACAATAAAAGGAAGTATTGCATTCTTGGGGGAATAGATAGAAAGATACTTCTCAGTGGTGGTTCCCAAACCTCTTCTCGAGCATAAATTGTTTTACCTTCTAACATAGGTAAAGCAATGACCTTTGGTGCCGCAGTTTACACCAGTAAACTGTCCCTTCTGGGCATGTTGTTCTACTCGCCTAAGACGATCAGGATCACCATGATAGCCCTAGGTTGGAGTAGGAGATCTGCAAACGCGAGTTACTCCAAATACAATGGATCCGCAACCTGTCAGGCCCAAGTAGGCATGTGGTGATTCTTCTCAATTTGCCCACAGCACGCACCACTAGACCCGAAGAGTGTACGATGGACTAAACTCGTGTACTAGACAGAGCCTCGACTTCTATTCGTGTCGATCTTTGTGGAACTGGAATGAGTGTAGACCCGAGGCCTCGGTACGACTGCCAGCGTAACGGCGATCGGCATGTTGGAGAAATGTGCATCGTCGATCGCTTGTTGACCTAATCGAAGTCTACGGCACTGGGGTCATGATCGCAAGTGTCGTTTGTAACCATGATATCTTCTGGGACTGGAGACAGGTTACACATCCCACCACCACACCCTCTTGAAAGCATGGCCATATCAGAGTACAGCGGAGTGCCGGATCTCTGAAGTGAATGGTAACCTTTGCCTTTCCTGCTATGCGTTACGCATCGTGTGCAGGTCCCAAACGGGCGTTCGCCTTCTTGGATAAGCTTCACCGCATCATCAAAGCCTCCCCTTATGTCGTGATCATGAAACAATCCCGCTTGCCACATCAACCACCAGAAAGCGAATGCGACCAGACCTTCACTTTCGAGACACTCAGCACAAACGGAGGCGCTCCGTTTATCATAAGTGGTAAGGGGAGATAGGCATGACGACTACTATTGAGACACAGAACCCTTCTTTTACTCATCTGTTATCACAAGCAAGTGGCAATCTTAGCAAAAACTCATTCTCCAAATCTCCGCCTCAACTCTGGATCCAGTACTGAAAACCACATGACCTCGGTTTCGCAACGAAACAGACGTTTCGTTTCATTGCACCCTCGATCGACAGGCAGCGTCGACGTCATCAAAAGAAACCATGGGATTCTCCAAAATCCGGGCTCGGGATTTATCGAGAACTTTTTTGATGCACGAAAGTAAATTGGTGTGTTGTTGGTTTGCACGTGGCATGACTGTGTGCGTGACCTCATGTGTGGATCATCTGCCAGAGACGGCATGATGCGAAACGACTTTTGGAGTTTGACTGAGGCACTGTAACGTTGTAAGAAACGTGACGCGAGTCAAGGTGTGGGATGAGAAAGTCATGATCTTGACACAGTATCTTGGGTGATTGTGAGGTGATGAGCGGGTAAAGATATTTTTAACTGGCGGTACATGCGCATCACGTTGTTAAGAGACAATATTGTAGTGTATGTTATGGTATTTCTGCCATTCAGTATTGGTGCTACCTCTGCGGTTCAGCACCGCCATCCTATTCCATCAAACCACTCTCCTATCCACAGGAGAAGACAATGCCCACTCTATACCACGTCCCTTTCCCTTCGATATCTTGGCGACCCAGGCCAGCCAGATAGGGTAATCATTCAATATGGGGTATCCCAAATACAAAGTAGTAAAAAAACAAGAATAACAACGCCTGAAACATGTGTGCAACCGAATCCATGATGCATGGAATGAAGAGTGTCCCCGAAATCTATATGCGCTTCCCTGTCGTGATGGTCCTGATGTTAATGCTGATGCCAATGGAGGGCATATTGAAGAAATGTGATGGGGAGAGCGAGAGGTAGTGCAGGTTGTGTGAGCGAGATGGCCGTTATGTGAGCGATGCGTGGCGGGTATTGTAGGTATCTGAGTGTCTATAGTCGTTCATGTGGATATGTCGAGTGATGAGAGTCCAAGCGATGGCAAGGTTGAGGTGTGAATAATGGTAGAGATGTGATGTCAAGCATCAAGAGTATTGAGCAAGGTGTTGCGGCGGTGAGAGTCGTGTAGTGTGGGTGTAGGTTGAGTGTCTAAAGGGGTATCATAATGTCGAGACCTGCCACTTCCTTGCTCCTCCATGGCGTAAAAGCCAGTTTACTTCTTGTGCGACTTGCCGGAACGCGAGTAGTTTTTTCGCACACGCTCGCGGCCACGGCGCTCCTCCTCGTCGCTTCCACTGCTGTGGCGGCGACGGTCCTCCTCGTACCAAGCGCTCAGAGACTTTCCGCCGAAGGTGAGGTCATCGTCTTCGATAATGGTCGGCTGCACCCAGGTGTAGGCTGAGGGGTCGACTTCGCGGGCTGTAGGGTCCAGGGCCTGGAGATTGGGAACGTAATAGTAGTATGTCTCGGTTGTGTGGGCCATGATGACTGATGTGAGAAAATTTGTGTGAAAAGACTTTGTTGATTGTGAGCTTTCACGATGGACGGTTGTCGTATTGTTATATGTTGTCGATTTGTTTGTTTGTGGTTATCCCTTTGTTTTGGTGGATGCGAAATGGAATGAACACGCCCTGGTAAACAAAGCAGGTGGCACTACAAAGGGGGTGTGGATGAGATTTGATTGATTTGTTGCGTCAAGCAATTTCCGTGTGTATTGTGATAGGAGAGGTCCAGCTCGTGAACAAGAAAAATAACGCTTAATCCAAGGCTGTGACGATAACTTGTGATGTGTGTTTTATATATTGAACAAGAAGGAGTCTGGGAAGGGAATTTCGGGGGGGAAGGCTGATGGATATAGACACGAGCAGAGGCTGTACTGGACTGCAAGTGGAGAGTGTTAGGATGGAGCCTCAGGTGAAGCGCAGTGGGCTGCGTCAACTTTCAAGGGGGGGGGGAGTGGCAAACGCCTGGGTAAGGAGGGCCAGGGGGCGTGGGGTACAGGAGCCGCACTGTGCCGTCACTGAAGATGATGAGCTTTAGCGGCACAGTCTCAGCATCATTCTAGGGGTCATCGAACATCCACAGTGGCAATAATGGACGTGGCTCCCGGTACCGAACAAGGCATCCCGTCTCGAAAGAAGTGGCTCCGCGCACGGTGAAGTCTTTGGGTGTGGATTTAGCCAAGCCGGAATCTCGTCCCTGGGCCTTTTTAAAGTGGTCTCCTTTTGAGGCCTGGAGCCTGGCTTGCCTGGAGCTTGACAAGGCCCAGGGCTGGATCCATTCCACACAGCGTATTCTGCGGGGATGCGCGAGGGCCTGGATAAGGATATGCCCTACCAGTGCATTCCACGAGGAAAGAGGTAGAACGATTTAATCTTTCGGGACCACCGACTTTGTTTGCGTGCTACGCCGAAAACCGGCGTCGTAGAAAGCAGCTCGCATCCGCATATCTACGAAACCCCCAAAGCTAGCGGGATCGTGAGGGAATTATGGCTGCTGTTTTTGTTGTTGAGATTCCAATTGTCGCGCACACACACACTTTTGGGAAAACTTTGAGGGGGGGAAGAGTCGGGTTGGGGTGTTGAAAATCCGCTGTGTTGGAGTCAAGATGGATGGACGGTCTTGCACGCGACTGGGTGAACTATAATGGGGACGCTGAGTTTTTTGTCTTTCTTTTTTACGCCTTGTTCCATTCTTCTATGAAAGGAGAGGATTAGTGCCTGCTTGAGTGGCTACATATTGCAGCTAAAGTATAAAAACAACACCGTATTCAAATTATGCATATTATTTTTTACGCTGATGCTCAATACGAGTTCGAGTTCGCATGTCACCCTCACTCACCCTCACCTCATGCTCGAGTAAGACAGAAAAAAGGGCCGCTCTTTCGGCGATCAAAACTTGGCCGGGTTTCCAAATGGGGAAACTGGTTTAATCTCTTGACTCGATTTCTGGTATTGAGTGTGTCAAGTTGCAATTACTCCAAAAGTGCTTCTAGACATGTCTCGAATTTCTGAATCAATTCTAGACAAAAAAACAAGAAAAACACTGTGAGCGGATCCGTTTCGGTGAGCGAATGGATCCGTGATGGAAAACCGGCCGACCGGTTTGATAGAAGTGAGGCTAGGTTCTCCTTATCGTCCCAAAAAGCTCGGGCCAAGAGCCACGAGTCGATGGTACGATGTTATTACGCTTACGGATACCTTGAGGATTGTTCTAGGCTTATCCCATGTAACTTCATTGATGATGTTATCTCAGATGGGATACCACCGACACTGTGCATGCCTTTGGTGATGTTGGATTTTGCGGTTGAAGCTGAGTGTTGCCTAACAATGGATGTTCAGCCAGCCCGCCTGCCTTGAGCGACCGGATTACTACCACCTTGCGTAGGACTATTGACAAACAAGACTGCAGGACAGGCCAGAAGCAGGCCTCACTCAGACGATAAGACAACTCGCATATACACCCCTTAGCGGTATACGATCTCTGTTTTGATATTGGAGAAAAAGAAAAAAAGGCAACAATTTTAGACTTTTTATCCTCGTTGTCCGCCGCCAGCTGGCCAAGCCAACAAACACCACGTATCCATATGTACACTTTTCGTGACGGGGCCTGATTGCGGGGAAACAGGCATACGCAGTGGAGGCTCAGTTCTGACAGGGGGACCACGAGAGAAGGGGGAGTGTGGATAAGCCAAGCTACCATCAATCACCAAATCGAGCTACCTCTTCGAGCGAGCTGCCAGATGCAAACCATCCATGGGGGATTTTCCCCGCGCGCCGATATGTTATGCGCAACAAAAGGCCACATGGGGAAGAGATACGATTACCTCCACCACTAATAACGAACGGGTTTTTGGCTGCCTGCTGACTGCTGACGATGACTACCTACAATGGAACGAGGACGGTCGGTATGCGCGCAGCTGACGGCGTTCTGGGCTGAGTAGACAATACGACATCCGTCTTTTACGCCGCGAGCACACAATCCAGAAGCTCTGGACCCTGATTCTCAGCCTCGGCGGACAAATAGCTCTTCAACAAGAACTATATACTTACAATAACACTAGTTTATACAGACGCAACATGTCGTAGCGACTGCGGCTCATGTCAAATCACCTGCAGCCCAGAACAAGATAGTCTAAGACAATAGAACGGGGACTAGCTTGACCAAAACCCCATGATTTGAACAAAAAGGGCATGTGCCGCATCTTGATTTGATCTTATCGCAGCAGAACACAGGTGGGGGAGAGCGAAAACTGAAACTTGGGGTTGCGCCGTCGTCACATGTTGAACTTGGTGTTTGTCCTAAGTTGACTAGACAATGAGCCATCAGCGACGGAGTTTCACGCCACGAGGACTGGAGCTGAAACGGTGAGCAGCGCGAAAGAGCGGTGTTGTTCAGCTCCAGACGAGAAAGAGTTTATCGTGATTCAATATTGTGTCTGCTGGAAAGACGTCTCTTCGTGATGGAAGCTCTGGTCTGGAGGCATAAGCCGAGGTGTTCTGTAAAAGGTAATCTGGGGTCAGCTTGCAGGGGGCTCGGCAAGCATCCTTGTCAACCCGACTGCACCGAAAATCCCGGAGCCGCGAAATTCCTCTCCTCCAGGATCCCGGCTGTTAATTTTGCGTTTTCTATTTGTGTACAGAACACGAGAAATGGGGGATATAAGCTCGGACAGTAGCCGTTAGGGGCTTGTTTTCCCCGAATCTATTGAAATGGTTATTGAAACTCTTCTAAAAATGTCCGAGACATGCCTCAGGCTATCTAAACCTTGGGAGTTACCGAGCGAAACAAACTTGTCATTGTTTAAAGTTTAAAATTCTTAAAAAGCCTTCGCGTCTTGACTCATTCGCTATTCGCCTATCCCCGTGAAACAAGGAGCATGATGGATCCCTTTCCCTTTCCCATTCAGAGTTGTCCGCCACTGAGCAAACCTTTGAGTCAGTCATCGGTCACCGTTCGGGGTACAGTGCGCTATCGAATCATTCAAATCACACCCTTTTCTTGCAATAGCCTTGTCACTCTCGTCAGCCACAACCGACCAGAACATGTCAAGAACGGTAATCAGAAGGCACGACACCGCCTTGATAATTGCTGCACATATTATACAGAAGAAGCATGCTCTTCACCGACTCTGCGATCGTCCTGTTTGATCTTGATTCATGGCTTTGACGATGCAGCGACTGAATGACTCTATCGTCGCCCCCGCGATGCCAAGCACCCGCACCGTTCCCCCGCTCCGGCTTCGGCCCGGCTCTGGAGCAAACAGTGGGCTTCCGTTACCCGGCCGGCCCTTGTGAAGAAAATCCTTTTTTTTGACTCTCGGATGATGAAAATTTGCGATTTTCTTGCTCCTCAATTAATCGCACGGTACCAGAATTCTGGGGAAATCAAGAAGCCAACGGAACTGGGAGTGGGTGGTTTAGCTGCAGAACCGTTTGAAAAGGTTGTTGTAGTGTGTGTGTTGTAGCCATGCAGCCGTGACCAGTTCCTGGTCGGCCTCTTATTCGGATGTCAATGTCAATATGATCTGCAAAAGTGTCAACGGCATTGACGGAAGCCGCAGCAAGGCTCAGAGAACAAGGCGTCCAGTCAAAACACCAGAAACAATCTCTGCCTTGCGCTGCTGCAGGATTCAGTGCCTAGAGTTTGGCCCCAAACGACGTCACTAGAACCTCACGGATGTTCATCAATTCTACTAGAGCATGCTTCCCGGGATCCACCCTTTGTTTGATCCCGTCATCGCAGGGGTGAAGGGTTGAAGGCGATAGACAAATAAACAATGAGAAAAGTCGTCACAAACAATAACCTGTTTTGCACCGGACAGAAACGACCGGGTTTAAAGTGTTTGTAGCCTGTCAAACAGGCGTTGCCCCTCTATGATGTCACCAGTAGGTTCGCTGCCCTGGATCAATCTCTCGATCTGATCCGAGATCTTGGGCAGCAGAGCTGTGACTGGTGAATTGCAGCTGCTGTCCCAGGGGCGTGCAATGTTTAATGGTTCTAGGTTTTTCTCTGCAATTCAAATGCTACAGTATGAATTTGCTGTTCTGAAGAAAAGAGGCTTGTTATACTTGGCGATTTACACGACGTAATTCTTGTATCAAGACTCGTAGGCGATGTTTTGGCGGTGCAGCATGCACTCATCAGAGATGTTGGAAGGGGCTTACATGTAATTGCCACAGCAGCGGGAGATCCGGGGTTGATGATTCCTCCATCAGCTCGTCCTTCAGGCGGAGGGTCCGCGATCAGCGTCGAACTGTTCAGCTCGGGAGATAAGATGACAGTGATTAGACAAGGCAGTTATTGTGGATGCTTGCCTCATTCTGGCTGATGACTGATCCATCCTCATGCCTTTTTTGGTTTAGTGACGGTTTGAGTGCAAACGAGTGTTGTTGCGGACAGGGCCTGTTTGAATGAACGTATTAAATTGTCGATCCATTAAACATACCGTTTATAGCTCTGATGGACTGTTTTCAGTATTGGAGCGAATTGTACACAAATGATACTGCAATATCGTGACTCGGCATGTTCCTACTATCCCACAACCTCATCAAAACATTGGACATCCGGGGACAACACTACAACGCGTAGTCACCTGACAAATCCCGCAGGATCCCAATCGCAAAAGCTACATCCCAGGACACAGGACGAGAGCTATTGAAGCATACCTATAATATACATTACTTTAACATTGGTCACAAATCTCAAAACTACGTCATCTTGCAATCGTTAAACAGGGGTTATCTGGGATACCGAAACTTAAGCCAAGCTAAAGCCTTAATGTCTAAGCCATGCAGAGCAGCAAGTTCCCCAATCTCATCCCTGCGCCCCCGAAACACAACGACGCTTCGCCGCCCGTCCCAGCACGCGTCGCAGAAGTCCGTCCCAGAGCCTTAAGGGCGTCGAGTTCACGCAAGACTGCCACAAACCACGCCTGCGTCCAGTGCCGCAAGACAAAGACAAAGTGCGACGGCAGGCAGTGCGCGCGCTGTCAGTCAGGCAGTAATGTGTGCACATAAGACACAACGACGCTCTCGGGCGAGAGGCTGAACCGGCTTACTCATGCTTTCAATGAGCAGAAGGGTGGGCTGAATCACCTCGAGACCATCCTGGCGGCTATGAGGAGCGGGACGGACGCTGACGCCGTCGAGCCCATGGCGTGGATCAGAATAGGCGAGTCGGTTGAATCTGTCGTTTCTTGTATAGAGTCCAAGTCCAGGGCTGTTGTTGTATTCCAAAGGTCAGTTCATGGCTTTGTAGGTTGCTTCTGTAGAATGTTTATTCGTGCATGTCTTTCTAGACACGGCCCAGGTATGAGCATTTTCAAGCGAAAGTAGTTCCATATCAATATATAGATCTTTATGCCTTTCCATCTTCTGGCAAATTATACTGGTCCCATGATATTCAAAACTCCACTGTAGCCTCATGAAATTTGATTATTGCTAACCAACCTTAGAATCACCGGTGCAGACAACCAAGCCAAGAGCAAGTTCATCGAAACACTGTTCGACAGAACAGCGTGACTCGACGGCACCACTTTCGAAGCCGACGACGGGCCATAGATCTCGGCCCCCGTACCCAGAGCTACTTCTCATACAACTTCGGCAACCTCCCCTTCTCCAGCGGCATCAAAGCGAACCACTATCCAGCCGTAGCCCAGCAGGGCCAGCTCCAGAACTACTACGCTAAGCACAACCGGGCCATGATGTGACTCATCTGACATTTCGCAGGAAGTAGTCAGGGACCTTAAGAATTGGTCGCTTGCGTCGTCGTACCGTGTTTTCATGCCTGGTATCGATGGGGATATCCCTATAAGAACGGTGGTGGATGAAACAGCCACCTGAGTAGTAGGCCTTGGGGGTTTCACATATTATACGAACTTAATTTAGGTCTATAACATTTACAAAACTTGGATGATTTGATTAAAACTTATGTTCAAGATTAAGTGAGAGTCTTCTACAGTAGGTATGAAAGTTCTAATAATTTCCTCCATTCTAGATATTAAATAAAATTATATGAATTATAATAAATTCTTTTTGTTTTATATAATATTATATAATCTTATTTTATAATTATATGAAATCTTTTTGTTGTAGTATTATTTATCTAATTATTTTATCATGTATTTCTTATTAGCCCGTTATTGAATCTTTTGTACGGCTGTAATCATGACAAATATTCTTGGCGAGTTTAGTGTATTCCGATCTGGATATTAAATGTCCTCAATCTTCTAGACGCGGTGTCATGGCCGCCAAACGTATGGAACGCGAGAGATATCGTGATTCATACGTAAATAATTCTTTCGAGTTGATCCCAACCCAACTGCCACCCTTTACTCACTAGAGGATGGCACTTCTTGTTCTATTGGCCACAAAGACATTAACGAAGTGTAAAAATCATCATTTTCGTATTGTTCTCGTATCATCTACATTCTCTCTATAGAGAGAATAAAAAGATACACTTTCTTCACCGCCCATACTGCATCCAAATTGCCCACAGACCCTAAGAGCCAACACGCACTCGTTAACCGCCCTCACTACAGCCGGGCGCATACCTGCATCTGCCTAACGCCTGTCATGAGACAATTGGTTGACTCACCATTTGAGGCTCAGCGCTTTGTCGCAGAATTCCAATAAACGGAGCTATCGTATGTCGGGCAGAATTAACAGGATGCAGCTTCAACTCAGCCTCTTCGCGCGACCAACACAACAACAAACCCCTGTCGAGTTGTGCCTTGAAATGGAGCCGAAGCCCAGCGTCGCACGCAGAACTTGGGTCTTTTTACATCTTACGCAAAATGACAGAGGCAAAGCAGAAAATACACCAGGAGTGCGCTGATTTTAGAGTCGTCACATGGGACAAGCGTTAGTCTCATCTACATTCTCCAAGCCATGAGACAGTGCTGACCAGAGTAGAGAACACGAAATGGAACAATCCTAGCGATATCCACCCGGTTGACTTCTGCCACCAGACGTTGCACCCTGTGCTACGGACAGACTCGCATGTTGTGGTGATGTATGTTACGACCTCGTCTTGTGTAATTGATTGCTAACGAGATGGCAGATTCGCAGACGCGGATAAGGTGCGCGATTGCGACTCCTGCAAGAAATGCTTCGCCGGTGAATTTCGTATGCCAGAGCTGTGGTGGTCGAGCTACAGCCGTAGATCAAATGGCTACTTTGGCAGCGAAACATTTCGAGATGATAATGGAGATATTTCATCACTTAGTAAGTCCAATGGATCTCAGTATATTACGGATACTGACCATACTAGATACATGGTCGCGCTTCCTCGTCAAGCAGTTAAACGGAAAAGATCATTCATGGCACAAATTTAACATCTTCACACACTGGGTCGCTTCATCTCAGCAGACATTTCTTATCGTCTTCGAAGCCCCCAAACAACTCAGACTACGAGAAAGATTCCCCGATCCGCTACTCAAAGACTCTCACAACGATGTCCACAGCGATCCCTTCTGGTTTTACCCTCGCTTGTTTGAGGAACTGTCCTTTCTCCAGGACAACAGCGTCTGGGCGGTCCGCGATCGTGTGAGGGGTATCGAGAAAGAAGATCTGAGCAAAAAGCCGAATCCGAGATACAGATACATGCATGATACCGCGAGACATGCTATTCACGTGTCGGAGACGCTTGAAGTAGCTGAGAAGACCGTCGCGGCCATCGTGCAGCAACACAGCGCCTTTCAAGAAGAAGTAGCCTCGGACGATAAGCGGGCAAAAGCAAGATATCGATACGTTGGCGAGCGCATGGTATGGTACGACCACATCCTGCAGAGCCTTCGATGTCGAGCATCCGCCAACAAGGAACGTCTTCTCAATGAGATCCAACTAGCCTTCAACTCAGTGGCACAGTACGACTCGCGAATATCGGTGGAGATCGGCCAAGCGACACAATCCGACAGCGCGGCGATGAAGACAGTGGCCTTTGCGACACTCACCTTCCTACCAGCCACGTTCATCTCAGCGCTCTTCAGCATGTCTTTCTTCAAGGTCGACGACGACACTGGGGTGTGGAGTGTTTCGGATAAGTTCTGGATTTACTGGGTGATTGCGATACCTGTCACTCTGCTCACGGGTGTGTTGTGGTTGTCTGGGCGGAAGGTGTTCCAGCCTCCCAAGATTGGAGAGGATGAGCCGTTTGTGAAGAAGTATCAAACTTTACTTGGCTTTATGAGACGGGGTGGTAATAAGGCTGATGAGATTGAGATGGCGTAATCATGGGGAAACTGTATGGGATTGGTGTTGACATCGTTGTTTTCTTGAGATCGGAGGGACTTTTACGAATACTACGAAGGCGAGAACTTATATTCTGGCATAACCATTTATTATTAACTTGAGCCCGTTAGATACATTAAGCATAGTTCATCAAAGTAGATTCGTTCCATCTCGTTCATCGTTGTCGTATTCCAGACGCATTACCCTGAGCACCAAAACACCCTCATACCAAGCGGTAAAGCACACGCAGCACTCATTCCATCGTCACACATGGTAAACAATCCTCGGTATCAGTAACCCCAATCACTCTTCATATGAGAGCATTGCACCTTTCGCCCGTATTGAAGTCAATCTCTGGCTGCACAGTTTCAACCGATACAAAAGAAGCTGGCTTTGCTGAGGCGTCGTATTGCTGTATAACCAACGGCGCGGGCGTCGGAGAAACCTCGAATCCAGGCGCAGGCGACGATTGAATAGTAACTTCAACTACGACACTATCCTGTGGCATCGGTGAGTTGCTCTGCTGAATAACCGTGTTGTTCTCAGCAGCTAGGCTGGTGCCGGCGAGAATGTCGTTATTGTCGTATCCGCCACCAAGTAACCCATTCGTGCTATTAGATGTACCCGGGACCTCGACTAGAGGAACGTCACTCGTGATTATTTCGGGCTGATTATTGGGAATAAAGACTGGATAAACGGGTTGCTGAGCCTGGGCGAACGTTGGTGCTGGAGCTGGCTCGGTAATGTAACTGGGTACTTGATAAGAGACAGTGACTTGTTGCTGGGGCATCTGAGTTGGATCGTAGGTATACTGCTGTGCGGGAAAGCCTTGCTGAGGGGGGACTTGGTACATAGGTTGAGGTGTCGGCTGCAGAGGTTGCACGAAAGGCTCTTGTACAGGCTGCTGGACATTTTCGTTCTGCTCAGGAGGAACAGAAGCCTCAAAAGATTCCTGCTGTTGAGTAGGCATAGGTTCTTGACTCGGTACCGACTCATACGTGGGTTGCTGGACCTCGTTGCTTGGCTGCTCATATGCTTCTTGATTGAACTGCTCCTGCTGAGGTTCGTAACTTTGTTGCTGCTCGTAACTCTGCTGCTGTTCGTACATTGGCTGAGCGTCTGTCGTTGTGTATGATACCTCCGTGGTGACGCTGAACTGCTCAGGCTGTTGCTCGAATGATTGCTGTTCGTACGCGGGTTGTTCATACTGGGCCGAATACTCAAACGCCGGTTGTTGCTCGAAAGCTGACTGCTGGAACATGGACTGCTGCTGGTTATCCTCGAAGGAAAATGACTGCTGCGGCTGCTCTGAGAAAGCATCCTGCTGATAGTCGAAACTCTGCTGGAACTGTCCCTCCTGCTGATCTTGATAACCGCCCGAGTCATCCCCGAAGCCGAAACCGCTATCATCGTTGTACTCGCCATCACTTCCAGACCCATCGCCAACTATTCCATTGACTGAGTTAAGCATCCTGCCCATCTTTCTCCAGTTCTTCTTCTTGCCCAGCTTTCCGACTTGGCGACTTGCCATCTCAACACCCTGGCCCGTGAGCCTAGCTGCATTGATGGTAGCGGAGAGGATATTGTCGCCAACATTTTGAGGAGCGTTAGGTTGCCCGGGTCTCGCTCTTCTGACGACTACTTTGCTGCCCTGCTTGGTCTGTTGTCTCGGCTGCTGCCCTGGTCTGTCCCATGATGATAGTCCCAGCTGCTCATTGATGTAGAACGGTACCAAGTCCGGAGTTCTCAGCTCTCTCCAGCCGTCGGGCAGAGAATTCGCAGGTTTAGTCCAGGCACTCGTTCCCAGTCTTTTGTTGAAGTAGAATGTTCGGCCGTCGGGTGTCTTGCGCTCATCCCAGCCAGGCGGCAGTCCGGAAAACCCAAACAAAGCCGCTGCTGTGGGTTTGAGGTGCGTCTTCAGACCTGTTGCATTATGAGTATACCAAAGCCGACCAGAGACGTTCTTTCGGATAGTCCACATGTGAGTTATCGGATCTTGCACTGAAGGTTGTACTCGTGGGTCGGATTCGGTTGCGTAGTAGGACTTGTCGTGGCTGTGGGAAGCGTTAACTGCGTTGGAGGTGAAGCACCAGACACAGAAAGTTGTTGTGATGTGCGCCGTGCTGCAGACGAGACAGGTGTATACCGATACATTGAGAGGGATCCCTAAGATGGTTAATAATTGTAATGTCTGGCTCGATCATGTGGCTCACCTTTCCGGCAATGGTTACACAACTGGGACTGTCCTGTAGAGGTACGCCTCGCATCCACCGATGGCGCTTGTTGCACTGCTGGAGGGATAGCATTGGGTTCCCATCTCGGGGTGCCTACGCTGGGTGAAGCGACGGTTGTGGCAGGAGTTGCGATACCGGCGCTGCTGCTGCTAATGCTTGCGGGCCTTCCATGATCGGGCACAAATGAGTTGATGTTGCTGTTGCTAGTATCGACCCGATGAAACTGCGGGGCTGGGCTTGGTGAAGCTGGTTGTGCCTGTGCTTGTGCTTGTGGATTGTTCGGCAGTGTCTGGTGAACGGGGTTTGGCGTTGAGCTTGCCGGGTTGAAGGGCTGCTGCTGTTGTTGAGGAGGCTGTTGCGGAGGCTGCTGGGCTTGGATATGTTGATGTGGCAGTGATGGTTGTTGTTGTTGCTGCTGCTGATACGGCTGTTGATACACTTGCTGTTGTTGTTGTTGCTGTGGTTGTTGATGCTGGACCGGCTGTTGAGGAGGCTGTTGAGGAGGCTGTTGAGCAGGCTGTTGGTGAGGCTGCTGGTGAGGCTGCTGGTGAGGTTGCTGGTGAGGTTGCTGGTGAGGCTGCTGGTGAGGCTGCTGGTGAGGCTGCTGGTGAGGTTGCTGAGACTGCTGATAGTGTTGAGGTTGACTCTGTTGCTGCTGAGGGTATTGTGCAGGCTGCCCTGGCTGTTGTTGCTGGACATTCTGGAACGACTGAGCTTGCTGGCCTACCGATTGAGTTTGATGTGTCGGCTGCGGGTTCTGCTGCTGGTTCTGCTGCGGATAAACATGCTGAAACTGTTGTCCTGGATGAAAAGACTGAGGTCTCTGTTGTTGCTGTTGATTGTGAGGAGGATAACCGGTCTGCTGCTGCTGCTGTTGTTGCGGATACTGCTGAGGAGGAGCAGGCCTATGAGGAAGAGAAATATTCTGTGTCGGTGCTACAGGTTTCCCAACAGGTTTTCTGACCACAGATCTCTGGTGCGCCAAAGGTTGAGGCGGCATTGTATTATGTCGCACAAGATTGGGTTGAGGCTGCGGAGACGCCATGTTGACTTACACCCAAGACCCAAGAGGACAAGAGAAATGACAAGACGGGAACCCCGCTTGGCAAAGGCTTGTATTTAAACGCTTCTGTTTGTCAAGAAACTCTCCCCTGTCAATCATAGCATGCCACAAGGTCTCGAGACTCACCGGTGGAAAGATTACTTCAGCTCTTTTGATGCTGTGTCTTTTCTTTCAACCCCTCAACTGGCATGCACCAGGACCCCTGTTGCAACCTCAGCCGCAAATGCGTAACCACTTACAGCATCTCATCTACGACTTCGTGGCGCACTATTGAGATGCATCAAGCTTGTTCAGGAAAGGACCGCGAAGATGGTGGTCAATTGCAGAAGGCTGCTAACTGTAGTGGGCATGCAAAGGTTCTGGCATTTTCCTCTATTCTAAAGTTTAAACAAGACTATATAAATTATTATAAGCTCTTCTTAATTTATGTATTTTAATATAATTATTCCAGGATTATAAGTAGACTCTCCTAAGTATAACATACTTTCTCTAATCTATTATAATATAACTTCCTCTTGTTAGCTCTTTGTTGGGACCTTTACACGGGACTGTAGCATGTCTCGCAGTTTAGTGTACAATGGGCGTGTAAAAGTTCTGAAAATTTCCTCTATTCAAGTCTTCTAATAGTGATGTACCTGTGAAAATTGTCTGTCTATTGTATATCTCTCGTTGGCTCATTGTCGGGACTTTTGCACCGAACTGTACATCCCAAAAGAGTGCAAAGCGCGGGTTACGATACTATCTCGCATTGAACGGAAGATTACATTCTAGGTTGTTAGTTATGGCTCTTTATAGGGATTAAGTAGCATACCTGCTGCTTGTCTTGCGTGTACGTCGTCAGCTATGTACCCGATTTGATGCTATCAGATAGGAAGCTGGGGTTCAGAACTGATTTTGGTAGGCGGTGCCAGAGTCTTGGGAGGTTGAAGTGGTCGAAAACGGTATGACACAAGCACCTGATGGATGTATAGTTGGGATAGTGGGAGGCAAGGAAAGGTTACACCAATGTTTGATGTGCCGACGGCGAAGAGTGCTGCTTTTGATGTGCTGGCGGCGAAGGGTTCGGTTGCGTTGAAGATGGGAATGCTATGGGCGTGTGCGAAGGTCTCGCCGTGAGTCATTAGGGGTGTAGGGAGGTGACGATGTCGTCTTTGGAGAAAGAGAAAAGAATGTGATATGGTTCTTAAAAAAATAAGGTATGGTCCTCTTGGAACTTGATCTGAATAAATGTGAAAATCGGGTCGTCCGGGGGTTGGTGGATAGAACCTTAGCTGCTACCAGTTGTTGGACGTATGGAGTTTATTGACTTGAGCTAGTTTATGTTTGCGTAATGGCGCCTTATGGCGTTTGGTTATGTGCTGACGGCGAAGAGTTCTTGTATGCTTTTGATGTGCTGACGGTGCTGATTGTTTGATGTATCGGCGGTGCAGAATGCTGTTTGTTTTTGATGTGTTGACGATTCAATGTTGCAGAGGCAAGAGCTACGATCTGTGATGGGTTTGCCTCAGCTGCGCACCTATCATCGCGCCTGAGCAGTTTGAGGTGAAGATATGCCTGAGATTACTAAGGCATCTATGTTTGGAATTAATTGTCTGCACTGGCATACATATCACGAGTCTTGAATTGTCCAAATCTTTTGGTGTTGAGTGAACTTAGACAGTGTCCACTAATATCAAGTCATGCAGGGATTTGGGTACGTACAGTCCAGTGTCAAAGTTCCGACAACGAGTGAACGAGGAATACACAGAAAATTACAGATATATAAAATACATCATGTTATCCTAAGACTATATAAGAACATCTAAGAAAAAAGAGTTTATTATAATTTATATTATCTTGTATAAACTTAGAAGAGAGGAAGTTGGCGACTTCTGCACGCAAACCCACTGTACCTGCAGCGCGTTTCTGTTGGCTCATCACACTCAAGGAATCCACGTTAAAGCCGACTTTCCTTTCTAAGACATCTCCGAGTCAAAACTCTCCTCCAACTTCCACTGCGTCGTCTTGGAGAAGGGGGGAGCGTAAAGAAGCAGGAGGAGGAGGTCGGGCGCGAGGGGAGGGCCGATGGTGTTGGGAACAAAGCAGAAGGAGATGGGACCAACAGGGCCTCCCGAGTAGATATGCAGATACTTGTATTTCTTTGAATACAAGTCAAATCTACCAGAACAGACAAGATATCGACTGCAATAGCCAAGAAACAACCGCTGCTCCTCAAAACACGAGTACCCTTGGTGTCACCTCTAAGACCAGCAACTCGACCAGCATTTGTTTTCGATTCTCCACCTACCTGCTGTACATTCAAGCTCTAAACTCCAGTTTATCAGTCTGACGACCGGTGGGCCTAACAGAAGCTCGTGGAATATAAGGCAGAGTGCCTGAGGCTTCTGGCTGATGTCGCTACCACAGCTACCACGGCAGTCCTCTCTGCGAAAGGGACTCACCACAGCACAACTCTACCACAGGCGGAAGAAACAGAGTCCGAGCTCTCGCGCTGATTCCATTCACCTAGCCCTCACGTGCGGGCCGTGCGAAGCGGTGCTTCAGGTGAATTGCTTGCTAGTCTGTTCATTGAATGTTCCGAGTTCAACTAATAAGCGTGCCAGGTCCACATCCCCATTGCCAGAGTTTGGTAGAGGCAACTGGCAGGCTCATCTGAGGAAATAAGTCTCTGCTTATCCCAAAGCCCCGACGCATTATCTTCAACGTCAGAGGATACTGTCGGTATGGTCTACTTTGATCCTCATCGGGGGTTGACAACCCATTTGGCAGACAAAGGGCACATCGACAGAACAGCCTAGAAGAACAACCTGGGAGAACAACAAGCACCTCAATATGATGAGTTTCATGTCCAAAATGGTTACAGCCGCACATCCCTCCTTTTGGTAAGCGGCAGTATCATATCGAGCATTCGCTAATGGCAGTCTCGTAAAGATACGACACACTCTTTCACCCACTACTTACTTGATCTCTCGAGTGGCTGACTTTGGTCATATCACCAATTAGTTGAAGTTGTACGTCGAGCAGTAGGGGAGACGATATGATGGGTCATTATTCTTCATGGTTAAGATGCGATCAATTGTCTCACGTCTGAGATCAACTACACCTAGGTGTGTATGCGCTATTACGCTTATTCGACCTTGTCCTTACAGCAAATCAATCCTCAGAGCTTACCCAGGTCACCCAAAGTCGACAATTCACCTGTGGCATCTCTATCATATTCGGATATCGAGTTCTTAGGACGTCAACCCAGTCGTTGTTCGAGTCTCTACAGCGGTATTGTCCATACTAATGCAACTAACAATGAGTATCCGAACTACTCGGGGCAAATGAACAAAGATGGTTCTACCTAGCGGTGACTCGAACAATTCACTTCAAATGCCTACAATTTCCTGGGAACTCAACAGTTTCGCCTACGGCAAGGCCCGAACATGAGCCTCTCTCTCACATCTATACTACACGTTTCTGCGAACACGGAACATGCACTGAAGCATCGAGCACCAGAACAACCTCATTTTCCTTCCTATAAATTCTCGATCTCTACCCTCCTTCTTGGCCCTTTTCCTCTTCTCACCAAGCTTTCATTGCATATCACACTTGTATCCGCATTCTCAACACCACAGCTATCATCAACAACATCACCAAACTTCTATCTCCCTTACTACTACTCTTTTCATCATGTCTGGACGTGCTTCACATCACAAGGATCGCCGCAATCTTCCTGATCGTCGTCTTCCTCAAACCCCTTCTCGCAACAACTATGCCCCGGAAGTGAGCTCTCGCCTCCAGCAGTCGTGGGTTCCATCTTCGAACACCTCAACCCGCTCTGCTTCCCCTTATGACAACCTTGGTAACGGCAACACCCCTCACAGCGAGGCTTCTACTAATTCTCGGCTAGCTCAGTCAAACCGCACTCAGAATCATCTGCATCTTCGCGGTTATGAATCTCCCAACTCTTCGCCCGTTGGCCAGTCTCAGCCTCACACACCCAGGAGCCATCGGGACTCTCTTCCCGGGTTCAACCCTCAGGCCATGGAGTTCTCTCCCAGTCCTCCTCAGGCAGCTTACGCGCAGCTCGCTCCCTATGACAATTCCCCTGAGGCTCAGCGCGCCAACCGACTTCGTTACATCAACCAAATTGAGGACTACCGCGACCGCGAGGAGGCTATGAACGATTTCATCTTCGACCAGGCCACTCCTTGCACCCGTGAGGACTTGGCTCGTGAGAAGGAGGAGTTGGAGTTGCAGAGACGCAAGGAGCAGTTTGAGAAGTACCGAAAAAGTAAGCGCGAGGAGTGAGCGCTAGGAATCTGTCTTGGAATTTGGAGTTCAGGATTAAGAATGTACCATAGACAATTGTGAGAGGAAACTGGATAAGGGGATATGGATTGGAGTTTTTGCATTTTTCAGGAAAGCCGCGCTTTGGCAACTGGACTATTAATCATTGATGAGCTGGCCTCATTTTTGTTACTACCATGTAGATTCTGAATAAACTTGGTACTATGGACATAACATTGCTTAAATTTACTTAAATGTGATGTCGTGACATGTATGTGTGCATTTCGGATAGGTCGATGTCAACGATCCTATTTGACAATTTTTGGGCACAAGGTGAAAAGGCGTCTTCGTCGTGACTAAATGGCATATCTCAGTAATTGCTACACAAATTGAGCCTCACTTGGTAAGCAGTACGTAGTTCGGTGCAGGCACGCTCATCGGATGAAGAAACGGCATTGGCAATTGTGTACTCCGTAAGTACAGTAACATCCGGCGAACGGCGACACCCCGCAACCGGTAACCGGTAAAGTGGGTCATCGGCACCGAGACAGCAGCAGAAGTAATTACCTCGTCATACTGACGCCTCTGCAAATGAGAAGTTATGTCCGAGACGATCGATCTTGATTAAATCTAACCCGTAAACATGAAACACAAACTTCCCTCATAAAAGTGCATTCTGATAGATCCATGACGTAATACCCTCCATCACTTTATTTAACAAGATGAAACGTCGCACACAGACCTGACGATCGCAAATCTTAACTTAACGACATCTGAGATTGATTCAATATGGCTTCAGAAGACAATAAAAATATTCCCGTCACTAATGACAGCTTGGGTCAGCCTCTTTCGGCGAAGAACCAGGTCCTTACTGCGGGTGCTGCTGTTACGCAGGCGAGTCCTTTGAGTAGAACAGCTCAAGAGCTTCAACTGACTCAATTGATCAGGAGTTTCGACCCGTGAAGCATATTTGCGCTCATCTCAACGCATTTCATGCGTACGCGGATGACCCGTCCCGCTTCGTGGAGACGAACCACTACTGCGCCCACCTGAGTACGTTGCCAGTCCCATCGATCCGTTTCACTTACTCACAGCACCAGACGATGATGTACGCCAATGTCTACTCTATGACTCGGACGAGCCCAACGCCCGTCTCATCGGAATTGAGTATATGATCACACCCAAGCTCTATGAAACACTCGACAAAGAAGAGCGCAAACTATGGCACTCGCATGTCTACGAGGTCAAGTCGGGAATGCTCATCATGCCCAACCGCGCCGTGCCCGAAAGCGCATGGCAAGTAGCCGAGAACTACGAGATGGAGCAAGTCGTTCATCTGTATGGAAAGGTGTACCACCTGTGGCAGACGGATCGGGGGCATACGCTGCCGCTTGGTGAGCCAAAGCTCATGACGAGTTTTACGGCGGATGGGCAATTTGACTTTGAGAAGCATGTCGGGGAGCGGGATAAGAGGTTCGGAACGGACTATAAAGTCAAGAAGGAGGCGAGAAATGATATCGCAGTACCGGAGATCCATGAGGGTGAGTGCTGAGAATAGGTTGAGTGAGGGATTGTGCTAATGATGCTAGATGCGGACCAAGCCTGGAAGAAGAACGATTGAGGCCGACGAGTAACGGCAACGAAGTGATGGGACAAGCGTTGAGCGTATTAGCGGACTGCACAAATGGAGTTGGAACCTGGAATGAGGGGCACAGATTATGGCATAGCGGCGAGCTTTGAACGGTCGGAAACTCATCATAGATAGGCAATTGAAGGTGTCTATCATACCGGGTATCATTTATTAATTGGGTGAGAAGTATTGTCGGAGATCCAACGCGACTTCGCCTTGTAGCGTCATGAACAGCCCCAATAACAAGTGTGAATGGGCGCTGTTCTGCAACCTCGCGCACGTAACTCCTTCGCCAAGCCGGGCTTCACACAAGCCGCATCCTTACTTCCCAATGGTCACTTTCTGCGGCAACTGCTGTACTCCCTGCGCTTGTGGCATCACACGCGTATCGTGAACCTTGCGATCAATTCCTCTAAAGTCAAACACGCCCTCGAGCTCTCTTCGGACGGCTAGTAGCTGATCCTGCGCCTTACGGATCTCGTCAGGTTTGTTGTCCTGCATCACGTGTGCCTTGACGTGGAGGAACCATCGCTTCTGCTGGTCAACGGGTGTGAGGGCTTCCCACGATGGAAGGACGTCTAGTGGGAAAGATGGCTGCTGTTTTGTCTCCATGGGGACGTAGCCCTCGAGAGGTTGGAGGAAGTAGTGTCGTACCAGACAGAACTCGATCTCGTCCCGGTAGAAACGGAACACCTCCTCAATTGTCTCGGTCTTGAATCTGCGCAGCGTTAGTATAGTATCAATCCCGCTGACAATACTGCTCAATTTACGTGTAGTTGTTGTCGCGCATGACGGAAGGCAGTTTCTTCTGTTCCCAAAGCTCAACCTTCTTCCGCTGTGTGAGCAAAGGTTGTCCACGAGGTGGATCAGGGAAGTCGGTCCATCGCAATATTCCCTGTGTGGTATCAAGGTCCATCGTTGACGCATCAGGGCCCATATGGCGATCCTTCAGTACATCATATCGTGTTTGAAGTATGTACGACTGCCGTGTCAAGTTCTGATGAAGCTGATTCCACAGGAATCCTGTGTCTTTCCGTAGAGGTTTCTCAATGGAGTTCTGGTTGGAGATACCCTTTGGTTGCGATGGCCCTTGAAAGTAGAGGACTCGCTGGACGGCTTCCCAGGCGTCCATGTTAGTGAGACCGCCGAGAACGTCGCATGTTGCGCCGAAGTCTTTGTCCTCGATGAGGGCTGTGAGAAAGATTTCGTGCATGGTGATGTTGTTGATGACGTAGGTCTGATAGGCGGGCCAGATATTTCTACAGCTTCAGGCGGCAGTATCTGAACTGTAAACGGATATTTAGTGCAGACAGGTAAGATGAGCGATTGCGATGTTCCTTTGGGTATACCTATTGGAGATGAGCGATGGTGTCGCATAATGGACCCCACCAAAGCTTAAGCTCAAGCTCTGCCTGTCAAGGTCACGTGATGGCGCGACTGGCTACGCGTTGAGTGAGCAGGAAGTCTAGTGTTAACGATTTATCACAGACCAAAAAAACAATTGGGAGCAAGCACCTCAGGAGTTAAATCACAAAAGAACGAGATAGCAATAAATGGAATAACACCAATAGTTTATTTAATTGTTACAGGATATCATTTTAGCACCCAAACCTAAAGAATGTTCCCGATTCTGTCTGTTTTCTCGAACAAAACACATGAGTTTAGGTTAGGTACCTGAGCTTAGTTGGCCTTGGCGTCATCTTTTCCCGCCTGGGCAGTCGCGTGGTTGGTTGCTCGGGTTCCTTGGCACTTCAACGTCGTTTGACAACAAACATCGCATCGCAATCACGACTCAACCAGATGCAGATAATTCCATTACTCGTGCGACGATGCCAGACGATCTCAATCCAAAGCGCAAAGCCTCCGACGCTCCTGTGTCTCCGCCGGCCGTCAAGCGCAAAGTTCAGAGCGGAACAACCAGTGAGTGCGCAACCCAACCAACGTCGCAAGGACTCGAACGACGACTAACCTAAATCTAGAGACTGCTATAGCGAACTTCTTCACGCCGGCATCGCAAAAGCCTAAAGACCCTACTGTTTGGTCCGAGAGAAGCCCCAACAATAACGACGATATCCCCGCGACTCTCCTTGTCGGCCGATTCGAACCAGAGAAGAAAGAAGATCGAACCATCAAGAGAAGGAAAATAGCCGCCTTTGATCTTGATTCGACGCTCATAGCTACCTCCTCAGGAAAGAAGCATGCCAGTAGCGGGACTGATTGGAAATGGTGGCACAACTCAGTCCCCGACAAGCTCCGAGAGCTGTATCATGATGGCTTCCGGGTTGTCATTCTATCGAACCAGGCGGGATTGACTTTACACTTTGATGCAAAGTACAAGGGTCCCAAAGGCAACGCGCAGAAACGTGTCACAGAGTTTAAACAAAAGTGCAGCGCCGTTCTTAATAGTCTGAACCTTCCTACCTGCGTCTACGCGGCGACCGAGCACGATATATATCGAAAACCGAGAACAGGCATGTGGAAAGAGGTATGCGACGACTACGACATCTCGGAGACCGACGTGGACCTGGAGAACAGCATCTTTGTCGGCGATGCAGGGGGTCGCACCGCAACCTTCAGTAGAGGCCCGGAGGGAACTCCGGCCACGGCCAAAGACTTTAGCTGTTCAGACAGGAACTTTGCTCACAACGTGGGCATCAAGTACCGAACGCCGGAGGAATTCTTTCTCGGCGACAAAGCTCGGAGTTTCGCTCGTGAATTCGACTTGGCCGAGCATCCCTTCCGCAACGATGCTCAATCGGGGCACTCCGTGGTGACATTTGAGAAAACCAACGATAAAGACATGATCTTGTTCTGTGGGCCACCCGGGGCTGGGAAGAGCACCTTCTACTGGAAATCCCTCAAGCCTTTGGGATACGAGCGAATCAACCAGGACTTGCTCAAGACCCGAGACAAGTGCGTGCAGGCAGCAGCCAAATACCTGCAAGACGGAAAGTCTATCGCAATAGGCGCGTTTCCCCAAATTTCTCCAGAACCCCATTCCCTCCCCTCACGGCGCTAACCAGGATCTTGCAGACAACACCAACGCCGATCCAGAAACCAGGACCGTTTGGGTAGAGCTTGCCAAGAAAACCGGCATTTCTATCCGTTGTGTGTGGTTCAAAACTCCTCTCCAAGTGTGCGAACACAACAACGCTGTGCGGGCGCTCAACGAATCGCTAAACCCCGAGTCAAGATCAGTCTTACCCAAGATGGCATTTACGGGTTTCGCAAGCAGGTTTAAACCACCACAGCTGAAGGAAGGATTTCAAGACATTACAGAGGTACAATTTCAGTTCCGTGGTACAGAGGATGAGTACCAAATTTGGGGTCGATACTGGACTTGAAGATTTGATGATAAAAAGAGGAGATCCCCAAGGACTGGTCTTGGCATCATGCCATCTCCGCATCATGCAAATTTCCTTCATCACAAGTCCCCAAATTCTCTGGGGCGCCCTGAGGTTCGAGTCGCCCCCGCAGAACCACATCAGGGAAGGTTAAGCGCAAACGAGTTCACACTGGAAGCGAATGAATTTGGGTCCGTTCACGATCCCCTCGTGGCCAGACGGGTCCTGGGGTAGCATTTGGAGGTGGTGGACTCTGCTAGGGTCAGGGTACATGGCGGTCGGACCAGCTAGAGCGCCTAGAATTGTCATCTTACTCGATAATTCCCACCAGAGGTTCGCGTCTGACTCTGAACAAAGCTATCAACTCTTCGGAGGTGTGGGGACTGTCGGCTGTCAGAAAAAGAACCGGACCGACTTTTTGACGGAGTTATGTATCCAAAGACTAAATCATCCTTGCCCTGGGGCGACTTTATTTGCGTTAAGCACAGTTTCAAGCTTATATCCTTAAAAAGATCATCTGTGGGGGAACGCGGAGGTGTTCGGATCATGGCATGACACCCGAGAGATCTGGACAGGCCCATTCTTTAAGCGTCGCGTAAGTCTTGTTATTATCTTATGCAGAAACAATTCAATTTTGCATCTTTTGGAGTCGCTCTTTAGTTACCTCTTGGTATTGGGATTAATCACGTCCTGCTATTCCCGCCTCCAATTGACGACTCTGCCCAGCCGGCCGATTTGCATTGGCAAGCTTGGCAAACGTGGTTGACTTGCCGGTAGCGGCTGGGCACAGCAGAAGCTGCCGTGCAAGGAAAAGTGGTGGCTGTTTCTCTGACGTTAAAAGGACTAGGGTGTCCTCGAGATGGAGGGGAGGAGACTCAATTCGGCGAACAAAAGTTGAGTGCTAGCGCCCCCTGTTTGTAGAAATAGGCTCCGCGCGTGGGTATTCCTTGATCCTACCGTAACGCTCTAGTACTGCATCAGCTCATGAAGTTGGTAGCGTCTGTGGATACTGCTTCCTCTTTTCCTCGCTTGCCATTTGCAGAGAGATGAATAAAGATTTAACTTATGCGCTAAAGTTTGCAGTATACAAAGTCAGCAAATGAAATCACTGTTCTGGTATTCGGAGGCGCGACCAAATTCCTTCTATCGACTCGGGTAGTCTAAACCGTTATGGAGGGGGTCCGATGCTAGCGTATCACTGTGAGAAGTAATGGGGTGCCCGCTATTGGCGACATTTCTCGTGGGGTGCGCCAAACTCTGTAGACTGAGATCATCAACGACAATTTGGGGGACGCTCTCGACTGTTACCTACTCAAGCTAGTCGGTGTAACGAACCCCAGAGAGATCAGCGGGGTTGTGTGTGGAGGGCCAACTTCTCCGTGGGGAAGCAAGATCACTCCAATGTATAAAAGGGATCGTCGCATCTCACTTACACCCACCTCTTGTTTTCCCATCAGGCTCTTTCTGAACACCGTTCTCCTTCTCCTTCCACCCTTTATACTTGACATAAGCAACCGCAATCATGGCTGGAGGCGTCAAGAAACCCGTCAACATCTTCAAGCTCAAGGACCTGGGCGAGCCAGCAGGCGCGTTCAACTGGCGACTATGGTTCGCAGTTGTTTCGTTCGCTCTGCTTGGTGCTGCGCGAGGTATCGATGAGGGTCTTATCTCTGGATCGTTCAACTCCAAGAACTTCCAGGAGAAGATCAACTATGACACATACACGACTGTCGAGCAGGCCAACATCAAGGCCAATGTCTCTGCTATGGTCCAGCTCGGTTCCGTTGCTGGTGCTCTTATGTAAGTTACTAATCCTTCAACTCCAACCCCAATGTTTCATCCTGCTAACATCATCCAGTGCTTTCTTGATTTGCGATCGCATCGGCCGCATCTGGGCTACCCGTGTCCTTTGCACACTTTGGATGCTAGGAATTGTTGTCTTTATGGTATCTGGTGTCAATGGCAGTCTAGCTGGAGTATACGCTGGGCGATTCATTGCAGGATTAGGCGTTGGTCAGACACCTGTCGTTGGACCTGTCTATATCGCTGAGATTGCTCCTCCTGCTGTCCGTGGACTTTGCTCTTGTCTCTTCACGGTACGTCCCAATCTCTCAACTTAATTTGCACCGTTTCTAACTAGCAACAGGGTGCTGTTTACATCGGTATCGTTCTTGCTTACTTCACCAACTACGGTTCTCACCTCAACATCGCCGAGGAATCGCATAACCAGTGGCTCGTCCCTACCAGTCTTCACATCATGTTCTCCGGCTTGATCTTCATCCTCATGTTCTTCCAGAGCGAGTCTCCTCGTTTCCTGGTCAAAGAAGGAAAGCCCGAAGAAGCTGCAAAGGTCCTTGGACGTCTCCGCCAGCAGCCTGCGGAAGGCGAATACATTGTTCGCCAGATCTCCGAGATCCAAGCTGCTCTTGACCACGAACTTGAGGCTACCAAGGGTGTTGGCTTCCTCGGAAAGCTCAAGGAGCTGCTCTTTGTCCCCAGCAACTTGTACCGTCTTTACATGACCTCTATGGTTCAGTTCCTCTCTCAGTGGTCCGGCGCTGGCTCCATCACTCTTTATGCCCCTGATCTGTTCAAGATTATGGGTATTGTTGGAAAGCAGGAGGGTCTTCTTGTTACCGCCGTTTTCGGAATTGTCAAGTTTATCGCCGCTATCATTTGCGCTCTCTTCCTCGTTGATGTCATCGGCCGAAAGCGAGCTCTTCTTATCGGTATTAGCCTGCAGACCATTGCCATGATCTACGTCGCCTCTTTCCTCACCAAGATCCCCCAGCTTGGCGTTGACGAGGATTTCGTTCTCCCCGATGCCGACAAGGGTCTAAGCAAAGGTGCAGTGGCTATGATCTATGTCAGCGGCTTCGGGTGGGCTCTTGGATGGAATTCTATGCAGTATCTTCTTACCGCTGAACTTTTCCCACTCAGAATTCGTGCCCTGGCGACATCCTGGGCCATGACACTGCATTTCGCAAACCAGTATGGAAACTCAAGAGCCGTTCCCAACATGCTTTTGGCGGTTTCTAAGGGTGGTATATCACCCAAAGGAACGTTCTGGTGCTTCGCAGCAGTCACATTCATCGGTGGCCTCTGGGTATGGTTCTCCGTCCCTGAGACCAGTGGCCAGAGCCTCGAGAGCATGGACGACCTCTTCGAGCTTCCGTGGTACAAGATTGGTCTCCACGGAAACAAGAACGCCGAGGAGATTGGCGAGGCTCGCAATGAGAAGCAACGCTATGCTGAGGAGAGCCACGCCACTGGCATTGAGCTTGAGCACCAGCGAAAGCAGGATGTTTAATTGTTTGAATGGGTTTAGCTGCGCCAGGGTCGGCCTTGGTATATAGTTACGAATATTATGAATCTGTCAATGAGCAAATATGCTGCTCACATACAATTGTCTCTTTGCTTCCAACCAGTGTTGTAGTACAATCCGCCCATCCTCGCATTTCCTCCTCATTCTTTATTCCTTGCCGCATTAGGAAAATAAGTTGACTTAAGCATGCGGCACGTCCCGGTCTCGCTTATCTGATAAGGTTTGGCGGCCGTTGGATAACCGCTGACCCACGGGTGCCTTCCTCGAATTGAAGTCATCGCAAAGTCAGGCAAGAGGTACGTAACCCGAGCACCTCTCCCTCCTTCCTCTCCCAAGCTACGGGGCCTTGCTTATCAAAAGTTAAACACCTGTTTTCCACCACTCAAATGCACTCCAGTCACAATGACACACACGCATAAAAAACTGGCCCAGACATAAACGAAACCCTGATGAGTCTCATCAACCGATTTAACGATTCGAGTATCGGGCTTCTCTGCCCTTGGATACAGCTCAATCAACGCCTTGGATACTGCCGCAGCCGTTGCAGCAGCAAAGTTTTGCCATTCTTTGTTCTTGAAATGATCAGCATAGTCGCAGACACCCTTGACGACAATAGACGGAACTTGGTCCCAAGCACCGGCCCCTTCCATCTCGAATGCCACGAGATCATAAACTTTCGCAAGTCTTTCTCGCTCTTTAGCGGACCTGAGCACTGTGTCTCCGGAGCCAATATTACCGATGATAATAGATGGAGCTGCCGTTTCGAATCGACCAACCTTTTCCAAGTTCTGGTTGAAGCTCAGGTTGCGCACGACGAATTGCTGTTCACCACACGCGAATCCGCGACACCACATTTTGCGGTTCGCATCGCACACATCACATGGCTTGCGAGGGCGTATGTCATAAGGTGTGTGATGTTTATACTTGTATGAAGAAGTGAATAGACGGTCCTTTTCCGCCCCTGGGTATTGGTAATTGGCAGCTCGCCGTTTTCCCTTGGCGCGCGATTGAAGTTCCTCTAAGTATGCAGCTGCCTTCGCTTCAACCTCCCTCTGGGTTCTATTCCTTTCGAGGGACGTCATGAAATTACGAATCTTCTGCCTTGGCATTCCGAAGCTTTCGCCAAGTGTATCTCTTTCGCAGGGGCTCTCCACGTCATACTGAACTATGGCTTTGCTGATAACAACGTCACCGAGAAGGATTTTCTTGCCCGACTGAGGCTCAGGAACACCCCCACAGACTCCAACCACCAAAAGCAGTTCGAGGTTTGGAAACGAATAACGGAGGTGGACGGTTGCGCTCGCGGCAGCGACCTTCCCTATCCTGGGGAGAAGAAGAAGAACGACATTGACATCCCCAATGCGGCCGTATGCGTAAGAGTTCGGGTCTGCGGATGATCTTCCAAGATTGACTTCGTCCCAGAATTCGTCGACGGCATGGCTCATGGCATCGTACTCGATAGAAAGGGCACAGAGGATACCGATCTGGAGTTCATCACGACTCTTGGGTGGAGCGAACATTGTCTTCTTCCAAAACAACGACAAAAAATAATAAAAATATTAAGGTAAGCGGAACATCCATCATCAATTATGCCTTTTGCCTTCACTTCAGATTTATATATGGGAGCTCAAATCATTGTCCTCAGCACTCGGCGGCTAGCTAAGCGCCGAGTTTGAGAAAGCCAAGGGGTGATGGTTTCATGTGGTGGACATCTCCACAATCTACTCAATGCCAATGACCTGGTCTGATCTGCCGCTTCGTTTGTCTATGTATGACAAGATGGATTTACTGTTCTTCATCTTCAATCTTAATCAAGAAAAAAAAAGACATAAATACTAAAAAACTCAAAATCTTTAGTTACAAACCACACTCGCCGCGAAGATGTCGAATGGCCCAACGTTCAACAAGCCTATACAGGACAGTAACATCCTTACAGGGTTTAGCGCCACAGGTAACGCTCAGCAATGCTTCAACTTCAATATTCGTGCCGAGTCAAGACCAATTCATTCAATATCTTATGAAAGAAATGAAGATTTTATTCCTAGGCCGAATATAATTCTGCAAATCGAGGAAGTGTTACCAATGGACGCGGACGAGTATCGTAGTGCTGCTACCTGGGGACTTGGTGGCTCTGGGTAAGTCTACAATCACAATCCACCATCATGGAGAAGTCGCTCACATATTTAAGAAAAACGCAGGTTGCCTTTGAGTACGCATACAAGAGATACCACACATCTCCCTGCGCTGTCTTTTGGGTTCATGCAGATAATGAGTCGAGCTTTGCCCACGATTACGCCTTAATCGCCAATGCTCTTGATTTGAGTCATCAAGAAAACATACACAAATTCCTTCACCGTGTTCGGCAAAAGATAGAGCTATTGGAAAACTGGCTTCTGGTTCTTGACAACGCTGATGACCTATCTCTGTTCGGCGTGGGCACAGCGACACAGAATCGAACAGGCAAGCTCCTTGGCTACGTCCCCAGAGGTCCAGTTGGCACTGTCTTGTGGACAAGTCGTGACCAAGCCATCGCTGGGAGCCTTGTCGGGCTACGAAGAAGCATCCATGTCCCAAGTATGACATTGGAAGAGTCAAGGGCGTTGCTCAAGTCAACGATACCCCAAATAAAGGCCAACAAGAGTTCGAAAATATGATTTCCTTGATTGAGGAGGTCCAGCACTTGCCGCTTGCTATTTTACAAGCCGGTGCATACATACGAAGAACAGAAATAACCATCAGCCAAATATCTTGAAGCCCTAAAGGACTTCTCGTTCTTGAACGAAAGACAAAGAGGTTGTAATAGACGAGTTTTCGAGATGAATAAACTCGTCAGAGATGCTGTTTGTTATGGTCTTTGTGTGGGAAACATCGAACGAGACACAGACGTGCGATTGAGAAGGCTGCAGCGGAAACAGATATCAAGGAAAGGCATGCTTAAATCGAAATAAATAGTGGGAGACGATATAACTTATGTGGACATAGTCTGATCTTCCTGATATATCGCCGACGACGCAGAGCGTTTGGTTGTTCTCGATGCAGGGCCAATACTCGCGGACTTTTGCATCGTCCTCCTGCTGGATGTCCACCTCTCGGGAGTTCTCAATGTGTACATGACGATTGGGTTCCTAGTCCAGAACGTACTCGACCGAAAAGGTCACGGAAGTCCAAGGATGTCACGCTTCTGGTCCATGTTCCGATGATACAGAGCGCTTGGCTTTTTGATGTCTGATGTAACAATCATACAGGGATTGGCTGTTTTTGATGTGCCGGCGAACTCCCGGCCCCGTCCATTTAGAGTAGGAGCTCAAGGTTTAGTGACCGTTGGACAACCCTTGACACGGGTCTTCCCCTGTAGGCGTGATATCGCAAGATACAGGCAAGAGGTACCACGGATACGCCTTTCCTTTCCAGACATGGGTACTCAACTACAAAGTTGAATCCCTGTGGTTTTCCAGTCTCAAGGTAAAGTTTTGTCACTTGAGGTCTGGTGAACTGCCGGGGTCTGGAGGCTGCTATGAAGATATGTATTTACATATGGGTTACCAAGATGTTTCTCACAAGATCCTGTATGTGAATATGGTCTGAATAGACTTGGGTCGGTAGAATCAGGAGCGCAGGTTGATGCAGTGAGCAGTCTTGTAGACTGGTAGCGCTTCCAACTCAAAACTATTCATGTCTTTTGAATGCAGAGCTCATTTGATTTGCAGCAGTGAAATGACTTGTGTGCCATGAGTGTTTTCGAGAAGGATTTGTTCCGGGAGGTATCAACTTTCAAGAATGTCTGCGACTACATCGAAGATCATGTGATCTCGCTGCTGCGACCGCTGTGGCTGTTACAAACCGACCAGCGCCAACTGCTCCTCGACATACCGGAGGGCCAGTTTGGGCGCACATCTACTTATTGACACATCAAGACACCACTTTATTGGGTGTTCTGGCTTGGGAGATACCACAATATCAGCGGCAGAACTGGATAAATGTATTATTTTCAAGACTATCTGATTATCGACGGTTGTGAGATCTCGCTGCTGTGACCGCTGTGGCGGTTTCAAAAGCGCTTGTAGGGCGATGCCCCATGACGGAGAGGCCCAACTAGAGCGCCAAGGGATTTGTCAATGGATCAATTTCCACGGCGGATGAGCTTCTGGAGATGGAGGAGGGCGAGGTGCTTAGCGTACCTCTTGCCTGGCTTTTCCGATGGCCGTGCTTCGAAGAAGGACCCCGCTGGTCAGTTTAGGATTGTTCCATTTCATGTTCTCTGCTATTGGAAGAGCCATATGGCTAGCTAGTGGAAGTGAAATCGATGTATTAAAGTGTAGTTGCCGCAGTCAGCTTTGAATGAGATAATCAACTTCCTGCATCATCTCGGCTACTTACTTTCTGGGTAAGGGAAGAAGATGAGGGCGCTGCTCAGGCATAGGAGCCTGGTGGTAGTCGAGCGCTGTAAAGGGGATCTGTGGCATTCGAGGGTAATGTCTCAGCAGGTTGCATTGGTGAATCTACGCGCTGATGTATCTGTAGAGGAAATCGATTATGAGGTCCTTTAGTGTTTTAAGTTTGAACCATGAGGCCGAGAGGTCGAACCGCTCTCACGCACTGTACCCGGAAGTCGTTGGAGCGGATCGGCGAGTATGCTGCCGATAGGACGTAACGGGGAACCACAAGAAGTCACCCGCATAAACTCAACCGCACAAACTCAACCACAAGATGTTTTTAATGTGTTGACGGCGCAGATTGCTAAGATTAGAGGGGTGAATCTCTCTATCGACCACTTCGAAGCAGAATGTAGAAGTAGTTGCTCCGGATGTTTAACGAAGAAGCTCTTCATTACGGTTGTCACTGCCGCCCAGCCCACCATGTAGGTTGGGTTACTGCTCCTGCTCCCGCTCCCGCTCCCGCTCCCGCTCCCGCGCCCCCGCCCGGCTCCGCCCCCCCTCTGGTCGTTTCCGTCTGCCTGTGATTCCACGCCCCGCCGCCGCCGCTGCCGCCCCGATTGCTGCCCTCCGCGCCCGTCTTCGCCACGTCCGTCCGCACCCGTCCCGTCCTGGTTATTGCCCTCTTGCCTATCACTCCCCGCGGTAGCCGCCACCACCACCACCATAGCCATAATGATTGCTTATCTAAGTCTGGTTTTAGTATATAATCTAAAGCAAGCAAGTGATAGGGGTAGAGTTGTAGTAACGAGGAATAGGAGGTAAGAAACGGTTAAACTAACAGTTAATGTGCTGAGGGTGAAGAATGCTTATATGCTTTTGATGTGTTGTCGACGAAGAGTGCTTCTTGTGTGCTGTCGGCGAAGAGTGCTTTCAATGTTTCGACCACGCAGGCATCGCTTAGTTACGCTTGTCTCGGAGACGGCAGGCTAGCGGGCTGTCCTTAGACTGGATAGTAACATGCTTGGCGTGGGTGGTATAAAAAGAAGAAAAAACCTTTTAAAGAGGGAAAAAAGATTTTGTTTTTTTTGTTAAGAGATCTCTTTCTCTGAGCCACCCTCACCAGAGGGGGCGGGAGGGCCGGGAGCAGGAGCAGTGATAGTAGGGCCGGCGGCGGCGGGTAGCAGGAAGCCTGGTGGGAGAGTAGGCACGGGAGCGGAGCTGGCAGCCAGGGCGGGGACAGGCGGCGCGGCAGGGGCAGGCATAGCAGCGGTCACCGACGGAAACCCATAAACTTGGGCCTGGTAGTTGTATATCTGGAGCAGCTGCTCCAGCCTGGTAGTTGTACATCTGGAGAGTGGGAGCGGGTGCGGCGAAGACAGGCGCGGCGAGGGGCGGGGCGACCGGCGTAAACCCATATTGTGCGGCCTGGTAGTTATACATTTAGAGCAACTCCTCTGGCCGTCCCGGGAGGAGAGCGGTAGCAGGTGTGAGCATGGTGAAGATGGGCGGCGAGAGGCGGTGCGGCGACAAGAGCCGTGGGTGACGACGACGGGCGTGGCGGCAGGGCCAACCTGCTCAAACCCGTAACGTCCAGCCTGGTAGTTATACATCTGGAGCAACTCTCCAGTCGCTCCCGGCAAAGAAAACGGCACGTATCCGACCGATGGCCGTATTGACGGCACTATCTGAATGTTAGCAATGGAATATATGGTAAGTATTAAGGGAGACTTACGTGGTTGCCACGAACGTCGCCAAAACCACCACCACCACGGCCACCACGTCCACGGTAGTAGTTGCTCATCTAAGTCTGGCATTGGTATATAGGTAGCTTGAAACAAGCAAGCGACAGGGATAGAGTTGGGATAGTAGGCAGAAGGAGGTAATGAAAGATGAGACTAACGGTTGTTGTTTTTTTGATGTGTCGACTGCGTAGAATGCTTGGTTGTTTTTTGATGTACCGATAGCACTGATGTTATGGTGCAGGTTCATGGCTTGTTTTTGATGTGCCGATGGTGATGTCGTAAGTGAACAAAGTACGTGTGAATGTGTGTATGTAGGAGCAAGGTTGTCAACTCCAAAGCTAGCTGCCCAGGAAGGTTGATGAACGGACTGTGTGGTTGGGGAAGGATCCCCCTACATAGGGTCCCTCCTCCGTTAACACTTGCCTTACCAGCTTGATCGTTCTTTATTCCTTCTAAGTTTTATGATATTTTATTAAATGTTTACATCTTTACTAAATCTTTACTAATCTTTACTAACCTTTACTAAACCATATTCTAAATATTTATTAGAATGCTTGGAAGCATCCCATCAAGCATGGTGGTCGTGAGCCTCGCCCACCACAGTTATGGAGTACAACATACGACATTCAATAAGTGTTGCAGTTAGTCACTATAGGCTTTCATCTGATCTTTCGGCGACATTTCATCTTGAATTATGTTCTATCTTAAGAAGGCAGACCTAGCTGCAAACATTTCAACGAATGCCACTCCAATCACTTGCATCAACCACATTTTGACCCTGCTTCCATCCTCTCGAGTAACACTCGTCAATTTCTCATGCCAACTAGAAAACCTTTCCGAGGAGGAACTGGGACTTCAAGCTCGCCAGCTTCTGAGTGACGTCACGCAGCTTCTCGGCGTTGTTTGGATCAAACGCGAAGTTTGAAGTAGGAATACGGCGAGGTTTGGTGTCGGAAGGCTCGTCGTCCTGAGCCTTGTCCTGCCCTTCTTCCTCAGCCACGGGATCAGATGACTTGGGAGGGGCCCAGCGACTGGTCTCGATACCGATCTCACGCGCCAGCCCATTCTTGATGCCTGTGGAAGGGAGTGTTAGGAACATTTATTCTTGAGATACAACAGAGAATAGAATCTTACCAGAATCGGAAATAGGTTCAACAGAAGCATCCTTATCATGCTCGATAGTTGGGGCAGGGCTGGCAGTCCACCCGTCAAGGGCGGCAACAGACTCAGTGTCAAAAGGCTCAGTGCCGGTGGTTGCAGCGACATCGGCCTGAACAGACCCAACAGAGGCGGAATCAACTGCGGTAGTCTTGACATCGAAGTGCTCTTCTGAGGAAGCATCGAAGGATGGAGGGTCAACAGATAGAGCATCAGTGGCATGGGTGTCGACGGAGAACGGCTCATTGACTGCGGCCTCAGCAACAGGCTGGACAGCAACCTCAATCTGAGCAGGAGAATCGACGGACACATCGCTCAGGGCGTGGGAGACGAAAGGCTCAGGAATGTCCTCAGAATGGTAGGGGCAGGCGGCCTTGCCTCGCCAAAGACTGGTGAGGAGTTTGGCATGACTTTCCTTACCTGCCTTGTCGATGGCGGGTCGCTCGAGGAGAGGAGATTCGAGAATCTCGCGGCCAGATCGGCGGTCACCCACATTATCCTCTCGGACGACACAGGTAGCACATCGGATCTTGTTGATGCTGCTAAAATCGATCCCACCGGTGGTGACCTCACGTGTGACGAGGCCACAGGTGCCAAAATAGCAAACGCATTTGCCCTCAGCTTTGTCGCAGACGACACGATCCTGAGCTACCATGTGGAGTTTACCGCAGGTGAAAGAAAGGACGGGAGGATCGTGGGGAGCGCACTGCGCGATGGTGACGTTCTCGCGGCACATGTTGGTGAGAGAACGCGGTTGAAGGTGAAATGAATGAGTTGATGTGTAGTTGTGCTGAGCGAAGAATAATGTCAGTATTCGAAAGGATGAAGATGGCTCGATGAAGTGTCTTACCGTCAAGTGAAGGGGACGACTTGAAGTGATGAAGTCTTTGGAGTGGAAGAAGGAAAGCGGAGAGGAAGAGATCGGAGATGAAGAAAGAATGGTGGAAGCAAACAAGGCAGGAGATGAAAATGGGAGCCCTGAGGTTCAGGCAGCCACAGGCGAAGCGTGAATGAGGGAAGGAACGAGGAGGAAGGTTAGAGAAGGCGCCAGTGATCAACACTGGCAACAGCTGTGACGCGGAGTGCAGTGAATGATAGGCTCTCTTTTGGTGACTTAACAGTGCTGCGTTGACTGAGTGAGACGACGACGCGTAAATTGCTAGTGAGTGTTTGATAAACAAACGGTGCTCATCAAGAATGGGTTACCCGCGATAACGCAAATGAGGGATGGACGGAGTGCTACAGCTTCGCCAACACTCGTCGTGGATTCTCCAGTCGTTGGTATGAAATTGATTCTACCAAACATCAAACACTCGAAGATAATTGTGATTTCCTCTGCAATCGTCTTTTATCAATTGTAACCATTGACGGGAAACCTAGTGTAATGAGTCCCTGTATTTGTTTCATGAAACCGGAGGGGCGCTGCTGATGTGCAAATACTTAGAGCTGCTGCGATGCTCAGGCGATATGGGGCCCGAAACTGCAAACACTCAGTCACCACGAACGACACGAAATCAGTATTTAGAATCCCAACTGATCTCCAACATGGTACACTACTGAATCTGATCTTGAAGTAAGAACGCATCATGATAGCCGTATATAATTTTGAGTCTCACGATAACCTCATTCTTGATACACCTAGCAGGGTCAGTTTTTACCAAAATCAAACAGAGTTACATGGCCACCGGATTCAGTACCAAAGCACAAAGAGAAAGACCTATCGCTGTCTTCAAGCAAGTTCAATGTGAGGGGTTGGTGAACGTTTGGCATTTTGAAGTTATTTTGAACAACGATCATGGCACAAATATTTGGGAAAGAGCCTTGTTTACGAGTGTCATTAGGGACTGGCAAAACTAGTGAAGCTCCCTCGACTTATTGAAGCATCTCAAATATTGTACTGGAATCCCTTCCTAGTCCTGTGCTTCTTTCTAGTACTCTGTTAACCTTTGCCAAGCCGGTTCACTTGGAAGAAGGGGAAGAATCGCCGCAGGCCAGTCCATCCGAACAACCTAACAGACCTTGTTCTTGCTTATCATTGATCAGTGTCTCCAGTTATTGGTTCTTGGCTCAGGAGGTGTCTGTCCAGGTTTACTGTGAATAATTCGACGGAGGTGCTCGTTCGATGTAAAATTGCGCTCAATGTGAAGAGGCTCATCTGCAGAAGACATCCATTGATGGAACTCGTTTTGAAAAAGAGCAGACCTAACAATGCCATTATCACTATCACAACCCAAGCACATGGCATGTGCTCTTTAAAAGTCAAATCCCCATCTGATCAGTAGATAGGTACTTGGCGAAGTCACAGAAGAGCCAAGTGAACAGGCAGCAGAATTAAAGATTGGGTCTTCTCCATACCAAGAAAGGCTGTGGAGTGGGTTTTCGAAGTTGGATGCTGGGGCAAGTTGGGTCAGGTCCACTGTATCAACGTTGTGTTGTAGGCATGTCGATGATCGATTGAGTTTATTTGGACAACCTCGATACTCAGAAGATCCACAAAAACGGTGCATTGTCGTTGAAGAAATGGCGCTGTCCACGTAATCCACTCTGCCAATCAAATCCGCCTACACTCCACCACCGTGCTGAGAATAAGCTTGTCCTTGCAAACAACTTCGACCAACTCTCGATCTAGCATTCTAGCTCAACTCCACGCGCCAAATACCCGGGGCAATCGGAAGTACCCAAAACGCAAACGCGGACATTCTCCCAGGCACGAAAAACTTGCTCCGGCAACAAAGAAGAGGTTGACGTCAACTGCAGTGTTTGCTCGGCAGACTGTGACGCACGCCCAGATTAGCGCCAAGCGATCCTTGTCGCGTGAGGGTCACCCATTTAAGCTTAATCAGGACACACCGTCTTCGGATTACTGACATGGGTCTTGATGATGTTGATCCTTCTTCGGGAGGGACATTGCGCTTGGCGAATTGTTTGACTTGCGGCTGAAGGTTGGTTGAGGCTCTGGGTAGCAAGCTGATTGTCAATTAACTTTTATTTTATTTTACAGAACTCAGTCCATTAGGCCCTTGTCTTGAATCAGAAAACCGAAAATTATACTCTGTTATCGAAAAGAAAAGCCAGAACCTCAAATATTGTGCTCGACCAACAAGGGAAGCTGCATATGCTGCCACTGCCTGCATCCAGCGCGTCATGATCACCCATTCGCTAAAGGAAGGATTGAGAAATCCTACTCAGCACCAACAAAAGAACACTACATCGACAGTTTCCTCTCACTTCTTGGACAACGTCATAAGATTGCTTGCCGAGACAAGGACGCACCGGGCATTATGCGGCGCCCAGCCAAAGAAACGGTTCAGTTTTTGACGATCACCTTGGCAGCCGTCCTCACCCAATGGAGAAACTTGTCTCTCATCACTTCTGAATTTGTATAACAATTGGGTCATCCCCAGGTTATTCGATGGATTTCGTTGCATCCAAAGCATTCGATCGATAATTCCAGGGTCCCAACTTCTCCCCAGATTTCGCTTGTCAGATACATTGCGACCTGCATGAGCAGACACCATGCCGCCACCAAGAGTCGACAATGAGGCTCCTTACGAGGAGGAGTACTCAAACACCAACAACAGCCACCGCAACTCCAGCAGCAATGGCACTTTCGTCAATGACAACCCCGATCTTGGCGAGCGTCGAGTTTCCAAAGCAACTCTTCTGCGGAACCCTCTTGCTGGCATGACCAGAGAACAGGTTCTTGCCGACGTTGATGCTTTTGTGTCATCCAAGGGCCTTGACGAGCATAGAGAAGACTTCCGAAAGGGAGCTCTAGTCGCTCAAGTCAACAATCAGCCTGGAGGGTTTGAGAAGCTCGATATTCTTACTGAGGACGACAAGGTTATCCTTCGAAAGGAGGAGACGTCTCGATGGCATCAACCTTTTGCCTTGTACTTTCTTTGCACACTTTGTGCCGGATCGGCCATTGTGCAGGGTATGGACCAGACAACTGTCAACGGCGCCCAGGTATGTCATGTAATACTCAGGTTGATTGAATTTGGCTAACAGAACGATAGGAATTCTACTTCGAGGAATTCAACATCACTAATGAATGGATGCAAGGGTTCACAAACGGAGCGCCATATCTCTGCTCTGCTCTAATCGGATGCTGGACCAGCCCTATTCTAAACAAGTATACTGGCCGTCGTGGAACAATCTTTATCTCTTGTGCTATCTCAACCATCACAGGCTTCTGGATGGCTTGCACTACCTCGTAAGTCCCACAATTTCAAGACCAAGCTCTCGCTGACGCGCTTCCAGTCTAGGCAACTTTCTTGCGGCCAGACTGATGCTAGGATTCGCCGTTGGGGCCAAGTCTAGCACAACTCCTGTTTACTCGGCTGAATCCACTCCGAAGAACATCCGTGGTGCTCTCACCATGATGTGGCAGGTAAGAAGAGTGGCGAGCCCCCTTGGAAACGCGTCAACTGACGTATCTAGATGTGGACAGCTTTCGGCATTGCATTAGGGTTCGTCGTCTGTGTGGCATTTGAAAAGGTCACAATCATCGGCGGTCCAACCTCGCCCTGGCGTTGGATGATGGCTTCCACGTCTATCCCTCCGCTTGTTGTCATGCTTCAAGTGTACTTCTGCCCCGAAAGTCCCCGCTGGTACATGGAGCGAGGCCGCTACGACAAGGCTTTCCGATCAGTCAGGAAACTTCGGTTCTCTTCTGTTCAGGCTACCCGCGATATGTACTACGCTTACAAGCTGCTCGAGATTGAGCGTGGTGAGCGTGAAGGTCGAAACCTGCTCAGGGAATTCTTCACCGTTCGCCGAAACAGACGTGCTGCCCAGAGTGCCTGGTTTTGCATGGTGAGTAACTTTAAATACAAGATCACGTGCTAGGCTAAAATAATCGCCAGTTTATGCAACAATTTTGTGGTGTCAACGTAATAGCTTATTACTCTACTTCTATCTTTCGAGATGGTGGGTACTCGCTGTCTGAAGCTCTCTTGGTTTCAATGGGTGGTGGTATCATCAACTTCCTGTTTGCCATTCCTGCTATCTACACTATTGATACCTTTGGTCGACGAAACTTGCTCCTGGTCACCTTTCCACTTATGGCTGCCTGTCTCTTCTTCACAGGTGGAGTGTTCAACATTCCTGAGTCGAATCGCGATCCTCGTATTGCCTGTATCACCACAGGTCTCTACCTCTTTATGGCAGTCTACTCCCCCGGTCTCGGACCCGTGCCTTTCACTTACAGTGCCGAAGCCTTCCCTCTTCACATCCGTGACATTGGCATGGCCTCCAGTACTGCCATCACGTGGGGCTTCAACTTCATCATTAGTTTCACCTGGCCCGCTTTGCGAAGAAACTTCGGCGACACAGGCGCCTTTAGCTGGTATGGGGCTTGGAACGTATTCGGCTGGACATTCTGTTACTTCCTCCTCCCCGAGACCAAGAACCTCACTCTTGAGGAGCTCGACAACGTCTTTAGTGTCAGCAACCGTGAGCATGCTGCATATTACACGAGGAAGCTACCTTGGTACCTCAAGAAACATATTTTGCGGAAGGATGTCCCACCATTCCCCGAGCTCTACGAGTTTGCTGCCAACGATGGGCAGTACCCGCAGGAGAAACCGGACGCAAAGCACATTGAGGGTCACAACTCTGTCCCGCCCGCCGCAGACAGGGAGGTCTTTTCCAGCACCCAATGAATGCATAAGGAACGAAAGATAAGAAGGGGTTAATGTAAGGTGGAATGAGTAATCTTGGTTATTGTCGAGAACATGTGTGACCTTGAGGTGAGAAGAGACGAGACGCAAGGGCTGTTGTTATATGTATTACAAGATACCTTTTGATATATTGGACTTAATCATCGTGTCTGTGACGCAGAAATTTTCCAAAGGTCAAATTTCGGAAGGTACATTGTACAATTTGACGCAAGAAAAAAGAAGGGGGGTATCGCCCCTTCGTTGTCTGACTCGAGGGTGGGTTTTAATAAAGCGATATCTACAGTTTCCTCTATTGTAGATTTTATATAACATTATATAAATTATTATGAGCTCTTCTGAATTAATATTATCTGTTATAACCTTGTTTTAAGATTTTATATAAAGTATTCTAATTATAATAAAATTTATTTTAGTATAACTTTCTCTTACTAGCTCGTCATCGGAACTTTCGTATGGAACTGTAGCGAAAATGTTTAAATAACGAATCTCAATCCGTTTTAACGCTTTTTAACATCCCTACTAGCGGCCGCTCCTCCAAAAGCATAATGATAGCGATCACGATTTGCAAAAGGCAGAAATATGGCTCAGAACATACCATTTCACATCGTCGTTTTCTCTATTGGATGGCTTAACAAATCCCCAAAGTCAAGTGCGTCATTACTCGCTCCTTCGACCACAAGGCAAGGTTCTTGATTGGTTTCGAGCAGGCTTATTCAGCCGTCTTTATCTTTTGTTGCGTTCTGGGCCCTCCATCGTGGCAGTGTAAGCAGAGAGGCTGGCTAGCGTGACAAGGGGCCTTGATGCTGACAAGCATTAACGAGGTGTTAGCATTGACTTTTAAGAATTCGATGAGTTTTTATTTTCCTTCCCCTCTCGCAGAATTCTTTTCATGTTTTGAGCCTCAAGATTGAGCGGTTGTCAAAATGATCAGACCACTGCCAGCGCTGGTCGCAGCTGTTGCATTTGCCGTATACGGAGGATGTGAATCTGAATTCACTAAACCTGGCCCGGCGCAATATAACTCTGGCGAGGGGGACAATCAAGTATACGCAGTGGACGATCAGATAAACGTGGAGTGGAAGACAGATTACGAAGGTGACTGCAACCTCTTCATATGGCTGGACTACCCCAAGTTGAAATCCTTTCAATTCTACAAAGAAATACTAGGTAAGCGAGATAAAGATTGTCAAACTTTGGTAGCTGATTGAGTTTTCTAGGAAACACGACAGACACTTCATTTGCATGGAACGTAACCCTGGACTCCTTCTCAATAGCCCAGGGTATTTCAGAAGATGCTGTGTTTCACTTTATCCTTTACTCTTCCAAAACAAACATACCTCTGGCCAATTCGGCTTCTTTCAATGTTTCTGGATCAGACGCGCCACCAGATAATTCAAGAACGTCAACATCACTCCCAGCCGAACCACCACCGGAAACTTCCATGGCCACATCCTTAGCATCAACGACATCCCTAGCATCAACGACATCCGACCGACCAAAGACCACTGGATTCGTGGAAGTGCCAGCTCAAGAGCCAGAAAATTCAGGGCTCTCCACAGCAGCATTGGTAGGAATCTCAGTTGGTGTCACAGTCGTAGGACTGTTGATCTCCGGAGCTGCAGGTTTCTTCCTATGGAGACGATTTGATAGGAGGCGTAATCAAATGACAGGGCCAAGTTTGGAGGGGCCTGACTTTCTCAAGCCTGAGCTTGGTGGAACGCAGGTGTTGCAGATTGGAAGTTCAGAGCTTGATTCAACCAGAGAACCTCAAGAACTTTGGGATACGCAGAAGATAGGGGAGCTGGGAGATGAAAATAAGATACGCAGCATTGTTGGGCTTCATGAAGCCCCGTAGTTAATGACTAGATGATATTGGAATATGACTACCAAACATGAAATCATTAATCCGTTAGCGTTGTCGTATGCTTAGGCATGGCGATGGCGTCTTGGTTAAATCGATAGTTTACTATTGTTGGACTTTTGCATAGTAATTGAACTCCAGGTTGCCCTCGCACGACATGGAGCTTGTGTCATCAACTGCAAACACTACATGGTGCACCACTTAAAGGCATGCGCCAGTTCCTTCATGGCTTGTATTACTCATCTGTCTTTGGAATGGAATATTGACCAGGTTCAGTGGCTGTCTTTTGGATTTGGGAAATGCCTAGGAATACTACTCATATATATACTCCCCATTTCACTGCAAGTTTAGCCCACCTCAGAGGGTTTGTACATCTTGGAGTACGAAAGAGTGGGGTAGCAGGGGATTCCCAAGGCTGCCTCCAGACTCCAACAGTTTCGGTTAATAACCTGACAGAGGCGGCAGAATTTAGGAGTGTCTGAAATGTGGTAGGAGGGATAAGAAAGACATTATATATATTGAAAATAGGGATACATTTTCTTTATAGATACGCCATGCTCATATTCTTTCAGCTAAACAACTGACTTTCAAATCGATTGCGAAGTTCATACATTGGGTTATTCAATCATTGTATGCTCCTAATATAAACATCAATTACAATTGACTTTCGTACTTTGACTACGTATTTAATATAAATTATGGTGTTATTCTCTTGGTAAATGAAAAAAATGAAAAAACGGGAGAAAGTACCTGAATTTTCAAGTTCCTCGATGTGATAGTGGACTTTCAAGTACCTTCTTAAACTATTTGATTTCGTTCCTCAGGCGAGCTTCTCCAAGGAGACTCATGGCTGAAAAAATGGTCAACAATTTCATAACGTATTGGAGAATGTTGAAATGTGTTACGGTTGAAATTGGTCCTCAGATCAAAGACATAAAGTCCTGTTATGGCCATGTCCAATTATTGAATAGGTTACCAAAGAATTGTCCTACGCCGGTGTTATGACCTCAACGGAACTTATCAAGACATAAAGAAAGGTTCTGTTGAGTAAAGCAGCGTTACTGATGCTGCCAAAGGGCTTCTTTTTCTCATATGGCGGAGCAATACTAACGCTAATGTGGGTCATGTGTGTTGTGTAAGTAACACTTTTTCCACTGCAAATTTAACCCCTCCAAGGTTCGGTTCACCTCAAGCCATTCATATACATGCTTTGTAAAGTTATTGTATTCCTACATTAGTATAGGAAAAGGCTCGGGTTTCGTTCTTTTATTGTTTTCCCCAATTTGCGTTTCAATATTGGAGAACTGCCTGTTTGACTGCGATTGACATTCTGATTAAAAAAGGAAATGTAAGAAGCTGTTTGACTAGCTGAAGTGTTGTATTGAGCTCGCATTTATTCATAAAGCATCTGCCATCAGATTTGAGACCCCTGCGCGCTGTAAACGACGCTTGGTGGGCCGAATTGAGCAACCAGCGTGGCTCGCTACGCAGTATAAATGTCCGTTCATATGTCGAGTTTTGAGCTTCGCATGCTGGAGGCCGGCCATCATTCACTGCAATTTTAAGTCACACCAAGGCTGTTATCAGTATCACACTGGCCGTGTTGAGTACGTCTAACCCGTAATCTGACTACGAATCGACTGATGAACTTCGTTAGTGCGCAAGAATCCTACCTATACCAGATAGCTCTCCTTTCAGGAAGCTGAATGAAGAAATGAAACATCTTTTTTTTATATCCAGAAAATAATTTGTATACTATTCCGGATCATTGCAAAAGGAAACTAGGGGCACTTCTAGATTCTACGATGGTTGGCCACATTCACACCTACGCCAAGAATCTGCCAGTCATTTCCCACGCCTCCCGGCCTCACACTTCACTGCAATTTTAACCCACACCAGGTCTGCTACCCCGGTGGAATGCCACCAACGTGGTAAAACTCTACTGCGTGAACCTCCCTACTTCACTTTAAGCACTGCATTTTTAACCCCATCAAGAGTTGGGTCTTTCACCCACAGGCGCTGGTTTTCACTGCGATTTTAACTCACGCCAGGCCTTCTACTCCGGCGGAACGCCTCACTCTCCAGAGCGGCTATGCAGGAGGCGAAATGTGCACTGCATTTTTAACCCCCACCAAGGGATCAACTGCTCTCTTAGCCATCGTGCTGCAAATGTTGGCACAGTAGGTTACCTTGCAAAGGTTGACTTTTAATGAAGGATAAAGGAAATATATGGTATGACCTAAGCTCTGCCACCTCTGGTCCTAAATTGTAATAATTATTCAAATAGAAGCATAAGGCAAGAAGATGTTGAGACTACTGAACAAGTTGTCTATGAGTGGTCAAAAAAGTATTCGCATCTTTTTCCAGGGCATAGAAACAGATTATGAAGCTCAGCCAGCTTAAGAAATTCTTTAGTGATTAGAGGCCCAGCTACCTAGTCCAATGCCTTAGAGTCGAATCTACCACAGCTTTGTTTGCGGAGGTCTGAATACCTCACTTTCCTCACCTTCCTCGCCTTCATGATTCATCACGTCTGTAATCAGGGTTCTAGAAATAGTTCACTGAAAGCTCAACACTTCCTCAGTGCCCCGCTCTCATATTTCACGAAATAACTTCAAGCATATCGAAAACTATCGGACAGTTCACCTTGACAGGTTTTCTAGAACATTCATTTCAAGCTTATGTATTTAATGAAGAGATCAGCCGCAACACCAGGCCCTACTGACCACCGATCATTTACTTTCTCGCCGCTCTCTGTCTTCTCTTGTGACGCACGAAACAAATCCAAGCACCTAACAACACAAAAAAGACGCCAATAATAGGTAGACCAATGAGCAGAAACCGGCCTGTGCTATCCGACAGTGGGCCATCATCAACCGGGCTTTCATCATATTCACCCTTGGGAACATCCTGACCAGGCGTCCACACTGGAACCTCCATGCTGTTGGTCAAAGAAGGCAGCTTCGGTGTCAGTGTCGATGTATCGGATGCGTTCCAGGTTATACTCCAGGCCTCGTGTAACATGAGAGTTCGGATCGTGCTCACGCTGGACGCTGCCTCAGCATTACTCGTGGTGGATAGACCATCGGTATTCTGCACCCAGCGCCCACAGTGGTGTGTGCTGAGGTGAGCATAGGCAACTAGCTCCCAGTCGTCATCGTTTAGACGAGTATAGCCACTAAGGTAAGATATTCTGGTTAGCATATTCACTTTCCCAAGCAAAGAACGTGTCATGGCGGCGGACCTATTGCAGCAGGAGGCCGTGGAAACCCCCATGGCTCGATCTTCCGCCATGTCGTAGTAGGTCCAGCCACTAGGGCATACGGCCGGGTTGAAGTTCCAGCGACTCTCGGGCACGACATCCTCCCAGCCAGATGGGTAACATGATGGTACAGCTTTCGACAAAAGAACCGGCACAGTAGATGTGTCGCCCTCGGTCGATAGTATGCTTGTGCGCTCCCAATGTGAATCGCATCCGCGTGGTTGCTTGAATGGCGTGGTGAGGGAGAGAAGCTGCGTGGCCGTGGCCGTATCTGTGACCATCGACGTCTTGGACGAAGACAGAATGGTGTTTGTGGTGTCTATGTTGGAAGACATGATGGGGTGATGGCACCAGAAGTGGGCTTGGCTCGTGGGTCACACTCAAACTTATACCCTCCAACACCCAACAAGGGCCCCTGTCCAGAGTGGAGTCGCTGGGGACTCCCCGACTGAAACCACCCTTGCCTACCTGTATGGAGTGATGGTAGTAACAGAGCGGGGCTGTTAAGATTAGGCAGGTCAGTTAGGCCCCGCTAAGAACCAACAAGTCCAACAACACAACCGACGGTTACCAACACATCATGGCCTTGCACGTGCCGCACGACTGCTGCCGTAGAAAGAATAAAGTTATCTAATAGGGTACGAAAAAATGAGAATGATGCTCGGGGTTACAGTATCTTATTACATCGGGCTCCATGCTGCGGTGTATGATTGAGCGCATGATTGTTACTGCGGGATGACGACCTCTTTTAGAAAGGTGTCACAATAAACAACAGCAAGAAATGATTTTGACGCTCCCTGGGCCAACTGTAGTGTTCATTTGCTCAATCAATGCCTATTCTGCGTTTTTTGTTTTTTTTTGTATCTATTTAAACACAATCCACTAGAACATATGAAATCCATCTTCCTCCTCCTTGTTGAAATGAGCATAAAGTAAGAAATAGCACTAAAACAGTGCAAGCTATTTAAGAAGAAGGCGTCCATATCCAAGTCACCAATGTATTAAAACAGCCTTTGATCCGTAAAACAATGCATCTCCACACTCTCCTCATCGTCGGCTACCACAAGCCCGACTTCAAACTATAATATTCTGCCATTCCCCATCCCCGTCGGCACACCGGCGGCTGTACCGCTGGATTTTGCTAAACTAAGCACGGCCAGTACGTGTGGCGAACACGCTGCTCGTGGTGCTCGCTATCTGCACGACTGTCCTCAGCGTAGATGCAGAAGCGCTCAATGTAGGCACAGGAGTGCTCGGCGTAGTCACAGAAGTGCTTACTGTGTATTCTGAAAAGCTAAACGAGGGCAGAGCGTCAATCTTGGGGGGCCCCTTGGCGTTGCAGTTGGGGTTCGACATGTCCTTCTCCAGAATCGTTCCATTGCCGAATACGGTTCCCTTCTTCAAGGTCTCGATGCAGCCCGGATGTAGGTCCGCCGGTGGGTTGTCGTGGACGGTCCCGTTCGCGTAGATGATTCCGTTCCACTGTGGACGCTGCTTGCCACCGGCAAGCCTCTGGCTCTTGCTCTCTTTTGGAAGGAGCGGCGGTCTCTTGTCGGGGTTGACACCGCAGTTCTCGCTCATGGTGTACAGGTTCAGACCGATGGCCATGGCGTAAGCCTCGGCGCTCAAGAGGTTCCAGTCTGTCTCACCCGAGACAAACACACCGATGTAATCCATCAAAAAGACAGAGGGATACATGTTCGACTTGGGGTTGATTGTGTTGATGGCCCTCCAGGGGAAGACGCTGTTCATGACTTCCGCGTTCCATTCGATGGCTCTGATGCCGCCTGTGACAACCCACTGGCCGATGTGAAGCTTGCTCACATCTGCTTGGTTCAGCCACATCTCAACGGCCTCCTCGGCTGAATCATCAACTTCGGTCTCATTGGGCCAAGCATCTTCCATGTGCATATCGTCCTTGTGGTAGATGCCGTCGCCGCGTGAATACGTGTCACTGTCCGTGAGCTCCTCGGTGTCAGTGAGCATCGAAGCACCGTCCAGAAAAATGAGGACACAGCCATTCGCCTTCTGATCCGTATCCTCCGCACCTGTAAACGTTGCACCGCGTTGCAGTTGGCTTATACTCAGATCTTGAATCGCGTGCTTCTTACCCTTGGCACCCTCCTTCAGGTGGACGTTGGCGCATCGGTTGTTGATGGTCCTCAGCTTTTTGAAGAACTCCCCCTTGATGTCCTTGGTCCACGGGCGGCGCGGGCTGTTCGCGGCGTCGTGCATGCCATGCAAATAGCGGAACTGTAAGACGATGACCTCGCCAGGATTCTCCGAGGTGAAATCGTTGATCTCATCAATCACCTCGTTCAGGCTCTCGCCTGTGTTTCCGTGATAGATGCCTCCGAGCTCTGACATGTGGGAGATCCAGAATGAGTAGTCGTTATCGGCCATGGAGCCCTTGTGGATCGAGACTACTCGCAGATCATACCATCGCGATCCCGCCCAAAGCTGGTGGTTGATGTTGATTCCCTGAGTTTGCGTGTTGCCCTTGGTACCATCACCGTGGAACTTGCCCGACAGGTAACTCATGCCTGCATCGTGTGAGCCAGGCATGATAACCTCCCTCAGCTTGCGGTCCTTGATGGTGTCATGGATCATGTGCATCCAGTCTCCTCGACCGAACCTGATGGATGTGATGAAGCCGTGTTCATAATCAGGACTGCCTGTGATGACGAGCGTGACGGCGGTCTCTTCGTCTGGGCACTTGACCTCGCGCTGACCTGCGCCCATATCACTCAGATCCCAAATCACCCGGTAAGGGTGCTTCTCGTCATCGAAGTTGTTTGTCACGCGGACAACGAACTTCTTGCCAGTGTCGCCGATAGTGTAGTAGGCCTCCCCCTTGGCGTCGACCCTGAAGCCGAAACCACCACCATCGTCGTAGAAGGCAGTGTTCTGTCGAGCTCTTCCGGGTTCAACGTCACCAAAGTCCCACTTCTTCATCTGGTTATAGTGGGAGCCATCTGAGTCGTATTTGAAGGTGTGTGGGGTGAGATTGACGACAGTGAAGTACTGAAGGCCCTTGAGCGCGCCAGAGTAGGACTTGTAAACGCCGTAGGGGTCTGGGCCGTTTCCATAAGTGGAGTCATGGTCTTTGCACGACCATTTCTCCTCTTCGTCGTCGTTACCACCATCATCGCCACCATCATCACCACTTCCAGTGTCTTCATCCTTGTCCGGGATCCAGTCGTATGCGTTGATGTATGCATTCACAGCACCGCCATCGAAGCCAACGAGGTAGTCGGCCTTCTCATCTCCGTTCAGGTCCGCATAGTAGACAGGTCCCTGGGGGCTAACGCCTGTGGCAACCGTTCCAATGAGGCTCCATTTACGGCCGCCTTTATTGGTGCCGATCTTACCAAGGTTGCGGTAGGCCTTGGCGGCGCCTCCATCATACTGGACGATATAGTCGGCCTTACCGTCACCTGTGAGATCAGCAAATCTGATCTTGCTGCCTGGCTCGCCGACGCCTGTTGCCACAATCTGGCCTTCGTCCCAGATACGCTCACCATCTTTAGGCGGCACGTTCTTGTTATTAAGCCAGCACTTAACCGCTCCGCCTTCATAGAGGATAAGAAAGTCGTCATAGCCATCTCCGTTCATGTCTGCAAAGCGTACCTTACTGCCAGGCTCTCCGACACCGGGCGAGAGAGTGATAGGGTTCTGCCAGATTCGGTTGCTTCCGGGATTAGGAAGGTTGCCATTATTCAGATAGGCCTTAACCGCACCTTCGCCGTAGATAACAAGATAATCGGCCTTCTCATCGCCGTTGACATCGGCAAACTCGATACGTGCCGAAGAGAGATCCTCATCAAGGCCAGGCGCAATCTCACCCATCGATTCCCACTTGTCAACGCCCTTATTGGTCCAGGCACGAGCTCGGCCCTTAGAATCGACAGAGATAATATCATCCTTTCCATCGCCAGTCAGGTCGGCAAACCGGAGGCTGGCGCCCTTCGTGCCAGCAATGCCCAGGTTCTTCCACATACGGATGCTTCCGTCATCAGCAACCGCAAGAAAGTCAGGCAGACCGTCACCATCCATATCCGCAAACCGGATCATGTTTCCAGTAACACCTGACACGCCGGGAGCGATGGTACCCAGGTCGGCCCAGTTGTTTTCGGCGCCGCCGTCTTTGATGGTGTTGCGCCAGGCCTTGACGGCACCGCCATCATAGACAACCAGGTAGTCTATTACTGTGTTAGTTGCGTGTGTTGACATTTCCCCTTGTCGATATAGCACTTACCAGCTTTACCATCGCCGTCGATATCGCGAATTCTTGCCCTATTGGCTGGCATTCCAGCAGGACCGGGGGCGATAGCCTCGTCATTCTCCCAGTTCTTCTTGCTGCTATCCTTACCGTTATTATGTGTATTGCGTGCCCATCTAACACCGCCACCGCTATAAACGATAACATAGTCGGCATATCCGTCACCGTCAATATCCTCAAAATAAACCTTATCTGAAGACGCTAGACCTGTGGCCCACTTGGAGTCGAGGGGTTCAAACTTCTTACCGTTATCTGTATTCTTCCAGACCTTTGCTGCACCGTCTGAGTACAGAACAATTAGGTCTGCCTTGCCATCATTGTCGACATCGGCCATCCGTATCATGTCACCCTTAATAGAGCTCCAGGCCGGGTTGACCTTACCGAGGCTCGTCCAAGAGTTCGGCTTGCCTCCGTTAATCCAGGCCCGAACCGTGCCGTCGTTGTCGGCAAGGACGTAGTCAGAGATACCGTCGCCGTTGAGGTCAGCCAGGATCAACTTGTCACGGCTGCCGTTCTCGGCCGCAGCCGCGACAGTGCCGACAGTTTCCCAGGTGCGGAAACCCTCAAAGACGGTGCCCTTCTTCTGCCAGATCTTGTCGTGAGAGCCGCCAATCTCGGAGCCACCGTCGGCCGCATTTCCGATGCCCGTGTTGGGAGCGTCGGCGTCGGTCATAGCAACGGGCTTTTTCAGGTATCCGCGAGTGTCAGCTTCTAGAATGGCCTTGAGCCAAGCATTGGCCATCTTCTCGTAGCCCTTATCGTTAGGGTGCTTCTCATCCCAAAGGTCACCAAGGCCGATGTCAATAGGCACAGAAAGGATACGCTTCCCTTGCTGCTGCCTCAACTTGATCAGGGCCTCAAGCTGTGGGTTGAAGTTGTCCGTATTGACTTGCATAGCCGGCTTATTAGCCCAGATAACAGGAGCAACAAGAATAGTAACCTCAGGTGCTGCAGTAAAGATGCCATCAATCATATTCCGGTAGATATCGAGAGCAATATCAAGGTCACGGTTCTTATCCATGTTATTTGTACCGGCATGGATGAGAACCAAGTTAGGGCGGGATTTAATAGATAGTTTCCAGTACGTATTGATCTCGTCCAGGTACCTTCCGCTATGGCCCTCATGGTTGTTATCAGGCATGTTGCCATCTGTGAGACTGCCAACCATGTCGACGATAATCCCGTCGTCCTTGCCTTGGCTCAGGAGCTTGCGGCGAAGAGGGCCTCGATAGCCAACGATGCCACCGGAGCCACTACCCTTGGTGATGGAATCTCCGAGGGGCATGATGCGGAGATTCGGGAGAGCTGCTGCTAGTGGCAACAAGTTGGTCATGAGCACTATCGCCAGGGCGAAGGCACTCCATGGCTTCTTGCACGCCGTGGTAGGCATTAAAAAGAATGAAAAAGAATGACAAAGATGTGTCAAAAGAATGTAGAGAGCACACCAAAATTGGGTCGTTGGTATGTCAAAGGAGTGTGGGCAAAAGAGTGCCAATAAATCAAAAGAATCGGGGGAAAGAGTGACAAAAGGGAAACACAATGCCGTTGTGCAAAGTAGAAAACACCAGAGAGGCTGGAGTTTGGGCTGCTACTTTCGAAGATACTGCGGCGCGCGAAGAGGGTTTTAAACCAACTCGCCTCTATAGTATCAACTGCATGTTCTGAGAAAAGGTCTAACGATCCGGCCTGGTGTGAATTTCTCCAACTTCCTCGGGATTCCTGTTGCGTAGCAAGGCCGAGACTCTCTGCAACCTTGATTCATTCAAATGAGTATATCGCCTGATGCTTGAACGCACTATCCTGCATGAGATTGAACAACCAAGTGGCCCCATATCCGGCGTCCAACGAGGGAAGAACTCCGCTCATGCTGCAACTGCTGATGAGTTGTTGGTCGTGATGCCGGTTACGATTCCAGGCGGCATGTTGAGTCTGTTGGTTGTAGATGTATTATCCTGGTCATGTTGTTGGTTGTGGATGCATTAGTCTGATTATGAGGGTAATTGTGATGCTGGCCATGATGCTAACCGTAATGTAATGATCTGTTGGTCGTTGTGTTGAGCGGGTCGTTGTTGTAACCAATTAGACACAACTGGAAGGTCTCTGATGTACTACGGTAGGTTACATAAGTGGGGGCCGTTCCATCACGTGGCCGAACCCAGTTTTATATATCTTCACTGTGTGAGTGTCTTCTGCATTACAGCTTATGCCTTCGTTATTCTTGCCTTTTTTCGGCCAATCAGAAAGGATACGTTTCGATAATACCGTGCGCCTCGCACCTGTCTTCCTTTACCAATACAGGTGCACGGGTCAATTTACTGAATGGAAGGGCCCCTACGGAGTACTTAACTGGGTAGGTACCTACATAACCTACCGCAGTGACTTGACTGGGCTAGTGCAGCTCGGCGGAAGCGAGCAGGGGATGCCCAACTATCACCCATCACAATATCTGCATTGAATGGAAAGGAATGGTTATCCTGGCCAGCACCACATTTACCAGTAAGCCATTCCCGAACAGGAGGGAGGCATTTAAGGTTGTTAGTTTAGACAAAAGAGCCTAAGAACCACATCCTAGGACAGCTAAAGAGATTATTTCTTGTAAAGTTTTATTGCAAAACAAAGCTTGGGGGAGGGCAAATACGGCAGGCTATCCCTTCAATTGTAGAGAAACTCACGCCGAGCCACGGCAGGGGATGCGGCCAATTATAATGCATTGAATCATGGGTACCTAGTCCTCCACCTATTTCATCCTATAGAGAAGTACCAGCAATTTCTTCAAGTCACAAATTGCTAGATCCTACTGCTCGCATCAACACGCATCGGGTGTTTTGCCCCGTATACCGACAGGGGCTGTCGGGCACTGTACGACTAGGAGCTCTTCCACGATTAAAGTGTGGATAGAATGGACAACACTGACAGTGACTCTCCAACGGTCAAAATCAACCCGTTGGTAATCGTTCTGTTCAGAAGCTTGGCCGCGTTGAGAAGGATTTCCGTGTGAGGTCTGATCACCTCTGAACTAATCTTACAGCACACCAAATCAACGTGAAGAATCCACTGAGGTGCCCAGACCAATGCGGGATTTCCGCAGTTGTTTCTCTTTACCCGAGCGTTGGATATAGACGAGGGTTAATCGGTTGGCGGACCGACCCTGCCACCCATCCTACAATAAACGGTACCCGTAAATCCTCCTGAATTTATTTGCTACAAACCCAATGAGGTTGGTCTTGGCCAACTTGCCGGTGCTTTCAGCTATGCCAAGTAGACTCTGTTGGGCAAAGATGGTGAGACGCAACCAAGAGATCCTCAGGAACATTTTGTGATCTTGAGAGAGGGCCGACCGCCGAGAGTCAAGAACACATAGATGAGCCTTTGATAACAATAGAGGCGACTCAAAGTCTACAACAACGTGGAAATAATCTCGCAGTAGTACCTGGCGGAGGAGATTCTAGGTTACTGTATTTTACAATGTTGGATTTGAAATGCCAGCATGTGTTAACGGAGCCCTGCTCGATGCAACGTTAAACAAGGGTTCATAAACCTCTAACCAAGAGGTAAATCTCTTAACCTCGCCTTCTCGGCATGTAACACTAAACGCACTATCGTAAGGGTTATGATTGGTGGGTTAACTTGGCTTTATCTGTACCTTTGCAAGGGTATCTACTCCAAAGTGTTCTAACGTTCAGTTAACATGTTATAGGGATAGCTCTAGAATTAGCAAGTGGCTTGGACACCAGGCCCGCTCCAGCTGAACTGCCGCTGCGAAGCGATAATTAGGTGCTAGACATGTCCTTTGCTTTTGTACCTGATGATCTCTCCTGTCAAAAACCGTGAAAGAATCTTCAGCGTGCAAATCGCCAGCTGAACTTGGCGCAGGTACCCGACTGCGCGTTACTGGCCACCATTATCGGCCACAGCATGTCATAGGGAGGCCTCCACTTGCTTGCGCATGATGATCTCTAGCCTTGTTTGGGCAACGTCCCGAGTTCGGGAACTGTCGATTCATGTTTCAGAACAAAAGCTTGTTGGTTGACATGTTGAAGAATACGAACGCACTAGACGACGTGATGAAGATTGTGTCGTGCAACACTCCACAGTGATCAACACACATTTAACTCGGGTACGTCAGGGAAGAGTGCTCTCATGGATGCGTAGTTGAGTGGGGAGAAAATTTACGTGTTAGCTCGGACCCTGTTTTTCAACAGGGGGGAGTGGAAGGAGTCGGATCAAATGACACTTTGGGTTTTCAGGATAAATACTCCCTAACGAACTAATTAATAATTACAATCGGGTATGTTTAAGCTTAATCCAGCAGGAGATTAGAGATAATGACTATCCCTATTTAGATTAGTGCAGAACAAATCAGGATTCGAAACGAGCTCCCACCGGTGCATTACAGTACTACGCACAGACTTGCTTTTCAGTCTGTTCATTAGTGACCTCTGTTGTTAATATTTGTGTGAATTGTATCGGCACAGCTGGATCTCTTTTTCAACCAACCTTAGAAGTATTTTAGTAATATAACATTTCTTCAAAACCTTCTTATTATAATTTGAATTCTGATTTTTATTTATTAAAGACTAAATATTTATTTTAGATACATTAATACTTTTTATAAGTCTTTATAGGATCTACTGAATTCTAGGATAAGATAATACAGAGAAATTTAAATATTTTATATTCTAGGACTGCCTTAGTATTTAGTTTAATTAAAAGCTTTAATAACAAAGTCTTAATTACTAGCAGTGCTCTATGTTTAATATCATACAGGTAAACTTATAATTATTGGCTTTTATATACTAAGTTTTAGCTCGTATTTAAGCTTAGACTCTCTTCTTGGGGTTAATTAACGTAGGCCAGGAGACTTACACCATCATTGGCCTTCGATAGGACGGCGCCAAAATTATCAGTTTGTACCAGTAAGCCAACTCCGTTCAAGATTTTGAGTTTCTGAATGAGACACGACTACACCAGTATGCCATTTGTGGTATACCATAAAAGCACAGGGAACTCGTAAACCCTTCAAACATGATCCGCATATTCAAGTATTCTTCATGTATCTGCTCTTATCGTAACCAAACCTAGCTCTCTCAACAAATACTTGTTGTTTAGCCATTACTAGTCAATCTCTTCCTCGAAACCCAGGGCTGCAATCTGCTTCTTATACTCTTGCTGCTGTTTGATATCCTACCAAGAATTAGCAACTGTCTCACACACCATGCCAAACCACTTACCACTTCAACAGTGTCTCGAGTTATGTATCTCCAGACTCGAACTTCATTCTCTTGTCCAAGACGAATCGCACGAGAGATAGCCTGGCTCTCCACACTGGGGTTCCACTGTAACTCTGCGATAAAAATACGATTGGCGCAGGTCAAGTTCAATCTGAAGCACTGTTAGTCTGGTTCTATGAATAAGAGGTAGGGAAAGTTACCCAAATGCTCCTGTTCCAGTCGTCATGATAAGAACAGGTGTCTCCTCTCCGTTCTCGAACTTATAAAGAGTCTCTTGCCGTTGAGGGAGAGGACTATTGCCGTCGAGTTGAAGATACGGGATCTTGGCTTTTTCCAAGTGTCGTGCTATAAGATGTAGTGTTCGTGTCCAACAAGAGAAGATGATGCTATTGTCCGTTAGACGAGTCACATGGGCTGATGACGTGACTTACCTCTTGGTTGTCCAGAGATCCTTTGAAACATCCTCCACCAGTGCGCGAATCTTAGTTGAATGTCCTTCATCATTGAAGTAATGTTCATGGTCATCTTTCAGCGCTGCTTTCCTCCGGCCTTTGCCTGATTTGGGGCTGTCTTCTGAGTCCTGATCATCCCTGTTGCTTGAAGGCTCCCGATACCATCTGATACAAACAGGACATCGCTTCTCAGTAATTCCCAACTCATCAAAGTTTGACTCCTTGATACACTGCGCGCAAAGAACATGCGAGCAGTTATCGTCGAACATGCTCTTGCTCCAGTTGTGCCCTAAAACAGGCATAGGCTGCTCACAGCCTACGCATGAAATCTCTCCATATCTTGCCGAACCGATGATGGCTTCTCGTTCTTCCAGCAGATTCCTTCGATGCCAGGAAAATAACTTTTGGAATGTACCGTGGTTGCACACAATCCGCAGTTGAAGCCACATCTGAAATAGGCCAAACTGAGAACTCTTCTCAACTTCTCCCATGCGATGTTCCATATTTCTCAGAATAATAGCCTTTGTTCTATCATACTGATCTCGTTCTTTCGCAGTGAAGTCAAGAATTTTGGTAAACTGTCGAGTCTTGGGTAAGTTCAACACATGTCTAGTGCGACGCAGACATAAAGCTTCAAGAAGCATGACAAGGCGGTCTCTGACGAGCTGAGGATCATCGAACGAGTTATCGAATGGGGTTTCTATCCACTTTCGAAACTCGGATGCCTTGTCGAATGGCTCAGCGCGGATGAAGCGGAACAATGACCCGATATCAGCGAGTTTGTTCTGGATGGGTGTTCCGGAAAGACACCAACGGGAATTGGCGTGGAGATCCTCGCATGCTTGAAAGAATTTCGTTGACGGGCGGCGGATGATGTGAGCTAGAATCAGTTGTGTTAGTGCTCATGGACGAGTCTGGGAGAGTTGAGACTAACCTTCGTCAAGGACTATTCGATACCATCCCAGCTTATACAAGGGAGACAACTTCCCCTTGCCCACCAGGTACTCAGCCGTAAGCGTGTGGTATGTAGTAACGACGATATCTGAATCTTCAATCTCCTGAAGCTGGTCAAGGTTCTTCGGTCTCTTGTCACCGTGATATTTCACCACTTTAAGGCCTGTCTGGAGATGTCTGCGTACGGTCAGCCAGTCTTCGAGTCCCTAAATCAAGGCTACCCACTTTTTCACCTCATTCATCCACTCATCTACCAATACTACACTTTGTCAGCAACAATTACTCCATACCTCGATACGAAACTCACAAGCTGCCGAGACAACAACAAGAGTAGACCGGGAATACTGAAGAGCTCTCCTCCCCTTGTGTTCTGCATTCTTCTGCGTTGCCCAGTCCACACCGTTATCCAGTGTCTTCATCACCAAAGCGAGAATGGAAAGCGATTTCCCCATCCCCATATCATCAGCTAGAATACCGCCGCCCTTCTCCTCTGGTCTGATGTCTTTTCGTCTCTTAGTAATTTTGTGTCTGTACTGAACCTTTCCATCTTGTTTGATTTCTTCCCAGAGTCTGTATTTGTCGTTGATGTGGCCGGATTCTCGCTCAAGCATGAACCCCAGTGCTTCTTTTTGATGTCTGTTTGTTGTTAGAATTGCACCATATAGAGCCTTTCATATGACCTACCTCAGAAGCTGTCGAGTCACCCTGTCGCCACCTTCGACCATTTCGAGTTCTCGATTATTCTCCACTGTCTTGTAAACTTCCTCGACCATCTTTCGAAGCTGATCTTCTCTCGTCTTCTTCTTAGGCTGGTCGTTGTTGACGGCGATTTCTGGGTTTAACACTCCAATTGCACTATCATCAATGGCAATGCTCAAGAAATGTGGATTTTCATACTCTATTCCGCTTCTACCGTGACTCGATCGCTGTAGCCACAGCTTACCTTCTGAGAGTAATGTACCGATGGCGTTTGAATCCGCTCGCGTGCCGTAGATGTTGATGTCAACCTTGACTCTAGCATCAGTAGATTTGCTCGCTCGACTTATAATATCTCTCAGGTCGGACTTCAAAGCCAGAGGCTCAATGTCCACTCTAGACCGTGTGAGAAGTGGTAGAAGGGCTTGTCCGGTTGCTGAGCACAGATGGCCAAATTGTTTTTCATCATCTGGAAAACAAAGCATAACTTGCTTTTGATACTCAGTGGGCGTGAAATGTTGGTAAGCTGACTCGCCAATCTTCAATCTATCGTCGATAGCGATCATGTCGTCCGGGACTAGTTTCACTTCGATGTTATGCAGCTATGAATCATTAACATGGGCGAAGATAGAGGCTAGAGAGGCATCTGCTTACCATACCGTAGTGTGCCATCACTTCCTCTTCCTCAGGCACTGTCATGGGTGTTTGGAACGATTGGCTCGAGTCAGGTCCCCCAAGCGTAGTGGATGATCCTTCCCGCGAGCTTTCTGTAGGTATATCCAGGTATTGAAAGTTCTCGAGAGGAGTTGGTATTTCTGACGGATTTGACTGCTCTTCTGCAATAGGCATCATATTATTAAAGTCGAAGCTAACGTTCATGTTGTAGCCCATATCCAGGTTCATCATATCGAACTGTGGGTCCACAGGAAGGAGATCAGCCTGTGTAAACTCGTTTGGAAACAGATTTCCTTGTTGTATGATCGGAAAGTTGCTTGGTTTGTTAGCTTAATCTAGAGAAATATGGGTTTGCCTTACACAAGAGGATTCATGGCGCTGGGCCCGAGATAGTCGCTCACTCGAGTCATTTCACCATTGTAATCACCCCAGATACTCATTGGCACGTTCATGTTGATTGAATCATTCATATTGAACGTCATAGCTGGGGCGTTCACCGCAAAATTGAATTGCTGCTCACTCGAGGCCAAGTGCCCATCAGGAATTTGAGAAACACTGGTGTCTTGGTCTTCATCGACAGGGTTGAGCATATGTTTTAACGACATGATCGCCAATCTCTCTCAACTAACAAGATCAAGATCTTTGAGAGTAAGTTACTAGTGGAAATAAGATCAAAGATGACATTTTTCTTGTGAGATGGGGCCCTTGTTGACCCCATAGTCAGACCTCAAAATCAGGCTGTGCTAGTTTGCATTTCCTGCATGACAATCACACCCTTGAAGTCAGCACCGAATCACACCTTGTAATCTTACGGCGCTGAAACCCGCTAAGCCCCCGAGGCAGATTATTTCCTCCCGCATATGGTTCGCCCAGCGCTCGTGTTGCGCAGCGGTTGGTTGGAGGGGGTTGAAAATGCCAGCTGAGGCGTTTTGAGGCTCTTGGAAAAGGCACAGCTTATCACGAGGCATCCAATCCAACTTTGGCGGCCTCTAGCTGCTGCAGTCAGCTCCCTTCTTCCATTTTGAATCATTTTGTGTACGGCTACTTTCGCTGAGTTGTTTCTTTGACGTGACCGTCAATCGATCACCGAGGGATATTTTCGTCGAATTCATTTCCTCAATAGGCGCCCAGTTGCTCCAATGTCGCCATGGACAAACTGAACGATATAGCAAAAGAGTTTCGCAGCTCGCTCAAAACCCTCCACGAAGATGAATTCGAGGGTATCAGCATGGGAGACATGCAGAGGGAAATCCACGAGAAGCAGGCGATGCGCGACAAGACAAACAACATGATAAACATGAACCGACTTCGCATGTTCATCAACGGCATGGAAAGCTTGGAGAAAGTTCTGTGTCAGCTCGAATTCCCCGGCACTAGCAGCGTCATGTCGACTATTTGGGGCTCGGTCAGGTTTCTATTCAAGGTGAGCTACAAGAGTACTGCAGTATTTTCAATTGTGAGACTCATCCCATTTAGACAACTGATGCTGCCGATAGGGCCCTTGATGGTGTCCTTGAAGTGTATGAGCGACTTGGAGCGGAGCTATTCGACTTGACCGAACATGAACAACTCTTCCGTCAATTTCCAGACACCGCCAAATGCCTAGTGAATATCGTTGAGGATATTCAGCGATTCCATTCATTGGCATATAAGCTATTCTCTCTCACTCCACAACGTAATGAGCCTTTGTTACAATTACCTTACTCTTAGCTAAACTTTTGTTCAGTATGGCAACGCCTTCAAAAGCCCGTCTGGGAGGATTCCTCTCGAAGGTTCAAGAGGATCTCCGAGTCTTTGAACAAGAATGCCGAATTTATCAAGAAACACAGTAGCTATTCACAAGGTACGTTCTCAAAACCACAGCAGAACCAGCCAGAATAACTGACTTGAACGTAGTAGCAGAGTACAGCGATACCCACGCTGCCTTTCAGCGATACTTCCACGGTGCAAATTCCGACTGGACAGAGTTTGAGAAGGAGGAAAGCAACCGAAAGCACAACCAGAAGAATTCAATCATCACCTGGATCTCTGCTTCTGGTAAGATGCCAAGACTTCAGAAGAAATTCCGCAGCATGGCTATTTGTCCCAACAGTGGCCGCTGGCTGTTTCGAAATTACAGTGCTATTGCGGAGTGGATGGGCGAAGAAGAGCCCCCTGACTCAGCAATCTGGTTACATGGAAACTTTGGTTATGGTAGGTGTCTGACTGTTTGATAGACTTGCGAAAGACTAACAGAATCCAGGGAAAACGGTGTTGGCGTCTCTCATTGTTAATGAGCTCAAGCCATCTGAAGGCAAGGAAAATAGATTCTTCCTTCCAGAGGATAGCAAGACATGCTTTTTCTACTGCGAAAAGGACGGCAACGAACACCAAAATCACATTGACATCCTCAAAGGAATACTACTCCAGATGGTAGAGTCAGAAGACTATATCCTTCCGCTATGCAATCAAGAGAAAATAGCTAGCGGAGGCGTTAACCTCATGGACGCACGAGTGGCGCAGAAACTCATCAAGACATACATCGAGTACTGTCCACGGCAATACATCATCATAGACGGGTTAGATGAATGCGAGAGTACCGAGATCCACCAAACGGCTCGATTCTTCAAAGATCTTGTGTCGAAATATGATACGTCGATCAGACTGGGCCACCTAAGGGTAATGTTCATCAGCAGAGAAACTTCAGATACGAGACGTCATATACCTGGGGACGATTGCGTCAGCATTGCGTTAAAGCCAGAGGATAACCAAGATGATATCCAGGCTTTTGTAGTGAAGAGACTCCCGGACTTTTTCAAGTCAGATACTATTCGGGGATTCAGTCTTTCTGAGGCTGATAAAGCGGACATTGAGAGGAAGATCTGTCGCCAAAGCGAAGGCATGCCCACCAACATTGGAAGCAAAAACATGACTAACTAATTATGCCAGATTCATTCCTTTATGCCCACCTTGCCATTGAATATCTATTGCAGCAAGACACCAAAGGTGAAATACTGCGTCTGTTAAGAGGCGGCGTTCTGCCAGTTAAGCTTGGAGACTTGTAAGATACCCTGCCCACCCGCAGTAGTATTCTGCTAACCTACTCAGATACGAGAGTCTACTAGATTCAGTCAAGAAGCGTCTTGAAGCACTAGAAAACGGCCAGGCCAAATGGCAGAGAACAATGCTATTGTTCGGCTGGCTTGTCTGTGCCAAGAGGCCCCTCAGATGGCATGAAATGCAGGCCATTCTATGCTTCGACCAGCTAGAGTTCAAGTTCGATCTCGAGGATAATATGTTAAGGCAGGACATGGAGAACTACCTTGGCTTCATTGTTCATGTTTTGGAGGGTGGGTATATTCGACTTGTTCACTCGACCGCACGAATGTAAGTCGCGCTGCAATGCCCTTTTAAAGCCGTTTCATGCTATTCGTCACTAACATAGGTTGACAGGCATATAATTCAAAACAAGCACATCAAAGAAAAGCATGTTCAGTGCCAACTAGCAACGACATGCCTCCGATACCTATCACTTCCCTCCTTTTCAAAAGGATACGAGTCAACCGAAAGAAGCAAGCACGCAAAGCTCGGATGGTTCTCATTCCAAGATTATGCATGTTCTCAATGGCTTTGGCACGTCGACACTATCCTCAGAGAATGCGGCGAACTCTTCATCAGCGACTCTCCCTGTGAGGCAGCCCAGGACTTCGTTTCCGCCTTGGTCCGTTTTGTCAATACGCACCGCGCAGATTTATCTGACACTGAACACGCTGAGCTTGATACGAGCAACCTCGAAAATTTTCGTGGTATCCAGTCTTATTACGACATCCGCTTGTTGTGGAACCATATATTTACTCACCAAAAGGGTGACTACGGCGCTCGGAACACAATCGGTATCGAACAGATTGAAACGGCTCTGCAGGATAACCGGACAGAGCTTGAGAGGTTCACGCCGAGCGATGTAGTAGGCGATGAAGACACCATCAAAGTTTACTACGGCCTCAACCTATTCAAGTGCCGTCGGACACTCTGCCGTTTCTTCTACGTCGGCTATGAAGAGAAGAGCGCTCGCGAAAGTCACGAGAAACGACATGACAGGCCTTTTCAATGTCCAGTCTCATGTAACTCGGCACCTTTGGGTTTCGTGAGCAACAAGGATAGAGACCGACATATCAACATTTACCACCCGACCCTGAGCGAGGCAGGCTCACATTTCGAAGTATTGAGTCGTCGACAAGTTCCGGGGAAGTTTACATGTGCAATTTGTAGGAAGAGCTTCACAAGGAACATTAATCTGAGAAGTCATGAGAGAAGCCATTTTGGGGATAGGCCGTATGCTTGTTCGACGTGTGGGAAGGCGTTTGCTAGAGTAAATGATTGTAGGAGGCATGAGAAGATCCACGCGAGGCGAGGGTACTAAGTAGAGGCGCAATTCTGGCGTTCTATATATGGCTATATACTACCGATCTATTTTTGCTTTGGCTCCAACTCAACGGTATGATGTTTGATATTATCCCAGAGCGACATGTCTCCAAACGTAGCCAGACCAACTCTCCTATAAGTCCCAGCATCTGTCTTGAGCACTATCAAACCTAGCCCTTTCTCGTCACCCTCGTTTGTTGTGGTGCTGCCGAGGAAGAGATACTCAGGCTGCATGACCTGAAATTCTTCTTCCACGGCAGAGTCAACAAGGTCAAAGTTTTGTGTAAGGGACGGCCAGTATGAATCGTCGATCTCGTTGTACATAAGAACCCGACATCTGAGCGTGACCATCCTTGCAGTCAGAATCTCAGCAGTTGCGTCTTTGGTTGTGATAGCATCTCTGAACTCGATCCTACCATCGACTGAGACCCATGACCAACTCGGTGCTCGATGAAGATTTCTCTCTCTCGATTTATTCTTTTCTGGGATGCTCCAGGCTAGCAATTCAATAAACCAACGTTCCCAATGTCCGTATATATGCGAATCCCGCCATACCTTCTGCAACTCAGTTATGACACCGGTCACGGCATTCAGTCGATCTGTAGCGAATCTCAAGTCCCTCCCTGTGTACTGCATGATAATCGTCTTCCACAAATACAGCTTCTCAGATTCGTGCGTGCCGTATGATGGCTCCCCTTCGTCATCGAAAGCCGCCCAAGGAAGAGATTCGAGATGCTGTTGATATTCCACACCCGCACCGTTACCTGTGACACTCTGTAACTCAATCTCCTGACACTGCCAGAGTAGCTGATAGTCAGAGAAGATGAGCATCCTGGATGATAGCATGTACTCTTGTAGCGTCCAGCCTCGCTTATCAAGAGGGTGGTTGGGTTCGTAGGGCTTGCCGGAAAGATATACAATGCCTCTGGAGCCATTCTCCAATGGAACCACAAACTTGTGCGGAGGCAAATACGGAGCAATATTCTGGGAGTTGCCCAGGAATCCTTCAGATGCTTGCGTAGCAGTACCAGCTGCCAACGTAATTTCAGCGTTCTTATAAATAGTCGCCATTCTCGCAATTTCATGCGCCTTATCCTCCTTACAATCCTGAATGATGCAGAGCCTATCAACCCAGAGGTAAGTAAAACCTAACTGCCTCGTGACGTGGATAGCGTCCTGGACCGATAGCTCCAGCTCTTCAACGCTGATTTGCTGCACCAGCTTTTCCACGTTGTCTTTTTGAAGCTCGGAAATATTGCTCTGTTTGTTCCGGTCTGGCTCGCCCCAGCAGTAGCTCAGGGCCAGATAAGATCCGTGTATGTGTGTTTTGTTAATCTGCAGTTGAGCGGATTGATCATTCACTCTTATTACCCGTGAGGGTAGTACTTTGTCTCTCGAATAGCGGCATTGTTGATGTCCCAATTTTGGATCCTTTGGACTTAAGCAGGTATCGATGAGTTTCTTGGCTGTGTCAAAGATTTGCGGGCTTTCCACGTCTCTGCACAGTGGCCTTCGGGATATCATTCCATTGAGGGGGTCATCTAGATATCGTTAGCCAAAGGTACGAATAAAAGCATCAGCTCAACATACTTTCTTTCACAAAAGGATAGACCGTTATAGACCTATCTGAGTCCTCGAGAGTCCCATCCAAGACGTTTATGCCAAGGCTCCCTCGCTCAAAGCTTTCATTCGAGTTTCGAAAGATGAGATGCGTGTCTGGTGCCCAGACATCATCAAACTCTATCGATGCCAGCCCGAATATGAAACTGCATAAATCGCAACTTTCCAGGTTCGATATGTACCCTTCACGGGTTTGATGAGAGAAGCCATCTTCGGAATTGAGAGCTTGTAGGCCTTGTTGCGAGAACAAGCGTGTACAGACAGAGCATCGAGAGCAGGGAGTATTGTTCCTAGCTTTCTTTCTTGTCTTTTGTTTGCCTGATATGCTAGGTAAGGGCCGTTTGCGGGATATCCTCATTGTTTTCCTAGTTTGACAGAGCCTATAGGCTTCGGTGAGTCTCTCGTCACTCGTTCGACTACCTACTGTGTGTCATCTAGAATCCACGTTGATCATAGTAACCTCATCAGGAGCTGTCAGCTGTCGGCACGGGACCCCGCAGTAGCCACTACCCTTGAGAGGGGCTAAAATTGCAGTGCATATATAAAGTTGAAACTCTCTTTCGAACTAGCTCTGTGAAATATATGAAGTTAACGGTCAGTATGGAGATATGAAGGTTAAAAATTGGTTTGTTATAGTCAAATCGAAGCCACTTTAGCATTTTTACATCCACGCTATAAATTCGCTACTTGCAAGTCCAGTACGCTTCTAAACAAGCCGTAAAGTGGTTAAATCTATCACTGTTGATACTGTAGTCTATTTCTTAGTCTGATTCTTACACATTTATCCGACACTAAGAGAATATGGAATAACTATTTGTGATATTAAAACTTACTTGGCTGTCACATTAATTTAATACAGCATCATCAGCAACTACCAATTCTTACAATAAAATAAGCTCCTCTAGAGATGTAAGATAGTAGTAACATAGCCCGTCGCCTAGGTTAAAAATGCAGTGAAATAAATGAGTTGGCAGCATACCACTGGCTGGGCCATGATGACTAGTTAATGACTCGACTGTATCCCACCACAGGAAGAACGCTCGGGTTGGGTTATAATTGCAGTGAAACATCCGTAGATAAGGCCATAATACACTTACTGGGTAGTTCCACAGCCAATAGAGTGATTATATCCTCTACCGCAAGACGGACTCTCGAGTTGGGTTAAAATTGCAGTGAAATGCGTGTTGTTGGTCTTATCTTTCTCCATAGATCGGACTATGCTCTCATTTGACCCTCCTTATTCGGCCTAGCCTTCTTCCCCAACATCTGCTAGCTTCTGCGGAGTTGATGCTCCAATCTACCCCGCAACCTCGGCTTTCGTTTTCCAGAACATGTTTCGGTATGATGCTTGCAAATTTCGAGAAAAAGTCATTCTCTTCTCAATAACGTTGAAAACATCCCCCGGTTCACTTCTTATCTCCCTGAGATACCGAGTTTCGTGCGCTGAGCGTCGATCACTTTAGCTCATCTGGTTATACTCCACGTGTGCAATGCCACCAAAGAAACGTGCATATGTGCCAAAAACAAAGGGTCAGTTCAGCCTCATTTTTGCTTGGCCGCAATCTAACATGTACTGTAGGTTGTCATGAATGCTCAAAACGACGAATTCACTGTGATAGGACTGAGCCTAGTTGTAACAAGTGTACTTCTAGAGGTCTGAGTTGCAGTGGATTGGGTATTCGGCATCGTTTCAACAATGGGGTTGCTGCGAGAGGGAAATGGGCTGGTAGGACGATTCAGAGTGTTTACGAAGAGTAAGTATATCTAATGTTATTATTTTGACAAAGCTTGCTAACGTGACATGCAGATATGAGTGGAAGTTGCCCAACTCCGACAAAGATGTAGTCACATCAATAACGGAGGATATTTCAGAGGCCTTTAAACCTGATCATGATGATCAAGTCTATGAAGATGGAATCCAAATTGTGTCCTCGGATCCTGAGATCCAAGACCTTGTTAAAAGACAGTATAAAGGGTTTGATGACCACGCCGCCTTCCGCGCCATCTTTCTACAAACAATTCCACAGAATACTCCAGCATGGAAAAGAAACCTATTCATGACCTGTAAGTGACCTCTCCGCAGCTTTGAATCAAGTCCCTAACGCGAGATAGTCTCTCGATGCATATCAACAGAAATGGTCGCCATAGATGGTGTCCACAACGACTGGCGACACCTCCTACTCCCCCTCGCTCAACAAGACGAACTCGTCATGGACGCCGTGCTTACGGTCTCGGCCTTCCACTTCCACATCAACAAACTAGCAAACAACTTTAAACAAGAAAAAACTCAGTATAATTCTTTTGGAACCACTTCTTGCGATTCTTATGTTCCCGACCCGTATCAACTTCTCGGTCGGACACTCCGTGGCCTGCGGAAGCGGCAGGAACTTGTCCGCGGCGACCAAACAACGCAACATTATGTGTTAATCAGCTTACTACTACTAATGACTTCTGTTCTCGTTACGGGTGGTTCGGATTTCCCGGTCCTTCTTCGAATGCTTGAGTCAGCGCTGGACGCTATTGGGGGAAAGGATGGGCTCGGGACTGGCATCCTGGCGGAATTCATCATGCGAGAACTTCACAAGTAAGTCCCCTTGTGATCAAGGTCTTGGAAGAATAGCTACTAACAGTTTGTAGAATTCGCGTGTACGCTGCTCCGCATCTTGGTGAGGAAATGGGCCTCCAAATGATCTCATCCCAAGCCCGCACCGACCAACTCTTCGGATGTCTCAACCACTGCCTTCAACAATACCCCCAGCACGCGCCCCTCTTCTCGCAAGTCACAAACCTCGTCTACCAAGCCAGAGATATCTATCTGCAGCAAGTCATGTCCGACCAAACCACCAACTTCTTCGATCTGGACCCCGTACCCGTAAACCCTAGCTCCGTCGCACGTGTACAACGCTTCATCGGCGCTCTCGAGCAGATCCCAGATACATCGCCAGTAGCGCACATGTTAGTCTGGACGACATTCGTGGCTGCATCTGATGCGCAGCTTGAAGAGCATAAGATGTATTTTGAGGATGTGTTGCGGAGACATCATGCTCGGAGTGGGTTTGGGAACCTGCTGAAGGGCATTGAGGCGTTGAAGAGGATTTGGGGGAGGAAGCCTGGAGAACGGTGGACGACATTGTTGCCGCAGACAAAAGTTCTTGTTGCTTGATTTTGGAGTTCTAAGAGATATAAAATGGTGATTGTTAGAGCAGTGGTGGTTTTTGATAATACCCTAATTTTGATTTCTTGATATAAGTTGTTAATAAATGAAAGCCATCAATTTATTGTCTCTCAAATCCACCTCGAGAGAAAACTGCTAAGGGATATAGCTCCAGCGAGAGTTCCAATCCAGCTCGTTGATATACTCTCCTAAAAGACTGTGTCCCTTTGGACCTGCGAACTCCGATGCAGATCATGTCTCTGATTGTCCTCGCTCAGCAATCTCCATGAACTCCCTCAAAAGTCTTCAACTCAATAAACCTGATACGGACACTCCTCATACGGATGAGCCCTAGACCATTAGCCTTCCCAATCACATCACCATCAGACCAGCAAACTCACTCTTTAAGCGCAGCAACAGCTTTCCGAACGGTATCCTCCCCCACAACCAACGTCTCAACCCTAACCTCCGGGGTCTCCTCCAACTCGCCAACCTTACCAATAGCCGGATTCGCCGCATCCCCAGGCCTAAACTGCCCTGTGCCCATCGACTGCCACGCACACTCAGTATAGCCTCCGGGACCCGGATAGCGGCCCGCGCCGGCTGCGAAAATAGCCTCTTTGCATGCTGCGGCGTTGGCGGGCGGGACGTGGAAGACGAGGCTGAAGCGGCGGATTGATGGGGATGAGGCCATTGTTTTTTTTCTTTGGTGTTGCGGGGAAGCTGAGTTGGAAATCGGTGGTGGTGAGGATGGGCCGGGCCGGATGTGGTTTTGAGAGGTGATGGTTCGAGAATCTTCAGCGGCGCGGTTGCGATCCAATCAGTTGGTGTTGTTTTTGTGATGGTGTGCATCATGTGACGTTGTGAAACATATCTCAGCCGCAGCCTGATCTGATATTTTCAAAGCGGCTAAAGCCGATGATGCGACACCATGTATAGTCTTGATCGCCGAGCCGGGAATGCTGCCGGTCTATAACTCTAGAATTATACTATCGCGATGCTGAATCGGTCACAAGAGAGCTTTCTATAATCACAGGCTCAGACCGCAATTGATGAAGAGGCGTGTTTATGTAAAAGATTATCTATTTCCAAATGGAATTTTCCCTTACCCCGATGATTTCAAGCTATCTTTATGCATTATGGTTGACCAAGCGTCCTCCACCTCCCCAGGAATATCAATCGCTGAGTTGGCTTTGATATTCTTAGACTGCACGTGTGACGTGTCTCCCATGATCCGGTCCAGAAAGCGATCCATGGACCAAAGCTCCCGTTGCATATTCTTGTCTTGATCCTTTCCTTGTTGGGGCAGTGAGCCGGATTTCAAACGAGGCCAACTTGATATATGCGCTTCTTGATCATTGTAGACTTTGCTGAAAGATAAAACTGTCCGACTGCTCATGGCGGGATCTTGCACCACAACAATAGATCTCGGAGTGTGTATGCCATTTCCCTCCAGCACTTTTCTTGTCTCCACTGCGTCTGCTCCGCAGTTTGTTGAGCGGTCAGAAATCAGAATCCGAAAGCCGTCTTCCGATAAGTGTTGATGTTCGGGCTTGCTGACATCAAGCTTATAAAAGCGCTCCGCCATGGTTTTCAAAACCTGTCCTTCGGGATTGCCGTTGATATCATCGTAGATCTGGCTGTATTTCTTGCTGGACTTGATTGCATCGTAGACGAAAGAAGTGCAAGGTCCAATCCCACCACACAGCACGAGGACTATGTTCCTCCGTCGTGCATCCGGTCGGGCTTGTTCTCGAACTGCCCACTCAAACACCGCTTCTGGGATAGCCAAAATTGCCGATGCGCACAGAACGACCACATCAATTGGTTGGGTTGGCGAGTCAGACGTATTTCTTTCGATGAATAGTTGTGATTGGAGGTAGGCATCTAGTTCTGTGGCGCTGTATATCTGCTGGAGAGCTAAAAAACGGGATATAATATCGGCAGAGTTGGACCACTCATCCGGAGTCTCGGTTGTTCTTGATGGCATCTTGATATTGAAAAACTGCTGCAAATTCTCTTGCTGAACGGACGAAGGGAAGCAAGGTCAATCTCGGTGAGCTACGAGGAGTTTTATTAGTTGACCGCCGGGAATCTCGGCATCAGCCTCCCCTCATTAAATCTAGCAATTCCAAATCGATTTAACTATCATTTCGTATATTTGGCCAGTTGTAGGTTCTTCTTACTCATCATTTGATCACTAAACTCGCCGAAAATCATAGTGTCCGCTTGGTTAGTAACGGGGATTGTACGTAACACGGATGGATCCATTCCTATTTTGGAATACCACAAATCGTTGCCGCTAATCTGACGTCAAATGCTTGTCGTGTCTGATACTTGGCGTTCGGTAGTAACAGAAATCTCAGTCATCGGTGAAATTGACTCTTGAAGAGGCCTTTCTTTTTTGAATAGGTCTAGAAAGACTAGGCAAGCCTCAAGTTCTAGTTAAACCAATCACTTAGCTTGCTCAATGAGGTTGCCCAGCAAAAGCTCAATAAACTTGAACTCGTCGCACAATTGGTGAGATTAGACCTGGTCAGCCGCAATTCCCGGCGATATCCCTCCTTATATATTATAGAAGTGAGTTCTGACCCCAAGAGATATAACGCTGTAGCCGGCTATTTCTGCCGGGTTTGACATGCGGCATATCACATGCCGCACCCGTTGATCCCGGAAGCGTGAATACATGCATGAGGTATATAAAGATCATTGGTAGGTTACATCGATTCGAGGCGCGCGTAATCTATCACTCATAAATAATTGGGTCGGCTCTACCCAAGCAAGGCTGGGACAAGTTGGTATGATAGAAGAGTAAAATTGTGAATAATGTTTCAAATGCTATGTGTACTCCGACCGCTAGCCTTTTCCTATGCCATTCCAACCCCCATCCCGTTAAAGATCCCACAGCGCCAATTAAAATAAAACCATTTCCAAACCTACGGGCTAGAGCACTCAGAATCTGCTCTCTCCTCAACATGTTCAATCCGGCCCGTGTTAACATCATACACGTACCCGGTGATAGGCACGTCCAAGACCAGAGGACTCTTCCGCAGGAAAGCAACATCATCAATAACACTCTGTCGCAGATCGGAAAAGGGAAGAAACGCCATATGATCGACATCTTCTTTTAGTTCCCGCCGGATCTTGCTCCGGAAATCGTGGTCCGAGAAGCTCTGCATGCCGCAGCCGGTCTAAGCGTGGGGTTAGCCGGGCCGGTCGGTGCGGGATGGGGATGGTCGGTCTTTTGAACAAGACCACGTTTCTGGGTGAATGGACGGGATATGATGGAGTTGTCTTACATGGTGCATGATGATGATCTCACGGGTTCCGAGCATCTGCTGAGAAATCAAGATGGATCGCAGTGCTTCCACAGCACGGCCGCCAGCTGAGTTGTCAGATTTTAGAGCACGACGATCAGATTGGGGAACGTACCATTTCTGATGACATGTGCATCGCCAATATCCAGCCCCAGAACTTGTTCAACATCCAATCTGCTATCCATACACGCCACCACTGCCACTTTACTGGGAGCATGTTAGGCTCATGACTCTTGAAGCCTGATCTATGAAAGATCAAGCAGAACTTACTTACCGACGCGGCGGAGATGGTAGATGGGACTTTGTGAAAGTTGCTGCGAATTTTTGGTTGGCGGTTTCGAGATCGGAGGTGACGGATGGGTAGAGAACTGGTGATGAGATAGGAGAAACAGGAGAAGTAGTAAGGGCGGGCATCTTGGTATTGGAGACTGTTGTGAACAGGTTTCAGTATGATGATATCTCGAAGATGATAGTGGTAGTCTGCTGTGTCGAACAAAGAGCCAAGAGATAAGACAATGTTCCATTCACGACTTCTTATTCTCGAAGCCCGGGCCGCTCGCCACCCTTCAATACCATCGAAGGCATATAGAACGATAGGAACAAGTCAGGTGGCTGCGCACTTTCCATCCGGTCATACCAGCTCCTCATCTTACCAAGCGGCGGACTCCGAGGCCCAAGAGCAAGACGATCCCCCGCACACATCTTTGCCGCAAATATTGTCTGAGATCCTGCAGCTGATGTTGTTGACAGATCAGACCATGGAAGAGAAACTAGAAGTTCTACGTGCTGTCAGGTACAGCAGCGCCGTAGGTGTGACCGGATGTGAGGTGGCAGCCATTAAGAGGCGAGCTATTGGTTATTGTGCATATATGGCACCACATGGCTCGGCGATAGCCTCCTTCCGAGCTCTTTTGTTTTGACCGAGGGAGGTCGGACTAACAGTCGGGTTTCCAGTCAGCCACTATTCTTTCATTCTTCAATGAGTTGTTCAGCCGGTCGGTCATCACAAGATATTGGTTATTGGCTGGTCGGAAAATCCGGGAATCAACACACTGCACACCCATACGGAGATTCGGCATAGAGCCATTATAACAAGTAATCCGGACATCAGCGCATCTCGCAGCTTCGCTCGGGGTAGTGCATTGACATCTGTCGAACCGAAACCGGAATCTTTCCTAAGCGCCTTACGCGCCAGACAAGATGCATTTACCAAGACATAAAGGCTTGTTATTCTGCAAGATTCTCAGGCGTTTTAACTTAGAAGCGATGGAGCATATATAACTATAACATATGGAACATATTACATAGCACAAAGTGGATCATACGTTTCAGACCTGACCTCGACCGTCACAGCCACGATCCAAATCTTGGCGAGCAAGGGTCACATATATCAGAAGAATTATAGAATTATATCGCTCACTAATACACCAAAGCTTAGTCTTACAATCATTTCATTCCTACGATGCGCGTCCAATCGGTTTTATGTTCTTGACAAGCTTCTTTGATTTATCGGTTATTGATATCTAGGTAAACCTGGTCCACCAGCCTGTGGCCCTTGCCCTGGATGCCAACCCTGTTGTTGACGAGATGCTTCGCTATGCCAGTAATCATGAACGGTTTGATTCTTCTCGGCCATCCTGGGCCATATTGATTCCGGTAATCGCGCTCCTGTGGGTGCTTGGTGCTGTGACATTTGCTCGCTCTTTTCCCCTGTCATTCTTTTCTCAACTCTTGCGGATGCTCGCTTTCGCTTTTTGGATTTTCTTCGTCGGTCGCATAGGATGATGCCAACTATCATAAGGAGTACACCAGCTGCAAGGTGTTAGATGTGAATTTTACATGAGTAGACTGTAACGTACCTAGAACGCCAAGCGCGATGATGATCTCGAGGGCTCCAAAGATCTTGCCTCCAGGCAAACCAGAATCATGGTTTTCTGAGCTGCTTTCCTGAGTGACTGTAACAACAGGTGCCTCGGCAGTTGTTGTACCCGCCTCGGCTAGCGCTGTTCCCTTTGGTACGATCGACGTAGAGATTGTGGTGTATTCGACGGCAGAAATAATTCGGGAGAGTTGCAGTTCGATAGCTTGATCATCCATTGGAGCGAAATGTCGAATTCGAATTAGAAGCGGACGAAGAAAAAAGCTACCAGAGCTGAATGATTGTTCGGAATTACAATTAAAGTTTAAGAATAATAAAAAAAGATTGTAAGAATGGAATTATCGAAAAAGGAAAGACGCGAGTGATACCAGATCAACGAGCGGCACAAAAAGGAAAAGAGTGTAAAAGAAAGAGCAGACGCTGTTCAAGATATGCATCTCCGCTGCAGTCGTTTCTGTGCGGTAAACACAGCCCATGGTAACGAGTTTTGGAGTCAGCGTGAGGCGAAACCGGCTGCTGCTTGAGGTGGCATTGTGAGACGGCAGATCAAACACCAAGACCCCGACTCCCTGCCCGCAACCGCTGAGCCCCCCAATTCGGAAACTTGGGGGTTGTTTCTGCAACAGTAATTCCCTTGATTGGCAGCGATACCAAGAATAAAACCAAGCCGGCTGCTGCTGCTTCCGTGAGGCTGCGCGTCCAGATCTTGAATTGTTGAGATGGCAGGTTTGTCAATGAGGGGGGGCCTTGTTTCGGATCTGTCAGCTGTGTTGTTTTTCTCAAGCCTTGGCTGAATCGGATTGCGACGCTGTCAGCTCGATTTAAAACTTCAAGCACTTCACCGCATTTGATGTTTTTGTCTGTTCATTGGGTGATAGATGTTGATTTTGTGAACTTCATGGTTGTGTAAACGCGTCGGTAGTCGGCTGTTCGGATGGGAGCTGATCCAGCCTCTTCCGAACGGATCTGTCAATGCGTCAAATACGACAACTGAGAAACCCTGTCTCAGTTCTGGGTCAGGGTCTATATGCACTGGGTTCCCTATAGCGATGCATTGATGGCACGCGACACTTGGTGATGGTTGAAGAGCTGGCGGGTGGTGATGGGGCCGAGTGGGGTAACAAGGAGGGCGACGCACAGCCAAAACCCAGCATCTTGGCTACTGTTTGACAGTTGAGAAACGGATGCCAGTATCGATCTGGATGATATTCTCGTGAACTTGAGTGGATCGCAGCGCGTTATTTGTTTGAGATCTATTTGAGGTGTTGGGGATTATGAGTGGTTCAGTCTTAGGTGTCCAAATTTGGGTGCCGGTTGTGATGATATTTGCAAAAGCGAGCATTAACCTCCCTCAATGACAGCTCTTCAGCACAACACACCGTCATAAGCTATCACAGAGTATACTACAAACAGGTCCAGTTTTAATAATAATACCCAGATTATTTGTAACTATCACATGTCGTAAGCATTGACCAATTGATGCGTCTTGTATTTTCGCATCATCGAATTTGCTGTGCCGTAGGGTAGTTCGCAAACCCCACCAAGCCCCGACCACCAAATGCCCTCTGCGTAGTCTATCCGGGAAATAAAAACAGGTATGACATGATTCGCCCAATCGAGTTTCTCCGCTGTCATCCTAGATCCAAGCCCTGCCATTGGATCTCGGGTATCGTTGTGAGGATATTCCCATCTCTGGACTCAACTACCGAAAGCCGGCTAAGATGCGGGGTGAGCTAGTCCAAACCTTGGGTCATCGGCCTTTTGAGTATTCTGATTGTGCTTGAACTGTCCGCTTACTACGTACATCTCCGCGGAATCCAAGCTTGACGGACTCCGTACATACCAGCTGCCGCTTCATTTGCCAGTGAACCATCTGTGTTCATAACGTATATAGGAGGGTGATCACAAACAAGACGCCAGACGAGCCAGGCACATCGTCACCATCCGACTCCCGACACCATGGCCATAGTCGATGTTCTCTTCACCTGGTGGGCGCTCCCAATCGGAGCAGCTGCCCTCGTCGCTACATATCTCTACTCATATTTCGTCACATATGGCCATCTCAGGGATATCCCCGCACCATTCCCCGCGCAGTTCTCGAACCTATGGCTTCTCTACGTCTGCAGGCGCGGCGAGAGATATCGCGTTGTGGATGAGATTCACAAGAAGCTTGGCCCTGTGGTTCGCATCCAGCCGAACCACACATCAATAGCCGATGTCGATGCCATTAGTACTATCTACGGCCACGGGAATGGCTTCTTGAAATCGTGCGTACCCTGACATCGCTTGCTTTGTTCGGGCTGACCCTCTGTAGTGAGTTCTATGATGCTTTCGTCTCAATACGAAGAGGTCTCTTTAACACGCGTGATCGCACCGAGCACACGCGTAAACGCAAGCTTATCTCTCACGTCTTCTCCGCCAAATCCATCAGTCAATTTGAACCATACATCCATGCAAACCTGGAGCTATTTGTCAAGCAGCTAGACAAGCTTGTTGCATCTGGCCAGACCACGGACAAAAGCGGCAAACGACAGGCTCTTATCGATTGTCTCCCTTGGTTCAACTACCTCGCGTTCGATGTCATTGGCGATCTTGCGTTTGGCGTCCCATTCGGTATGCTTGCCAACGGCGCTGACATAGCAGAAGTCAGGGATACCCCTGACAGTGCACCAATCTACGCATCTGCTATTGAGATCCTCAACCGGAGAGGTGAAGTCAGCGCGACGTTGGGCTGTTTTCCTCAGCTGAAGCCCTACGCTCAGTGGTTGCCCGACCCGTTCTTTAGCAATGGCCTCAACGCGGTCAAAAACCTTGCAGGAATTGCCATCGCGCGCGTGAAGGCGAGACTGGACAACCCGCCTTCAATCGAACGAAAAGATCTCCTCGCACGACTCATGGAAGGTAGAGATGAGAAGGGTGAGCCGTTGGGACGCGAGGAACTAACGGCGGAGGCTTTGACGCAGCTCATCGCTGGTAGTGACACAACGTCTAATTCCTCCTGCGCTTTGCTATATCACGTCACACGAACCCCGGGCGTTCTCGAGAAATTGCAGGCGGAGCTTGATGAGGCGATTCCCGCTGAAGTGTCGGTGCCAACCTACGACATGGTTCGCGATCTATCCTACCTGAACAACGTGATCAACGAAACCCTCCGTTACCACTCCACATCAGGCATCGGTCTCCCTCGCCAAATCCCCGAGAACTCTCCCGGAGTTACTATCAAAGGGCATTATTTCCCACCAGGCAGCGTCCTCAGCGTTCCAACATACACGATCCATCACTCCAAGGAGGTCTGGGGCCCTGACGCAGATGACTTCAAGCCGGAGCGCTGGGACAATGCTACGACGCTTCAAAAGACTGCTTTTAACCCGTTTAGTCACGGACCGAGGGCATGTGTTGGGAGGAATGTGGCGGAGATGGAAATGAAGTTGATTGCGGCGACGTGGGCGAGGAGATATGCGCCTGAGTTGAAACAGGAGGTTATGGAAACCCGTGAAGGCTTTTTGAGGAAGCCACTTGGTTTGGATATCGCTCTCAAGATGAGATAGGTCGTTTTGTATGGTGTGTCACGATCGATGTATTACTATAGCATAAAGAGAAAATGATTTGTGATTTGAGCTGATCAATTGTCATACTGATTTTGACTCGACATGCATTCGAGAAAAGATTGATTCTTGTTGTATAATGGTTCTTGGGTTGTTCTAATTATTATTCTATGGTGAGCCAATATGGCAGGTAGTCAAAGGCGTGATCTAATAAGCAGCACTGGGATATACGGACATAGACGAAACAGACACTAGGCAAGCGATGCGACAGGTCACTGCCCAATCGCCTGCATTTGCTTCCTATACCAAGTCTAAAAAGGAATTAGTAAATCGTAAATCATTCAAGTCTCTCTACTCACAATTTCAACTCCAGATCCAACACTCTTAGGCCCAAAGCGCTTAAGAATCCACGGCGTATTGATCCTACGCGCGTAGAGCGTGGCATCCTCCGTCTTGACCTCCTTATTCAAGATGGTGTTTGCTGGCAAAGATGGGTTGATAATAGAAGGTCTGCCGAGACCGATGAGATCGCAGGCGCCTTCGGCTAATGCTGCCTCCATGCCAGCGCGCGTTCGGAATCCTCCTGTGACCATCAACGGCACGTTGGGGAGCTTGGCGCGCATCTCGCGGGCGAATTCGAGAAAGAAGGATTCTCGTGCGGCTGTGCTTGCTGATTTCTTCTCGCCGGTTCCTGTGAACATCTATACACGTCAGTTTGGGAGTTTCATGAAAGTGTAGTTCGACTTACAGTTGGGTTCTCATAGCTTCCGCCGCTGACTTCTAGGAAGTCTAAGCCAACTTCAGCGATGAGAGAAATCTGCTCTAGACATTCTTGGAGTTCCTTGGGGGACTGGTGGTCCGCAGAGTTGAACTTGAGACCAACGCAGAAGCTCGCTGGTGTCGCAGCACGGATTGCCTTTGTGATATCGACGATGATCTTCGCTCTGGCTGCGGGTGTTCCTCCATACTTGTCAGTTCGCTTATTGCTCTTCTCTGACAAGAATTGAGAGAGTAGATATCCATGTGCAGCATGAATTTCCACACCGTCGAAACCAGCTTCTGCTGCAATACGCGCTGTTTTGGCGAATCGCTGAACAACATCCTCGATTTCCGCAACGGACATTTCCTTCGGCGTGCCAAACACGACAGTCGTGATGATCTTTGAAATAATATCATCACCCATATGAAGCTGTACAGCGCTCGGGGCGATGTTCTTCGCCATGTACGATTTCTTGCCCGCTCCTAGAGGCGATTGTCGACCGGGATGGTTGATCTGCATGATAGTCGGTGTTCCGTTTCGTCGACAAATCCCAGCATATGCCTTATACGCCTCGAGAATCTTTTCCTCGGGGAGGCTGTCGCTCATAGCACAATCGCCGAATCCGCCAAGGTAAGTATCGTCAACTTGAACGTTTCCAGTTAGGATCATGCCCCAGCCGCCCTCAGCCCAGGCACCATATGCGCGTTGCAGCTGTACTGTTGTAGGGAGGCTTTGACGATCGGCCATTTCCTCAGCGAGGGCCGCCTTGACAAGGCGGTTGGGCAGAGTGAGACCACATGGTAGTTGAAGAGGCTTAGAAAGTAACAAGTCTGACATGATGGCGATGAGTTATCGAGAAATTGATGTATAGGGATGTATATTGCATATGGTTTTATGGTGGTTATTAAGTATGGAAAATCTAGAGATTGAGCCGAGGCCCGTGTCCGTGGCTATGACCAAAAGGGGAAATAAATCCTGAGTCGGCCAGTTGTTGGTCCGTTGCCTCTTCCGCTGGAGACATAATTCATCCGATCGAAGTTTCTGGTCGAAAGACGTGATAATTAATTGAGTTTCGACCTTCTGCTTAGTGATGACGGGAATTTTTCAGGCGTGATATGTTTTGAGAATAGGGCGTCCCAGCTGGCTTATGCTGACATGGAAATGGCTGAATTGATTATGACGGGTACCTGCAGACTGCTTTCTGAGTAGTGGCTTCGACCTACAACAGGGGCTGATTACTCCCACCATGTTCTCAATAGCCTTATTCTATGGACGAAAAGAAAGCTGAGCTTTGAATCAAAATAAAACCACCGCGACTTGTTTCCTGTTCAGAAAAATGATCGTGTTTAACAGTCAGTGCCCATGCCCTCGAATCTCACTGGGACAAGCCCAAGATCAAGAGAAAAAAATCAAGAAAAAAAGTCATTTTAAACACGCACTAGGTCACAATGCTTAGACTCAGCGGCGATGGTGGGCTAAAGAGTATAATAGTCTGGCCAGCGTTCAAAGTGCAAGACATTACACTGGCTGGTTTTCAGAGACAGGGTTAAAATCGCAGTGAAAAGAATAGCCGACCGGCCGGTCGGCTGGACCTGAATGTTCCATTTATTAAACCTCTGATTCACTCGGGAACAACACGGATACACTAGTGCATCAAGATTACTTGTTTCAGGTTTCTTGCGAACACCAACAACTGCGCCTAGTCGGGCAGTACTTATGCAGCTTTCACCCATATAAATAAAGCATTTGTGGTGAGTTAGACGGGCACAGGCATAGTTCCGTATAGTAGATAGTAGGGAAGCTCCAGTACCACGAGGTTAAAAACCCTCTTTTCTCATAGATAATGCAAAATGTTTTGTGCCAGAGACCATAGCAGCCTAGAAATCGTTCACGTCTTAGCATTTATAATCCGTGATTTTAAGTTAACTAAAGGGGCTGTAAGAGATACTCACATGAGAGAAGTAGACGGAATAGTAAATTGCATGTATTGGAAAACAAGAAAAGAGAAGAGGGAAGGAAAGGACACAAAAAAAGATACATTCTAGATCACTTTACTATACTGGCAGCGAGGGCAAGAGAGACCTCGTTGTAGTACAAATGAAAAGCTTTTGAAGGATATTGCCCTGTGAAATCTGCTGATGGGTGCATTATCATTAAATGAGTATCTCACTGTCTTCACCACAACGTTGCAAGTATAATTAAGATGTTTAGGAAGCACAATCATACAATTTTGTTTCGGCCAGGATATTTCATGGTAATTCCCCTGGATAGTTCCCCTGACCTCTGTCCTTGATTATGGCTGACCATGATGAGTAAAAGACAAGCCATACTACTTACTACTATTATTTTATCACCTTATAACAGTGGAATTACATGTGCAGAGGCTAGGTAGTCTTATCCTGTGTGACTATAGTGGCCAGAATTGTCTCTCCATTGCTGTCCTGCATGGTTTTAAAGGTCCCGGGGCAGGTTAAAAATGCAGTGAATAATGGGTTACCTGGCTGAAAACATGAAGTTGGGGCCATGCGCGTGGTCAGAAACACGAGAACGAAGCATCCAATAGAAGACTGTCGCTGTAACGTAGGTTGAAAATGTAGTGGAGTAGGCGACCGTGTGTTGATCAATAGTCGGCCTCTTTGCCACTGCGCATGGTTTGATTGGCGGGATCTATATATCGTTGGGATGGGTTACAATTGCAGTGAAGCGTTACTTGATGTTTTATCCTCTGGACGTGCAGGTGTAGACTAGATGGACTAGTATGAATGTAGGGGTGGATTGCAGTCACAGTGAAGTTCTGACAATTTCAGTCTACGCAGTTCAACGTGGCTACCCTGTGCAGGCTCAAGGGGGAAAAAATTACAAATCAGAGCTGCTGAAATAATAGCAAGAGATCTTCCAGCTGTCACATCTTGGGCTTGTCTTATCGCGGGAGAGGGGGGACTGGTGAGTTTTCGTTGAAACTGTCGTGAAGTGAAGGGCATGTCATCGAGAAGCGGGCTTCCGACTGGTCGACAAGTGAGTCTTGCTGTGGGCTAAGATTGCAGTGAACCCGCCACCCATCTTGCACTGCCCCAATCTCTAACAGCCTTCCTCCAAGATTGGAGATATCACAATGAATTACCAGTAAACCAAGCTATTGAGATTATGGGCCATATGTAACGTGATCTCTATTACATCCAGGAGTTGAGGAAGATAGTTAAGGACCTATGTGGCAAGATGTCGAACCGACATAGGTGAATGAAGCCTGAAAGAAGGCTTTGGGTGGAGAGATAACTGCAGTGTAATGATTTTCGTGACCACGACTTACTGTAGCTCTCTTTCCTGCTAGTGTCTACTGTATTTTCTTTATACTTACTGGCACGGGAACGCTTTAAACTATATATTATTATTATAAGCTTATAGAAACTTATTAAAGGGGATGGGGAGTAGAGAAGAGCACTCGCTGTAAGCTTGGAGTTCAAATTACAACACAGTAGAGCATACTAAAAGGTCAGTTAGGTAATTATAGTAGTCTAGCTTATACATACCGTACTTTTCAAGAAGCCCCAGTAAAACAAGACTAATAGTATACTCTAAGGGGAGTGAGAGTAGTACTTTAACTAATTTTAATTTTAAATTAAAAAAAAGAAAAGTTACCTAACTAAATAAGTTTCTCTTATTACGAAGAAAGAGTAATATAAAATAATTATCTAAGGGAGAAAAGAGGCTAAATGGATTATTAAGATGTTAATTCTTTTAATAACGTTAACTAATTATAGTTTAACAGCACTACCTTATTCCCGCAACTTACATCCTGCCCCTTCTGACAAATTCTAATTTGCAACTCCACCTTTCCAGGTTAAAGCTTTATAATTGTGGTACATAGTTGTTATGGATTTAGTGTATATAAGGCGGCCATTAAACAACCAGTTGCCTGATGCTGTCTTAGATCCCGCTGGAAGTCATCTTTAATACAGCCATCCTGATATTCAATACTTGTTCCCTCCCAGTATTAAAAAATCCAAGATAGCTCCTACAATCCTCATTATAGGCGCGACCGGCAACACTGGCAAGAACGTTGCCCGTCAGCTCCCCAAGCTGCTCGAGCTCAGCAACTCCAGCTATCGTGTTCTCGGCCTGACCCGCTCCCTCGAGAATCCTGTCTCCCAGAAGCTTGCCAAGCTGCCCCATGTCGAGATGCAGGAGAAGGACTGGACCACCATCGACGCTGCATGGCTCCGGAGCCAGGAGGTCGTCAAAGTCTACATTGCACCGCACAACTTGCCGCACCAATTCGTGGAAGAGTCTGCTCTCCACATCGCCCTGCTGCACGCCGATGTTAAGTACGTAGTCAGGGTGTCTACCAATGTAGAATACATTAGCCCGACTAACCCGGTGTACTACGGCCGCTCGCATTGGGCAATTGAGAACTTGCTGAGCCAGCCCGAGTTCAAGAGCTTGCAGTGGACGTCGCTGCAGCCGAACTTTTTCACTGCGAGCTATCTCGCTGCTGCTGCGGACTGGATTAAAGCGTATCAGACGACTGGCAAACAGGAGACGCTGGCCTTGACTCCCTCTGCCGACACCGCTGTGGCGATGATTGATCCAGAAGATGTTGGTAATATAGGGGCACACCTCTTGGCTCTCGAGGACCCGACGCCACACAACCATGCTAGATATGTCCTCAGCGGTTTTGAAGATGTCACCGGAAAAGACATTGTCGAGCTGGTCGAGCAGTATGCAGGTGTCAAAGTCCAAAAGGTAGAATTCAAGTCCACGAGCTGGCTCGACGACTTGGTCAAGGCAGGTGTATTTCCGGAAAAGGTCTTGCCATCGATACTGGCTGGGTGCAAGCCACTCTGGCAGGGCAAATGCGCGCTCGCCGGGACGCCGACTAGTAATAAAATCATGGAACTAGCGCCCCCGAAGCGCACGGTTGCGGAGGCATTGAAGGCTATGTTGGAAGAGTGAATACAATTCACGGGCAGGATAGACATGGGACAGAATAAGAATAGTCCGTACTGCCCATAGAATCATAGTATGCTGGCTCCTTGGATAGACTGCGACTGTCCTAGAAATAGGATCCTTAACTTATATCAGAGACGAATTTATTCCAATGACTTAACTCGTTCTAGTCTCTTATATCAAACTATATTAGACAGCATGGGAATAACCCCGAGATATGTTAAAGGTGTAGTAAAGAACCCCTAAGGTAGGTTAAAATGCAGTGAAAAGCAGACTATAAGAGAATATACTACTTACATTATTTCCATACAAAAGTCTTGTACAATCTATTACACAGAAAATATAATAACTTAGAAAGACAATGTAAACTATTATTTCTACGGTTTCCTTACTGTTAGGAGATGTTATTCTTAAAACACGAATAGGTCCTTAATGCCTGTAAGAGGTAACTGAATTACGCCCCTGTAAGTTATTATGGTCTTTTATATCACAAGGCTGTTAATACGAGAGGAAACCTTGAGGTAGGTTAAAATTGCAGTGAAAAAAGGTGCGGCTGAACTAAGCTGACTGCTTAAAAGGAGGCCTTGAAGTGGGTTAGAAAGGCAGTGAGGAGACACCGGGTGAATGAGGCGGAGGCGGGGGCTGTAGCCAAATGTTTCTCGGACAGGATGTGTTATTCTTGTTATCTCGAGAGGCTAGTCCTCTAATCCTAATATAAACTCATCAGCCTAAAAGAAAACGAGCATTTATTCCTACAGTTTAACTGATGGTGGAAGATATTATAGGATATTAATGTGAGAAGAAATCTCAGGTTAGTCCGGCTACTGGTGTAGAATGCGGCTCTTCTAGCAACGGATCCTCAAGTTGTGTTAGAGGCGACTTTATTCCAATACTTCAACTCGTTCTAGTTTTTCATGTCGCAATAGAAGGACGCCGATGGTCATGGTAAGAAACCCCGAGATAGGTCAAAGGCGCAGTGAAGGACCCAAGAGGTGGGTTAAAAATGCAGTGAAAGTGTGCTGGCCCACCTCGTCGCTTGACCTGCAGCGGGCCGCAGCGAGACAATTCAATCATCCTGCATCAACATCCTAGCCAAAAGTCAAAGCCGTTCACATTCCAAACAACTCAAATCTCGGCTTTCCAGACCCATTTCATCTCAGGGTCCCGGTTCAATGGGATCCACAAACAAGCCACTATCTCAATACGGCCACCAGGAACAAAGCCATTGTCTCATTCCATCGCCACTAGCACATCCGCAAATGGCATCACCCCAAGCCTCGGGCTCATGCAGGTCCCGTATTGTCACTGGAATGCAAGCCGACTCGCGGCAGGGCCGAGCCAAAGGTTAACGACATTGACCGGGCAAAACGGATATCCTTCAGTAAGCCATGATGTTGGGTTTGAAGTTTGTGTTAGTTTGCTGGAATTCTGGATCTCGGTGTGTCCTGGGGTTGGAGCCAGAGGGTATATAGATACTGCGTCCCAGCTGAGAAATACCCCTAGGGGAGCGACTTAGAATTCCGTGTCATTCATTCATTCACTCATTACTCTAGCACTTCAGCTCAGCCAAAATGAAGCTGCTACTCACACTCATTCTCCCGACCCTGGTAGGTCGGGTATGTGGTCTTGCGTCTACAGACACCATCACCTGGGGAGGTGATAACTCCCGAACAGGTTACCAAACTAACCATAACATGGACCCCGCCATTGTCGGCAGCCCTCAATTCGACATTCTCTTCAAGACCGCTCTCCCTGGACGCTATGTCGGTGCTACTGAACAGATCTTTTCACAGCCTCTAGTCTACACTCCTTCGGGCGGCACAAAGCAATACGTCTACCTTGCAACGACTCAGAATAATATTTACAAACTCGACGCCAAGACGGGTGTGATTCTTTCCTCCCGCAATATCGGCATCCCTTTCCTCACGGCTGATCTCGATGGCTGTGTCGATGTTAATCCCACTGTCGGTGTCACTGCGACTGGTGTGATTGACCCAGAGACTGATACATGGTATCTCACTTCCAAAACATATGTCGACCAAAAGGCTGGCCAAGTTCCTCAAGGACGCCCGGCGGGACGGTATAAGATCCACGCTATCAACGTCAACGACCTCTCCGAGCAACCCAACTTCCCCGTTGATCTCGAGGGTGTCGTCGCGCGAAACAACCCTCAGCGTATGTTCACTGGCGGTATTCACCATCAGCGCCCGGGCTTGCTTCACACGGGGCAGTATGTCTACGCTGGCTTTGCGTCGCATTGCGTGCAGTATAACTTCACCGGCTGGATCATGGGCTGGGATAAAACCACGGGTAACATCGTTGAGCACTGGGCCTCCGAGGGCTTTGGCGTAAGCAGCAACATCTCTGGTGCGGGAATCTGGCAGTCTGGAGGTGGTCTTGCGTCCGACGATGCGGGATCTATGTTCTTCGCTACTGGAAACGGATATGCCTCGCAGCTCTCCACCATTCCTGTCAACGGCTTCACGCCTCCAACTGCGATGGAGCAAGCAGCCGTCCACATGTCCATCAACGACAACGGAACTCTTTCCATTGTGGATTTCTTCATGCCATTTGAGAAGCAGGAACTCGACGGCGCCGACAAGGATCTGGGAACAAGCCCGCTTGAGATCCTGCCGAGCCAATTCTCCTGCGGCAACGTTCAGCGCATGGGTATCGTGACGGGGAAATCTGGAAAGACGTATTGGCTCAATCTTGATGACCTGGGTGGATATCGTAACGGGCCCAATTCGAAGGATCGAGTTATCCAGACGTTCCAGAATGAGAATTCTGTGTATGCTGGTGCGGGTGTGTATCCTCTCGAAGGAGGCTACATCTACATCAACGGTACGTCCATCGAATGCACACACGCTCCGCGGCTAATGTTTTAGTGATCCAATATCCCACGCACGTCTTCAAATTCTCGTGTCTGAACGGCGTTCCGTACTTCACGAAGGTGGCCGACAGTCCGACCAATAATGCTTACATCCTTGGTGTTTCTCACGGCACCACGACGTCTCTCAACGGCCAGGAGGGCACAGGTCTTCTGTGGATCTCTGATGTCCAAAACACCAACTTTAAGATCTACGACGCTGTTCCTCAGAACGGGTACCTGAACGTCATCCGAAACTTCACCATTGTTGGTATTACAAAGTTTAGCAGACCTGTCTTTGGAGACGGTATGGCGTACATCGGTACCACGGTGGGCTACTTCTACGGTCTTGGCTCGACTAACAAGTCTCCTCTCAATTGCAGCACGTCAGTTGACTTTGGCACTACTGACTTCCAGAACGTTACTGCTCCTCAGACGATTAATTGTACTGCCCTGTTTGATCTGTCTGTTAGCAACATTTCTCTTGCAGACTCTACAAACTACAATATCTCTCAGGCGCCATCTCTGCCCTTGTCCATGTCTGCAGGCGACAACCTCCAGTTCTCAGCACAATTCTCCCCCAAGAGCGTCGGTCGTCTGGGCACCACGATCAACGTCCAGACATCCGGCGTCGCAGATGGATCGTACAGCAAGTCTACTAAGGTCAGACTCACAGGTGTCGGGAAGAGTTCCAACGCTCTGCTGGATGTCAGTCCCACGTCCATGGTCTTCACTGGCCTTGTCACCGGCACTCAGTCACTGAACCAGAGTATCCTCATTGGAAATGACGGTACAAGTGATCTTCAGGTCTCGACGGTTCTGTACTCGAACACCTCCGCCTCTGGACCGTTCACTACCTGGACAGGATCGGGTAGTCTCACTGTTGGCAAGTTCGTGCTTTACGGGATCCCTACGACTGTGGGTGGAGGCAACGACACTGCTATCTCTGTCGTGCCTGATACGTCTACTACCGGAAACTTCACAGCTTGGGTCAAGTTCGTCACCACTGGTGGTAACGCAACGGTCTCGCTGTCTGCTTCAGCTGGTGATCCTCCCACCGCCCTTCTCGAGTTCCAGACACCAGATGGAAGCGGCTGGGTTAAGTACGATCCCAACACACCCTTCACATTCGGCAACGTCACAGAGAACACATCCAGATCTCTACGTTTCCGAATCACCAACACTGCGGCCCCAGGCGGTGTCAAGCTCGGCCTCACCGTCTCCAAACCCCCCTTCGGCGTCCCTGGCATCGTCCGCTCAGCAAACCAGGTTGATCTCGCCGAAGGCACACTCATAGCCCCAGGGAAGAGCCAAACCGCCACGCTCACCTGTGCTGTACCCAAGAGTCAATGGAACATCCCCTCCTACAACGGCACCGCGCAGTGGACGATCAACGTCAATGACCCTACCTGGAGTTTCGAGAAGCGCGCTGTTCAATTTTTCTGTAATGCCGTCTCCGAGCAGGCTGCGCCTCTTCTGCCCAGCGGCCAGGGCCAGTACCAATACGTAGGTTGCTTCAAGGAGAACAACCCTGGTCGTCAACTTTCCAGTCTTCTTTACGCTAACAGCTCCAACACGAATGAGATGTGCATCAACACCTGCGGCGCACAAGGTTTGACATTCTGTGGAACGCAGTACCGTGATGAGTGCTGGGCTGGAAATAAGATCCCTAGGCAGAAGGTCGACGACAGTAACTGCAACTTTGACTGCGCGGGAAGCCTGAATCAGTTCTGCGGTGGAAACGGCGTCGATGGGAGCGGTGCTTACATCAGTCTCTTCGCTGATACTCTCCAGTGGGATGGCTCTTTCGCCAGTGTTACAACCAGCAGTGCCGGCAGTGCCGCCACGCCGCAGGGTCCGTCTGTTAACCCTGGTGTCAGTGGTTACACGAGTATTGGATGTTATACAGAGGCTACTTCCGGTAGAGCACTTCCCAACGGTCGTGGTGTTGACTCGCCCACCGTTGCAAACTGTGTTCAGGCTTGCAGTAGCGGTGATTTTATCTACGCTGGAGTGGAATATGGAGGAGAGGTATGTTCCCCAATCCTCACTGGGTTGATAGATACTGACGGCTTAGTGCTACTGTGGTAATAGCTTCGCGGATGGTTCAGTGCCAGCACCCATTGCGGATTGTGGCATGCTCTGCAACGGTTTGTACATCTCTTCTACTCTCGTGTGAGTTAACTGACGTGCGATTAGGCAACTCGAGTGAATACTGTGGTGGCCCCAACCGTCTTAACGTTTACCAGCTGAACGCTGCCTATAGTAGTTCCCTACCAACCTCACTGTCGACGTCTTCTGCAAGCAGCAGTGTGGCCTCTTCAGCGGCCACGTCGTCAGGATCTGCTCTGTTTGTGCTTTCTTCTACTTCAAGTACTAGTACCTCAGCATCGACTAGTGGAAGCTCTACCAGCAGTGGTTCATCGACCTCTGGTAGCTCCACGTTGAGTGGTTCAACAAGCAGTGGTTCAACGAGTAGTGGTCCAACGAGCAGTTCAGCGTCGGCATCAACTTCCAGTAGTGTATCTACAAGCAGTTCAGTCAGCGTGGCCGGCAACGTCGCCGGTGCTGTCAACAGTGCTTCTACCTCTACTTCTACATCTGGAAGCTCGACGACAAGCAGCGGTACGACAAGTATCTCGACTTCTGGAGGCTCAAGCAGCAGTTCAGTGGTCAGTTCTTCTAGTAGTGGTGCATCTACCTCTACCTCTGTAGGATTCACGTCGACTAGTTCTTCATCTACCAGCAGCTTGAGCAGCACTAGCTCGGCATCGCAATCTTCAACAGCGTCGACCTCTAGTGTCTCTACATCCACTGCTACGTTAAGCGCCTCTTCCAGCACTGGTTCGAGTACGTCGACAACATGGACAACCTTTTCTACCATCTCGTCTACGAGCTCTCGCCCGACTACCTCAACGACAACATCTTCATCAACTTCCAGTACTGTCTCTTCCAGCACAGCTTCTTCGGGGACGACTTCCTCGGTCCCTACCACTGCCTCTTCGGGAACCATTCTGTCTGCTATAGGCTCTTCAACGACTAGTCGGTCCACATCTGTCACTGTCCCTTCAGTCTCCTCTACTTCTTCTGCTACGTCGCGTCCTTCTTCTACCTCTACTTCTACGTCCACATCGACCACGAGCTCGTCAACCTCAAGCACCACCTCTCGCGCTACTTCCACAAGCACCACAACCTCAAAGACCACATCCACAACAAGTACCACCTCAACCAAGCCAGTCCCCACCAACCCGTCCATCTCCGACACAGTAGGAACATGGGTTTTCCAGGGCTGCTGGAACGAAGGTCTTTTCATCCGCGCCCTCAGCTCAAAGACCTACTCCAGCGATGACATGACCCTCGAAAGCTGCGCCTCCTTCTGCAGCGCCTACAATTACTTCGGCACCGAGAACGGTCGTGAGTGCTACTGCGGTGATAGGCTTGGCCTTGGAAGCTTCCAGGCGCTCAACCAAAAGGACTGCTCTGCGACTTGCGCCGGCGACAAGACCGAGTACTGTGGCGGCACATTGCGTCTTCAGCTTTACAAGGCGGGTCCCAAGGCAGCACCGGCCGTGGATCCGGGAAACAAGAACTTCACAAGCTACTCATGCGTTTCAGAGCCTTTCTTGGGCCGTTTACTCCCGCAGTTGATTGCCACCGATAGCAACTCCATGACGATCGATACGTGTCTTGAGAAGTGCTGGATGTACAAGTACGCTGGTGTTGAGAACGGCCGCGAGTGCTGGTGTGGTAATACTGTCAACTGGCAAGGTATCCTACCTAGTTTTGGCCAGGGTAAGAATGTCTCCATGTCTGAATGCAGCATCAACTGTCCGGGTAATGGTCAGACGTTCTGTGGTGGGTTGGCAAAGATGAATCTGTATATTAACAAGTCGTCGGCTATGGCATTTCTGAAAAAGCATAGACGGCGTCATGCAAAGGGGCTTTTGGGGTAGTTTATAATAGTTGTCTTGGAGTATGGGTAGGGATAGGGTGTGTATATTTGTAGAATTTCTCATTGATTTTGACCTTACAATGTCCGCATTCGTGATAAACTGTGATTGTTTCCATCGTTATCTTCCCAGGACGCCTGCAATCCTTTCATCAATCGCACGACAAGCAATTCTAAGCAAATTCAAGCTTGAGACCCTCAGCCTCAACAGCTTCCTTCACCCCATGCAACTTTTCTGTCCTCTGGAGATGTTCAAAGTAATTAGGATACTCCGTCTTCACATCAATGTCCGCTTTAGGTGCCCAACGCGCAAAAACATAGATATTGAAATCGACGATTGTTAAGGCCTTTCCAGCCATAAACTCACAACCCTGCAACTGATCTTCAATCCTCTGAAAGCACTCTCTGACCACCTTCGCCCCCTTGGCCTTTATGGCATCATGGTGAGCTGTATCGTCGCTGAAGCGCCCTGGTCGAAGAACAGGGCCGTAGCCAAGACCGTGGAGCGTGCCTGATAGGACAACCAGCCACTCTAACACTTTTGCTCGCTGAAATGTGGTTGCCCCTAAAAGGTTCTCATTCGGGATCAGCGAGGCTATGAAAGTGAGGATGGCGGGCATTTCGGTGACGACTTCGTTGTCGACGGCCAAGGCGGGAACGTAGCCTCTAGGATGGATGGAGCGATATTGGGCATTTGTGAAACTCCCGTCTGCTGCTTCAGCTCCATCGGGGCCACCTTTAATCAGGACGGCGTTGAAGGGAATTTTGAAATGCCGGAGAAGAGCGTGTGGAACAAGAGAACATGCTCCGTTGGCCCGGTAGAGTGTGAGTTTAGGCATATCAGCAGGCGACGCAGTAGAACCCATGATTAACTGATTCGAAAGTAAAGAGATATCTGTGTGATTTGGTCGTTTTTGTAACTTGCTGCGGACCTTTTTATATATGCAATTGCTGAGTTGGATGTTGAGTCCGATGCTAAGCGTGATTGGTCGTTTGGATCTTCAATCATGTTACGTGTTTGTCCCAACGTCATAACAACGCCCTTCTCGGATGATTGTTGTTTCGGCTGACAAATATGGAAGAATATTGTACCTTGGCTGAATCCTTTATACCTCGCTTAATTGCTTTTGTTACTTGTCAAATATGCAAAGACTGTGGGTCACCATTTGCCCAAGAGGAGAATGTTCTATGTTGTACGTGTCCTCAAAGGTCTGGCCGTGACTTAGCTTACAACCAATCACCAAAGGTCAAGGGCTTGACATCTAATGGGCTAGAGTACAAAGTCTCTCTAAAAGCGTATAATTTCAATATTTACAGGGTATCATTTATCCTCTAGCTTCCAGCGCTTAGAGTATCCAGAATAGGAGCAACTTCATCACACAATCCCCATCGTCTGCTCCCCTGCGGCAGCAAAGCATTAAACCTAGCCATCCACCCTTCAGACATACATCTACACAACGGGATATTATTCACCGCCGCAGTGCCATCCGCCTGTACCCAGTTCTCCAACCGCGCTGTATTGTTTAGATCCTGGGGATCAACCCCGATGTTTATGTGGTTTATGCTCGGCACGCAGGAACACGCTGCCTCGGAGAAGAGGAGCCATGCCCAGACTACCAGGGCGCTGGTTGAAATAGCTAGGCAAGCTACTGGGTCGGCGAATTGGGTTTGGGGCTCGTTGGATTCGAGATCGGTTTCGCATTGGCGGAGCACGGCGAGGGCGTGGAGTAAAGCCCGTCTGCTCTCGAGGGATTTGGCCCAGAGGTTTACCTGCGTGTGAAGCTTTTGCAGTCGAGGGCGTACAGAGGATTCGTGGGTTGAGGAGACAGTTGATGCCTTTGCCAGTGAATTTATCGTGCGTGTATCAGCATACAGCTGCAGCCCTTGAAGATGATAAGTCATCATGCAATCCGACACCAAAAACTTGATATTAGTCATCGCCGCGGCTCTGGCCCTCGATGGCTCCTCGTCATAGTCTCCGATATATGCAGCAAAGGGTAGTTCTCCAGCTTCACTAGAATGAAAGCTCTGGAAGCACTGGTGACTTAGACGATCCACATCGGCCTTCCACGTTTCCAACTGCCACGCCAGAGACGATGTAGAATTATGCGTAGGCCTGCCAGCTTCTGTGCTCCGCCGTGCGATCTGGCTGCGGTTCCAGATAGCGGGTAGTAGTCCGCAGAGGGCCAGGTGGATATCTTCAAAAAGTAGAAGAGACTTGACGGGAGTATTTGGATTGGCTATGATCTCCGAGAGTTTGGAATTAGAGCGTTCGGTGGGCTGTTCCGTGACTCGTCTAAAGAATATGTCTAGACCGTAGGCGTTCCAGAGGGAGTATGTTGAGGGCAGAGTGAGGTCGATTTCTTCTCTGAAGAGAGTTGGGGCTTGAAAACGGGCTGATGAAAGATAGACATCAATTTTGAAGAGAGAAATAATGAGTCTGAACATGTTAGTATCTCGGGGTTGGTGGAGCGAATGGACGACTGACCGTTTCCATCTATCTTCGATGGTCATTAACCAAGGAACAAATGTCCCAGGATAATGGACCCGTTGCTGTTCTGCTGCGTTGTCGCAGTTGAAAAAGTCTATTTCGCGCAAGGCCACAACTAGTGTACCTCGCAATAGTGATGCTTTGGCGGCTAGTCTCTCATTCTAATATGATGTAGTTAGTAAATGATATTAATCGATCAAGTTTGGAAAGGTACGAACCCCGTGATAGAAAGCAAAGATAATGTTGAGAACTATAGCCTGATATGTCTCCATAGGCCAGCGGCTGTCTAGACCATTTCGAGATCTTGGATCTGACTGCATTGTTCATCAGTATTCAGTTCTGTCCAAATCCCAAAGCAAAACAAAACTTACGATCCACTCAGAGGATGCATTCATAAAAGCTTCGTGGAGCTGCAAAACAACTTCACCAAACTCATCCGAACTTTTCAGCCAGCAGCTTATCATGGCGACTGTGGTCGTCAGAAGCAGGGAGTTCTCGTTACCCATGTAGGATGGTCCATGCAGGAGGGGCCATGTATCGTGAAACCGCCCGAAGTAGTCTTTTGAATTTCGTTCCAGCCACTTCTGGTCCAGAGGGGGGACTGGGGTATCTTCGCCGATGGGTATTTCGCCGCTTTGGATATGATTGGCTATTCGTTTGAAACCAGCTTTGACTTCGTCGATTGGTGAGATCTGAGGTGGTCCGGGTGTGAGATTTAGGACGATGGATGGAACTGCCTCTTGGGATCCAGTGCTATTTGGTGCAGGACGTGTCGCTCTTAGCTCTGGTGCATTATCGGTTGGGCTTTTACTCCCACTGCTGCTTTTCGAAGCGTGTTTATACGTGCATTTTATACCTCTCTTAAGACAAAGCGTGCACTTTGTACCACCATCGCACTTCGTCTTGTTGGCATGGCACGTATCACAGGCTCTTCCTCGTCGCGGATCAGGAGCTGTTGGCATATCATGCCGTGCCAAGTGACGACGTAACAAGTCACTAGAAACCGTCAACACCATACTGAGTAGGAACACGCACACCAAGAACTGACTTTCTTGTGAAGGATCGTTGACAAATGGGACAAACGAAATTACGTTCCCCGTGGGTCGCTTGATGGCGCCGCAGATGCTCCTTTCTGATAAAGCTCTTCCCACAGTGACACACATGGCGCAAAGGCGCCGGCTCAGCACTATCAGCGGAGGATCTGATAGGGTATATCGGTGTCAGCTTGTTGTCTCGGAGATCCCACTCTGGCAATTGTGTAAGTGTGGACTGGCTTGGCTAGCTACACTGACCTACTATCTAACATCCTATCGTTGTCATAGTGGGATGCCTCCATTGTTGGATGAAAAAGCAAAGGCGGTGACGACCGAGTGGGATTTCTGGAGAGAAACAAATCGGAATCGATGGGGGGTTTGTTTGACATGAGGAAATTTGAGAATGCGCTGCATGGTTACGTGCGACCCTGCATATCAAAGACTTTTGAGGCTTGAACTTGGTAATCGTGGGTGGGATGACCGGTCGGGATGTGGGATGAGCTATTTCGGGGTACCGCGGGTGGGATGTAAAAACTGGGGGAACAGGCATGACATGAGTGTCTGAGCCAATCAGATAATTCCGATGAAATTTAAGGTTTGCAAGGGATCGAGGCATGGAGATCATCCCACTCGGCTATCCCACCTCCAATATCTAATATCCCACCTTATCCCTTTCACGACTCCAAGTCAAGCCACAGCACAGCCAACCTGCCATTAGATCTTCGCCACAGATGAATAAACACGGCCAACCCTAAAGTTAGAGGATTGCGGTGGCTGGTAACTGATTAATGTGATAGAACTCATTGCTCGGTAATGTGATAGGTTCCCTGCATTCTCCTACCATCTTTAGTACAGCCTTCCATGCCGGTCTAGTCTTTGACAGTGTTACCTCAGCAGTGGTGTTTATAATACACCAAACTAAGGAGTATGGTATGATTAAGTATGGCAATGACGAAAGAATAAACAATGGCAATTGTCACACATCCTACAAGCCTGCTAGAACTATATATACAACCACCTCACTCCATTAACCCATCTCTTTCATCACTCATCTAACCATTCAATCAAATACCATTTACTACATCAACGCATTACAACTACCACCTACATAACATACACATCCATCATGTCTCCCTTCAAGAACGTCGCTGTAGCCGGAGCCTCCGGCGATCTCGGCTCCGCTGTTTTCAGCCGCCTCGTCGCCTCCAATAAATTCAACCTCACAGTCCTCACCCGCAGCGGTTCAAAGGCCACTTTCCCCGAGGGCACCAAAGTCATTGAAGTCGACTACGACTCCCTAGACTCTCTCACCGCCGCTCTTCAAGGCCAAGACGCTGTCGTCTCGCTAGTGGGCAGTCTCGTCATCCCCAGCCAGGACCTTCTTATCGACGCTGCTGTTGCCGCCGGTGTCAAGCGCTTCCTCCCATCCGAGTTCGGCTCTAACTTGGCCGTCCCCAGCGTTCGCAACCTTCCCGTCTTTCGCACAAAGGTCATCATCGAAGATAAGCTCATCGCGCTTGCGAATGAGGGCAAGATTAGTTATACATTTGTTTACAACTCTGCGTTCCTCGACTGGGGTATCAACAATAATCTCTTTTTCGACTCTGCCAAATCAGAGATCACAATCTGGGACGATGGTAACGCCGAGTTCAGCACAACAACTCTCTCCAGCGTCGGCGACGCCGTCGTTGGTGTCCTGAGCCATCCCGAGGAGACGCAGGATCGCATTGTTTATGTCCAGAGCACGTCTCTTACACTGAACAAATTCCTTCAACTGGCTAAGGAGGTCAACCCTAGCAAGGAATGGAAGGTTAAGCATGCCAAGATCGACGATGCTGTTGCTCAGTCCGATGCCAATGTTGCAAAGGGGATCTTTGATTGGCCTACGCTTTCTGTTTACCTTGTGCGATCTATTTTTGATGCAAACAGTGTTCCCAAGTTCCCTAAGCTTGATAATGAGCTTTTGGGTGTTAAAAGTGTGTCGGATGAGGAGGTTAAGCAGCTTCTTAAGCTTCGCCTGCAGTAGATTGCATATATATAGATAGAATGGTTAAAATGGCTTGAATGAGCTGCCGAATTGAATATACTTAGTCTGCATTGTATCCTTAACTAATTCTCTATATGTAACATGCTATTTAGTCCCTTTAGTATTTAAGGCGCCTTTAAGGAAATTTCAACTGTTATTTATAGAACAAAAGTAGAAGAAATTAAAGTAATTAAAAGCCTCACTAAAAGACGAGATTAAATAGGATTCATTACAAGCCTATTGTCCATAGTCTATAGAGACAGATATACACTATAAAACATTCTCATTCAGTAATATCAGTCTCTAACCTACTTAGTATGCATTTATCCAGAACCTTTTAAGTGTTCTACTAATATGTTCAGTTATAAAAGCTTAGGTAACTTGTATTAAAACTCATTTACATCATAGGGCTGAGAACCTACCGCTGTGAGTTAAGCCAATATTGAGGGAAGGCAGAGAATCAAACAGGCTATATCGGAAATGGCGCTCGGGTAGTCTAGATAATGGCTCTGCAATCGCGCTACGGAGTTTTTACTCCAAGCCCCCTTCTCCCCGCCGATGGACAACGCCTCATATTCACAGACTCGGAATAGCTACGTGCTGAGAACAGCAGTGAGAGGCGCATGGGATCGCTTAAATGGAATAGAGCAGTCGAGACTACCAAAACCGTTGAGAAGGCTGCATTATTAGGCCCAAAGCAATCTGCTGTTTGAAGCTATTGCCAATAGTCTGCAGTGGGCGTGACCTGTCACCCCGGAATATGCATGTCAGCCCACCTTTAGCAGGGATTATCAACGGCTGAGGGCAGGGTTTCTGTCTGTCTCGTACAAACCACCAACCAGGGTAATCCTCATTGAGCAACAACTACTATGAAATCTACTTACGGATGCGAGAGGATAGGAGAAGTAGACAGGCCTAAGAGGACGAAGTACGAGGATAAATATGAATATAAACAAGAGCAAGTCTCACAAATCTTCCCTCTTTCTCACGACAGATTCCTTTTCTTGTACCGGTTAATTGTCTCATTGGCCAAGATGAAGTTCCAAGACGTCATTATCTTATTCACTGCTGCTGTCTCAGCCACAGGAACGCCAACATGCAAAGGCTCCTCTCCTTCGTACTGCAAATACACATCAAATCGCGATGCAACTGAATGCAAGCGATTATTTGGTGAGGCCCAGTCCAGTCAAGTCCAGGTACCAAGGGATGTTCTACGACTGTTACTAACTATCTTATCTTCAGTCAAGAACTACATCAATGTCGCAACATGCCAGCTTCCAGCCAAGACCGTTACCTCCACGCGTACCAAGTGCGTTACTGTCGTCACCACAAAGACGCTGGCGCCGCCTCCAACAACTACAAAGATTTACACGACCATAACCAAGACTGGCAAGCCGTAAGTTCCCTTTTTATTCTACCACATATCCATAGAGATTGGAAAGCTTCCGAATTGTACTGAGCTGATCAATAATTAGTACCACGCTACCAACTATCACCGTCACCGCGACGTCAACCAAGATCGACACAACCGTTGTGACTGATAGAACCACAACCGTTGATTTGCAAACAATTACCACCATTGCAACCGTTCGATATACCGAAATTAAAAGTGTTACCGAGTACGTCTGTGCAAGTCGAGTCTCTGCCAGATCTAACACCATCACAGCACCGCAACATCCACTACTACCGTCCCCTTCGTCTTCGAGGCGCCAGTCTGTACTAGAAAGCGAGGACGTGCTGTTGGTTCATTGCCAACATCATGCTGTAAGTCAATATCTGTCCAATATTCACCGCCCAATGCTAACAACTCATAGCTTGCTTCCTTACCACCACTAAGCCCGCAGCCACCAAGACTGCTACCGTTACCAAGAACAAGCCTGCTGTCACCCACGTGGTATACAAGATTGGCGGACCCCGAAAGGTCATCCGTCGAACCGTCACCATCATCCGCTACAAGGCTGGCCCAACTCTATCAGCTCCCGAGACTACAAAGTCCAGCACTATCACCATCACCCAAACCGACCATACCCTCACCACTATCACAGACTCTCAGACAACAATTTTTACAGCGAGCGATTATGTTTATGATACTGTTACCGAAACCAAGACCGAGACTGCTCTTGCTACGGCTACAGCAGACCCCTGCGACAACGTCGGAGATGGTGCGGCTATCAGACAACAGATTTCAGGCTCCACCATAGAGGTCACCTATTCCAATGACGCCGATGGACCCAACCCTGTAAAGTCGTGTTGCCAGGCTTGTTATAGAAGACTTAATTGCGTGCAATACAGACTTGGGGGAGGCTTATGCGAAGTGTTTACCAGTAAGCCTAGTTTCAGCGGCTCCTGTACCTCGTCCCGGTGCCCACGAGGCTACCCTAATCTTGATATTGGGTCGAATGATGGCAAGAGTTACTACCTGGGGCCTTGTTTTGGAACCGCTGCATCCTAGTCTGGATGGAAACTATATTAATGGATATGATATTAATATGGATTTAAGTAAAAAGCTAGGATTATATAAGACTTCTTTGTAAACTCCATGTACTTCAGTATCGATTTCTAAAATTTGAATTAGACCGAACCAGTGCTTATATTGAGCTGGTACGGTATTAGTAAACACTTATATTATTTAACTTTTATTAGAATACCAGGATACTTAAGAGCAATAGGTAAAGCGTTTACAATTATTTACAAGGCTCACTTCACGTGTATGTCCTTACTAAATCATAACTATTTCAAATCTACCTTTAAATAATAGTCCATTTATAAATACTGTTCTCCTCGGTTATTAGTCTGCCGGGCGTATATACTATATCGCTACAGACAGTATAGCTTAGGTCGACAATATAAGACACTGAACAAGTATTTATTTGCCCTTCTGGAAGGGTTGTTAAGGTTGGTATCTACTGATTTTATAATGACAATACTAGTTAATTAATAGTGGCAAAGAGACATATCTTATCTATAAATCGACGTATTTCTACAATTAGAACAGACTGAATTATATAAAAGATAGTTAAATGTTAAACTTGCAATTTGTACTAGGAGCCTTAAGTTTAATTGTAATAGTTGTTGTTAGCAATTCTCTAAAGTATTGGCAATCAGAGGCTGCGATATGTGTCAATCTGGGATTGCGTGATTCTGAAAGGGGTTGCACCATCGATAAGTCGGATCGCTTAGATCTTCCTTATAGCCGAGGGTAGCCCATCAGATAATACTGATAAAGATTCCCCGCATGATGCGCTTCTTTCTAAAGGCTTATTGATGGTATTACGATGGCCGTGAGTCAGTAATGATCTCTATGCTTGTTTGAAGTTACCATGCTAGGTTTCTACCAAGGAGTGATAAGTGTAGTTCCCAAAGGCTTGGCAATTATCAATCGGTTTAAAATGGATTCTTCTTTCGTTTTTGAGTGACTTATCTATAGAGTTTGGCCTAATCTTGTACTGTCCTACTGTCGCGATACGGCATATATCAACCAGGACTCCTGTTGCTCAGAGCGGTTATGCAGTAAATATTACCAAATCCTTCATTATTTCCGATCCTTCAAAGTCGTCTCCATCTTCACCACTATTTGCGGCTACTTGTATCCGGCATTTCACATCCCTGGAGTTGAGTGATCGATAGTCCAAATAACACCATCGCCCGGTGTGGGGATCTCACTCTAGCACCAGTCATTCATAGAGCAAAAGCAGACACGATGCGACATTTCTTTCAAGTCAAGTCGCGTCACGTCATTGGGGAATTGCGGGCATGGGATAACACATCTGAGCCTGATTCGATGGAAGCGTATATGACGCCATCCGCTATGATCTTCAGTACCTGGGTAGGGTTGCTGTCGGTGCTTGTAGATTTATTGAAAAGGTTTGTTTCCCCTCCAATTGAAGAGGGCTTTTGTTTCATAAAGGTTGCTGCTGTGGCATAGAATAGTTTGAGACTTGTAGGCTCTATCGTCTTTACAATGAGCACCATCTCAGAAGAATCCTCCTTTGGAGTACGCATACCACAAGAACATTTCGTTCCTCAGTCCGCCTCAGCTACTCAACCTCGATACACACCACCTGCAGATCTGACGGCGCAAGCCCAACTGAGCGAGTCTGATGACTCACCTCCTATACCATCTTCCCAGAGTGTTCTGCTATTGCACGGCATCCGGCAACCTTATCAAGTAACAGCCGGATATAGCGTTCCGGACATCAAGCACGACCATGAGCTCCTCGTTCGTACCGACACTATTGGACTCAACCCCATAGATTGGAAGGCACCGTGAGTCAAAATCCCTCTACAGTTATCACATCCCAGCTCACAACATGGTTGCAGTGACTATGGTTTCGCCATCCCCGAACTACCGTACATCTCCGGCCGCGAAGCATCAGGCACAGTCGTCCGCGCACCTCAAAACCACCCAAGAATCAAAAATGGCGACAACGTCATCGTCATCTCAACAGACTACCGCGATCTTCGCAAGGCCACTTACCAACAATATGTTGTCGCGTCCGACTTCAACGTCGTGAGGATTCCAAAGGAAATCACCATCCAAGAGGGCGCTACACTAGGAGTTGCGTATGTAGCTGCTGCGCTATCACTAGGTATATGTCTTGGCGTGGACTTCACTCGCGTCCACGACGGTCCGAATCTTCTTAGTATTGTGAAAGGAGTTCCAGAGGAATCGCTTCCTGAGGATATTCGGGGCGAGTGTCTGAATAGTATCTTGCCAAGCGAGGGTGCTAAACCGGGGGATTGGATCGCTATCTGGGGTGGTTCTTCAACATCCGCAGTGATTGCTGTTCAACTAGCTCGTCTGGTTGGTCTGAAAGTTGCTCTCGTCGTCGATAATGCCAAGCATGGAATCCGTATCTCAGAGAACCCTATTCTTCGTCCTGATCTTCTGGTCGACAGCCACGACCCCGAACGAGCCATCTCCATTATTCGCGCCAACACAAAAGGCAAACTCCGCTTCGGTATCGACACACGCGGAAAGGACACAGCAGAGATCTTACTGCGCGCTCTCGGCCCCGAAGAACTTCACCGCACCACACAAACTTCACCACCCAGCACGCCACCCTCTGAGCCCATAATCCCGGCGCATCTAGTTGGGTTAAGCGGAGTACCAAAGACAGGACATTCAGCGGGCGTTGTGCTCCATACTATTCCTGTGAAGCTTTACCACGAAGTCGCCGAGGTCGGGGAGGCGCTGTCGAGGTGGTTGGAGAGACTACTTTCCAGCCGCGCGCTTGTGCCGCCAAGGATCATTGATGTCGAGGATGGCTTGCATAATGTGAATAAGGGCTTGGATAGGATGAGGAAGGGGGAGATCAGCGGGGGTAAGCTTGTAGTTGACTTGAATGGGACTTCGCAGTCAGGCTGAGTATAGAAATTCATATAAATTTTAGCTTTGAATAGAAGCTAATGGAATTTTAAAAAGCAATATTATTTGTTTGAAATCCTAGATCGTCTTACTGTCGTGGATGCATACTTGAGATTAAACACCAAGCCGGCTGCTATTGGCTGCGTATTTCGTATCAGATGTGGTTGACTCCACGATTGTACATGAGTTGAATCCAACCATCAGGTAACATGAGACTTGATACCGCCATCACAATTGAAATTGCTATGTATATCTTTGACTCGCCCAGAATGTCCCCCTCTTCATCTCTACGTATCACCCGCACGTATCCCACCATTGAATAATAAACATATCACTCACAAATGCATCAAACATCTCATTCCAATCTCACCATGTCCTCAAACAAATCATCACAAGGTCTCCGAACAGAAGTCTCCAAACTCGCAAGACTCTCCAACATCCAAGGTGGTTTGCCACCCCTCATGAGAGGTCTCCCAGTGCTTGCAATAATGGCCGGAGAGGCTTTAGCAAAAGCAACAGATGGCCAGAACATGGTCGAAGAGCGAATGCTTGGGGCGGACGAAGTCTTTGAGTTGCAGAGTCCACAAGTAACTACGCAGGTCTCTGTGGCGAAGGAGATTGGAAGGCCTGGAGTTAGTATGATGTGCCGGGCTTGTGGCCAGAAGACTGATGGAAGTTTCATGCCGAGACCTGATATTCTTAAAACACAGAATTCCCTTTTCAGGGGGGTTAACCAAAGGAAATAGGGTGGTTAAAGGGAGGAGACGGTTGTTGTATAGCAACCATATTGTACCAAATTCTAGATATCCCACTCTAATTACACATTACGTTTCTATCGACGGTAAGCAGAGTTGTACTCTTATCATGATCTTTGGGCTTTAATATTGTATGATACCAACAATCTCCATTCTTTATCAAATTCCAGTCGTGAAGTTTCCAAATAATCGAATTGTCTGGAGCCGATGTGTTCAGCAAGTAAAATTAACAAAGACAGTACTCAGCTTCACTGGGACACATGCGACCTCTGTGTTCTTGGTTAGACTTGTAACTGGCAAGATCATAACTCCGTATTTGGCATTAATAACTAGCAGCATGCATCTCCAACACGATCCAGAAAATTCCTATCGTCAACCAAACACTCAATCAACCTTCGTAAAAGGCGACCAAAACACCCCTTCAGCATCCCAAGTCCCTTTGACATCCTTCAGCACTTGGAACCTCTCCTCATCAAACATCTCATTCAAATTAATCTCAAAGCTCAAATTATTTGGGAAGCTCCTTGGTATAGCTCCCTCATCACCCTTTCTGTACCCAGCAATAATATCGGCCATAATCCCTATGTACGCCTGTCTCGTCGTCTCCTCTTGCGTGATAAACGCGATGAATACGTTGAAGATTCTGTCCCGAGCCTCTGCAAACTTATCGCCGGTGAGTTCCACGCTCTTGGCGATGTTGTGCGCTGACATTATCAGAGCTGTTTGCTGAGCATCGGGATACTCCTGTGTTGCGGTGAGCCATTTATTGAAACCATCCTTGATGGACTCCAGGTCTGTCTTGTAGAGACGGGCGGAGGCGATTGCTTTATGGCCGCCGTGGAAATTGTATACTTCGTTCTTGTAGTTCATCTTGGTAAACGGTAGTAGATCGGTCATTTTCATGACAGCCTTCTCGACTATATCCTCCCGGAAGAGCACCGCTGCTTCTTCCTCGCCTTTCTCAGCTGGGCCGAAGAATTGGTAGCCTACAACAATGATGGGCGCTCCAGCGGCGGGAGTTCCTGGGGGACTGCGCACGAATGCAATGGTGACATAACCCTCTGGCACGGGGTTGCTAAGTTCCAAGAAAGCTTTGGCAGCGACGTCGAGGGCCGGAGCAGGGAATATGAGCGTGCGCGTCCAGATCTTATCACCTTCTTCAAGGTTGAGGTCTGAAAGAGGATACATCGAGGTGGTGACCTCGGTGATAACACCCAATCCCTGGCCTGCGCCACAAAGGGAGTTGAAGAGAGCTAGTTCTTTGCCCTCGGACGAGGACTTGACTTGGACAATTTCGCCCTCAGCGGTGATGACTCGGAAAGAGATGATGCTGTCGACCATAAACCCATGGATGCCGATAAGAACACCGTTTCCGGCTCCAATCACACATCCAACAAAGCCTATGGTGTCTGAGTTGGGAACAGGAGTATAGTAACCCTCAGCAGCCAGCGTATTTAGCACTTCTCCCACGATGACACCACCACCGATCGTGACTGTGCTTTCATCCTTGTTCAATTCGATCTTCTTGAAATTCTTCATATCCAGGTACAGCGTTGTTGAGCTGACGCGGACAAACGTCCCGTGGCCTCCACCTCCGGTGACTATTGAAAGCTTGTTTTCCCTCGCGATGCGAATAGCAGCTTGGACATCTTCCTCGGATTTTGGGCTGACTATAAGAGCAGGTCGGTCTATGTGGGTATCTGACCAGCGGGATAGTTTGGGGGTGCTGTCGTTTGGGACGGAGAAGTCGCATTGAAGCGCTTCGAGGCCTGAGAGTGAGGCAGTCATCTTCACGGAGAACAGTTATCAAAGGTAAACAATATGAAGTCAATTTGATTGTATAGTACTTCTATCAACGGAGAGTCCGGCTCTTATACTGCTGTAGGATCTAGCGCTTACCTGCCAAAAGGTATCCAACGTAAGACCACCCTTGTAAACGAGATATCGGAACGCCGCTCACATCAGCGGTACTCCTGTTAGTCAAGACTAGAAGCAATCAGTAGTGACTAACGTTAGTCGTCACTTTACGTCCAAGCTGACCTAACTAATAGTCAAGTCTAACCCACGAGTCCGCCGGCCCATGACAAGAAGCACACCACAGCGTATTCACCTTGAGCATATCCACAAACCCACCTTTATCATCCTTCACAGAAATGGGCACATCGCACATACTAACGCACTCCTCACAGTACAGCGGAAACACGGCGTCCGACGCCGCATAGCACTCGACGCACCAGCCCGGCCCAAGGTGCAGCGTGGTCTTCTTGCACATCTCGCAGTCGTCGAGGTACGTGTCGCGCGAGAGGTCCTTATCCTTCTCCTGCTCGGCGTAGACTGCCTTGATGCAGGGGAGGCACATTGTCTTGACGCCGGTGTAGCTCTGGTGACAGCGTGGGCAGGTCTTGCTGGGTGGTTGGAAGGCGGGTGCGAGGTGGCCTCGGAGGAAAGACTGGCGGATGAAGGATTCAGCTTCGATAGGTTTGGACTGAGGGGGTTTGGACTGGCACATCTTACCTGTTTAGAGGGTGCGGTGATTGTTGGGAACTGTTCGCTGGTGTGGTAAGATGAAAGTCAGGTCTTTAGAATTGAACGTGAAGTGTTGTAGATTGTACTCGAACACTCAAACTTGACATGTTTGCTATTGCTATATAGTTCACCACACTCGCCAGAGGTCGACACTGATTAGTTGTTCGCGTGGTGTAGTGAACATGACTCGATCGGTAAACGCTGAACAAAGCTTTGTTCCTATCGCAAAATGTCAGAGCAAGGCACAAGACACAAAAACACCCAGCAAAAGTCACAGATTAGCATCTGAACAGTCTCGGTACTCGATTATTCCCCGAGCATCATGTTCAATTGACAAACGAAGCCCATGTACCAGCAACATCCAATCTCCATCATCGTAAATCGTCTCTCGTATTCTCATCACTACGCGTCCATCCATCTCACAGTAACCGTTACCTACAGTGCTGGTCCTTCAAATTGCTCACGGCGCATTCGCACGAGCCAAGACTGTTTATGAGGAAAGGAAACTTGCTTCTCGCGCGAAAACCCAGTATATTCGAGACCTTGCAGAAACCTATTCATTGTTAGTATTGAACAAGCATCTTGTTCTCAAAAGACTTGCCTCGCATTGTCCACTCTTGGCTCAAGACATATACTCATTGTTCGGTAATCTGATGTCAAACACCAATGAACCAAGCCGGTCAACCAGATTGGGACTCGGCCTCTGGCCCATTCCTCTCCGATGAAGACGTGAAGACCTCGGTCCCAATCAGCTGCATCGCTTCCTACATGCTGTCCGAGGATATCCTCCTTCACCCAGTAAATCTCAAAGTACCCGAACGGAACGCCATCCCATTGTCCGATAACAGGAAAAGAGTTGGATTGGTTGAGAGCATTTGTCAGAAATTTCTCATCATACTCTCCCCAGAAAGCGCTCACACGAGGCTTCTCCATCCACATCTGCAGCAATGCCGAATCATTAAGTGTAGACAAGTGGGACTGCTCAGGCGGTTTGGGTCCTACAGGGCCAAAATAAGGCACAGGGTTGGGTGAAATGGACGCCACCCGGAATGAAAGATATTGGTTGACGCTGGGTACAAATCTGGTGTAAAAGACTTCGCCCATTCGCGGTGGTTTCGGTCTCGTAGGATGGCGAATATTATTTGTGAAGATGTACTGAAGTGGAGGAGGGGGATAGTAGGTCGGAAGATGAGAGCTGGAGAAGAAAGGACCGATGGGGTAGCTCGGCGGGTTCGACATCGAAGTTGGTGTAGGACCACCAGGGAGATCATAGTCCATTCGGTTGAGGGAAGAATGCGGCGAATGACGCTGGAAGGCCTTGTGAAAGGGCGATGAGGATTCCATCGGCAATGGAGAGTTCGGTCGGCTGCCAATAGGTGATCCAGGGACCGAATCATATGCCGTGCCAGCTCTGTTGGGCTGCAGGGAGAATAAGAACAATCGTCCAGGAAGCTGCCAAAACATCCGCCTCGACACAAACATGTTAGCCCAATCATCCCCGTTATCGTCCAAACTCGTGCCAACGGCAGTGCTCCCGGAGGTGATAAGTCCCATGCGCTCAAGCTTGGGGATTAGATTGCGCCCTCGCAGCACACCATCCTGCTTGATGTTGATCTTCCATTCACCCCGTGGCTTGGCCGCCTGGGGCGTCTTCTCCGCTGCTTGAGCAGAAACCTGAGGCGCAGGTTCCGGCTGGTGGAAGTACCAGTAAAGTGTGATCCATAGCATCATAGCAATCTGACGTGTAGGGCTCGCAGCCGGCTTGAACTCGGAGGTGGAGGGGTTCGCGATGGACGAAATGAAGAGGTTATCACCCTGGAGGGTGGGTTTGTCGAAAGAGTGAATATGGCGTCTCGGACGCCCACCATCAAGAACGACGCCATTCTCTCTACCCTCAGCGTCCTGCTTATCGTCGTCTTCGTCATCGGAGGGACAATCGCTCTCGGTATTTAGCACCACGGTCCATCCGACAGGAAATGCATTGTGGTGCGTGTTGAGCTCGTGGCTCTTGAAGCCCAGACCGGCAAAGACAGGTGTGACAGTAAAGGTCTGTCCGTCGGGCAAGCGAATGACCTGGGGCGCCATAGTACCGTAGTCACCTTCTTTTTTTAGGGGACCTATCCGTAATCGGGGTGTGTCGGGTGTCGCTTTGCGGGGGATCGGCTCTGGGTTATAAAGCGCAGCTGGAGCTAGGTATTTGGGTATTTAGGTAATGGCTTCTGGAATGCGCCGAGAAGAGTTCCAGAAAACTGCCGCTTCTGGCCACATGCTGACCTTTGAAGGGGCGATCGTGACAAACGCCGACGCAATGGTTGGATGCCGTGGTGGAGAGATGTTGTGAATGAAGTGGTTGGGCTGGTTTGGAGGTGGGTTGCTTGTGAAGTCGCTGGAGGTCCAGGCCATTTGTGGCACTGTATTCAGCCCAAAACAGCAAGCAAAGTACAGTATCAACAGGGATACCATGACAGTATCAGATACGTCATGATAACCCCATTCCTATATCATATCATTCCCAGTCAACCGATGAAGCCTGGAGTTTATCTCGGCGACTATCATATTCGGTACTTTGGGTAGACTTAATCACCAAAATTGTTTCTTTTTCAGATTATACAGTTCAGTCATTGCTTTCTTTATATCTGAACAAAGGAATCAATTGTTTGTTGCCTGTCGCTATGCGTTAAATGATCCGATCCTAACAACTAAAGTCAGTTCAATCTACAGCTAAATGCATTCTCCCCAACACCTCATCACCACACCACTATAGCATAGACCTCCAATGATATGCCCACCACAAGCCATATTCGCCATGATCTGATGTTAAAATGCACAACCATCGCCGTCTACCGCTTCCGCATCTTGTCGCTTACTGCTTCTTCTTGATCTTCTCAGACTTGGAATCCTCTTCGTCTTCATCTTTGTCCCGAGTCATCTTAGTGCCGTCGCGCCCCTTTTCCTCTTCCTCGAGAACCTTCTTTACCTCTTCGCCTCCCAGGTCCTTCTTCTCATCCCATTCAACATCATACTCGCTGGCAACGATCTTGATATCCCTTCGCAGGTCGTTGGCATCGTGCACAAGTTGCTCCCATCTGGCCTGGTCGAAACCGCGCTCCTGGTACAGAGCAGCTTGTCGCTTTGACACTGTCACCTTCATGGCAGCCTTGTAGCTCAGATCGCGGCTAATGTAGAGGAACCAGAGGTAGGCACCCATGACAGTGGTCAGACCAGCGAGATATGTGACTGGCTCGACCAAATCCCATCCTGCTTGAGTGTGGAATGTAACATAGTAGACAACTCCCCACCAGCTGGCTAGAGCTGCAAAGCCTCCCTGTGCCAATCGGTGAGCTCCCTTATGGGCGAGCGCATCGCATTCGTTCTTCAACTTTGACATGGATTCAATGTCGCGTGACGTACGCCTCAAACCCATCCGCATGTAGTAAGTACGGTCTCTGAAACTAGGCACGGCGACTCGGAGTTCATGTTCGAAGCCCTCAACGTCAATCGCAAACTCTCTTCCACGAGCAGCATCTCGAATAAAGTCTCCGATCTCAGTACTGCCGCTCCAGCGCACCCAGTTTGCCTCTTTACGGGAAGGTCCTTCGTGGCCAAGCCCAGAGTAGGAAGCGACATTAGCTCCGTTGTTATTCTTCTTCTTCTTATCTTCCGTCTTCCCGTGCTGTTCTTCTTGGTCTGCTTCGGCTCGGAAGACAATGTCAGGGAGCTTCTCGCGGCCTTTGTACTGGACAGGAGGGATCTCGGCCTGAATCAATCGCTCGAGGTAGGATAGTGGCTGGTGGGGGTGAATAAGCAGAGCTAATGGCTCAACTGTTTCGCCCTTGTCTTCGACATCTCGTTGTACTGGTCTGTTGACGTGTTCCTGCTCGGGATGAAAGGGCATCGGGAGGATGAGCTTCAGTAGCCGTGTTGGGGTTGTCAAGAGACGTCCTAGTTGTGTCAATGCTTGTTTGCGGTATGATCATTGATGCATAGCTTACCCTTTTTCATGTCCGCCTTGTCGGGAATGTTGGGGTCCTTCGCGCCTGGTTCCTGTGATTCTGCTCTGTGCCATGGCCGATCATTCTCTAATGCTTGAGCACTTGAGCCTGTTGTAACCTTTTTCACTTCCCTCTTGCGCGCCTTTTCGCTCAATTCCTCGGCTTTGGCGGCATCCTCATCTTTAGCCTCAGCAGCTGCTTCTTGTTTGAAGCATCTTGAAGTTGTGAAGGCGCGTCGGAACGGTGTTTGCGTAGCTTCGCATTGGTACAGTGCTGGTAGTTGGTGCTGAGCGAATGCTTGTGTATGTGATCGCGTGGCTCGTAGAGCTGGAGATAATCCAAGCGTTGCGCGCCTCAAAGCGTGATTCATTATGATTACGACTGTTTCCTAGGGGAGTAAAGTTGAGGTTGCAACGGGTAGAGGTGGAGGTGAATGTAAGCCTTTTGGCCAAGGTTTAACGAGACGGGAAGCAAAGGCACATGCACAGGGGAGACACGAGACAGGAGGTGGAAATAAGGTCGTGTCATCCATTGAGCAGCCAAGAGTGACTTCACCTTGCTGGCTTCCAGGTTCGGTCACTATCATCTCATCGATCGGCGTTTTGGAGCTCGAAATGTGACGTCAGTATCAAGCCAAGCTTCTCCGTCCCTGGAACATTCATGCACTTATGCTCTGATTGGTCTAGAACCCATTCTCCACCGTCTTTGTACCACTACCACAAGTGTCAGCTTCAGCTAAGATTATCAGCTTGGTTTTGTCTGTCATTGAGAGCATGATTTCATTCGTCAGTACGGAGGTTTCTTTCCTGCTCGACGAGGCCTCCTTTGTCATGACACGTGCCCTTCTTTGTTGTTTATCACCTAGTGCACACAAGACGTGGTGTGTCAATCGAAGGAGTCAAAATCAAGGTTTGGACAAATAATGAAGCTTTAATGTCTGGGAAAACGTTAAGACAGAATTGAATTGTAGGTCCAATGAGCCTTTCAGAGCAACAACACTGTGAATTTCTTACCAAAGTTCCCGAGCTAACACATTCCTTGGGAACTTAGAAGCGTTTTGGCCCTTTATCCTAGAAGCACTCTGTTAGAACGACGAAGTTGTGAAAGTCAGCTTACCCTATAGCATTGGCATGACATCGGTGATAATACCCACCTTCATAAAACAACTGTCTAATTTATTGACTTACATCTGGCCGGGACAGTAATATTAATGGGAACAAATAGCAACATCTCTTTATTACATATATATTTTACATATATATTTTACCTCAACACACCGTAGGCACATCAGTACACTCAAGACATCTAGTGAAGTAGCCAATAATGACATTGCCAATGTTGTATTACCCGTCCGTTCATAAAAACCTCTAACTACTCCGCACACTGACAGTCGTCTTGTCTTGGCTTTTACTTTTAGTGAGCCGCTACTCGAGATTAATTTCGCCTACCAAATTGCTCAAGAGGACTTCATTGCTCAATGTCGATAAAATACGTCTACATGTTGTACAGCCACTGCAAAAGCCAGTGTAAACGCCCGCCATAGCCCATATTTGCTCGGGCCAACTGACACTACAAACCACTCCTCTTACTGGTCAATTCTTAAAACACAAGCTTGAACAACATTGGCTGGATACCTGGGCGAACTTTCCTTGGTGTTGAGGGGCTTCAGGGGTCCAGAGGGGTTGGACCCCGCACTAAACCCCTTGAGGCTACAAGAGATTGTAACCCGCCCGCGGCTCATCTCCAACCCTTTCCGATACAACAAGTCGGTGAAGTCAATTTACTTTTTTGTCAGGTTAGAATCTTGCGTCTGTCCTGTTTCAATTCGAAAGTCTGATCTGTTTCGCTTTACCTTTGTCTCTGTTTCGACTTCTCCAAACTTTCCCTCCCCTCTCAACCAGAACCCCACTTCACAATGTCCGACACCAAGGTCTACCGCGCCAGCACCACTGCGCCTGTCAACATCGCTGTTGTCAAGTAATAACTTGCCTGTTCGCATGTCCTGATCCTTTGACTAACATCTACCAGATACTGGGGAAAGCGCGACGCCAAGCTTAACCTTCCTACCAACAGCTCCCTCTCCGTCACCCTCTCCCAAGCCGATCTCCGAACCCTCACAACCGCTTCTTGCTCGAGCTCTTTCACCGATGGCGACAGTCTCACTCTCAACGGAGAGTCCTCCGACATCTCTGGCGCACGAACACAGGCCTGCTTCCGTGAGCTTCGATCTCGCCGTGCCGCTCTCGAGGCTGCCGACTCCTCTCTGCCCAAGCTCTCTACCTACCCCCTGAAGCTTGTTTCCGAGAACAACTTCCCCACTGCTGCCGGACTCGCTTCTTCAGCTGCTGGCTTCGCTGCGCTGGTCCAGGCCATCGCCCTTCTCTACGAGCTCCCCGACTCGCCATCTGACCTTTCGCTCGTTGCCCGACAAGGTTCCGGATCTGCTTGCCGCAGTCTCTTTGGCGGCTATGTCGCGTGGAGGATGGGAGAGAAGGACGATGGAAGTGACTCCAAGGCCGACCTCGTCGCTCCCGCATCGCACTGGCCTGAGATGCGAGCTCTGATCCTTGTCGCCAGCGCCGCTAAGAAGGGTGTCTCCTCTACCTCCGGAATGCAGCAGACCGTTGCAACCTCTGGTCTTTTCAAGGAGAGAATAACAAATGTTGTCCCCGCTAACATGGCCACCATGGAGGAGGCTATCAAGAACAAGGACTTTGCCAAGTTCGCCGAGGTCACCATGCGCGACTCCAACTCTTTCCATGCTACTTGCGCCGACACCTACCCTCCCATCTTCTACATGAACGACGTCTCACGCGCCGCCATTCGTGCCGTTGAGTACATCAACGAGAAGGCTGGCAAGACTATTGCTGCCTACACATTCGATGCCGGTCCCAACTGTGTTGTGTATTACGAGGAGAAGGATGCTGATACTATCGTTGGCGCTTTCTACCAAGCTCTTGAGGGTGTTAACGGATTCAAGGAGGATGCTGCCAGCGCCAAGTCCAGTGTTGAGCTTGAAAGCACTCTTGCTTCTACCCTGAAGGAGGGTGTGAGCAGGGTTATCTCCACTGGTGTTGGCGAGGGCCCTATCAAGACTGATGAGTACCTTGTCGGAGAGGACGGCCAGGCTGTTCGTCGATAGATTATGAAGAAGGAAAAAGAATCTAGTGCCAGATGATAGTAAATAGCATTCTGATCTGATATAATACTGTTGGTAACCACACCAGAGCTTACATTTGTGGTTATTATGTTCTACCTGTTGCAACCATCTAGCCTTCGAAATTCAGATGTTTGAGGAGTACTTAATTCCATATTTGTGATGATTGATGACCCTGGTGAATTGCGCCGCTGCTTGAAGCTCCGAAGGTCACCGCGTGGGGCCGACGGGAGCGACAACACGGCGCTTCTGAATCGGCGCCGATAAATCGTCAGTCTCCACTCAGAGATCAATAAGAGACCTTGAGGATAGAGCTTAAAGTTCAAAAGAATATTACATATTCAGCAGCACCTGCCCTGTGTTTATTGGCTACCTCGACGTTTTTTGCACTGCGGGGCAGTGCCAATGTTACTTACCAGCTGTGAAACACAGCAAACACATCTCACTTCTTGTTTAGCCAAAACAACATCTTCATCCTGAACCTCATATCAACACCTTCACGATGGACGGCGTTACCAAGTTTCTCGGCCGCGGCGAGCCCGTCGAAATTGTCGAGTACGACAAATCTGGAAATGTCTCTCGCACCTGGACTCATAATCCTGACGACCGCGTTCGTGGCCTTTATTGGTATTTTAAGATGCTGCATAGCTGATCGTAATCATAGGTTGTGCTTAAAACAAAGCCTAGCATCTTCCTGCTCCCATCGATGAAAGAGGCTTTTATGCCTGTTGGATATCCTCATTCCGTTTCGAGCGATTATCTCAACTACCAATTCTTCGACTCTCTTCAGGCCTTCTTTTCGACCATCACCTCCCTCCTCGCCAACCGAGCTCTGCTGCAGGGTCTTGGTGTAGGAGACGCAAACTCGTCCGCCACCTTTGCCATGCTCCTGACTGTTCTGAAGGATGCAGTGTCTCGCATCGCTACCATTATCTTCGCCCAGCAGTTCGGCCTTCGCATTGAGCCAGACGCAAAGCGCTTCCGCTTCCTGGCTGATCTGTTCAACGACACTGCCTTCTTTCTGGAGCTGTACAGCCCGTACTTGGGCCCCTATGGAAAGATCCTTGCCATTACCAGTGGAGAAGCACTTCGCGCTTTGTGTGGTGTTGCGGCTGGTGCGAGCAAAGCTGCTCTCAGTGTACACTTTGCAAAGCACGACAACCTCGCCGAACTCAATGCCAAAGAAGCCAGCCAGGAAACCGCTGTGGGCCTTATCGGACTTCTTGTTGGCACGTTCATTGTGAAGCATGTGGAGGATCACAACAGCGTTGTTTGCCTAATGGTCGTTCTTGTCTTTGCGCACCTGTGGATGAATTATCTCGGTGTTCGCAGTGTTTGTATGGACTACCTCAACCGACAGCGCGCAACAGTCTTGTTCGAGGAATACCTCAAGACCGGAAACATCCTAACGCCAAATGAAGTTGCTAGCCGTGAGAATATTATTATCTGGCAACCCGTTGTCCGCAACCAGCACGGTGAGAAAGTCGTTCGAATCGAAATGGCACAAAGCTACTGGGACGCTATGGGCGCCAAACATTCTCATGTCATTATCTCCCATGTCGACGGCATCCGAAACACCCTATTTGTATGGTCGCACTGGAAGGGTAGCCACACACCTATCAAGATCATGCTTTGGAAGGACTCCGGAGCCATTCATGCCATCAGCGCCTGGTTCATGGCCATGGAGATGGCCTGGCTCATAGAGAAGGGCGAGGGATACACCAAGAAGCTGAACAGATTCTTTTGTGGAAAGGAGGCTATTGATGGCTACCAGCAAAAGTACGACCAACGTGAGCTTTGGGACGGATTGCTCGCCAAGGGGTGGAACCTGAACTCTCAAGCTTTTGAGACGGGCGCCCCTGTGCGTCTGCTTGCTCAGATGGAGGGGAAAAAGGACCAGTAAGATATGTGCGACGAGCGATTTGGCGTCAAGGCGTAACGGACATTGTATGATATACTGAAATGTGAACGTGAATTCAACGGAGATTCATTTACTCTTGCCATCCAGACTTTTCCTCTACTCATGGTATGCCCTTTTGTACATTTTCCAACGCCACCTGGTACAACGACCTCATATATCATACAGATTATATCGTACAGCACTTATGTAAATCACGCCAACCATGCCCACCTCTTAGCTCGCATCTTGACACCCTCCCACGTATTCAGTTTTGGCCGCACATCGAGGTAGAAGCTTGGCCCGCCTTTGCCATCGGGTCGTCCAGAGTAAAAGTCAATCACGTAGTCGACTCGTGTACCACATCTATCAATAACCCAATCGTGGCGATCAAACGGCGCCGAGTAGCCAAGGATGGTGTTGAAGCGAGCTGTGGGTGTCATTCGTTGCATCTTGTTGGCAAAAGATTCGAGCTTTGGACCGTCGCATCTTGACACTGTTAGTTACACCCAACGGACCAGATACCAGGGCTTGTAGGCTTACGGTGTGCCCTGGAGGTACGGCGCTTCCCACTCCTTGATCTTTTCCCATGCTCTTTCGTTAACGGCATTGTGGATCGGCACGACAGTCTTCATATCCGCCACCCGCGCATCATAGCCCTTGCGCTTCATAGCCTCGAAGAACATCTTCTCCGAAGGATACACCCAGTTCCCGGAGGGGTCCACACCAGTCTCCATCTCGTGGTTTGCAGGCTTCGCGGGCTCCTTATCGTGGTCGACGGGACACGCCGCAGGAGTGCCAAAGGTTCGTGGAATCGTGGAGATAACCCGATCGGTGTCGAGGCCGCTGTTCGACGTCGGGGTTTGCGCAGATGTCGGTGCGGGCTTGGAGGAAGACCAAGGGAGGTAAGATGCCCATGATTTGGGTTCTGGCGCAGTGTGGTCGACGGGGCATGCTGCTGCAGACTCAGCTTGAGCCTTTGCAGCTTCGGCGCTGCGGGCTTGGGCGAGCCATGCGTCGCGGGTCTTGTGGTCGACAGGACAGGCGTCGTTCTTATCTGCCATGGTGAAAATTGTACGAGAAGTCTCTCCGACGCGCTGAAGACTGAGAAAAAAAGATCAATTACAAAAGCAGAGTAGAATGAAAATGGCGTAATTGGTCATGGAGGGGATCCACGGATGGATCGTAAATGCTCCGGGACGGATTGGCTTGGAGGTTTGCGACGAAGAAAAAAATATGGGCCGGTTTTTTTCCGCAAACCGGTCCCGGCCGGATAGTCGGAGCTGAACATCGCTGACTTCACTTCACCTGTTTATTGACTGACGAAGTATATGACATTATGCAATACTGTCATGGTGATTCGCTGTTATTTTACTACCTTGGTCTGCTGCTAAGAAACGAATGTGTGCTAGTGATTCTCAGCTGTGCGCTTCTGTATAATTCCCTCTACCCTTTATCGAACCGTGCCCTTACTCCTGGGGCATACTGCCATGTCATAAAACGGATAGCCAATTCTGGATCCGTGTCCCTCCTCTGGCGCTTTGCATCCTCGAACAGGAGAATGAGTAAAAACTGGAGTTCTTCTGGCCCTATCAAGTCTCTATGCAGTTTCCACGGCATCTCATAATATATCCTGTCCCGAAAAAGGAATGTCTTAGACAGTACCACGGCCTGGGTTTCTTGGCATGCATCGTAGTAACTTTGAAGGTAGTGCTCGTTGGGCACTTGCTTGTTAGCTACATCGGGGAGGACGAGGATGTAGAGAACGCGAAGCTTAGGAAAGGCACGCACACAGTCCACAAGACACCCCTCGTTACCCTCTTTCATCTCTTCATAATCCCCGAGCCGATATGGCATAGCAAGATACTTGATCTCCGGAATCACCTCTTCGTTGGGTTCAACACCCGTCATTGAAAGCCCAAACAACGGATCGTGGAGAATGACAAGATCACAAGAAGTATCGACCACCCGTGCCGGCGCATACTGTCTCGGTGTCAGGCCGTGGAATTCCACGAAGCTGTATTGACAAATCTCAACCACTCGGGGTTTTGACCTCCTAGGTATTTCGAGCGGGATAGTCGGCGTCCAACGTTGTGACGCAATCTCAACGGCCTGTCGTGAGCGAAAACAAGTTGAATTCAATGCCATACGACTCGGATAAACTGGCTTTGCGCTATGTTCGCTGTCTTGGTCGGAACCCTTCCCCTAGTCAAGTGCGGACAAGAAGGTACAAGAGCGAGTAAAGGGAGTTATGCTCAAATTCATGAAATAAGCGTTTGGTGCTCCAATGTCCAAGGCGTGCTCCTAGATCACATCTTGCACTTCGCGTGGAAGTAGCAGAAACTTTGGGAACTTTGGGAAGTAAGTCGAGCTGTTGTCCTGACCCATGACGGCTGATAGCTTGCGTGCTTCTATGCGTGTGCTAGTATGTAAAAGTGCTTAGGTATTGTACCTATGCGAAAGCAGTACGACAAGACATACAAGTGAAAAATGTAAGACTGTGTAGTACTATACTCATAGAACTGAAGAATCTCCGAGGTGCAGTTGAAGATGTATTGTGTTGAGTTGAAGGCAGGTCAGAGAAAGCTGAAGTCAATTATTGTTTAAGGAGGTAAGTCGATATGAAAGCGCGGTTGTCTTATCCGGGGAGACTGATGCTTATCATGACAAGTCATTGCCATGTTAAGAGTCCACTTGAGCAATCACCTTGGGAAGGAAGCTGTATTGTAGGACGGACCAAGCAACTGCCCGTAGAACATGCAGCGACGAGGTATGTGTAGATGCTCAGCAACTGGACCTTCCCATGTAGACATTTATGCAATCCCTTCGACTATCAGACGTGAAGTCAGGTTCACTGTCAATGGTATCATCATATAAGCAGAACATGACCTTTTGAGACCAATATAGTATCCGTTTGACTATAGCATAGCAAGTAGTAGCAGTAGCAGATGCACAAGCCGTCTGGAAGTCATGCTTATTTGTCTGTAGAATAGCAGGTGTAGGAAAATCTATCAAGGTCGATTTGCGCATATCGCTGAAGATATCAAACGGTATGTCACCGTTTAGTGGAGTAGATGAAGATAATGATAATCCTTGTCGCGACGGTGCCTTACCTGTTGCCACCTGAAGATTATGTCAGACCTGCGAGATATGTCAATCTGCAACCTCTTTCTCCAAAGCTCGACTCAAGCCCCGGGGTTAACCAGGGCTGAGGCTGGTTGTGCACAGGCTGCCAAGGCACTTCCGTCTGAGCACGCCTGAGATAGATCTCGATTTACAGTCCTACACACGGAAAAGAGTTTTTCTTTTCATCGCCATCGATCTTCTGACTCCATGACAAAATGGGTCGAAGGCGGGTGTGTTCTGCTCAAGTTCCACATTTTCATCATCAAGATGAAATCATCACAGAGTGAAATGAAATCATCAGCATGACATCACCAAGATGTCCATCAATACAAATATACAGCATCCCAAGTTAAGAAGAAATCGAAATCATTATCTTCATTGCAATCTCATCTACTGCAAATACCAAACACAAATCTTCTTTCTCTTATATATCACAAACACATCCCATATATCACATCAAAATGACCAACTACGAGCAGATCGCCAAGGAGGCCGAGCAGGACCTCAACACCTACCAGGCCAAGACTGGTAACGCCCGTCCCCAAGACGTTGGCGGTGCTGGTGTCAACGCCTACGCTGAGAACAAGTTCGAGGGTGCTCATGTTGAGTTCGGTGATGAGCTGAGCACAAACGCTGGATACAACAAGCGCATTCCTCCTAGTGAGGGTGGCATTGTCGATGACAAGGGCCGGTAAGCATCATCTATTAGCACACTTCTTTCAGTAAACTTACTCTTTTCTAGACAAGCTACTGGTCAGCTCTACGAGGGTGAGGGTGGTCCTCTGGATAAGCTCTCCAAGGCCAACGACGAGCGAGGTGGTAACAACGACAACGACGTCGTTGGTGCCAACGTGAAGCAGACTTCCGGCCTCGGAGCCGCTGAGGACCTCGCCTCCAAGGGCCAAGATGCTCAGCGCACCAACGTCGGTCGCAACCCTCCCGGCCCCGGTGGCTCCCAGTTCAAGGGTGCGGATTACGAGGATGCCGAGTTTGTTCCTGACAGCAACTCTGCTGAGGGCAACATCGCCCCCGAGAGCGCGATTGAGACCAGTCGCGAAGCTCAGCGACCTTAAAAAGGAAAACAAAAATGGAAAGGAAAAGGCTATGATGGTTTAATTAAGCGAGCTCCTGTATGATTATCAAGATAATTCGAACCGGCATGATTTACGACCAACACAATATTTGTCTCTACATAGTGATCTATAAGATAAGTCCCGGTGAAGGCTCGGTGACTTTAGTCCCGGCTTTGGCCCCGCTAATGCTGTCGATCAATTAAGCATGATCACCGTCATGAGGCCTGTTCTTATCTCGTGACCAACCGCTAAATGCGAAACTTCATCTTATCAGGATCACTGCAGTCGCGACAACAATTCCGACGTTGTTACTCAATCGTCAGACGCGATGTCACCAGTGCTGCTAAATCGAACAGAGTACTGCTGATTTATCGCTGCCATGTCTGGTTTGTCGCCATCTTCCTCCGGCTTACTTCCTATGCCCGGCGCGCCGTCGTCGTCATGGGCGGCATACAGAGCGAGAATCGCAGCTATGCTGGGACATCATGAAACCAAGGTTATTGTAGCCTTTTGGCTTTTTGGTATGATGAATCCTACTTATGTTAAATTATTTGCTAACTGTAGCCTCTTCAGGCCTTATAAACAATGTCCTCTATGTGATAATTCTCTCCGCTGCCCAAGACCTTGTCGGCTCGCTCCCCAAGGGCGTCGTTCTCCTCGCCGATGTCGTCCCCTCGTTCCTGACCAAGCTGGTCGCTCCGTACTTCATCCACCGAGTCCCCTACCGTACGCGAATCCTCATATTCATTGCTCTGTCCGTGGCTGGCATGCTCATGGTGGCCTTGACGCCAGGCACGCAGACCGTCGCCATCAAGCTAGTCGGTGTAGTGTTGGCGAGCATAAGTGCTGGTGGCGGCGAGCTGAGCTTCCTTGGCTTGACGCACTTCTACGGACCGATGAGTCTGGCGGGCTGGGGCTCCGGAACAGGCGCTGCGGGCTTGGTAGGCGCAGGACTCTACGTGATGTTTACGGATTGGTGGGGGTTGAGCGTGCGTAGCAGCCTGTTGATATCTGCGTGCTTTCCTGCCATCATGTTTATCAGTTTCTTTGTGATATTGCCGCTTGGGCCTTTGAGGGACGGTACTACGAGGAAAGACTACGATGCGATCCCGGACTTGGAAGATGAGGACGTGGATCATATGGATCAAGGGACTGCTTCGTCGGCACTCTTGGCTCCTGGACCGTCTGTTGCAGCAACTGCGTACTCTGCGCATAACACACCGGCGCTCACAGTGAGAGACAGGCTCAACAAGGTGAAGGTGCTGTTTGTACCGTACATGCTTCCTTTGCTACTGGTATACGTGGCAGAGTATACGATCAATCAAGGGGTCGCTCCTACGCTGCTGTTTCCCCTGGACGAGTCGCCGTTTGACGAGTTTCGAGCTTTTTATCCCTTCTACGGGTTCCTCTACCAACTCGGCGTCTTTATCTCGCGATCTTCAACACCATTTTTACGCATTCACCACCTCTACCTACCGTCGATGCTCCAAGTCGCGAATCTCTTTCTTCTCACCTTCCACGCTGTGTATTTCTTCCTCCCCTCCGTGTATATTGTCTTCTTGGTTGTTTTCTGGGAGGGTCTGCTAGGAGGTGCCGTTTACGTCAACTGCTTTGCTGAGATCATGGAGAACGTGCCCGCCGAGGACAGGGAGTTTAGTTTGGGTGCAACGACTGTGAGCGACAGTGGAGGAATCTCCATTGCTGGACTCATTAGTATCGTGATGGAGACGAAGCTTTGTAACTACCAGGTGGCACATGGGAGGGATTGGTGTCGACGCATATCCGCGCAGGGGCATTGAAGGTTGATACATTTGGCGTTTGAGCGTTGATTCAATGTTGATCGATCTATATTTACATTTAGACACGGCATTTGATATAGAAATTCTGATACATGCATTACGTGTCTTGTTGTTTGCGTCATGGACGCGAATAAGTTGCAACGCGTAAACTGGAGAACAGTTTATAAGCTGCGTAATAAGCGACTGTAATTTTCTAACCTTGTCATATTATCCATATGATCGTCTCTGTCGATAAGCGGACTCTGTTTCCCCAGTGCACGAGCGAGGTTGTCGCCATCACGTCAACTTACAGTGTTCTGGAACAATTCAGGGGCAACAGCATGTAAAACATACGCATAATAGAGCTCAGCTTACGGATAAAGTATTGTCACTTCTCCGGACACAAATCTTCAAATGCGTAGATGACAGGGAGCCTGGGTCCAATAGATCGGAAACAGGCCCTGGGTCCGGGACGGTCCCTGTAAGGCGGCGGGAGACTTTGATTGCATGTGACGAAAGAAGGGAACACAATTAAACCCGGATCTTTTGTTAAGCTATGGGGCGGAGGTTAAGCGACTCGACAGTTTATCGAGACTCTGTTCAAAAGGTTATCGAGAAACTCGTGTTTCGCAAAAGGTTAATCGGGCATCACCACAAATACAATACATTCTAGACCAATGGTAATGCGGGTGGTTGAGTTTCCAAGTTTAGATCAGAAGCATCGGGAGTTTTGTGGCTGACGGGAAGCCCGGTAGTATGATCGCTGACAAGGCGGCGTAGACACCCTTTCTCCTTATCTTGACGTGAGGTAGAGACAATGTCACGCGAGGAACCTGCCTGTTGGTCTTCTCTATACGAATGAACGAGATGCTACGTAGTAGCGCATAGCTGGGTTTAATCTGATTGTGCTGACGGAGGGCTAAGATACGAGGCATCACTGCCAAGCGAATAGCGGATAACGGCTTAGTGCTGACTGGCTTGGCGGTTTCATTTATTGAGAATCGCAATGGAAGGAAATGCAGATCAAATATGGCTGTTAATGTATGCGTACTGAGTACACTACGCGATATGGGTTTCAGAAGCTCATGAGAAAGTGATGTACCTTATGCCTTGCTGTGGGTGCTGTTTACGTTGCAAATGAGGCTCACGTCGAAACGTATCCCCATACGTAATCCCCTTGGATTGAGTTGGACTGGGCTGAGATACGGATGGGTCGGAGACGAGCCGGGTCGTTGGTGGAGTCTGGAGTAATGAGATGGTTTATCGTACTCCGTAGTTTTTAGTTGACGGGCTGACAGGTCGGTTGGCTAGGTTCAGGTTCGTTATGCCAGCCGTGCGTGTGAAGTACAAAAGGTCAAGACGAGATGGGTCTTGTATCAACCAAGATGACACGCATAGTAGAGAACTACTAGCCTGTCCGTCCCTGTACTACGTATAAATACAGCAATCCGAGACATATATTCAAGGGACTGTCTTGTCTCTGATTCTGAATTCATGTCTCAACCCTTAAGTAGGGAGACTGACCAAATACCACACGCAGGAGTAACAGCGACAATCTCTCAAGGGAGCCTCAACATCATTCCTACCTGTAAGGGTCCCCGCTTACGCCCCCATCGGGCATCATAATCCTGCAGGGATTCAATTGCTTTCCTACAAAAAGTTCATCTATCAGAGAAAGAGGGGCAAATTCTCCCATGCAAATTAATTACAATAGAGAAAAAAAAAAAGGCCAAGCTAAATTTCCGTCTAGCGAGGACGTTGCAGATAAGCTATTGTGTGATTGGTCAAATCAAGATATGACAATCAAGGTCGAACCATGCAAGCGGCTTCCCGAAGGGGAATGCCCTCCAATGTGTGATCGAGATGCGGTCTGCAGGGGGTGCTCTGTGTAATATCTACAGAAATGTCTGTGTTGGCGTTGTTTTTGCTATGCAGTAAATGCGTTCATGGCAAGAGGGAAACTCTATACAGTGAGGCAGAGGCTTATTCTAAACTCAATTGTCAAGTATAGTCGATAGAATCAATTGAGTTACTCTTAGGAAATTCCCATGACGCTTTCGCAATCGCAGATAAAGGGGCTCCCTAGGCTTCTTTAGCAGCATGTAAGCTCAACGCCAGGAACTCTACCTATTGGTCAACTACTCCTGCGTGTTGTGAACTGTCGCTTCAGGGGTTGATGGATTTAACCCAATGTAAGACGCCTTTCCGGCCACTGCAATGCCTTAAAAGAACAAGAGAGAGATGGGAAAAAGGAGTCAAGCAAAGCACCCCCTATTCACTTGGCGTTGATTCCCCTACAGGCTAAGGCTACAGTGCTGGGCGTGGCACTCATCGCCACTTCAAGCCTCATTCTATGTAGCCTTTAGTCCAAGCCCCCCCAAAAAAGCGTTTTAAAGCCGACATCCATTAGCGCATCACCAGCGAAAAGTACAGCTGCAACCTCACGGACCTCCTTGTTCCCGCCTCCATAACTCGCTTCCTCCTCCATCCTCTTTTCCCCCCTTCCCTTCCCCATCCCATCCCCGTTTGCCAACCTCCGCTGGATTTCTCACATCCTTCCCCCCTGTCCGCTTTTATTTAATTTGATCCATCCCATCCCACCTAAAGCGCCTTCTCAACCCCCTGCGCCTTTTCTGGCCTTATCAGAACCTGGTTTCTTTTTTTCCTCCTCGCTTTCCCTCCTCCTTCTTCTCCTCTCCTCGCATCTTCACCGTTCGTCTTTCTTTCTTCTCTACACTTCCATAATTTTTTAAAAGCACCCAAGCGACGTCGTGTGCGCTTCGGGTTTGTTCTGGTTCTGGTTGTGTCCTTGTCGGCACCTTTCATTCTCTCGTTGCCATCGACGTTTTGACTGAATAATTCGAAATACCCCTGTGTCGAAGCGATCACTTGCCACAATGTTCGGACAAGTGCGTACAAACCGGTCGACGGTCCTTATGGCCGGCGCCGTGATCTTCTTGGTCGCTTTTGTTAGCCTGGCCTACAACCACCTCGGCACGTGGGAGCCTCCTACTGATGTGTGAGTTATTCCCTTGAACGCACTCAAAATACGTGTTACTAACGGATCGCGATTATAGCGCCACCGACACCGATACCCCCATCATTAATGACAAGCACGACGAGCCCAAGAAGACCGAGTCTCAAGGAACGGAGTCTCACCACGACGCCATGTCCAAGCCCGACCACCCTTCTTCCGCTTCTACCGAGCTGGGCGACTACTACTTCAACTACATCATGAAGTCTCGCATCAAGCCTACCGATAAGAAATACGCTCCGTTCGGTGCTTTTCCCATGGAGCTGCCTGGTGAAGCCAAGTGGACCGAATTGGTCGGCGAGGATCTCTGCATTATCGATCTTGACAACCGACCTTTCGACGAGCCCGGTCAAATCTTCTCCCCTAACCTGATGAGCTGGGACCGCGCTGATGAGACCCACGGTCTGTCTCTCGGTGTTCTGAACCATTGGCTTTATGGTACGTACAACCCCACTCGAGTCACTTTGTGTGTTACTAACCCCTCCCAGCCAAGAACCACGGTTACAAGTACTACTATGTTGACATCACCGATCCCTTTGAGGACCGCCGCAACTCCTGGAAGAAGCCCCCGATTCTGTCCAAGATCCTCAAGAAGCACAAGGCCTGCATTTTCCTTGACTCCGATGCCGTTTTCCACCACCTCGATCTTCCCTTCGAGTGGCTCATGAACTACTGGCAGCTTCACCCCGACACCAACTCTCTGGCCCTTGCCTACGATCCTCACCACAAGAACAACATGGATAAGCACGACAAGGTCTACCTCAACACTGGTTTCATCGTTCTCCAGAACAACGAGAAGACCTTCGAGATTCTCCGCGAGTGGGAGGACTGCCCCAACGAGGGTGGAAAGCACCCCGACTGTGTCGAGTTCCGAAAGAACCGTCCCGGAAAGCCCACCGATCAGGGTGGCTTCGGTACATACATCCGCTACGATTACCCCAAGGACATCAAGGATCTGCCTTGCACTGAGGCCAACGGTTTCCCCGAGAGCAAGTCTGGCTGCGATGGCAAGTTCATCAAGCATCTCTGGACCGGAAAGAAGGACCACATCAAGGTCGTTATCGGCCAGCAGGTCCCCGGTGCCCTGCTGGAGATGTTCCACAAGCAGTTCATGGAGGAGAAGCCTAAGTTCTTCATCTCCGAGCGCGACTTGATGGCCCAGAAGGATTAAATAATGACCATGCTTTAATGAGACGAGGTACTACAAAAAGGCGGACATGATAAGGACGGCTTTGAATCTTTTTTTAATAACTGTACTTTAACTATACCATCCAGGAGAGGTATACCTTTTCCCCAAATGGGCTTTTAACATTGGTGTTTATGGGAGTGTTGTGGTTTACAATGGCTTCGGCTGCCGAATCGGAAACATTTGGATTTTGCTTTTCATTTCTTCAAGCTGCAAGCAAATGCGATGCATGGCAACTAGAAAGGCGAAATCTATAGCATGACCTGGTATATGAGTAATAGGGAATAACATGAGTTTTTATGTTGATCTTTTGAGTTATATGTCTTGTTTTGGTTACCCTGTGTTATTTGTACGCCCTTGTATGTGACATTTCGAGGTGTGTATCCGTAGTGCAAGATAATTAGAGACTTGCTGTTCAGATTTGAAGCAGTTCAATCTGTTGTGAGCGAAAGAGTATACTATCTGGAGATCCTCGATTGTTCGTGGTTTGAGTAAGTAGAATATGGAGTGTAAATCACGCCAGTGTATTCTGCACACCCATCTTTTTACCTGCGGGTGCTCGATCAGAATCTCTTTCTTTTTGCAGTTCATTGTAGTTAGAACAGACAGCATGTCGAACTCTTTCCAGTGTATGGGTAATTTAATACACTTCCAAGGTATGACATATGTCGTTCGTGTGGAGACCAAGTCTTTTATATATCTGTATGCTATGCATCAAGTCGCGACGGTCGGTGCTCAGGACAAGGGCATACCAATATAATTCTTTTCTTCGCCTCGTCTAAGGCTACAGCTTTCCCTAACAATCGTGTGTGTTTAGCTTGGGTGGCTTTTGAGGCGGGAATTTGTATGCTGCTTGATAGTCAGGTCAATTGAACTCGTACTCTGTAGTGTTCGAAGCATAGCTCACGCTGGGATCCTCTTCATCGATTTGAGAGCAACATCATGCAGACCTGGTTTCGAAACGATTCAGCCAAAGCAGTACCATTACTTGATGATGAAATACACTGTAGCAATTGGGAATTGAGTTACTTCAGCCATAAGTTTGAGAAGACAATAGCGAAACCCGTTGTCGTGATTCTATTGCCGAGGTATTCATCATCAACATGACGGGGGAGGTTGCAGCCAAATCTTTATAATCGGGAGAATTGACAAATAAATACTATATGCTGACTGGCCGCGACTATGATCATTAATCTTAAAGCCGGGCTGTTTGCAGCTGTTACGGCGTGTTGGCTCAGAGCTGGTCAAGACCGATCAGTAATCACACATATCGACCGGGGGAGTCGCATAAATCTCCCAGCGGACGCTATTCCGCCATTTCAAATGCATATTATGAGAGGAAAACACCGTCGGGGTTTTGGACGGTAGATAAAGTACAGCATTGGATTGGGAATTGAGAATCGGCTGTCTGGTTATACGAATTGGTTTCATTATGGCGACTATCAAAGAGACTGGTGATGCGCCTGTGGATTCACTTGGTGACTCTGTAACGGAGAACGACCTGGAGGTTGCGAGACCGAGGGAGCAGCAGGAAAAAGATGATCTGGACTGGGATGATAGCCCTCATAACCCATTCAACTGGCCAGCTTGGAAGAAAGCATTGCAAGTCGTGATGCTCTCTTCATCAGCCCTACTGGCGTGAGTAAACTCGAACTCCCCTTTAGAATCACCACTCTAACAACTTAGCTCCATCGGAACATCAATAATGAGTCCAGCCCGCAGCGAGCTCATGCACGAATTCAACGTCAGCAGCACCGTCGCCCTCCTCCCTTTGACGATGTACGTCCTCGCCCTGGGCTTCGGCCCCGTCATCGGCGGTCCCTTGTCAGAAACCATCGGGCGCTACGCCATCTACACTGCGAGCGTTCCCCTGGGCGCACTCTTCACCATAGGCGCGGGCTTTGTGCATAACATCGGAGCGTTGTGCTTTCTTCGTTTCATGGCGGGATTGTGTTGGGGCCCTGTTCTTGCTGTTGCGCCGGGGACTCTGTCTGAGACGTTCAAGCCCAAGTCAAGAGGGCCTGTTTCGGCGGTGTTTATCCTGATGCCGTTCTTGGGACCCGGGCTAGGGTGAGTATCCATTTTAACAAACTCTAGGAGCGTGACTGACGTTTTAGGCCCGTTATAGGAGCTTTTGTGGTCAATCGCAAAGGATGGCGCTGGACGCAGTGGACGCTCATCTTCTTCTCGATCCTGGCCATGATTATGGCGGCATTCGCTCATGAGACGTTTCATCCGGCTATAAAGCGAAGACTGGCCAAGAAGAAAGGTCTGAAGATCGATGCGCCGCCGCCGATGGCTGCGCGGCTCAAGATGTTTGCTCTCGTGGCTGTTGTGCGGCCTGTTCGAATGCTTCTCTTCGAGCCCATCACCGGATTCATCTGCTTATACGTGGCAGCCGAATTCGGAACTCTGTTCAGTTTCTTTGCCGCCGTTCCGTACACCTTTGGGAGGGTATACCGATTCTCTTTGGAAGAGTCAGGCCTGGTGTTCCTATCCATCGTCATCGGATGTCTCCTCGGCCTCGTCACCGTCATGCTCTGCGACATCTTCCTCTACCGAAAACAAGCAGCGAAATATCCACCCCACCAGATCCCGCCCGAGCATCGTCTGTATCCTTCCATGATTGGCAGCATAGGACTGCCCATCGGTCTGTTCTGGTTTGCCTGGACTGCAAGACCGGGAGTTTCATGGGCGAGTCCCGCAGCGGCGATGATTGTCTTTGCGTGGGGGAACATGTGTGTTTTTGTGAGCACAATGCAGTATATCACGGATACGTACCATGGTAGTGTCGTTGCGAGCGCTGCTAGTGCGAATAGTCTTGCGCGATATGGCTTTGCTGGTGTGTTTCCGTTGTTCACTATTCAGAGTAAGTTTGTTCATTACTTTATCCTCACTGGGACAAATGCTAATAGGGTGATTCAAGTGTACGAGAAACTGGGCATCGATTGGGCTAGTAGTCTACTTGGGTTCATCGCGCTGGTGTTGTTGCCAGTTCCGTGGGTGTTGTTCAAATACGGTCCAGTGATCAGAGCGAAGAGTTCTTATGAGACGGTGCAGTTTAATTGAAGTAAATAGAATATGCTGCATAGGTACTTTTTAACATGCCAAAGAGCCCGATTTGAAAAAGGCTAGTTCTCAGGAAGCGTGATCAACTTGTAGTCCTTGTCCAGGTAATACCACAGATCGTACTTCGCCGGTCTCTCAGCAGCTGGAAGAACATTCGCCTTAGCAGGAAGGCCAAACTTCTTGGTAGCATCCTTGCTCTTGATGTAGCTCTTGTACTTCTTGGTGCTGGTCTGGTTGTAGTTGATCTCATTGGAATCAACCTTTCCACGCACAAGGTCTTCCCAGTAGCCGTGACTGCTCTTGATGGTCTTGGCCATAAACTTGGCGTTCTGGTATTCTCCGCCGACAATCTCAAGAACGTCGTCACCTCGAGCGACTTTGTAGTACTGGAGGCGTTAGAAAGGCATGGGTGGTGGCAGAGGACTTACTGTAAACCAGTTGTAGTATGTTTGAGCGAGACCCGGGCGGTACTTTTCGAGATCCTCGACGGCTGGAGATGTTAGGTTGGGTGGTGAGATTGGGTGTAAGACTTACAATCGACAAGATCGGCAAGGGGATCCTTGGTATCAATGGCGATGACCTTCCAATCAGTCTCGCCGCCCTTAATGAGTCAGTAAGTATTTGAGTCGTTTTGGCTGGGCTGTACTCACATCGTTGAGGGCAAGTCCTCCTAGAACCTTGACAGACTTGATCTGACCAACGTGTGATGGGCTGTATAAACGTTAGATTTGGTCACATTATGCATGCCAATTTACTCACGCTTCAGTGATGTCGAAGAGGTCAATTGGGTCATTGTCACCGGGAAACCCAGTGAACTCGTGGTCAAAGTTGGGGCTCTCCCAAGTCTGAGGGATGGATCCGTAGTGGAACGGGTACGACTTGTGCGGCCAAACACTCTCGACAAAACGAGGCTTTTTCTTCTTGTCATCGTGGAAGATAGGGTCTGTAATTTGTTGTTAGCAATAGAGAGTGACGTGAGAGTGAGGTCTTACTGAGAGGTTCGTCGCGACGAGTCTCGATCTTGCCATCGGTCCATCGAGGGATCTCAACAACATAGCTCACGATGCGGTTGTTACCCTTTTCAGGGTACAGCGGAATATCGTGCCAGAAGGAAATAGGTTGACCATCCTTCTCTAGCCACACGCGCCAATCCTGAGGATGTTAGTAAGATATCCTCCTTGGGTGTAGCAAACAACTGACAAGGGTGTTGCGAGCGCCAACTTCTCGCAGAGTAAGAGAATCATAGTCAAAAGACTTAGCCCGCGGCGCGAGCGAAGAACCTAGAACAAGAGCAGGCAACAGCACCAGCTGAACAAGTGAAGACGTAGCAACCATTGCGGGAGAGGAGATCAGAGAGCGAGAACAGCTGATGAGAGGTAAAGATATAAAGTTACATTGGCGTTCGGGGTGTCTTTTAAGCTTAAGTTTGAATCAACAAATCGCCAAGACCGTACATCACTCGCGTGAGGTTCATCTCATCCCATCCCGCGGCTTCGGTGACGGAAATGGAGATCCTAATCGGTGCCCAGAGAGGCGGATCGTTACCCCGGCCGATTTGTTTGGTTTGGTAGACCCAACGGCGATGCGCAGGCGCTGCACGTGCATGATGAGTGTATATCTTTGGGGGATGCACGTGGGATATGGCGATGATAAAAAGTCGATTTTGGGTGAAGGTTTCGAGCGCTAATGCAGGGCGACTTTATCTCGAGGCCAATGAACCTTTGTTAACTCAATTCGCAATTAAACTACGAACAGAATTGCCTCCTTGTGTTTGTGATTGAGCATCTTCACATGCACCAGGATAGTCTAAGCGGGCATGATATTATTCCCGGGCGGGGTGGCCAAAACTCCACACCCAATACCACCAACTCAATGAGTGGAAAGCCGGCAACACTCCCCGTAACGAGTGGCAGAGCATTCCAATTGAAGACATCTAGCAGCATTTATCTCTATACATTTTGCAGGGTGTTAGATAAAAACAAAAGCAGTGGTGTGAGAAGAAACACACCCAAGATATCACCAATCCCACCAAAACATCAAAAATGAGCGACAACGGCAGGATTCGAACCTGCGCTCCCGAAGGAACTTGCTTTCGTCGATTCGAGGCAAGCACGTTAACCACTCCGTCACGTTGCCATATCGCTGGAGATGACGATGCTATTATACCCTATGCATGTAACACAAGCATCACGCACAGCTTCGACTGAGATGGCCTACGTCAAACAGTGCTGCTGGAATTGAGGTGGCCGCCTTTATTTCCCAAGGAAACCCTCACTAGGCCTCATGATAAACTGCTCAATCACAGTTTCACAACCTGTCTGTTGAATGCTGCCAGATTTAAATGACACATCTGATGCGAGACCATACCAACAACGCGATCTGGAACCAGGAGCTTCCATAGCACTCACTCATAAGTTTCAATGTTGATCAGGACCAAGGAAGCCTTTCCTCCCTGGACTTATTCAAATATTACATGAATGAATTGACGTGTTAATGATACGTGGGATCTGGCCAATATGCTTGTGACGCCTTGAAATGGAGGCCTATCTTGGCATAAAACGTTGGTATGTGCCTCGTCGAATACGACTGAGGGTTGCTAAAAGCTTTGTGCATAGAATAGTCAGTAGCCTAGCTAAGATCGCCGAATGTGTTCATGTCTAAGAAAGGATCCGATCTTGAACATGTCCATCGAACATGATCCTGAACATGGTCATGACAAAAGGAAGTACGAGCTACCATCATCATCTAGTATCCCAAACGGTCACGATTTTAACGTTGACTACTATTTCAACACACATATGCAGCAGGCTGAGAAGTGAGTACACTATTGAGCCACCTACCCTCAGTATATATCTGACTCAACTCGGCAATGGGACCTGGGGGGATGTCAAAGCGGCCAGAGACGCCATCAAAGACGAAAAGATCCTCGGCGAACTGCGTGGACCGCACAATCAAGTGATTGCGCTTGCTCCAGGAACCTCACCTTCACCCTAGTTATCGAACCGGAATAGAGAAACTCAAATAAGCTTCGAGTATATAAAAGGAGACAATAGTGAAGAAGTGGCAGTAGTATTAGCTACGGTAGTAGTGATCTGGCCGAGTTCCATTTCCTCCATATCATCTGCCAGTCTTTTCTCGATGTCCTTGTTCTTCTTTGGCAATGCTAGTAGATTCCTTCTGAAATGAGGAAGAAGAGAAAACATAGAGCAATGAGATCGTCCTCATGGAAGGTAGGGCCGCCTTCGCTAGTCTCAACCTCATCCTGGCCCTCGTCATCGTCACTCTCCTTGCCCTACAATAGTTAGCATCAGCGTCGCCATGTATACGAGGGTTTGTAATTACCTGAGTCTTAATCCTAGTGTACAGGGCGCTACGGGCCCATTGTTGGGTTGCCGTCAGGGCCCTTCCCACAGAAGTGTCGTGACGGAGCTTGACAACTTTGTGGAGGAACTGCCAGCAAATTGAGTCCCACATGAGCTCCTCGAACTCATCGATTTTACATTTTTCGATTTTCACGAGGATCTTGATCGTGGGCTTCTGTGCGATCAAAAGCGAGAGGTCGTTGACGGTAAGGGGATCCATTTTTACCAACGATCTTCTGAATGTGGTGAAGTGAAGTGATTGAAGGACGAGAGTAATAGGGGATAGGTAGTGAGAGATGATACCAGAGTGAGAGATGTATTTGGAATGATGAAGAAATATGGCAACGTTGGGTTGAGTTGGGGAGGTATCGAAGAGTGTGGTGAAGATGAAGGAAGAAAACAATGGGGCCGAGAAAGAGGATGAGGGGATTATGTAGCGCCAGTTCGAGTGGTAACGATGTGAATGTTCAGCATGAGTGGCAGTTCTTAGCAGAGAAACAGTGTTCACGGCTGTCCGCCAGCTGTCCCCCAGTCTTCATCACTCCATGGCTATGGCCCAGGGCAGAGGCAGGGGCGAGCAAGATATACGACGCAAGTTCTACACTTAAGCTATTGTTTATCTTTGGTCTTTGTGAGTCTCCTTCTGTTTGTAATTCTGTGGAAACCTCTGTGGCAGCTGGATATCTTTTTCTTTATTGTACAAAAGTGCTACCGCACTTGCCTCCATGCAATCAACCCTCTCGAGTATTCGTTGTTGGAGACTTAGCTGGATGCTAGGAGAATCGGAGTGCTCATAGAAAGCCCCTTATGTATTGTCAAAATATTGTGTCATACAATTTGCTATCCTGACGTGTCTTCTTCCACCAAACCTAAAGTCTCCCACTGCATAGGCTCAGGGGTAGTCTTCTCCAAAAGCACTCGCGGTCGAGAATCCTTATGTTGTCGCAGGTAAGCTTCCTGGCGTGCCCTCCTGATGGATTGCATTGTGTTCGATTGTATATTAGTTCTATCCATTATAGCGCTCGAATTCCCGGTGGAATGTGTCTTGTTTCTCTTGGCTTCCCGTGTACTCCTTGGTAGGGAGGTTCCAAGATTTAGACCAGACGGTATCCATGGACTATCGATTCAATAAACATCGAAGACACCCCAAAGAAGAGGAATACCATGATGAATACGACGAGGTAAAAGAAGGAAAAGAAACCGACGAGGAAGACGAGGAAGAAGAATGTAAGCAGGGCAAGGGATGCCAGCCAGTTTTCAGCTTCAGGGTGTCGCATTTTATCGATGTGAATGGCAAGAATGTCAATTTCCTCTTGATCAGATTGAGTATTTCGATAGCCCTTGTGATCTTCATAGGATAGACTTTTGTGAAGTAAGGGGCTCTGAGGAGTAATAATTAATATGTTAAAGATGGAAAGGAAAGCCAAGAATGCCGAGATTTCATGTAGTATCCGAATAGGTCTCGACAGCAGCAAATTTGTTTGCATTTTCGCATAAATTGGTTGCACAAAAATAAAATAAATACAGTTGAGTTTATAAAAATCGAACAATACTGCCGTCTTTAAACTCAAATGGTGATAGGCATTGACCCCTGAGCCACAATTGCGCATATTAACTCTAATGCCTACATTGAGGATTGTCTTACTGCCGACTGCTATTCGAAAGCCTTCAAGAGAATGGTAGATTAAGAATATGTATTGTCTGTTGTTCAAGTCAGTGTACTTCTGTAGCGATCAAGTCATCGAAGAGTTGTTACGGGGGGCTCACGATCGTGAGTTCAGGGGCAGTTGCGATAATCATCATGCGAGAGTCTCCCTGAACTCTACTCGTGATGAGGGTTAAAGAAAGCTTTCGTGAAGGGATTTGAGGTATTTTTTGAAGTCTAAGTTGGCAATATTATGTCCTCCAGTTGGGTTCCTGATAGAACTCTCATCGTGTTCGTCTGAGCTTCGAACACGCACGAAGAACATAGATCGATGAATGCAACTCAGTTACAAGGTTGTTACGCCATCAATTAACTTAAGAATTCTTACCAAGCCTTTCCCCCCACTTGTTCTACTGCTGTATGGGTTTGAATTTGTCAAGTTCCTGCCGGACGGTGCTGATACGTGGAGTGTAGGTCGAAGGTTTGCACTCACACGTGGGCACTGCCACGTATAGCATCTTCTGCAAAACTCTGATACTTCTCGCACAGAATGCAATGCCCAAGCCTTTAAACTTTTTAATTCACTCATCTGCCACCTCTTGTCTAGTGCTATAAATACCCCCCCGATCACCTTTGGGAGTCTCATATTTCTTTCCCTCCATAATCACACATCCCTTCCCCAATCAAACCCCAATCAACGACAAATCAATCTTGCAGCTTAGCACTCAAGAAAGTCTCTTCATACATTCATCTATCTTGAAACACAACTACCGAAACACACCATGCCTAACCTCTCAAGGCAAGACATGCGGCATCTGGGTCGTTGTGACCCCACCGTCGACATCCTAGTAAAGCTTTATCAAATCGAAATTGGGTTCTTTGAATCTGCCAAGCGAGACCCAGACTTCAGGATGTTCCTAAAACGTGTGGTGGGGATCAAAGGCAATGTTCCAAGTTGTCTGGCCCTAAAGCGAACCCAAGATTGGGCGTGCGATGCGATGTACTACCTCAAGAAGGAAGAGGTAAGTAGATTCCGTCAATCAATGTATTCTATAGGTACTAACTATATACAGCGCAAGAATTCTGGAGAGGAAGAGGATGGCTCTGATGCCCCTCAAGGCGAGAAGGAAGCTGAGCCCAAGGTCGAGCCCAAGGCTCAAACCGGCCCCGTCTTCGAAGGCGACAACTTGATCGCCTTTTAAGGACGTTCCGTGGGTGACTCTGCCTACTTCCTTCTTTTACTTCAACCTTTCACCTTATTGAGCCCAAGCTTTCAACCTCTCCCAAGCTCAAAACTCAATATGATCAAGATGACAGAAGTCGCCCACGGCAACTAAACTTGACTCACACAGCCATACGTATCAAAGCTGGCTTTTCCTCCCCCATCCCTCAACCTGTTCCACACCACAAGCACACTAGTCAATCGACCCTTGCAGCTCCCCGTCGTTAGTCAACCCATCAAGAAGCCAAGACTAGTCAGTCAATCAACCCCCTCGCAGCTACCACCCAACACGATGAGTCACGAAAGAATAGGTATCTGCCGCGACACAAGTCTCAGCCTAACCTACGAGAAGATCAACGAGACAATCAAAAACTGCCATGAGCAGAAACGCGAGCGACTTAAGCACAAGGCTAGAGACCTTAAGATCAATCCGGAGTGGCTTTCGATAGCCGCCTTCTACCACCTCCCAATAGCAAACAGGATGATCATAGCTTGGTCAAATTGATTGCCTTTAGCTATGAACGTTTGGCACTCTTACTGGTTGCCTTTGGCTATGAGCTCTTAATGCTTTAAGGTATAAGTCTCAGCAAGGAAAACGCCGACCTCAATCACAGTCAAGATGCCGATCGCAACCGACAACCCTGCCCGCCGAAGCCTACTCACGAGGCTACGAGGCTATGAGAGTCTGATGCAGCCCAGCAACGAAGATATCATGACCGTATTGCACGAGAACACTGTCTCCGAGGATCGCAAGGAGCTACGGAGAGAGGCCAGCAAGCTATCGGCAATCACCATTACAACTACAGTCAGTCGATCAAACCCTAGTCCACCTTCGGTCCACGTCGCCAACCTCTTTCACAGCTACCACGATGAGTCTCGAAATAACAAGCGTCTGCCGCGAAGTAAGCCTCGGTCTGACCTACTAACACATCAAAGAAGGCATTGATAACTGCCATAACAGGCAGAATCTCGATCGGCCAGGACAAGAGGCTAGAGATCTCAAGATCAATCTAGAGTGGTATCTCAATAGCCTCTTACCAACTCCCCATAGTAGACGGGATGATCATAGCTTGGTCAGACTGGTTGCCTTTGGCTATGAGCTCTTACTGCTTTACAGTATAAGGCTACCACGTCGGAATCACAACCTCGAACGGCAGCTGAAAAAACACAAGAAGCTTAGCAATCAACCATTACTTAGTGATAGGCCTGGTAGCACTAGGGCCACAAATCACTCTCCACACTTTGATCAACCCACCCGAGCTTACGAGAAGAAGATCGCGATCACCAAGCAACCTGCCAAGACCTCCAACTCACCCTTAACTCGACTTGATGGCTTCACTCACAATTGGATCAACAAAGCTGACCTCAATCGCAACCGACATGTCGATCAACGCCTCCACCTTAGTGCCTTCTTTCCGTAAGGACCTTCAGCCAGGCGACAACAGTAGCGTAGCTAGGGCATACAGAGGGGAATTCCGATACAGCCAAGAGGCACTTCTCGAAGCAATTGCCGGGGACCCAATCAACCATTACAACTACATTCAGTCAATCAACCTCTTTCATGACTACCACGATAAGTCCTATTGAGATAACAAGCCGCTGTTATAGCGGAAACCTCAATCTGACCTATACCAAGTCAAAAAGGCTATCAATGACCACTGACTTGACAGGCAGGAGCTTAATAAAAAGGCCAAAGCCCTTATAAATGCCTTCCCGGGGTGAATTTCAAGGGGTGCAATGTCACCTCCCAAGATTGAGTTGGGTGATCTCAACTTGATTAGGCTGATCGCCTTTGGCCATGAACTATGGGGTGCGGCTGAGAGATACACATCGGAATCGCAACATCAAACCGCAGCTTGAAAACCTGAGAAGCCTAGAAAGAATTGCCTACTACTGAGACTGCCAGAAGAATATTCCATGCAAGATGTACGCTGCATCAGGCTTCAACAATAAGACAGACGAGAACAGCAGACTCGACTGGGCGCTTATCAAGGTCAACAAATCTCGAATATTATGTCAAGTCTGGCAGGACCTTCTATCATGACTGTGTTACACGAGAACACTATCCCCGAGGATCGCAAGGAGCTACGGAGAGAGGCCGGCAAGCTATCGGCAATCAAGCAAGATGCCGAAAAAACCTCGAATCGGCACAAACCAGCTGCCCAGTGAAGAAACTCGGCAGGCAAAGATCCTAGAAGCATGTTCACGAGAGGTTGTAGAAACTCTATTGGGCGTTTAGAGGATGCAAGCACAATAGACATTTAGATAACAAGTCATGGGTATAAGAAATAAACTCCCATGTTAACATTGCAAAACTATCTTGCGTTTCGTGAATCGTCCAACTCCAAATTCATTATTTACATATCAACCATGCGGTTCCTCTTGCAGTAATCTCTGTTATAGTGTGAAAGGCCTATGCTCAAAGCGCTATCATATCATCACCGTGAAAGCTTGGAGCCAACGCGGGAGGGAACGACTTCTTCTGCTTCGTATGAGAGTTAGTAGTTATCTTCTACTGCTCAGACGATGTACTGGCCTCTCTCTTTTGTATTTCACCGAGGGCACGCAGTGCCCAATCCTGTACCAGGATATACTTTGCCGTGGTGGATTTCCCTAACACCCCAGGGATGTCATTGACGAAAACTCGGAACTCGTAACGCTGGTGGGAGTCTGTAAACTCCCACCTCTCTAGCGCGGCGACCCTGGAAAGAAACCCCTTCGTCGGGTTTTTAAGACACATGTCTTCAAGATCCTCAATACTCCACCAGTAGAGGTACATCATCTTGAGAACGAGCCAAAGCGGCGACGGTGATGAAAGGAGAGAGTGTCGCAAGTGATTGTGATGTTGGTATTGCCGGCGATAGTAACAAAGAGGAAAGTTAAAGTAGAGATGGAAGGGGATGTGTCTAGGTTAAGTTAATGAATCAAAAGGTTCAGTAAATGAAAAAGTTGATGATGTTAGGCTCACAGCCGACGATGCAGAGTCGAACCTGAGGGTAACGGATAAAAGTGCAGAGATCCCCGGCTTTAAAAGTTAGGACTAGGTAGGTGAGTGAATAAGGAAAGTTCGAAGCTTGCAAACGGCGGGTTTCTCTTGACCCACCGGCGTCAGGGGCAGCACAGCAGTGTGCGTTCGCAGTGCCACGCCTGACAGAGAACATTCACTCTTACGGTCAAATAATGGACCAACGCTAACGAAGTCTGCATAGAAGAAGGGAACCTTAAAGGTTTGGCATTGGTTGCATACTTGGAGTCGTGTAGTGATAAAAGAGCTTTGCCAGTGTCACTCGAGTGATACTCTACCTCAGGGGTAGCTGCCAAGGCAAGGCACTTCGAACTATGCGCAGGAAGGTTTCCCTCTGGAAATACACACTCCCAAGGTTTGCACGAAGGAGTCTGAAGAGCAGCTGGGATCTTCGTACTGGGTGTTTTGACTAATCTCGTGAACAGGCAGTACATGTTGATCAAGGGTCCTTGTTCTACGCACATCAGGATTTGCCAGAGTTCTGCTGATGGTTGTACTTCAAATATCCATGCCAACATCATAAATCGGATCCTATCTTGGAAACGGCTTGAACTTCTTTCAAAATTTCCGAAATCGATTGACCATGCAAGACAAGCTGTTGTGGCTTGTACCCATATCTAGCTTACAGCACCAGCAAGGTTTCTTGAACATCACGTATGGAGCAGACTCGACGTTCTTTGTTATTATTTCCGTCAAAGACGTTTAGTTTTTATGGTCTTCAAAGATCTGACGCATTCTCTAACAATTGCAGGCCCTGATCCTTGTGCGTAGATACAAAGCGGTAGTTTATACATGCCGCGTTCGAACTTCCTCAATGCTCACCCGTTCTCGAAGACACCGAACACCACCACGAGCTACACGCATTGACTATGGATCGGTATTTTTCACTTTGGCCTCCAAGTTACCTTTCGTTTCTTTTCTCTCTCTGACCCGTCTGGATAGTGCGTCTGACAAGTATTCGATTGCCAGAGCTGTCACCCTTACTGTCAGCATCACCGCCAACAACGACACGATGAGCGATCTTCAGACTTCCACAAGCTCCCAGAACTTCTTCTTGAAGTACGCCGTAAAATCAGGACGTATGCCCCCAACACCAGTACCCTGCGAGCTTATTATGCGGACGTCAACATCTCAAGTAGCGCACAAACACAGGAAGTAAGCCTTTAGCATGTTTCCCCAGGCTATCTCCCTTGAATTGACTTTGAAATTTCTCATATGCATTGCAGGGCAACGTATCGCGAAGCTGTAAGCCAAGAGGCTCGCATTGAAGTGGCACACGCTTGGAAGATGTTCAAACCTCAAATTCCTTCCACTATAATAACCGGCAGCAGCGCACGCCACCCATCCACTCTACATGGAGAGACCAGCAAGCCCGGTAGCGAATCAGCTACTATTATGTATGCAAAATATGACCTCTTCATTGTCGAGAAATGGCGCATCGATGGTGAAGTGTTGGCTTTACTCAATGTCGATGTGAACAAGTCTGTTGATCTATCGGAAGACCCGCACAGCGGTCTAGATACAATCAAGCAGATCTCTATCCCCTAAAAGCGATCGTGCTGAACGATAACTTCCAGAGAATCATCATGCGCACATTGCACGTGTTCCCCAACCTGCGCACACTCCTCATCCGCCTAGACCCTACAGATCTTTTTGCGGTTGCCAGGGGACATGCTCGCTTGGGTGTGAGAAGACGCTTAGAAGACCAGGGGAGACTACTCTACTCAGCCTCTCCATGATATTTCGCTGCTGAAGACCGTCAAGACGGGATGCCCTTCCTTGCCCATTCCCAAGGCTGCATCTACGTACTATGGACTTTGCCCTGGGAGGGTAAGAAATAACACTAAGATCTATCTAGTCTAGGGAGGGCTTAGTAGGTTTATTAACAATCCGCGGGATGTGGATGTCAGGTTTCTATCTTGGTGGAATGAGTAAGTCAAGCAATGTCCGGTGAGAATGGAGCAGGAAGTTGGCTGACTTGGACACATGGATTGCAACTCGGGGACATGAAATACACTCAATGATTTAGTATTTGGTGCCCTCGCCCTTTTCCAAATGCCTCTTCTGCGAATCTAGGAAGTAGTAATTTAATTGTCATTTCTTGCTATTATCTGATTCATGCTCACTTACAAGGACCATCTCCCAATCGTCAAATCGCCCCCATTGTTCACGTGACGCAGTCCCTGAACCGCGGGATCTTCCCGCACGTGATGGTAAGCTACTCGGCAGCTCAGCCCATCAAGTGTCAACTGTACATATTGCCTGCGGCGAAACCGGAGCTATAACTAAAGCTCCCAGTGCATGGAAATTTCCCAAATCCAATTCCTTTTCCCTCTTCGTCTCAATCGCATACTCCCCTTCGAATTTAGACAATAACGAAAAGCGAAGATCCCGATTCCCCTTACATCCGAGGCATCATGATATCGACCCCGCCACCCCGCTCCTTGCGCGACAAGTGTCTCGAGCTCAGGGACAAGGTCGAAGCGTTTATTGCAGAGGAACCAGATACACAGATACTACGCGATGTGCAAAGTCAGGTCATCAAGTCGATAGGGGTTGTAGATGAGGCGCTGCAGGGGTACAGGTATGTATGGTGGGTTGGTGGTGTGGAATAGGTGCTGACAGGCGCAGGCCTGAAGAAATATCATTATCATATAATGGCGGAAAGGACTGTGAGTAGCATTCTATGGGGAACTGGAGGTCTTTAAAGCTTGAGGCTTGCTTCTGCTCCCTCGCGCATCCTACAGGAGGCATACTGACCTCTCCAGGCCTCGTACTACTTATCGTAATCCTCGCTCGCATGGGTCGTCTTTACTACTCAGCATCCGACTCAGCCTCCGACTCAACCACAAACGGATCCTCAATCACACCCCCCGAGAAGCTCCAATGCGTCTACATCGTCGCCTCGCATCCCTTCCCCGAAGTCGACGAGTTCGTCAAGACGTCCAGCGCCGAGTACGGTCTCGAAGTTGCCCGATATGTGTTACCGATGAAGAAGGGACTCGAGATATACCTGGAGGAGCGACCGAGTATCAAGGCTGTGTTTGTGGGCACACGGAGGACGGATCCGCATGGCGAGAACTTGAAGTTCTTTGACCCGACAGACGCTGGCTGGCCATCGTTCATGAGGATACATCCTGTTATTGACTGGCATTATGGTACGTTCTCCATCTTGGTGTCCCTTAACAGAACAATTACTAACGGTCACACGAATAGTTCAAATCTGGGCTGTAAGTTCACCACGATTAATTGCGCTAAGCAAACTAACATAACCAGTTTATCCGACACTTGGGTATCGAGTATTGTCCGTTGTATGACCAGGGCTACACAAGTCTAGGCGGAAAAAAGGACACGCATCCGAACCCCCACCTAAAGAAGCAAGAGAACGGCGGAGAGACATTCCGGCCGGCATATGAGTTAACTGAGGACGATGAAGAGCGGCTGGGTCGCGACTTTTGAGAATAGCGTGGTGTGATTTGTATTTGTAAGGGCATTTTTATTTGCATTGGTAGCATTGTAGAGCCTTGGGATGTGATACAGACCCTGGAATACTTCTCAACTTGAGGCTAATATTTTAAAATTCATAAAGCCTTGACACTAGATGGTATCAACTACACCCAAGGAATAGGCATAGGGTTGGTAAATTTAGATCTTTGTTTAACGTTCATTGTGAGTATGCTCGTCAGTCCAACTCTCAAGTGTGGAAGAGAGCACGTATTCAACATTCGGCATTTCCCAACATGGGCATTTAAATCTCATCTAGCGGAACCTCGTCTACATACTCTTCAAGCCTCTCATACGTCTCTTTCCGTATCACATCTGCCTCAGAATCATGTCCGTTCTGCCGTAAAAAGGTCTCCAGCTGCCACATATCATGTATCACCTGCGGCGCCGTAGTTGAATATCCAAACTCGCGCATAGCAATCACGTCCCGCATCCTATCCGTCGCAATATCAGTGCCAATGCCAAGTTCCAAATCAATATCGACAAGGAGCTTCATGAGATACGCAGCAATCCGGGCTTGGAATCTATCCACGTGGTACTGGTGCCGCGAGGATTGCTCTTCAGAGTGAGAGTAGTCGTTGACCTCTTCTAGCACTCGGCTCTTTAATACGCCCAGACGTATAGCGGTTGCCAAACTAGGGTCGGCAAATCTCATTGTGCATCGGTGCTGTATTGCTGAGAGAGAGGTGTCTTTGATGAACTTGTAGTCTTTGGGTGGAAGTATTTCAACCTCTGTAAGTGTAGGTAAAGGGCGGCTTGATAAGACGATCTCTTGGAAGAAGGAGTCTGTGAAGGGGAATTTGTTTCCAATCGCTGAGAACCAACTGTCCACTTCGTCAAGTTGTTCAAGACGTAACTTGAGACATGAAGAATCCCAGACTAAGCGGTAGTACATGAGTAAAAGCCTTGAATCGCGATTATTAAAGACAATATCGGCGTTCAGAGACCAGGCTTGTTCGAGAAGCGGTATATGTGCTAACTTTGAATCTTTCTTCCATATACGCACCGCCCTTTGTAGGTTTCGTAGAACGGTTATAAGAGGGTATGTTGCGCTATGAATCTTACTCGCAAGCTCGACAAGCTGCATCATAAGCATGTCAAGGATCTGTGCCTGGCCAAGACGAACCATGTGATACATGATTTCCAAAACATTCCAGATAAACAAGGGGCCTTCGACGTGTAGCATCGCTTCGATGTCGAGAAAGGCTCGGCGGGTTAAGCGGCCGGCGAGATCGCCTTTGCCACATCTTACGAGCTCTAGGATGGTTCGGAAGGCGAAACTTAGTTGCTCTGGGTCATAGCGGTTGAGTTTGTCGTTGGGCGGTGATACTACTTGGTTTTCCGGCGGTATAAGTCCTTGGTTAACTGACTCGTGGAAAGAAGTGCTCCAGTTTTGTATGCTTGTTAAGAGTGCGAGACTTGCTGCTTCCAATGGGCTGGACTTGGGAGATAAATGCAATGTCTGATAAGCACGAGATGTGGTATGTGTGACAGTTTTGCGTTTGGGACATTGCAGTGTAGTGGATGTATTCCTCGGTTTGTTCTTGCAGAAGCCCCATTTGGTAAACCGTTTCTTGTACATTTGAATTCTACATCATGTAAGCTTATCAAACACAACTAGTTCGGAGGGTCACGTCACCGTACGTTGCCTTGAAATTGTGCTTCTCCTCCATGATCTCCATGACACAGCGAAGTTTCCGCCGCTCCTGTGTATACAAACGCTCGATCACTGGACGTACAACTTCCCACTCTGCTTCACTGTGATGGATTGAGAGACTCAACTTCTTTGGAGGTGGTTTTGTATTCGAGGCTGGCTTAGCAGCTAGGGGCGTATGGGAAGCCATAATCACACGAACTCTTCCGCACTAGGATCACAAGGTGTTTTATGAGAGAATAGCACATATATGGTTGCAGAGAGGAGATAATAAGAGTCGGTATGTGGTGTTGATATGAATAGGATCGAGGAGTAAGATTACCAATCATTGGGGCGGTCGTTGTGACAGCCAATAGGGTAGCTGAAAACAGCAACCATTGATGCTTCAATATTTTCATACTCTAAATCGACTTGAAATTGAGCAGAAAAAGTTCAAATATTAAATTAGAATTCTTTTTGGTTTCCTCATTGTACTTGTTGCGTAACAACGACACACAGCAAGGATTGGTCCAAGAAAAAAGAAAAAGAGGGTAAAAAAGGCTGTTATTTTCGAATAAATCTATTTCATATATTCTGCACCGATTTTTAAACTATTTGTGTCGTCTGAGGCTCTTCCTAAATGCTTATGATCATACTTCCTGATCCTTTGGATAAAGGTGAGAATTTGGAACGATACACAATTATTAAGTTTTTCCCCATCAGAGTTGTTTCGAAACTGTCTTGGCTAGTTTGAAAGAAGTCATTATTAACTGCATGAGTCTCATTAAATGGAAAGATACGGGTCTAATAAGAAAAGGAAGAGTAAAACAAAGACAGCACTTATTATTGCCTGCAAGCGTATCGCCGGGTAGAAACATCTTTAATGAAACGAAACTTTTTGTGCGTTCTACTTTGGTGCTTAGGAAGAATAGGGAATAGGTCTCATGAACACTGAGAGATTCGCTCATGTAGCCGCAGCGCAATATCACAGTAAACGTTTCTACCACATAGCACAATGAATATCAACTTGTCACTATCACGCAGTGGAGATGCATGATGATTGAGGAGTTCTGAGAGTATGCACTCAAGCTTCTGGTACGAGACTCTGCTAGGATGTTGACAAGCGTCTGCCGTACTTATCGGGGCTTGGTATACTCAAAAAGACTGGAAGAGAGCTCTCGCAACAGTGTAATATTGAAGATGAACGGTAGTTCCCTATGTAGTAAGTGAACTACTCTTCGAGATTCTGGGGTATTCGCCAAGCTCTCCAACTGTAGCCGCCATTCCCGGTCGTATATGATACGATCCGATACGATAACGTTACTTGGCAGCTTCACTCAAGTAAAATTGCTTTTGCAAGCAACCCCAGCTGTGCTTCTCGTCTCTGTCAGCTCTGGGGGTTTAGCGAAATTCGTTAACAGAGTGGGTATTGTCCCCAGGCGGGTCGCAAGAAGATCAGCATACCGTTGAGGTATTAAATGCCCAGATGTCTGTCGTACATCAAATTACGGAAGATCTTAGGTCGTGAGTTGTCCCGAGGTATTTGACCGTCTCAGAATATTAGATATATTCCCTGATTCTGTAATTTCCTTCTAGAAATGTCTCCATTGTTCTTTCACACTCCCGTGAGCGTGGTTTATTTCATCTGGCAATGAGCTACCCTGCTAGCAATTCTATCATCCCATTAATGCGAGACGAGACGAGATGAAAAAGCTAGCTTAGAAATAAGCTATGAAGGATTACTAGCGGCGGGTATCTGAAACATGAAAAGAGGTGGATCGTCTCCTATCAAGATATCCTCCAATGTTACCTTCAGTATTCATTTCCTCTTCCAGAAAGAATATGCCGATTCTGATGCATCAAAACAAGAACTGTAGCGGCTCAAGGCAGGAGTAGCGCTTGCAAATGCTGGTGATATCTCTCCTGCATTCCGCATATTTAACCGCTGCGCTTTTCTTTACCCGTCGCCCGTTCCTGAACTAATACGACCTTGAGGAGTTAGGACAAGGGTTTAAATGATGCAAAAGCTCCACCTGCAAGGTACCAGGCCACCAGCAAGAACTGACATTGCCGAACTACCCAGCAAAATCTGCCAATTTATCCGGGCTATCAGGCACAACCTGTCGATCTTACAGGGTGCTTGTCATGATAAACTCGTTGCTCACTGCTGATTACCGGTTTCGGTGTCCCTGGCCCGAATACCCTGGTCACAGACCTGAGACAAGGCGGAGATGCGACAAGGGATTGCGACTGACGGAATCAATTTAGCCGTTAGATCAAGGGGAATGAAGCTTTCGTATGCTCAATCTTATGGGACGATTAACATCATGGGCTTAATCGATCAATGTTGCACTGTCATATATATCATGAGGCCTGACCCGCTGCCAATAATGGCTGCTCTGTTATTTAGATACGCCAGTGGTGATCCTTCTTTTCTACTCGTTCTCTTCCATTCTTTTACTTGTAGTAAAAAAATAAAATAAAAAAGCAAAATACATTCATTCGTTTGCTTTACTTATCCACACTCATTTAAACCATCTCAAAAAAAAAAATGCACAAGTCAGCTATCCTCGGACTCCTGGCCTCGAGCCCAGTCTCGGCCCAGCTTCACAGCCTGGCGCAGGCCGCTGGACTCAAGTACTTCGGCAGCGCCGTCGACAACGGATACCTGAGCGACGCTCCTTACCAGAAGCTCGCCAACAACGTCGAGGAGTTTGGCCAGCTCGTCCCCGAGAACGGCCAGAAGTGGGAGACTGTCGAGCCTCGACAGGGCGAGTTCACTTACACCACTGCCGACGTCGTTCCCGATCTGGCAAAGAAGAACAAGCAGATTCTGCGGTGCCATGCTCTTACTTGGCACAGCCAGCTGCCCAACTGGGGTGAGTTATGGAGTGTGTGCTTTTGGGGGGTGTTTGTTCTAACAGGCGTCTAGTTTCTGCTGGAAAGTTCTCTGCTAGTGAGCTCACCGAGATCATCGAGGCTCACATCGCCAACGTTGTTGAGCACTACAAGGGCGACTGCTACGCTTGGGATGTAGTCAACGAGGCCATTGATGACAGCGGAGAGTGGCGAGACAGTGTCTTTTACCAGACTCTTGGAACTGACTACCTCCCCATCTCCTTCAAGGCTGCCAGGAAGGCCGACCCCGCGGCCAAGCTGTAAGTTTCTCTCGCTGTGTCCACTAGTATTTCTCTAATAGTTCCAGTTACTACAACGACTACAACCTCGAGCAGAACGGCAAGAAGACCGACCGTGCCATCGAGCTTGTCAAGATCATCCAGAAGGCCGGTGCTCCCATTGACGGTGTTGGTTTCCAGGGCCATCTCATCGTCGGCCAGACCCCCTCTCGCTCTGAGCTCGTCACTATGCTCAAGCGCTTCACTGCTCTTGATGTTGAGGTTGCCTACACTGAGCTTGATATCCGCCACGAGTCTGTTCCCGCCTCTGTCGCTCAACAGAAGGTTCAGGGTGACGACTATGCCAACGTTGTTGGATCTTGTCTCGATGTTGAGGGCTGTGTTGGTGTTACCGTCTGGGGCATCACTGATAAGTACAGCTGGATCCCCGGTGTCTTCGAGGGCAACGGCGAGGCTCTTCTCTACACCGACGATTACGAGAAGAAGCCTGCCTGGACCAGTGTCTCCAGCCTCCTCGCTGCCGCTGCTACTGGCGGCCCTGTCACCAGCTCTGCTGCTCCCGTTGAGACCACCGATGCTCCCGCTCCTGTCACCACTCTCCAGACCAAGACCAAGCCCGCCTACACTGACTGTGACGAGGAGGAGGAGACCGAGTACCCTACCACCACCTTCGTGAACAACACTGCTCCCGCCAGCACCATGGCCTCCCGCACTGCCCTCGCCACCGAGGTTGATGATAACGATGATGACTGCGAGGAGACCGACGCCCCCTACCCTTCCTACGCCGTCCCCAGCAACGGCACCTCCGTCTACCCCACCGAAGCCCCCGTCGATAACGACGACGACTGCGAGGAGACCGAGGCTCCTGTTCCTACCTACGAGGCTCCCAGCGGCGGCGTCTTCAAGCCCACCGCCGCAGCCATCAGCGACGTCCCCGAGCCCACCGTTCGCGTGCCCGTCGTCCGCCACAGCAGCGCCGCCTACACCTACAAGTGGAACACCGAGACCGCCCCCGTGTACCAAGTCCCCAGCGGCACTGCCCCTGCTGGACCTATCGGAACCGGCACCAATGGGCCTGTCAAGCACTACTACCAGTGCGGTGGAAAGGGCTACAAGGGCTCTACCGAGTGCGAGAAGCCCTTCAAGTGTGTTGAGATGAACGACTACTACTCCCAGTGCGTTTAAGCGATGGGTAAATGATTGGGAGGTGAAAGGGGGGTTTGGACTTTATTACTTGTATATACTTCAACTGGTTTATAATTGAGATCCCTTGCTTGATGCGGGGAGGATTTGGGTAGATCTGAAATGGAATCAGTTAACTGCCACAAGTAAACGTATATCTGTCAATTTCATTATAGTGACTGTAACCCGTTCTATCGTGCGGCTTATTTGGAATGGCCTTGTAGATATTTGTAAATGTGGAAGCTCTGCGGACTTCCAAGTCTGTCTTTTCCTGTGGCATGGGACTTCCGACCAGCTTCATATCGAATATGACATCGTGATATATGGTTCAAATATGGCTCTCAGACTGGCAAAGAATCTGGTCGCTGCTGAGGAACCCCCGAGGATCATTCTCTCCGACGAAGTAGGTCAACGAGGTTCTCGATGAGAGGGTTCATAAGTAATTCCGTGTGATATAGGAGATTGATGTGAGTTTACATACAATTGACGTGACAGTTAGGGGGAGAACTATCCTTGACATACAAGCGGTTCCACGATGTGACTCAGGCTCTTACGTTCTACGGGTTGGCAAAAGAAGATACTTTCGTCCATACACTCAATGCACTCTCATTGATTCACGTTAATGATCACCAAGGACAAGATTCTTACAAGATATGGAGATAACAGAGGATATCTATTGCTAATTCTAATCTAGCCTAACGTATCTCTTGTTCACGATACCGAGCATGAATATTGATACCGTCACTTATGCTTGAAGGCAAAATGAAGGTATTCTATGGTGGGATGTCTCTATTGAAATGGCCCGACCTTGGTGTTGCTCTTTGTCACAGTGGCGAAGGCGTGAGCATAACGAAGAGGTGTGTGTTGTGTGTGGAGGAGTAAGGTGTATCAGATATATCCCCACTCCATTATAGCATCATATAGTGGTGATGAGTTTGTATGTTTCTGATCCTGCTATGGTTGATATCGTGATCAGCGGGCCATGTTCTGAGAGGTGTTTTCTCATCCTCGAAATTAGTCGAGTGAACGGTAGATCAATGCAAGGTGGTAGAGAGGTCTCCAGTTCTGAATTCTGCTCCACTGATGTTGACACTCGTGATGCGTAGAGATTCCAGAGTGATATTGGGCACTGCAGTGCAGGCAACATTAGGTTGGTACTGTTAAAAGGTGTCTTTACACATATATGTGGCTTAAGATGATGCAAAACAGCCTAGCTAAGAGTAGCAACTGGCTGGTTTTTCTTGTTCCGCGTGGTGATACTCGTTCTATCATCTTGAAATATAATCATATTTACGTTCTCGCAAAAGAAAGCCAGTGCGCTCTTTTGCTGACAATTCCACAGTTTGAGAGTATCGAGGCGACTGTTGTCTTCGGGGGGAGGAGTGTCGCTGTCCAGATACCCCTCTCCTGTTACCATTCTTGTGCCATTTAAGATGTATTCATTCGCATAGTGTAGGCATGTTCAACCGGTCTCGGTAGCAGCCGTAGGTGCAGGAGTGGTATCGAGTTATCTTTTGAGCCTCTCGCTACTCTCCTCAAGTAGCCTTCTTCAGCTTGTCTGGGAGAAGACTGCTTTCTAAACCCTGAGTGCTTTGGTAAGCTCCATAAGCGGTTTGAATTGCTCTAGAGATATTTGAGTTATGACCTCGGCTTTCGTTGTAATTACTATCTCGTTGAGCTTTCTAGGCAAGTTGGGAGATCTTATATGTGAAAAGGGCCATCGGCGATATCGATGAAATCGAGTCCTTGAAGGGCATGTGGCGGGTAAAGCAATATATTGCTTTGGTAGAGTAGATGTCGTCGGCTAGGGTTGCAGCTTTTGCCTTTTCACGCTCTGGTTGGCTGCTAATACTCGTTATTCGTCGCCAGCCGGTCTTTTCGCGCCCGTGGCCTTTGCAAGCATCGCCTCCACGGTATCTACCTTCTGCATTCCAAGATTTGCCTGATTGGCGATATTCCAGGAGCCACAATCCTTGCATACTTTCACCCCTTGGTGGGATGCCTCGAGGTAGTTATCATCTTATATGTAGTTAATTGAGGAGGCAATGCTGTCTGACCAGTTGACCACGGCGTGGTACTCCTTTAGCTGAGTGGTTACAGTGTTGTGTTGGGATCTTCGCCTGTAACATTTTATCTGGCCTGTAAGGTGGGTTCCAGAAAATGCCAGCGGTATAACATTCTCTGGATGATGCATGAGGAACGAGACTCGGAAGAGACGAAGGCTAAGCTCCTAGTGTCTCTTCGTTTTCGGGCTTTTGCAAGGAACGTTGAGACGGACCAGTGGTACTCAATACCGCCCATTTCTCATATCCTGAAGGTTTTTGTAATAGACAAACTCCCAGAAGAGGAGGGGCTTGGAAATAGATGATCCAGTGATGAAAAATTTCAAGGCACTGTCACTCAGTGGTTCCTCGCAACAGGCCGGCTTTCTTGTTTAGCAAGCTTAGAGGTCTTGTGAATGATGAGAAGTAGAAGGCTCTGCTGGAGTTCCTTTCGAGCTAGTTTGAGCTCGTGAATGATATACCGGATGATGGAAATATCCTCTTCCGCCCTGTCTCGGATCTGCACCGAGTTGGAAAGACTTATGTCTTCCTTCAGCTGGTTTAGAACTTGTGTGTGCAAGTGGCCGACTTTGGTGTGGCTGCTCTTACATTTGTCTAACGGACGGGGTTCTCACCAAATTCCTTTGCCGAGAGTAAGAATGTGCTGTGGCACTGGACAACTTGTGGTTATCCAGAGATCGCTTCTCCCCTGGGGACCAGAGATGTATTGTCCAAGTACAGTGCTGATTTGGACGAGCAGCGGACACACAATCAACTTCAGGTCTGACATAAGTCAAGAGCAGAGAGTGGTTGTTTTTCATAACAGCCAGGCAACTGGTAAAATAGCGTTTCGGAGAAGTTTCAACAACCTTATGGCAAGGCTTGTCCCTTGTTCGAGAATCGCAATGGCTCGTGGCTTCTCGGCGGGATTGAGACCCTTGGAGGTGACTGACGAAACTGAGCCGACCTAATGGCTGATCATCTCCATCGAGCCACATTCTTAGCAAACTTTCTTCCCTGGAGGACGAGTACAACATGAGAGGCTTGATAGTGTGTCGGCTGGCTGGCGATCAGGATATGTTGGCTATAGTAAGGAGTCGAGGGAATCCCATTCCTTGTTCCTTGGGTTGAATCGCGAGACTTCGGTAAGCAGAATGAGGTCTTCTCTGTCGCTCTTGGCGATCTAAACCCTCGCGACGAAGTGGGGTGGAATGGGACAGCGATAATGCTGTTTTACTTCCTCCCAATCTAGCGGTCTGAACTTTCTCCATCTTGTTTTCCATACGAATCAACCGGCCAAGACACACTCTCTCACGGTGATCTTTGTGCGACTCCCTAGGAGTATGGTATGCAAGACTATTGGAAAACGCCACCTTTCTTGTAGTCGTTTGAAGCTCAGGTTGAAGGGAGACCTTTCTAGTGATGGCTAACACCAGAAACAGCCGCGGCGTCCGTGGTAGGTTTGACAATCACGGTTTCCGAATTCACTCCATCCTTGGCAAACGGTGGCCGTTGGTTTCCATCCCTCATCCAAGGCCGTGCAACGGTGACATACTCACTGGGATCTATGGGAATTCCGTTGGGCCGTAGATGTCGACGGCAGTACCGCCAACTTGGGAAAATGATTGGACCCAGGTATTGATCCAGAAAGCTAGAATACTTGTCGTATCAGGTGCAGGCACCAAAGACGATACATTACTCTCCAACCTCAGGCCTCAGTTTTCCTTGACTGATCAGCGAGTGAACCAAACATTTCCGTCGCGCGATGTTCTTCTACTGGCTTATCCTCGGGTGGGAAGCCAGGCAACTCCGATGACAGAGAAATGAATAGTGATGCAGACGCCAACAGTGGCGAAGAAGATCTGGGACTCGAGTCCTGAGAGGGGCTGCATATTGACATGGTGTTGAAGAGTGCTAATGTCGCCTCGGAGAATCTCCACCGGGGCTGTTATAACAAACACTTGAGGAATGAAGAGTAGGCGATAAGTCGTCCGTGACGCGCAAGCGCGCAGGGTCATCGCAGCTTATTCAGCAATGTATGCTTGTAGAATAAGTTGATTGGAGCGTAGGCTCATCGTAGTCAAGGTTGTGTCTCGTGCAGGGGTGATATCGCTGAACTCCTCGTCTTTTGCGAAAGGCCTTGTAATCTCTGAACTTGTCTTCTCATTCAGGAGACTTTGGTTGTAGGATACCCCAAGAATACCACTGCGTGGTGATAACGGCATTGGCATACCCAAGCGGCAGTCTGATGATCCAGAAACTTCGAGCGATTCCACCTTTCGTTCGTCATCTTCCTAGCTTCGCCTCTTTTTATATATCAAGGCCACTCGTCATAGCGGTTTGGAGCAGGTTTCTTTCCGATTCCAGGCAACGTCACACACGTAGCATGGGATGCTGGGACGTGTGTTCTGTAGCTGTCGGATTAAGTCTCGTTAACAGTGTTGCTTCCAGATACCAGGTGAAGTATTAATATGACCGGGCATCGATTGGTCGTAACGTGGCGACAAGCATCTTTCTTTTCCAAATCATCGTCTCGGTCCTCAAGAGGACAAAGGACCATGTGTTCGATGTGAATGTGGTGTGAGAGTGTGTTGACACTGATAATATCATGCTCCGCGTTGTGAACAGCCCGTCGGTTGCCGTGGACTATCTGCCGGACTCTCTCCATCTCCAGTGAATGGCCCTCGTACCTTGACGAAACCTCTCCAAAGACCAAGTCTCGGTCTGGTCCTGGACGGAGGTAGACGGCTGCTCATGCAGGGACGGCATCAGACGCAGTAGGATCTTGGAAGGTACCCTGGAGCGATGCGTTTTGTAAGGCCTGTCGAGATGTTAGACGATTCTGTGATTCCACCAGCCGGGATGCTGAACTTCGCCTACCTTGGCGACTTGGTCAATCTTGCACAAAGAATCGGTAGTTTGTTCTGATGTTGTTTTGACAATAATGCAGTGCCCAAAGTGTGATAAGAAGGTGTGTTGAGAGCAACACAGAAGCACACGAGAAGTCATGGCGTAACATGGTTGGTCATTGTAGATAAAAGGACCCTTGGTTGAGATCTTGCATGGCCGAAAATGGACTCATAGTGAGGGCATCTCCAACGACCTTAGGACCAGTGACAAAACAAGCCAGTTCGAGTGCGGAAGACGAAGACGAAGACGAATCCGCCAAGTATGGGCAAGGCATAGCTTTTGTCTTGGCTACAATGGCCTCATTCCTGCTGCTGCTTTTTTGGCCAAGGACGAGCAAAGCATCCTTTGCAACGAAGATGTCAAACGCAGTGTTCTCTGAATCGCGGGAAAGTCTGTCAACCCAAGACAGTCCAAGACGATATAGCCAGCTCTCTTAGCGTATTGTATAGCACTGAACACTTCGAATTGTGAGCACTGGTTATTTCTGACCTTTTGAAGTGAACACAGTCGTAGGCGTTATATAGACCTCTTGTTCGACATGGCCAGGCGTCTTCTCGCTGTAATCCAATTCTTCCAAATATGGGACTAAAGCCTCCTTAGTACGACGAGTCTTTTGGAATAGCTCGGCAATCTTCCGTCTTGTTTGACACGACCCGATTACTAGCCTGCTGCGAGGGACGATGCCAGTTGGTCAAACTGCATGCGTTCTGCAAACCTTCGAGCCAAGGGCCGTAAGGTGGAACATATAACGGACCAGAATGAGTTTCTGTGAACTGCTCCAGTATGGCCTCGATCTTGCATTTCTCTCCGGGAACACAGAGTAGACCTGCATATAGAGACGCTGTTGGCCTGGCCACAAACTGGAACTCTCTGCCGCTCAAAGAAAGTGTAACAATTGAGTGTTCCACTCGTTGGAAGTCTTCCATTCACCAATCCTGAGGTCTTGAGAAGATAAGCAGCACCCATCAGAGCTTTGAATGTTGGACTGGTAGGTTCGAACCATCTGTAGGTGAAGATATATCCTGGCTCGCCGCACATTTGATGTTCTTCGGCTGTCATCTCTTGCTTGTGGCCTCTGTACATTACAGGTCTCAGGCATCGGTCGCAGGTGCCCTGTTTGCTTTCCGGGAATAGATAGTCATGTGAAATTGACTGGCACTCATGGCCTATGTCCTCGCAACGTCGACACTGCCGAGTTTCGTTCTCTACCTCCCTCTTTGAGCCATTTAGCAAAAGATGAAAGATCGTCACCGCGAGATAGTAAGGAGACAGGCGGTGCCCTGGAATGTACAGAGTTGCTTCTTGTTTCTGTCCCTTCAGGTCGAACAGAGCGTGGAATTGATCCTTGCTGAACCAACTCCATATTGGGATTTCTGGGCATTGTCCTCATCATGGGAGTCTCTGAAAATAGAGGCGGAGGGTGACCTCAGGATGATGGCGTTGTGAGTAGTGTTATACTGACCGGCTCCTCATTTGCACATGAGATCAAATGGCTGTTGATTCTCACTGTTGACCTGTTTTTGTCGAGTTCACTCTTGGAAGATGATCCTAGCATGTAGCATCTCCTCTGACTCTTTGTTACTACCCGTTTCATTACCGGTGGCTCTGAGGCTCTAGTCTGACTGCCTGAAGTTCCGTTTCAGCCTCGTTGACCTCTCTCACGTTCGAAGCCCAGGCCGGCGGCGTCTTCTCTATGCTCGAGATCACGTCTGGCTGACTTAGATTTGACTTCAGTCTCGTTGAACTCTCTCGCGCTCGAAGCTATTTGCTCCCATACGTTTCTTTGGAGCGATGTAGCCGGCTCAGAAGCAACGCCCATGGACTGATACCCATGGGCATAGTGTACAGAACACTACGCGCCCATTCTTGGGTGCCTTGCAGCGCTTTTCCGACAGAAATATCGCGTTTGCGTCTCATGACTTCTTATAGAAATTGCCAGCAAATTGAGTCCCCTATCAGAACCTAGAAGTCATCGATTTTGCATTGATCAATCTTCACGTAGAGATTTCTACAATATCTGGTTCTGAAACTGCTGGGGATATCGCGTTGAAGTAGTTGTAATCAGTGCAAAACCTGTGTATTTCCGGGTTCTGACGAGATGGTGGAAGTTTGGGGGCCTTGCATGTTTCGGCAATTGTTCTGGTATTTCTCTGCATCTGTCGCAATGTACTTGATAATCCTTGAAAGTAGTCCACTGGTCCAAGGTTTTCGAAAGGTCGGGCGAATAGGATGATCAAACTCTTCGTAACCCGAGTTCTTTAGGAGCGGCACAGCATGCCAGGAGGTACGATGCAATCCTTTAACTCTGGAATGTGGTGAAGAAGAAAAGGCATGCGCATCTTCGGCTTTGTCGATCAGGTCCTCATAGAGGTCCAACGAGGGACAAGGGATTGTTGTTGGCTGACTGAAGGAGAACTACTGCAAAGTGTTAGACATGATGGACTGGAATCTGGGTCCCGTTCTCATCATTTACCAACACACTTTTCCTTGCTCAGCTGGCCCCGATATGAGGCTTTCCCGCGAGATTTCACAGTTTTAGTCAAGGTTGATAGCAGAGAATCAAGAGTCAAACTTGGAGATCAGATGGAGGGTAGAGATTTCTCGGCTAGTTGATGGACTGTTCTGGGACGCTCATATGCTCGCTGTGAAGCTTGCTATGAATATGGGATGCGTCGGTTGCAACTCTGGACCAAATACTCATTCACCACACTTGTGACAAGTGCGCTGGGGACATGGAGCTTCCATGTGACCCTTGGTACCACGTTGTCGAGGGTAATGGGATATCGACTTCAAAGAGACCGACAAACCATGAAAGAACTGATAGAGTTACTTTGACGACAGGCGACAATAGCCATGTAAGCCCTCGTCTTTTCGTTTCCAAATAGCTTCGACGTACTGTTTAGCTCGTGTCTTGGCCTGGTACTGCTAGATCTGGTCGCTGCAGCTTGTCCAGAATAGAGAGAGCCTTTGGATGGGTCTTGGTCGATACAGACATACTTTGCCTAATGATCTGCCCTTGTACTCTGAGACCCTATACTCTTGCGGGTTGTGAATAGAAACGTCTTCAGGGGTCCGACTGCTTTCATACCCTGGAAGCGTGGCAAGTCGTTGTACCGAGTCGTGTCCCCCGCCTATACCGACACAATGCCTTTGCATCGTAGAGCTTGAAGGTTTCAATGGCACCCGAATTTGCAAGCTTGTAGTCCTTGGTGCATGTCTTCGGAAGAGGAGATCGATATTGCGGTCCGTGTAGCCGCCATCTCGTAATTTGGTTCCCACGGTTCGACGAATGTGTATATACGAGAAGATATGTCAGATAACAACAACAGTTGTTAGATTGGTTGTTTTCTTGAGTGCATTCGTATAGCTGGCGCAAGTCTTCTGGTCGGTTGGACGTATACAAGGGCGGCCTGAACTGACGCAACCCCCACAAAGCCCAGCCCAGTACATGAGGGCTCATGCTCTGAGAGCAAGTGCACATAAGTCAAGCACCTCGGGCAATTCCTCAAGTCTCATGGAGTCTGTTCTGCTAAATAGTGCGCTCGAATTCTTTTTTCCCGAAAAGTGGCTGGATGAAGGTGTCCATGCAATCTTTTTATTGAGGCGTGCATTCGTCGTATGGCTTTTTTTTAGATAGCCCTTGATACGATTGACTTCGGTACTGGGTGTCCGTGATCTTCGCACAAGAATTCGCAGTTCTGTGTGTAGGTGCCTAAACAGATACTGGGTGAACTTTGGCCATGATCTCCAAGACTTCAGTGACACCGAAGTACTGCGGCGTTGGATATGCCAACATATATCGTAGACAGAGTCCCCCTTGATCCTTACACATATCACATGTACCCTTGCCCTATACGTAGGGGTTCGACATCACGGATATGCTCTCCTTCCAAGACACGACACGACACATTTGTGTTTTCTGCCAATAGTGATGTTTCATCTGAGATCGTCGCCTTGGCTATTGTTGATATTCGATGCACGGTTTGTCGCCCTATATAGACACAGGTCTTGTTTCTCCCGTGTCGGTTGCTTTCAGACTTCCGGGACCACATCCTCAATGATGTCCAATTTCAGCTCGTAAGGTACGAGCGAAAATGGAAATGATGGTATACCTGATGCTGGTCTTGTTAGGCAAGACATAGGAAGAGAAGTTCCAAGGTCTACCCAGGTGATCTGGTCCCTCTCGGACCCATCTATGGACAGACTGCACTTGGCGTTGATGGTTAGAAAGCCACAGTTGTTTTTGAGTAGTCACCCACTCAGAAACTAGACATCAGAGAGCTCTTGTCCATACATACACTGGTAGATTTGTAGGGTCCGGATAGGATACCGACATGCCCCCATCCCCATCATTTTGGACATGGCTATCTTCCATGGACAATGTCAGCTGTGGATCGTACAGCAGCTGGTGCCAGATTCACGTTCCTCTGAGGGAAGAAGTGCATGCAGCTTTTCAAGTGCCTCTTGAAAGATAGAGTGAGCTGACAACCGTGTGATGCGATCCTGCCCCTTACGGTACTTGAAGTTTCTGTGATGCAAAATAGTAAATCGAGACCTCAGTGTTTTCCATCCATAGGAGAAGTGTCTGGACAAGACGCGAATGGCGCGGGTTTGATGATGTGCCATAGCGCTTTGGTGGGTGTTCATCTTGCCGAAGGCTGGTTGAGATCTTGTCTCCTGGGTCAAGCTCTAGTAATTGGCATGAAAAGTAATCTCTGCTCGTGCACTCTGATTGCGCCCGGCTAGGCTTCGCTCTGATGGCTCCTATTCAAGTCAATATGAGACTCACTCACAAGCAGAAGTACGGTGGTCGACTTACATAGTTGACGTCTTGTGCTTTTGTCTTGGTTCAGAGCTGTCCTGAGCCGGGAGTTCTGCTGGCATCTTTTCTCAGGCTGATGTCAGCTGGAAGATGCAGCGAGCAATGTGTTTTCGCAGCAATGTCAAATGATGGCTCTGTGGCGATACTGTAGTCCAAACACTTGTGGCAGCCTAATCGGAGATATACACAGTATCCCCAACCAACCTATGTCTTGCTGGCCTATGTGGGCGTTGTATAGTATAGAGACAAGTAAGGAAAGAAGTAAACGTGCCGGACGAACTTCACTCGTGTGAGAAAGAGCCTCTTTATAGACCACGGGACAACCTTCCTCTCCTAACCAAAGCAGTAGCACAAATTGACTCTGACTGAAGTTTTTGCCACCCGTACTCGTATCTGCATGCTTCCTTTTACTATCCCGACAATCGTGGCTATCTGAATCCGCAGCAAATCCAAACGCAGTCAGCATACCCGTGTATAAACAACACGGGTAGGATAACCTGCACCACGCCTCAAATAGCTCAATCGCTGCCGAGCACGTTACTTGCCAGTAATTTTTGACCGGGTTCATGCTTTCTTGCGGTGTATCCGCGTTGACCATATATTCGGGACTCTGCATACCCGAAGACAAGCTTCGGCCAGCAACTCATCCTTCTTTGCTGAACAGTGCGTTTAGCACTCGTTTTCTTGTGCAAATTATTTGTTAGGGGTCAATCAAAACTTAGTCATGTTACTTCATATATGCAGAGGGCCATGTGTATTCGAAGTTGTTTCATTTACACAATCTTAATCCTAGCCACTACTACTATGATTCGATGATTCATGGCTCTCTTGATGGGTATATGCAGAATAGCAAATAATGCTTGGGGGGGAGTCTTGGTACTAATCCTCTAGTTATTTGCTTCTAGACTATGAGAGCACAATGTGATATTCCCGATTTCTTAAAGACGGCAGTAGTACAAACGTAACCTGCAAGTTACAATGCATTGCCTACCCCCGAAGGGGATGAATCTTTCAGATTGGCCATGAGCTTGCCAAATATCGGACAGTGGAAATAAGAAAGGATAGGTATCATGAGTCTCATGAATTGAGAGCTATTCTATAACATCCGGAACTGAACACAGTCCGTTTTACACAAGTAGGTATCATCGCTCAAAGCAAACTTCACTATATCATCCCTCCCATCTCGGCGCATTGATAATAAGCCCCATCAAACACCCGGACATAACCCCCGTCACCGGCAACGTGATAAGCCAACCAAGATATATCCACGCCACAAGCTTCGGATTTATGCATCTCCAATCCCCATTAGCCAGCCCAACTCCCACTGTAGCTCCCGTGATGCACTGCGTCGTGGACACGGGCAGGGACAGCCTCGTCGCCATGAGCACCGTGATTGCACTCGCAAGCTCCATGCAGAAACCGCGGCTCGGCGAGATCAGCGTCAGGCGGTTGCCCAGCGTGCGCATGACGTGGTAGCCGTATGTCAACAGCCCGATTACGATGCAGGCTCCCCCTACAACGAGGATCCATACCGGTATCGCTACGTGGTCGGGGATGCTGCCGCTGGACCAGACTTGGTAGGCGGTGGTGAAGGGGGCGACTGCGTTGCTGACGTCGTTTGCTCCGTGGACGAAAGAGGCCGTGGCGGCTGTGAGGATCTGGAGAGCGGAATACATGTACTCAGCGCGGTTATCGTAGTGGGCTGATCGAGCGTGCATGTCCTCTAGGTCCCAGTTGAGGATGTTGTTCCGCTTCTGCATAGCCACCACATCCTTCTCCAGACCACGTAGCAGCACGCGGTTAACCTTCCATGCCATGACTTTGGGGCTGCTCCACGGGCCTTCGGGACGAGGCGGTATGAATTCGGATGAGTGCCGTCTTTCGAACCGGCCTGGCGGGGTCTTGGGTAGTGTTTGAGCTGGAGGTGGAAGAATCCATTCGTCGTCTCGATCGAGGTCGGGCAATTCTCCGTTGGTGGTTTGTATTGACTGGAGAAGTGTTTCAGATGTACGTATGTGGTTGAGTTCCTCGCGAGTGAGGTGTCCCTGGTAGTAATTTCGTATACGGGGCTTGGTGAAGCCAATTGGTGTCGGTGGAGGCGGTGATCGCCATAGAAGCAGCGGCCCTTGGAAAACATGGTACCATTTGAGAGTCCAGTCTTCGTGCATTATTCGTGTCCATAGGAAAGGCAGTAGAAAGATGGTCTGAAGGAGCGTTATTCCGGAAGCGGTCGTAAAGATGGCTATGATTGTATCTCGTGTTGATAGGTTGATTGTATGAATTCCTTTCCACACGAGCAGCATAGTGAGTGCACCAACAGTGAGGTAGGTATAGAACGGGATAGAGAGAAAGGCTCTACTGACAGCTGAGCGCTTCGTGAGAATGACCTTCTTAGTGAACAAGAACAGACAAAATCCAATACATCCTGCAATCAAGGGCGCAATGATCCAAGCCGCAAAGATCTGCCCCACGCCGTGCCATCCCCAGGTGACCTTATGAAAACCTATCGAGGCCGTAGCAGCCCCTACTAATCCGCCGATGAGGGAATGAGTCGTCGAAACGGGCAGTCCTTGTCGAGTAGCAAAGGTAAGGAAGAGAGATGACGACACGATGGTGCACATCATAACGAGGAGTAGCACACCAGGAGAGCTGTCGTAGTGGTGAGGGTCGACGATCTTGGTGCGGATTGTATCTGCTACTCGAGACCCGACTGATACACTGCCGCTGAACTCGCATACTGCTGCTATTGCCATCGCTTGCTTCATAGTCAGGGACCTCGAAGAGACCGATGTCGCGAATGAATTGGCCACATCGTTGGCGCCTACGAGGGTCAGCATAGAATCTTATAGGTTCAAGCTTACAATACATACCGATGTTCCATGCATCGAGGCAGGCAAAGATAACGGTCAGAGCAAAGATGTAGTCATACTGATGAAGTGTCGCCATCTGTGATATCGAGAACAAGGTTGAAAAGTAAAGAGTATAGAGTGCCGCGTCGCCACGACGACTGAGTATCAATCCATGATTAACAGACAAAACTCGTGAGGCCTTGAATCAGCGCTGTCCAAAGCGTCCAAGTAAGATCATCAAGTTACAAGCAGAACAGGGTAGCAACAAAGAGCAAGGACCGTGGGGCAAGACAGCTCTTTAAGCTATCACTCCCAAGGGACCGGTTAGACTACTACAAGGTTATTCTGTACGTGCACCGGGTTCAACGGCTTGTGCGTCTTTGCGGAGCTGTGATTCGATGCTTGACGATCTTGGCTTTTTCTTGGGTAAAGACGAGAAAAACGGTGGGTTTAAGTGCTCGAATTGAACACCGATGGTAATAAGTTGGTTTGGTTTGGGCGAGAGTTGAGGGGGCTGTGGTGGTGAGATGGGCCAATGATATTGGGAGGTTGCACCACGAGGGTGTTGGATTGAGGAGAGCCGCGTGGACGGGCGATGATGCCTGAGATGGATGTAAATTGCGATACTTGGCGTATGAATGATTTAGATGATATAGTAAACGATTCAAAGGCTCTTACTGCTAGCTTTCAGTATGGTTACTCTTACTACTATTATGATCGACTCAGCCCTATCAACATGGACAAGACCTCTTTTTTGGCATCTTCTAGCCACATCGACAGCTAATACTCCAACACCCATCGCAATTCAAGATTGTACCCGAAACAAAAGCCGAGAACATGGCATCATTTCTAAGTTGGATCTTCACCCGAGACGTCCGCCAAACTAGCAACGCCACACCTAACTGACACCAACACCGTTGATTCTAGTGTCACTATCCTTGTCTTTAGATCCTTAGACGGGCTCTATCCCACGTGTTGTTAAAGATACCCGATCGGGCGACCGACGTAGACGCTGCGCCGCTGACATGAGACGATGAGGGGAGTTGATGATACTCCAGCCAGGCGATTGACAACGTCTCTGTTATCCGAAGAGGAGATAATAGAGCCAACTGGTAACTTCATTGAGGGCTTGGGTGTGTTCAACTCTATTTCATTTCATCAGTCTTGCTCATAAGTCGGATATGAGTGTCCGAGACTACAAACAATTATGCAATTAAGACCACACAGAATGTAATTCAGCTCTAACAAGGAAGCTTTCTGTTTATAGACGGTATATACCATGTAATTAAAATAGTTCCTATATATAGAAAAGATCGAAATGATAAAGTGAGATTGAAGACCTCACGATAACTTCGGCCAACTTATGACAGCCCATCACATAAGTAATCATGACAAATTGCTCATAGCTCGAGCGGTGATTGATATGATTCTCATGCTGTAGTAAAAATTATAAATGCTAATGTGATGTTCAAAACCTATTGTGTACCATCTGACCCTTACTCCCCAGCCAGGCCAGCCCAAAAACGAAGCCATCACCAAGCTCAAGAATACGTACCCCCAATCCGATCCCTTCCCCACAATTGCTGATCAATCTAACCTCGGCCCGTCTCTCCCCCGATTTCGCCCTCCATCATTTGCGTCACATCACTTTTTCGCCATCGCCATCCCGCTCACTTATTAGACCAGCTACTTACTTTGCGCCAAACACCACTTCGAACGATTTAACAATACAACAACCCGTTCAACAACAAACCTGGAACAACCAACAACAACCCCAAACCAATCAACGAAGAAATACACAAAAACCAATTAGCAATTCACAAACCAACCGACACAACAATGTCCCGCCTCCTCCGCCGCATCCCCCTCATCATCCGCTCCCCAAACCCCATCCGCATCTCCTCAACTTTCCAAAACCGCCCCGGGCCGCCCAAGCTCCCCGCCGACCAACAAGCCGAATTCGAGCGTCTGCAGCGCGCAGCTTCTGTGTCGTCCGCTTTCCAGCCGCAGGAGGAAACACCTGCTGCTGTCGCAACGCCTGCTACGTCGCAGATTAGACATACCACGACGCCGGAGAAGCTAGACGATATGAACGTAGCGTACCGTCGCGGTGCGCCGCCCGAGTTTGAGGGCGAGATAAATCCCAAGACTGGAGAGGTTGGTGGGCCGAAGAATGAGCCTTTGCGATGGGGAGGGGGGGGGGATTGGTCTTACAACGGAAGGGTTACGGATTTTTAGGGGCGAAATGATGGCTTGACGACAAACCACTCAAGCAATATTGGGTGGCAAACGACTGTACAAAACTGTATCAAAACTAGATGAATAGACTCAAAGGCCAGCGCCTTCTGATTAAGCTGTTATTATCATGATCAAAAGGGGTATTTCTAATGCTACAAGACCATGGTATCCTTGCCCTATAATGCCATGACATCAACGCCTTTTAAGATCGAGGCAAAATCGTTACCTATTGATCTGTCTCTGCCTCTTTGGTTGGCGCTTCAACAGCATCATCCATTTCCACGTCTTTGGGTTGCTCCTTGCTATCCTCTTTGTTCTTTTCAGCGTCGTTCGTGGTTGGCTGGTTTTGCTTATTCCCATCGGCAGCGCCTTGACCGTTGTTCTGAGGTTCGGCTTCTTCGGGATCCTTCTTCCTCCATGTGGCAGATATCTCCCCTCGTAGTCGTCCAATGCGTTCCTTCTCCTGCTCTGGCCCATGACCATTGGTGTTATCCACACTTCTCTTGACTTCCCACATGGCTTTGCGCATACGCTCACGTCGAGCTTTGCCTCGAAGTCGTGCCTGTGGCTGTGCTCCATTCTCCACCCATCTCACACTCTTGATCATGTAGCTGATCCCGTCATGGACTGCGTGACGATGGCCATACTCTCCACCAAACTCTCGACTCGTAATCCCGTGGCGTGTGGAAGCGTAATATTTGACTAGGCGAGGAAGAATCAAAATGTTGACATGTAGATCGCGTTGGGGAGGGATCGGCATGGGTCCACTCGTGGGGGGTGCAGTGATGAGACCTTCCGAGTCCAGATCGACAGACGAGTTCGCAGGCTTCTTACGTCGCTTATCGGTTGTTCCCTGATCGATATCTAAAGTCGAGTTGTCGACATCCTCGGCCCACTCTCCCTTGATCCAACCATTATGAATGCACGCAGCAACCACATCGGAGTCGTCTGTGTAAATATCAGTACCCCAGAGAAAGGCTCTGGAGGTGATTTCTTCTCTCGAGGTTGGCGAGAGATGAATTCGAGCAACCTTGACTGTCAAAGTACAGTTCTCCTTGTTCTTGATTAGCTCCCAAGGCAATGGCTTCGGGTTTGAAGTAAAGGCCCGGTGAGAAGAATGACTTGGGACAAGTCTGGCTGGTTTCAGCCCCGGTTCGTAAATGAAGTCTCCAAGATGATGTCTTGGCAGATCTGATACCGACTCCAATACAGCTCTTGTTTTCACAATCGTTTTTAATTTCGGGGGAATGATAGGGGCGGCGCTCGCTACCGGCTGTTTCGCCGGCTGATGCTGATGTGGGTGCATTGGTCGAGGAGGATGGTGATGATGGGGAATGGGAAGTCCCTTTTCGTTCGCAGGTGCACCTGTCTTGAAGTTCTTGAATGGAGTAACACCGCTCAGTGGGGCAGCGTCGGCTGGATGATGATGATGATGATGTGGATGACTATGACGGTCAGCAAACTCATGAGAAAGCGACATATCAACATACTGGTGGTGGTGGTGATGTTGGTGAGTTTTGGGGCGCTTAGTCCTTCCAGCCGGGGTAGCTCGGCCTGAGCTATCATCATCGCCCTTTCCATCATCGTCCTTGAGTTTTCTTCTCCTGCCTTTTGTGCCCTTGCCTCCTGCCTCGGGACCTGAATCTGGTGTCACATTCTCCGGGTCTTCGCGCTTGGCCAGGCTTGCATTTGTAAAGGGCGTAGCAGCGGATGTGATAGGACTTGACACTCCCATAACTCCATTGCCGATACCCGCAAACATGCGGCCAAATTCGCTTTTGATCCCTGGCTCGCCTGTTGGGCCAGGTTGCTGTAATTGCGCGCCTTGTACAGCCTGGGGAAGCGGTGATATTCTACCCTTGCGATTCATCTCCTGGATCGCCAACAGGTTACGCTGGCCATTCGGGGCTGACCCGTCTTCGCTGTTGCGGTGCCGGGGAGATTCGAATTGACCAGGACCATGGCCTCCGTTGTAGGCTATTGTTGGAGGCGGGGGTCCTTCTTCTGGTCTTCGGTGTGGTTGTTGCTGTGCATGCAGCAAGTTCATTCGGGCTCGATCGGGGGAGTCATAAGGTGCGGGCCCAGGGGGCAGGTTCTGAGCTGGTGGAGGATGCGAGACTGGCGTATATCGATCGGGAGGTGGGCCCTGGTAAGCGAGGCCATGAGGAGGATAAGACGCGGCAGAAGGAGGATAATCGGGATGTGGTCGTTGATGTTCCATCGGGGCTCGATAGCTAGGATCCGGGCCTGGACGACCCCATTGTCCATCTCGTGGATCTCGTTCGCGCATATCTCGAGGGTCTCTACCCTGATCACGAGGGTCGCGATCCATCGGTCGACCGTACGGTAAAGGATTCCGAGGTGGCTCGCGATGCCCATAGTCGCCTGGATGTATCGAATGCCTTCCCGAGTCGCTACCAGAATAAGCGCGTTCTCTTCTTTCTCGTTCGCGTTGCTCTACCTCGCCTATTCGTTCGCGCTCTGCTCTGTACCGGTCTTCATAAGGGTTAGGTCGAAGTCCAACTCTCTCAGGATTGTATTCCATGCCAGGCGGAGGCCGACCCATCTCATCTCGTCGCCCATAAGCCTCCTCTGGCCCAGGTGGTCGCCCCATCTCCATTTGCCGAGGCATGCCTGGGTACGCCTTGGGCTGGCTGCTTGGCCTGGGTGGAGGCCCAGGTAGCCTGCCCGATTCTCTAGCATGATCTGCAGATCCTGAGGGATGTCTTGAGTATGTGGACGGTGTGCTATAACGCGGAACCTCGGGTGTGGAGTAGTGACCAGGCGGTGAATTCCTAGGTTCGTAAGGTCGCTGATGATCGGGAGTCTGGGGTCGGCGGAACGGAGGATATTCTGAAGCTGCTGATTGCATTCGCGGTGAGGCATGCATCGCGGTCGCGAAACCAGGATTCGGTCCAGGCGCGCCAGAGTGTGGAGTAAAATGTGATGGCGGAGGTTGCGATTCACGAAGTGCTGGAGGCGGGCCGCCCAACATTGATGATATCGACATGGAGCTGTTACTACTGCCAGATCTCGCCAGTGAGTTAAGCGCCGGAAGCTCGCGGCCAGATGCGAAAGACATGGGCGGTCCGCCAGCTAGAGGTGGTGGTCGCGGCGGTGGTGGACCATAACCCATCATGCTATGCGCCTGTTGAGGTTGTTGTGGCGGTTTCGCCCCCGGTTGGGGAGGCGACGTCGGAGGTGGCATTTCGCGATTGAGGTTTTGAAGAGGAGGAATAGCCGAGGAGGAGCTTTGGGAACGCGCGTGATTTGGATCGTGTCTTAACTGGCCGGCTGTTTGAGGGTGAAAAATCGTGCCGGAGGGTCGTCGTCGGGCCAGGTTGTGGGCGGCATGCGCAAGGTTTTGATCGGGACTCAAATTATGATTTTGGACGTGAAGATGAGAATGCGACTCGGGGCGCGCGATGCCATAAGAGTTGGGAGGTGAGGCGCCGTTTGAGAATAAGGATCCAGTGGTTGCGCTGGCCGGGGCGGTTCCAGCAGAGAAGGTGGTGATGAGGCCGTTGGCGGTTGATGATGATGCTGTTGGAGACACGGAAGCTGGACTTGTTCCTAGAGGGAAAGGAGAAACAACGAAAGCAGAAGCAGAAGCAGCAGCGTATGGCGACGGCGAAAAGGGAAGCTTGGACGGATGCCGTGGATCCATAGCGCCAATTTTCTAGCCCTTTCCCTTTCGGCTTCAGGTTCCAGCGCCTTAGTGCAGACTAGGTGCCCACCTCACCCAATCCTGTGTCCACCCCAGAAAATCTCCAAAGGAAAAAAATGCCAGTCAGTGGAGAGTCCACTCTAAATGATTTGACCTGATTCAAGGCTGGGCTGCGACGTGATGGAGCTTGTTCAAGTCGAGTCGAGTCAAGTCCAAGTTCGAGTCGGTCTGCGAGCGACAACTAACGCGCGCGGGAGAGCAAATGCGCAACACCTAGGTAGGATATTTCGAGCTTTCTCTTATCTGCGCCGATAAGAAATATGTATGCCCTGCGTAAAATGGTGATGCTTGCGTGCAAAACTCAGAGATTCAAAGTTAAAGCAAAATGAAACGTCGGTGATTATGCGCAGCGGTACAGTAAACAGATGATGCTAAGGCAAACGCAAGGGACACACACTCACACACTCACACTCGCACTCACACACACACGTTCATAGGCGACACGTGCCAGAGACTGCAGACAACGTGATACCGACGGAGGGAAAAAACGAAAATGGAAATCTCAAAAATCGATGTGGTTTTTTCGAGAGAGACAAATACCGCTTCACGCCACGGCAAACATACTTTTTTCTCTCTCTCTCTCTCTCAACCGTAACAAAATCCTTGATGCAGCTAACATGCGTTGGCCAAATCAAAGCAAAGCAGGATAGAGGCGTGATCAAGAAGCAAAAAAACAATCATCCAATAGATCAAGTTCCCCGTTACACTCTGCTGTGCCCTTCTCTACTCTCTACAGTACACACAAAAAAAGAACGATGCTGTACGGTTCACGGATACTGTACCAGATACCGTGCGGTCTAGCTCATCCGCGACCGAAAGATGGGACAGGGATAGACAGGGATCGATGGACATGGGGGAAACAAAAAAACTGCCAGGGCCTAGTTTTTAGCCCGAAAGCTTTTTGTTGGAGATTTTGGCTGTCTCTGGCGTCATGAGCATGATGGAGCGCATGAGGGAGAGGAAGCGAAGATGAAGGCGCACCGTTTGTGTGGTAGGGGGGTTTGATTGGAGATTTCTTCGTAATGGAAGCTGTTGCGCGATGAGAGACGATCTTTCGACCATGAAAGGGTAACGGCACCGTAGCTGAGCTTGTCATAACCTTGAGAGCTTCCCGATCACAGCTTCAGCTTCAGCTTCGACCAGCTCCCGAGTCAAGTCAGCTGTTGTTGGTTCGACGGCCATCCATGTCTACCGCTACCGCTGCTGGTTCCTCGACTGTACATGGCCGTTTAACGAACAGCATATCCGTAAGAACTTCCGTCTTCCGCGGGAGCTATCGTGTCGTTCCTTTCTCAGATACGTAGTAACTTGCAGCTTCCAGCAGCAACAGGGTCTTTGGCCATCGCTTGTGTGTGCAGTTGTGACTGGTAACTTGTCCTGCTTGTGCGTGTCACTCGCTCATCCATGTCTCACTACCCTGGCACTTAGCGCGCCCACCGCTTCCCTTCTTCTTCTCCCCTCCCCTCCAAGGTCCCTAGCAGTCTAGCAGTCTACTGTAGCTCCCCCCCCCCCAGCCTTGTCTGCCGTGGCTGCTTGCTCCTCTGCTCGACGAATGGGAGCAAAGCCAAAAACACCCTCCAGCAAAGCAGGGGTCATGTGTTCCACACACGTTCCCATCTTTTGTTGTCGTCTCCTCTACGTTCCCGAGACGGGGTCTCATCCTGTCAGGTCGTTAATTATTGTGGTGTGCGTGCACGGGTATAGAAAAACCACAACTTGGAGTATATAAGCAGTCATGCTTCAAGACCTGCTTCCCGCTCGCGCGTCAGATTCCAATCAGTGGGAAGATCGATACTAGCAGCAAGCCTTTGTTCTTCCCCCCATGTCATTCCCTTTTGCCAATGACTTGAAGTGACGTTACCCCGTACATATTCTTTTCTTGCGTGTAGAGCTGGGCATGTCGGCATCCAGCCACCCCTGGCTTGTTTCCATTTATGGCACAGTGAAATTGAGCGGGACAAACCTTTTCTCTGTGTCGTAATCATTGCTGTGCTTTCCTTTCTTTTTTGCTCTTTATTTCACCGCCTTTAACTTCAAGATTCCCCGGTATGGCTGACCGTACTTCTGCATAACAGACAGATGTCCTAAAGCTGCATGTACGTGCGGAGTACATGCAGTATCTACATAGTATTCTTTTTTTTTCTATGATGCAAGATTTAACGCTTTTGGGCAGAAATCTCAGTTTTACTGCATCTATCCGGTTCTCATCGTATTTGTCTGACATGTTGTGCGCATACAGTACAGTATTGAAAAAGCATGTGGTGTTTGTGTGGTGTCGATCTATGCAGCTGTGCCTGCGGCGGCTTTCCCCTCTGATTGACGAACCATCTCCGTGCTTGATTCAGATATCGACAGGGTTCCGCGACCGTTTGTTATGATCGACCAAAGGCTTGTCATAGAAACCGATACACCGAAAATCACCATGGCTTACATGAGAGATCGGACGGCTCAGGTCAACGAAGCCTGTGTACATTTAAAGTGAACTAGGAATATTAGAACATTTGGTTCTGTTTATCGCTTGAACACCAGATCTTGTGCATTATTATAGAAGTATCTATATTTAGAACTCAAGTTGCTCCCCTGTTCGTGTCTCACAAAGGGTGCAGCGATCAGAATCACGCCTACCCTAGAACACCTCGAGAACACAACTCATGGGACTTCTCAATTCCAACATTACCTGCGTCTTTATGGTATTTTTCTAAATCTCGTGATATACTTTTATATTCTAAGATCATATACTATATACCACGGATGCCCCTTTTCAATGGCCTTGTATTATACTCGTTAGGGATTCGTAGTTGCCCAAATTAGTCGTGCCGAACATCTAGGTCAAGATCCATTCCATGGCATCATAGTGAGCATTTGCCGAACGAGTGAACTCGTTGAGATAATGAATCTATTGAAATCTTCATTTGAAAACGCGTTAGCTGGACGAGTTGCGATTTATTCCGCCATCGCCCTTTCCACAGCTCACCACATGTTTAACCTTGGATACCTTACAAAGTCCATCCTATTTATCCCAGCGTTATATACGCCCATTCCATAAAGTAATAAACCAAGGGCGTATAGGTGGTAGCTTTAGAAGGAATCTGGTGGGTGTTTTGTGTGTGATTCACCACTCACCAGTGTAAGCTACAACATAAGCATCCATCAGGAACGTCTGTTCTTATGCCAACGGTCACTGTCCCTTACGGCCAGCGACATGAGCTGCCTCCATGACTCTGTTCATGTTCACCCTTTCATTCAATCAACTCACCAGTAGCCCCCGTGCACCTCTTATATAATGCCCAGCTCCCTCTAACAGCCATCTCTCTCCCCTCCACAATCGTAACACAGGTCTCACGAAACAGTCATGTCTTCTAAGCGCCTCGCAAACTACATCGAACGGCTTCAGCCTACCCATCTGAAGGCTTCCAAGCCATCTGATCGCCCTTTCAACAATGCGACTGCAAAGGACCCGCCTCTTCTTCGACCTCGCGGCGTGAACCGCATCCTTTTGTTTCCGGGATCGTTCAACCCACCTCATCAAGGACATCTGAACCTGCTTAAGCATGTCTTCGAGAACGCAGGAGAAGACCTTAACATCATTGCAGCCATCATCGTTGTGACTGATGATGATCGTCTTGAGATGAAGATGGAAAACAAGAACAACGCCATCATACTCCCTCGCGAGAAGCGAGCAGCTCTTTGGCGTGGCAATGGAATCCCTGTGGACTGGGCATGGGTTTACGACAACACCGAAGCTAGCTGGGCTAACTTCCGAGCCAATCTTTTGAAAGAGTTAAGGAAAGATCGCATTCAACTCGAGTTTACTATGCTCTGTGGCCCAGATGCTATCACCGGCGATGGCGGCTATAACTCCGAGTGCTGGGACTGTCGCGACGCAATTACAAGCGATATCTCACGACCTGTCGACTTTCGCTATCCAAACACCCTCAGGCAACTTTCTGGCTGTTCACCTTGGGCGAAGCTGAACTACGACCGAATTCGAATCGAGCAGCAGATTCGAGTCAATCTCAATGGCCGACAGGCATCAGGTAAGATCCCTTTTCAAGACCACGAAGCGGACGACGCTAATCATGAACAAGTCGTGCAAGCTGAATTGGCCAAAATCTTTAACAAGCTGAATGCTGTCTATGTTTGTCGCCAACAGCGAGCTAAAAAGAAGGGCAGTGTCAGATTCCTTCCTTGCAATCTGGAGCAACGACCTGCCAATGCACCAAGCTCTACCAAGATTCGAGAAATTATCGAGAGCTCACCGCAGGAGGAGTTGGAGAAGAATCTCGAAGGCGTGGCTCTTCATCCCAAGTTGCTGGTAGAGTACCTCAAAGATCTGCCTAAGCCTGTGAAGCGTACTGTACCAAAGCAGGGGACCGAGAAGGAGGTGACTAAGAAAGAGCACAAGTGAGAGAATATCATTTGGTAAACTGTTGATTGGAAGAAACTCTTTGGAATTGTCCGAATTTAAGGAGGAGACGGCTGTATTAGAATGGTAGAGTTGATCAGGGTAGAATCATGTAACAAAAGACAGACTGTATTGAACTAAGAGAGACTGCGGCATGGTATACGGAAACTGAAACAACAAAAACAACAAAAACAGACCTCAACTAGCCCAAGAAATGAAATCAACAGTCAAGTCAAACAAACCACATTCCTCGGCATCTTTCACGGTTTCCTTCATGCTACAAGGACCTAGGACTTGTCGTTAAGCTCCACCTTCTTACGGCATGAAGGAAACCGTAAAAGATGACGACGGATATGGTCTTTCCGACCGAACGGCCGCCCACAAGCTAGACACTCTCCTCGAGGGCTAGGGATGTTGTTTTCCTTCGCATATGGCTCGTGGTACACCCAGTAGTGTCTGTGTAAGTCCTTGAGCTCTCCTGCACTGTACGGGCAGTATTCGTAGAACGCACATTTGAATCGGCGGTTGTGGCAGCGGTTGTAGTGTTTGCTGTTTTGAGTTAGAAGAGGGATTTGAGGTTGGGATGGGACTTACTTGTGTTCTGCTCCTAGCTTCCATGACCGGTCACAGCATTGTATATAGTCCTCAACTAGATCTTGTAAGTACACATATCCGTGGGTATATAATTAAGGGTACTTAGCCTACCAGTAATCTCCCCATTAGTCCCACCACCGTCTGAACCGCTGCTATCCATCGACAGTCCCGCTTGTAGATCGGCCAGTTCACTATATTGATGATCCGGCTCAGAACTACTTGCATAACTCCCAGACTAAAGCTGAGGCCTGGGAGTGATGGCTGAAGGGTTGTTGGTATAAGCTTGGAACTGGTATCCGGCATTGAGCTCATAGTTGTTAGAAACGGGAGATCTCATATAATTGGGTTCCTGGGAAGGATAATGAGGGTAGTTCTGGGCCTCTTGGATGTGAGAACCAGAGGGAGAATAACTTCCTGAGTTGTCTGAGGTTTCCCACTCAGGATTGTCCACTAGGTGCCTGAGGTCTGGTTGCGAGTCAGTGTTTATGGCATGTTCAGTGGAGAGTAGCTCGTACAATCTGTAGAGAACTCTCTGTCTACATCAATATGACTGAAATATACCGTCATGGTGGACATATGAAGATGGTGAGTGTAGTCGGGTTGGATTGGAAACGCCCATGAAAAGCTGACAGTCGGCTGTAGGTTCTCTCTACCTCTGGCACAAGAGTAGCAGCCAGTGTTGATGCGAAGGGAAAATGCCAATTGACGACATTGAAGCAGTTTATATATCCATCGCGTCTTCAATGTGAAAGCCCATCTTATCACCCCCAACTCCTTCCCCCATTTTCAAGCAGGGGGCCGGACCCATTTCATCGTCAAAAGTCTCAATTGAGCGCCAACATGCAGATGCGAGACAGTTGGCTGCGTTGAGATCAGCCTCGCGGGCTGTGAGAACAGGCCAACCGATGTTGGTCGTAGCAGAGATGCATGTGTGATTGGCGAGATGCACCAGAGATGGTGGGAGAACCCTTGGACGGAATAACATGCATATGTGACGTGGATGGCCGGCCCCCGTTCTATTCTATTCGAACATGTTCGTTTATTGCGCTTTTTCGGAGTTGGTTGTAATCTGTCTGATGGTGGTGTGTTAGATAGTTATCTCCTTTCGATCTAAGAAACACACTAAATATAGATATCTCTTTTCTCGTTTCAGATCAATGTAAGTAAAGTATTCGGGATGTCTGATACTAGTAATTAAATCTTTAGCCTAACACTACTTGTCCGTTAGCAGTCACATCGCAGTCTGTCTCTTGACACAACTGACGACCTATTTCTCTACGCTCAGAAACACAACTTTTCTGCTTTTTATTATAGCTGACCTATGTTTGAAATTCCGTTTGATAATTCATGAAGTTTGATTAAGAGCTCTCTGGGTTTGTGATGGAGGTCTCGAAATCGAGAACTGAATAACAGTCTTTTCGTCCCAACGACCCTCCTGATCTTCCTCCGCTTGACAGATTCCATTGCGACTATCCGGAAAGACAATAAGAGAATATTTTAGGCGTAATATGCCTGAAAATATGTGGGCTTGTACTAGATAAAGACTCGCCACTTTGAGGAATATTTTCTAAGCGGAGACAGTACGTGAAATACACAGCATCCTGGGGTAACTCGGAAGCGATTAGAGACGTTATGATATATTACCCTAGTGTACACTAGAGCACCATAGCGAATTAGGATCTTTTTTAAATAATATAATAACTGTATCTATTGGTGGTATGTGGATTCAATTGTATCTCGCGGTGGCTTTAGTAGCCGCACCCAGAGGTTTTCCAAGATGAAATCAAGACACAACTCTCTCATAAAGCTACTCTTCCATCGAATCATATAGAGTCACAAAGCAATAGGACGTATCAGTCACTCAAAATCCTACATTAAATCGATGCTAGTGAGAGAATTTGAAGACCTTGTGACTGCTTACATTAAGTGACGTCAGTCTTGGTACCATAATACCGTCTCGGAAACCCAGGGTTTGGTGTTTTCAAACCTCGCAACGATTCTCGTCAACCTCATTGTGATATCTAATCTTTGACCCTCTAAATTGATCTACGAAGATGGCACAGGAATTCTTCAATGATGACCAAGTTCGTATTTTTTTGACCTATCGTATGACAGACGAGCAGATCAATGCCTTGAAAACATGCATCGAAGGTGATATGGGAATAGAAGAAACCGTGGAGATACTGAAGAAATTTCCATCGACTGCATCGTCCTCTGTTGAGTTACAGCAGAGGCTTTGTGGACTGTGGACACTACTGAACGATACTGCCGTTGGTATACCAACCGCACAGCCCACCATCATTTCCATCCTACAGCACATCCAGACTTTACCACGAGCAGAACTACCGCAGGATGAGGACCAAGAATATTTCGACTTCGATGATGGGTACTACTGGCGAGAACTCAGTTGGTGGCCTTCAGACGCGGCTGATAAACAAAATTGTCCACTACCCCCGTCATTACCAGCAGTGAACATCTGCTAATCAGATTCAAGACTATTTCGCTAGCTACAAACTAGAAAAGCACGGGCTAGAAGAACATATGAAGCGTCGAGAGAACTGCATCAGGGCTAATGCCTACACCGCTCGCCTTGCTGCTACAGGCGACGAGACGCTCGCAATGCAGGGCGCAGCACTTGATAGAGCCGCTTCGGTCGCGATGACGGACCTTCAGAAGAAAGACGACGCGCTTGATTCAGGCTGCGTTGAGGCAGCAGCGCAATTGTTTGTGTGTGCAGCTCGCGAGATGTTCTGTCTTGTGCAAGGCGACCCGGAGGGCGAGGATGTACACAGTAAGCGTGCCCACAGTGGCCAATGTCTCATAAGACGTAAAGAGGATCATACGCCCAAGGACTTATGGGTGTTCTTTAAAGAGAGATGGAGTGAAATTGCTGAGATAGGAGGACTTCCGTTGGAGACTCGGGAAGCGGCGAGGGGAGCGCTAGAGGCTATGGAACAAGTGAGTGTGGGGGGAAAGTAAATGGAAATTATCTTGCCAGAGTACCTGAAATATTGAATTTTCGAGTCAAAAGCTTAAGGTTGTTTCTAAAATCTAGACAAGGAAACTTAGATCAAGCTTCAGCGATATCGCATGATAAGCCCTCCAGATCCATACAGCCTTGCAAAACACACGCTTTGTCACAAACTATATAATCCCATCCTATATTGCATCGTTACCTCGAAAATTGCTTTCCTGGGACAACAACCGTAGCATCTCCAACCATGGCTGAGGAAACAGTACAAGCTCGATTTCTCGTCATATCCGACACAAACGGAAGTGAAGACTTCAGGACACCCTTAGATCCCGCTGATGTAGCTATCCACTGCGGCGATCTCACACAAGAATACAAACTCGACGAATTTCGAGCCACACTTCGTTTTCTTAAGCAGCTTGATGCTCCGCTGAAGCTTATCATTGCCGGAAACCATGATTTCACCCTCGATACACCTGTGTTTAAGAGGAAGATTGCTGAGGCCGAGTCGCTTGAACAAACACTGGTGGATCAGGAATATGGGGGTTTTGGATAGGCAAGAAGATTACTTGATGATGCTATGGATGGTGGTATTATCCTCTGGACGAGGGTGTTTATCATTTTGATCTGGCGAATGGGGCACACTTGGCGGTATTCGCGAGTCCTTATACACCATCAACAAACGACTCGGCTTTTCAATATCACCCCTACTTCGGCGATTATTGGGATATTGATCCACTAGCCGATATCGTAATCACACATGGACCTCCGCAAGGCATCCTAGACATGTCATTCTCCAAAGAGCGTCTCGGCTGTCCAGGTCTTTTCCAGGAAATCGCCCACCGCAAACCCCTGATGCACTGCTTCGGCCACATCCACGAGGCATGGGGCACAAAGTTGGTGCAATGGCGACACCCGACGCCTGACTTACCGTCGCATTTTAACGCCATCGAGAACCAGGGCTCTTGTGTCATAGATTCGTTGGCTAGACTTAGACCATCGAGGTTCGATTCAGTAGCGACGATTCAGGAGAAGGAGGAGAGGAGGGAGTATGAGAGGGAAAGAGTCGTTCGTACGCGGCATTGCGAGGGTGATGAGTTTCCTGTTGTACGCGGCTCACATACGTTGTTTGTCAACGCGGCTGTTCAAGGGCTTGAAGGGATCCTGCAAAGTATCCATGGTTGGTGGAGCTTGAGCTTCCGCTGGCTGAAAGGGATGGGAATGCATCTTCATGAGAAGATAATCGATATGCAGGGTATTCGATATCTCAAAGTGTGTTTCCATGCCAATATGTGAAAGTTTTATCATAGCTCAGTCGCATAATCAAGACCTTATTAGTCCTGCGTACTCCGATGGTACAAGATCCCGGGTTGTCCTTGTCCGGTCTCAAAGATCCCCGATGTGGACCCTCGCTAAGCCCGGGATCTTCGGGAAACCTACAACTGCCGGCGGAGGATCGGCGGCCCCACGTGATAGCGCCGAACTATCGGGTTGGTCTAATTTAAGAAGCTTCCCATCCCCCTTCTACACTAACAACAACGACAACTGCAGCTGCGACTCTCACTCACATTCATTTACTGGTGTCTGGCATCGAGCATGCATAATGATGACGACCCAGATGTTGATGGTTGGCGTGACGTTACGCCGAAGGGAACGACGTGGTGTTCCAGCTTGTCATTTAAAGTTGCTTTACCACTCCTTTTCTTCTTGACCTTCTTTATGATCGCTCCTCAAATTCATTTCCTTCTCAATCTTGGAGCAACAGACATGAAACTTACAAGCTCAATTGCCGTTTGTCCAGCTTTTGCTATGGCGCGGAATATCACCTTTTATACTGACGGCCCGCTTGCTTCTACTCCACTACCGTTACCCCACGCGGCTTCAGATGGCCCCGACATCATTCACGCTTTTCACAAACTGAGTCGGTCGACTGTGTGGAAGAGTATCGCCAATGTCACCTTTGAAGGCGACACGTTTGAGCCAGAAGGTATAGTCCGCTTAGGCGATGATCGCTATGTCGTCAGTTCGGGCCATTGGACTGAACCGACTGAGAAGTATGGCAAGATCATCAATGGGACTGACAGGACGGCTGGAGCGGGTCTGGCTCATCTGATGGTGTACGATGGCAAAGGGAAGCTACTCGCTGATGCGACTATCACGAGAGAAGGCGAGGATGAGTATCACAATGGAGGAATTGACTATGATGGTCAGTATATCTGGGGGACCATCGCGCAGTATCGTCCGAACAGCACTGCGTACGTATATCGAACGGACCCAGAAACTTTGATACCGGAGCGTGTTCTAAATTATAACGATCACCTCGGCGGCATTGTACACAATACCCGCGATAATCTAATTACAGCACTCAATTGGGGAAGTAGGGAGGCTTCAACATGGGATCTCAAGAGCGTCAAGACAGGATGCGATGCAGCCCCCAAACCAGAAAAGGTCGTACGAAATCCAAGTCACTTCATCGACTACCAAGACTGCAAATGGCTTGGCCACAGTGGATTCTACAGCGGAAAGAGTGTGATGCTCTGCTCAGGCGTCGCGACAATTGGCGGCTACAATCTTGGCGGGATTGCGCTCGTGGATGTGCAAACCATGATTACTCTGGCGGAAGTACCAATTGAGTTGGAGAGTGCACTGGGGGTGAGGTTGACGCAGAATCCGATGGATGTTAGTGTCAAGGATGGGAGGCTAAGGCTTTATCTACTGCCGGACCAACATAACAGCACTTTGTACATTTACGAAGCCCAGACATAGAGCGTGTTTCAGTATGGCGTTGTAGGTTAATACCAAGGATGAAAACAATTTAACAGGCTTATAATTGAAATGATTTACGGCTTGGTGTGCTATTGTTGATGCCTATTCGTTGGTGACGGTGGTGATTACGAGGCTCGTTCAGCTGGCCAAGGCAGACACAATCAACAAATCCGTGCCTGGTGGCAGAGCTTATATAATATTCGCATATCACAGCAACTTCCCACGCACGTCAAAAGACATTGATACTCACAATTCAATTGCAAGATACATCAAAATGGCATCACACAGAGACTCAGCAGCACGTCATCTCGAATTGAATAACCTACCACCTGAGCTGCGCGATCTCATCTGGGGCTTCACTCTTCCTCATCGCCGCGTATTCCACGTCAAACGACTCTCAAAACAAAACTTCAGCCTTGACCCAACAAACAGCCGGATGTATTTTCGCTTTCATCTCCGGCACCCTCCGCCCATCGCTCTCTGCATATGTCGTGAATCTCGCGCGCTTGCGGAGCGTGAAGGCTTCTTCCTTTCGTCCAATGGGGATGATCCAGGTATCTGGTTCAGACCGGAATCAGATATCCTTTATTTCGACCGCAATCAACGCACCACGTTCCAAGCCAAGTCGGGTCAGCCTCATTTTACAGTTCATGGTTGGGATCGTGTTCTTAATGCCGGCATTGAATGGCGCGCTTTCTTTCGAGATGTTCCCCGGCCTTCATCGGATGAGACCATGGGCGGGTACTGGAGAGCCGCCATAGAGTCGTTGTATACTTACATGCCGGGTATGCGAACGTTGAACTTCATCCTCCCCGAGCTGCGACACAAAGGCGGCATGGTCTGGGGGCGCGAACCGTACAAGGCAGAGAATTACGAGGCGTTGCTTGTGCCATTGCCAGAGATGGTCAAAATTCCTTGGGAGACGACGCGGAACAGGGGGCGCGATCTTGCTGCCATGTTGAGTCGCTTTCCGATTAATATCAACGGGCAGACTCGTGTTGTTACGCCGCCTATGATGACGTGGGGAGAGGTGAAGAGTGATATTGAGCAGGGGCTTAAAGAGGATTCGGATCAAGAGCATGTCGCGAGTTATCCGCCGGAAGTTATTGGTTGGTGGTTGATCAGAGATGGAATTCCTGACATGCACGCAAATCCACAAATTCAGAGATTTGACTCTTGAGAATGAAGCAGCTAGTAAAACCTACTCAAATAGAAACAATTTAGATAGATAGTCTTATCGGATTAGTGTTTTCAAAGCTTTGCTCTCGTTCAACTCTTTACTCCACGCCCGCCAACGCCCATTGTATCATTATACACGCCTCAAGATAAGTGAAGAACTTCGACATTGTTGCCAACGGGATCAAGAACAAACGCCGCATAATACCCGGGTCTGTACTCCCTCAGCCCCGGCTTTCCATTATCAACCGCCCCAGCCTTGCTACAGCACAAATCAGCACACGAACGTCGTCATATAAGGGAAAGACTTACATAGCAGCCTCGTGCCACTCGTCAACTTGCTTCTGGCTATCGGCATCAAAGGCAAAATGCACAGGAGCAGTTCGGTTCTCCATCTTGCCGTCGTATTTCTTCAGCGAAGATCCGCCGCCGCCGAGCCAGAAGTCGGGCCCTTTGTTCTGCTGGCCAAAGGCGCAGTAGTAAGCGCCCGTGGGACCTTGGGCTTCGAACTTGAATTCGTAGCCTAGAGGGGCGAGCACGGCTTTGTAGAAGTCACGCATCTCCTCGTAGAAGTCGCCGACGGGAAGTGCGAAGTGGCTGAGACCCATTGTGATGGTGATGAATGAATTGAGGGTATGGAAGTGATGAGGGATTGATAGAGATTGGATTGAATTGGATTGATAGTAGGATAGCTTTGTCGTTCTTATATACTTACTGCGTCTGTCTCACAGCCGCAGCTGAATTCACGGTGATGCTCTGCATTTCCCCTCTTCAACGTGAACCCCTCACAGTATGGCGTTCCTACAGCGACATTACGACCCGGACCTGTGACAAAGTCCGTAAACTGTCCGACTGCTAATGTACAAGTACCCCCTGATATGCACGGATTGTTCCACGATGACTCACACGGCGATAATCTGAGAGAAGCCAATATTGAATTTGCCTCAATCGAATCTTGTTAATTAGAGAACTATGGAGAATGTGGTTAACTGAGTAGTTGAGTGTTGTTTTCCTGCGTGGAATTAAGGTTGTGGCCCACAATAAGCTCATTGCTACGTAGCTAATCTCCAGATTAGGAAAATGAGATGGAGTGTACAGATAGCAGCAGAAGCAGAATAGCTACGACTGTGCGACTGAATGGAAGTCGGGCATAAGACGGACAGTAAATAAGTCCGGACATGTTACACAAATTGACAATGAACCAAGTGGCTTTATTAGTTGCTTTGAAAGATTCTGTTCATGCTCCAAGACTGATCTCAATGGAAGGTATAGGGGTGTCTATCCTTACAAGACAGACAGAGAGCTTCATCGTCCAAGCTTAAATCGCTGTGATATGTGACAACCAACAGCGCAAATGATAGTCAAATTGCATAGGGCAGTTACTCAAGTTCCTTCAGATGCTATACTAGCATGTTGACTACTTGACTATCTTTGTTTTCTATCTACGCGAGAAAACTCTAGATTATACGGGAATAAAACCACGTCCTAGCAACAACAGAGAAGTGCATGACGGGCCGTCATCTTTTTATTTCTTTTTATTACCTAAAGATCTATTAAAGTCTCTTTTGTATAATAGGTGACTGGTTCAAGGTGATTGAATGAGTTCAAGGCTGCGCAGAAGAAAGGAACGGGAAGTCGTTAAGTAACGGGTCAGCAAATGCTACATACGTAAGAGTATAAGCTCATTCCCAAAGCGCCTCCTTGGTCTGATGAGTATCAGAGGCAGCATTTATAAGAATGTTTTTCCTATTCCATGAGATCGAGAGAGAGCAATAAAGGTAAAGGGAGTCCTGTTCTTCATCCTCAACAAACGGTTATCCTGTACGGGATCGCAAGACATAGGTCCCAAGTGGGTGTACCTAGAAATCCCCAATGGTGCATCAGTCTGGCTATGAAGAATAGAATGAGTCTCACGTGGCAAGGCTTCTTGCCCTGGCACGTACTACCTTTTGAGGATATGCCATCGGATATGAAGAGTAGGACGACTCGAACAAGCCCTGACATCGGCTCATAACTATCTTTACCATAACAATCTTTAGATACCTCAATAAGGCCGTTGTACAAATTCTAGTAAGCCCAGTTGCACCGGGAAGCATGTTTCTTGTGCTTCACAATGACCTTATGACAGGCTAACTCAATACCGTGCCTGAAAGCTTGAGTTTACCAGCACCAAACCATGTAGCTCGAGCCAGAAAGATAGAGATAGCTTTAATTCTGCACGTCATTTACCACTTCTATCCCGCCCTCCAGGCTAATAGCTACGGGCGGTAGTCTCGAGGGCTGTGCCGAGGTCGAAGTTTTCATGCTATTCCTCAACATCTAACTAGTAGGTAAAGCTTGTCTAGAATATTATGCCGACCTTAAAAACATCTGACACAAATGCCTGATTAGACTTAGACGTGTTTCCCTAAATAGAGTGATTATTCGAAGCTAACACCAAGGTGCCCGGCCAGCCAGTAAAGAGATTTCTTGAGATTGGCGTGGAAGGCAGTGTATCTGTGGCACGGGGTTCCAATAAATGAACTCCTATGGGGTTATCTACCTCTCCAAGATCACATGTGTTCACTACGAAATACACATTGTAGCCATCCTCTCCTCATCAAACTCATGTACCACAAGCGGTGTACAAATTTCCATCTCAAACAGCCTATCATCTTCAGTATGCCCAGGGCTATAGCCATCATACAGTAATGAACCCAATTTCCCACCAATACAATAACAATAGCAAGTCCCAAAAGCAAGGTAAAACCACATAGCTGGGGGCCATATCACTTATTCCTCTTATCTACTCGGCCGCATGGAAGTCCTGGCCAATTGTTTAACAAAACAGAAGTAGACACTTCAAAAGATCCTGCGGAGTCGAGCTATAGGTCTGACAGTCATCTGCAAATGCTGACGGCCAAGCTAAAAGGCCAAGCCTAAGCCTCAACAACATGTCAGCCTTAAGGCATCGGGGAACTGCGTAACTTGATAGACGAGCTTGAGATATTATGGAAGAAGCTGAGGGAAATGAAACAAGTAGGTTAAACCTAACCCAAAAAGTTTGAAGTACTGACATTAAGGCAGCTTTTCCACAATTCTTAGAAAATATCACGTAGTGTTCAATAAGCACCAACTCTGTCCCACGTTGATCAACATCTCGTACTTCAATAAACAACACAGCAACAGCTTACATCAGACAACACCAAGAACAAATCTGGGCGTACACGATCCAATTACTGCCCGCCAGTTTGCTGCGCTCAGCCCTAATCTTGCATCTAGTGCTGACCTTGTTCACAACAGCACGCTTCCGTCTTATACCGACCCCAAATTAAGTCAGAAGCTGAAATCCGACCGCCTTGAAGAGATACACCAATCTTGGTCATGTTGGGATAGATACGGTTATGCTGCAGACAGTCATTGGGCTGCTAGGTGAAATGACGGACTCTGGCGATGCTGATTCGTGGCGTAGAATGCTCTCATGTAAGATGTTGGCGTTAGTTAAAATTCTTTGTAAGGAATCTCAGTGAGTTGAGGGTATTCTATGTGAGGATAGTCTCCGAGGAAAGTATATAGGTCAGTCTTTGAAGCCGCTGAATTACATAGTACTTGCTCATTGTGGAGATATTCACACAAGGTACTGCCTTGTCGATAATCAAGATGCACTTCTCGTTCTCCTCTATCGTCTTCCTCCCTCTACTACTTCACTCTCTTATTTCTTCTGTATCGGCAACTTACTGGAACAACACAAAGAAGTTTGACCTTACCATAACATGGGAGGACTACGCCCCAGATGGCTTCTCGCGGAAGATGCTGCTCGTGAACGGCCAATCGCCTGGTCCTGTGCTTGAGATCAATCAGGATGACAAGGTTGTAGTCAAAGTGCATAACCAGTCGCCGGAGGACATCACCATTCACTATCACGGTGAGCATCTCTCTCCTGAATATGTCGTGTAGTAGGCTAACAAAACAGGACTCGAAATGAAAGGCACACCTTGGTCTGACGGAGTCCCCGGCGTGACGCAGCATCCCATCAAACCAGGATGCAGCTTCACTTACAAGTTCACCGCCACACAATACGGCAGCTTCTGGTACCACTCTCACTTCCGCGGCCAGATAGAAGACGGATTATACGGAGCCATCATCATCCACCCTCGACCTTACGAGCCGAATCCCTTCCACTTGATCGCCGACGATGAGGAGACTTTGCACGCGATTGCAAAAGCTGTGAAACATGTCAAGCCTATTGTGGTTTCTGATTTCGTGCACCTTACCTCGAATGAGAAGTGGGATATGACGGTCGCGGCTGGCATTGAGGATTCATGCTATGATTCGATCCTCTTTAACGGCAAGGGGAGAGTAGAGTGTCTGCCCCAGGATGTTATCGATGCCAATTTGAATGAGATTCAGAAGAGTTACCTGTCACTTGTGCCTGGGGGTGCTGGGTTCTCGGATAAGGGGTAAGCAATCCAAACACGACAGAATTGCGCTCAAAGAAGTATAACTAACTCTTTGCAGATGTCTCCCTGCTTCTGTTCTCAATGCTCTCGCAGGCGGACTAGGCAACGAGCAAGCTCTTCTCCCAGGAACGTTCTCCGGCTGCACGCCCACAGAAGGACAACTCGAAGTGATCAAGGTCTGCAACGAGGGCTATGCCACCTCTACATGGGTGGCTTTCGACGTCGTAGCCGCCGTCAACTTTGTCAATGGAGCTTTCTCTATCGACGGGCACGATATGTGGGTGTATGCCATGGACGGAGCTTACATCACGCCTCAAAAGGTCCAGGCCATCAACCTCGCCAACGGAGACAGATACTCCATCGTTGTCAAGATTGAAAAGTCAGGCGACTTTAAGATTCGCTACAATTCGAATAGTGCGCCGCAGATCATCACAGGCCATGCGATTCTCTCCGTGGAGGGCTACGGGAATGCTCAAGAGGCTGAGGCTTGGATCAACCTCGTTGGACTTCCTGTGTCGAAGGAAGTGGTCTTCTTTAACCAGATGGTGGCATTTCCCTACCCGCCTGTGTCGATATCGCCTACTGCGGATGTCACATTTAATCTGAGCATGGCCATCAAGGGGGCATCGTATCTCTGGGCACTGAACGAGACCGGCCTCATGTCAAAGGATCTCGACGAGCGAAGGCCAACGCTTTTCAACCCGCAGCCGTACATCAGCAACAACGTCACCATCTCGACCAAACTCGGCCAATGGGTTGATCTTGTCTTCGTCGCGGCGTTATTCCCCCAGCCGCCTCACCCCATCCACAAGCACGGCTCCAAGATGTACATGCTCGGTACAGGAACTGGTCTGTTTAGGTGGAACTCCGTCGAAGAGGCTGTCAAGGAGATCCCTGATCAGTTCAATCTTGTCAATCCGCCTCGTCGCGACGCGTTCCTTTCAGCGCCGGCGGATAAGGAGCCGAGCTGGGTGGTTGTTCGATATCATGCTGCTGATGCTGGGCCGTGGCTGCTTCATTGTCATATCAACAACCATATGGTGGGTGGTATGATGATGGTTATTCAGGATGGTGTTGATGCTTGGCCTGAAGTGCCTGAGGAGTATGCTGAGGGTGGTGATGGGGAGTAATGTGCCGATGATGATGATGATTGATGTTTGAACTTTTTACTTCTCCTGGAGACTAGCTCTCAACATTTTGAGTACCTAGACTATTCTGCTAATAAGATTAATATTGTTTTGCCTCATCTTCTGGAAGCTCAAGTGCTTCATTAATATCACCGTATCGCATATTCCACACGCCAGCTCGTCAACAAAACGTAAAGCAAACCGCATTAATTAAGATATATCATGATATATAGCATAGCCAGTCATTACTTTCATTCCTCAGAACAACCACGTAACCACATTCTTGACCTTCACCTTCCACCCCGTCTCCTCGGTAACCTTCTCCTCAACCGTATACACATCAGTCTCGAGATCCATCTCACTCAGCTTGACAATCTTTGTCTTCTTGAGGAGCTTCCACACCACATACATGATGAGCATGACAGGCAGCTCGACGTAGAAGCTGACAAAGCTGACGCCGTCGAATTTGGGACTGAAGCAGCTCCATCCCTGCACAAGAACGAGGAAGCTGTTGAGGATGACGCAGATCCACGGGCCGTAGGGGTAAGTCCAGTTCTTGAAGGGTAGGAGGTGTGTCTTTCCCTGTAGGGCGAGTGCTTGGCGGAAACGGATTGATGTGATGCCGATTGAGATCCAGCTCAGTTGGTTGGATACACCGACGATGCTGCAGATTGTTAGATGTGCACGTTTTGAGGTTGTGAGTTTTAATGAAGGACTTACTTCTGAAGCCAAGACCACAACTGTCCCGCTCCGATGAAACTCGAACCGAAGCAGAGACCAGCCACAAAACCAGTCGCCAGGACAGCAACCCAGGGTACTCTGTTCCTGTTGAGCTTGCCAAAGACCTTGGGCGCATGACCCTCGTGAGCAAGAGTGTACATGAGTCTCACGCCGGCGAAAAGAGCGTGGTTTCCGGCGGAGAGAACACTGGTGAGAATGACGGCGTTGATGACACTTCCAGCAGCTTTGGCGCCTGTCATCTCAAAGACGAGGGTGAAGGGAGACGTGCGGGTTTCCTTGGAGTCGAGATCGGGGTAGTTGTATGGCACGTTGAGACCGATTAGAAGAATTGAGAGGATGCTATTTTTTGTTAATGGCTATTGTTTAAGTGTAGTGGGAGAACGTACTAAAAGAGAAGAATGCGCCAAAAGACGTTCTTGACGACCTTGGGGATGTTCTTGGTGGGATCCTTGGTCTCACCAGCCGTGATGGCAATACTCTCCGTTCCACCATCTAAACAGCCAGTCAGTCATTGATTCTTTCACATCCCTATGAAAGGGAGGAATACTTCAATTTCAACTTACAGGCAAAAGAAGCAGTGACAAAAACAGAGGCAAAACCACCAATGCCGCCCACAAAAGGCGCATCGGGCAAATGCCAGTATTTACCACCGATGTACTCCCCCGTGGAATTTCCACCACAGTTGACAACAATGCCCATGACGATAAAGACGACAATCGTGATCACCTTGAGCAGACTGAGCCAGTACTCGAGCTCACCGTAGGCTCGCACCGAGATGATGTTGACGCCGATGAGCACGACCCAGAAAATGAGACTCAGCGCCCACCCTGGGAAGTTGTCGGTCCAGTACTGGAGGATAAGCTGCAGTGCGACAAGGTCAGAGGCTGTGGAGACAGCGTCGTTGAACCAGTAATTCCATGTAAGAGCAAATCCAAAAGCATCATCAACAAAGCGACTATTACTTCCGTTAGCACAAAAGCTCTTATTTCCGTGTAGGAAATGAGACAACTCACCCGGCAAAAGTACAGAAACTTCCAGCAACGGGAATAAAGGCCGCCATCTCACCCAGCGCCAACATGGTCGTAAAGACAATCCCTCCCACAATGGAATACGCAATCAGAATCGAGGCCGGACCGCCCGTGGCGAGCGACTTGCCAGTACCGAGGAAGAGACCCGTGCCGATTGTGCCTCCGATGGCAATCATCTGCACCTGGCGCGCCGACAGCGACCGCTGCAGCAGATCCGACTGCGTGGGCCGGCCATGGCTTTCCGGGTGGTAGTGGTAGTTCTCGACGTCGTCCTCAGGCGCCTTGCCCATCTCCTTGGAGTCTGGTGTTGAGAGGTGAGCCATTGTTTTCTGCACCAAGGCTAAGAGAGCATTGTCTGCAAAGAAATAATACAAGTCTTTCCAGAACTCTCTGATGGAATTATATTATACTACCTAGTCCGCAAAAAGCGAGGCACGAGGAATTGCGTGCTCAGAGGCAAATCCACTACAGCAAAGAGTCGAGAGTTACAGTTACGTACTGAGAAGGATCTGGGTGGTATTCTTCCTGTTCCTTTAACCAGCCTCCCCCCCATGTCAAGTAGAGCAGATCGCCAGTGACAAAATCGAACCCGCTAAGTTGGAGGTGGAAGGTCACTAGACTCGGAAGCATCTTAGCACTGGAAAAATTGAGTGTAACGTCGCATTTGTGATATGACACAACCAACTAAGACAGGATATCTACAATCTACCAAGCCGTAAATTATAATATCAACAGCCCTACGGACTACGCAGTGTATACTTCTACTCTCAGGTCCTGATCGCATTGTCAAAGTCCATGTATCATCGAGGGCAAATACTGCTGAAATTCACAGTAATCCACACCGGCCACTCCGGGGACTCGAGGACCACTTTCGGCGTCAACACTCGGCGCTTATCTATACAAATTGGGATGTTTTCTCCGTTAGAGTTACTAAAGTAAATTTTCTTGAAATTTCTGTCTGTCTGTTCTGTACAGATCGAAAGGGTTCAAATCACCTGGTTCGGGAGGAATGTTTGTAAGGCGCAGTCAGCCAAGAAATGTCCCCAACAGGCAACACCGTTAAATATAATCCTTGTTTCTGTGCAATCATATAGATGAGATGCAATGTCGTAATTCTCTGACTTGGTGAGAACATCGCCCATGTTTCTTTTTGGCTGCTGTCAGCTTATAACATGAGTGCTTGTTTGGGTTCAGTCTGGTGATGGAGGCGGCTTTCTCATGACATGATGTCCATCGATCGAGTCTAGTCTCGCCAAGCCGGCAATTAAACAGCAGACCAGAGCATTGCCAAGATGATTGTTCCTGCGCCTATACGATCGCTTAGTCTGTTTCTCTGCCGCCTAATTCTTCTTCTGGAAGCTTGCTTAAGCGATGCCAAGACCAGACGCCTTTATTCCCGCGTCATTCCATCGCCTCTTTGAGAGTATGCTTCAGTGCATGCTCAGTTATTGAAAAGTATATACGTTGAGATTTTCTCAACACCTCACGACTGTCATTATATGTCTCGGTTGATATTGCTTATGTTTGCTTTGCATCCCCTTGTCATACGATAACGGGGACCCTTTTACAATACGCCAAACGTGCAACTCATCGCCGTGAGGGCCATTACTAAACCTCACAACACTTACACACCAGGTCTTCAATTCCTAGTTTTACACTCCTAATGCTCAAAATTCGTTCACCTTACCAGTTCTATTTACGGACGATCCCAAGCTCTTGCTGAATTTGTATTGTCTGTTTTCCCGTCCAACTCGCTGCTTCTCAGGATCTTGTCGCGAGTCACTAATTCCACGACTTATTTTCTACATATCTAACTTCTATCAATACACGGGCCTGTCTGAGGACACCCAATTAACTATAAGGCGATTTTTAATGTCCTTCTACTTTACTCCAGAAATCTAGGCTTTAATATGTTAGCACATACTGGCTCTGCTCTTCCAGACTTACACAAACAAGCATGAGTGTGCCTTGCATGACTCTGAGGCCAGGCAACGGCCACACGCTTAAATGTTTGAGCATTCGCATAGCCAATTATGTTATAGATTGGGCCCAGTCTTTCCGTCAGATTGTATCAAGTCCGCTATTTAACGGATTAAGGCTCTTCTTCGAGGTAATTTTTCTCGCTGATGATGTTCGAACTACAGTCAATATGCACCCATTAAGAGGCCACCAACAACCACCACAACCAATGGTACCAACGCAGCATTTTCAACCTCACCTGAAATTTAAAAAAATTAGCTCAACACTGACTACTAACTCATTAATATTATATCCTGCATCGTGAATGCCTAGCTCTCAAAGCGTAGGACTAGTGGTGGCTGTGTGGCCATCAAGCCACGCCCATCCCAGCTCAGGACAGGCAGCAGCAACAACAACAATGAAGGAGCTAATATGTGTCTTGACACCATAATAAACTGTCCTTTCTAGGACTTCTACTTAATAGGCATCAATATTCCAATTTTTAGAAAAATACCATAAAACATCTTTTAGTCATCTTCAGCTTACTCTTCCCGAAATGCTCTCCAACATCGCCTCCAAACTAGGCCTCATCTCCAAACCTGCTTCAACATCCATCCTCAAACCTCGCGATCCTTCAAAGACAAATATGTTCGTCAGAGTAGACTACACATCCAACGATGTCCCCATCCCAGACTCGTTCCTCACTTCTGCACCTCCTAGACCGATAACGGCGCATCATATCGACTTTGCCACGTCGTCCCTCCCTCAGTACAAGGGCCACACCGCCATCGTGCTGGATAATGTTCTCACACCTGATGAGTGCCGTGAGCTGATCTCTCTGGCTGAGGCATCGGTGCCGCGCGCTGACGAGAGTGCGTCGGCTTGGAGACCGGCTATGGTGAGCGCCGGACCAGGGATTGAGTCTCATGCACCGGGCTATCGGGAGAGCGATCGGATTATCTGGGATCAGCAGACCATTGTTGATCGTTTATGGGAGCGCTGCGCTCTGTCCGAAGGGCTACGTGATCTTCTCGCTGCAGTCCCGGCTCAACCTTACATGGGGAGTGGGAAATGGGTGTTTAGTCGCTTCAACAACAGAATGCGATTCCTAAAGTATTCGCCCGGGCAATTCTTCAAACGTAGGTCAACCCCCCTTTCATGTACAAGTGCATTGCTAACGCTACCCCAGCTCACTGCGATGGTTCATACTACTATACTGAAGGTCCTGGCACGGAGTTCGAGACCTACTATACTGTCCATCTCTACCTCAACGACTCTGTTGAGAATGATCCGACGGCAGAGCTTCAAGGCGGCGCAACTTCGTTCCTTGACAGGAAAGAGAACCGAGTTGATGTCAACCCCAAGGCTGGTAGTGTCCTGATCTTTCAACATGACGGATTGTACCATGAAGGAGCGTTGGTAAAGAAGGGGACGAAGTACACTATGAGGACAGACATTCTCTACGAATGGGTGCCTGATATGGACGCAAAGGACGAGTAATCTCAACACAAAGGCTGCTGGGTGGGAGTAAGAGAGTTATGCCACGAAAATAATATGTATGAGTTGTATTAGAATCTGTAGGCGCTAAATCTATATCATCACGATCTCTGTTTAGGCATTTTCTTCTCCTCCATCTCCTCGACATCTTTCTTTTTATGGAAATGAGGCGCCAACTCAGCCAGCCATTTGGCTTCGATCGGCATCACGCTACGCATATACTCCTTGGTAGTCTGCACGAGCTCAAAGTACACCACCATTTTCTCCGGCGGGTCGATAGCCATCAACACGCTGCTCGGATGGATCCACACAGTCGTGTTATTCTTAACCGTCCTGTAGCTATCGCCACTCTTCTGCAGCCGTGCAGCGTTAGGGAAGAATCCAGCTGTGATAGCTCGCTTGATGGGGCGAATGTTGGTGGCGCCGCAGGTGGAGGGTGCGACCTCGACACGCTCGCAGAGCTTTGCGAGTTGGTCGCGCACATCGCGCGCTCTTGTAAGTGAACGTTGCTGCAGGAAATTCTCCTTGGCCCAGACTGGGGAGAAGTCGCTGTCGACCCATTGATTCCACACATTGAGAAGAGTTACATGATCACCACCGTCCTTGATTGTGAATCGGTTTCGGGCGCTGTCTGCGTGGATTTTCTTGTCCTTCGGTCGGAAGAACAGGGCAGAAGCTTCACCAAGCATCGACACAATAGACAAGACCTCTTCCACACAGCCTTCCTTATCCGCAGCCAGAACAGCCTTGGCGAGCATAGGGTCTGTAGGAAATTCACCCATCTGTCGACCAAGCTTGGTCAGCTCTCCGCGATGGTTCAGCGCTTGTAAAGCAAACAGCTGATTCAGAGCACCAATAAGGGCTTCTGTGGGTGGAGGATCCATGAACTCGAAATCAAGCAACTCATTGATACCAAGGGATTTCAATTGCAGCACAACACCGTTCAAGTTCGTCCGTTGAATCTCTGGTGTCGTTGATTCGTCCATTTCGTTCATGTACGCAAACTTGGTGTACAAACGGAAGCATTTTCCTGGACCAACACGACCGGCTCGACCACTTCGCTGGTTGGCAGACGCTCTCGAGCAAGGAACAACAACAAGGTTGGACATGCCTGTCGCAGGGTTGTAGACGTTCTCCTTGACGTAGCCTGGATCAATGACATAAACAATACCATCAATGGTCAAACTGGTTTCAGCAATATTGGTGGCCAGCACAACCTTGCGAGCGCCGTCCGGTGTGGGCTCAAAGATCTTTGACTGTAATTCGGACGGCAAGTTGGCATAGATAGGGCAAATAACAAGTTCCTTAACGCGACTACCAAGCTTCTTCGCTGTTTCTGCAATTTCAAGTTCGGCAGCTTCAATCTCGTCTTGACCGGTCAAGAAAATCAGGATATCACCCTTGGGCTGGGTAGTGTGAATCTGGAATGTCGTTGTAATGGCTGCTGCCAGATAGTTTGCTTCGGGCGCAGGAGTGTAGTAGATATCAACTGGGTATCGTCGACCAGGGATGTTGAAAATAGGCGCGTCGTCAAAATATTGTGCAAACTTCTCAGCGTTCATGGTGGCCGATGAGATGAGCAGCTTCAGATCAGGTCGTTCTCTCGACAAATCCTTGATCAACGCCAACAAAATATCGGTATGCACGGTACGTTCGTGAGCCTCGTCAATCATCAGCGCCGAGTACCCTGCAAGATCTGGCTCCGTCATAAACTCTCGCAGCAACATGCCATCAGTCATGTACTTGAGAACAGTCTTGTCGCTGGTGCAGTCTTCGAAACGAATGGTATATCCGACTTCGTTACCGACCTTGACACCCACTTCCTCAGCAACACGGGCAGCCACACTCATAGCCGCCACTCGTCGAGGTTGCGTACAGCCCACCTTCATACCATTCTTGGTGTATCCCGCCTCATGAAGATACTGTGGTAACTGAGTCGTCTTTCCACTACCAGTCTCTCCAACAATAACAAGCACCTGGTACTGCTCCAATGCGGCAAGGAACTCGTCTCGATATTGATAGATCGGCAGGCTTTTTCTCGTTTCTTGGATCGACAGGGCCTTCTTTTCAGCTGCGTCAATCTGCGCCTCAAGAAACTGCTGCTCTTTGGTCAACTTTCGATCGTCGCCAGGTAAACGCGAATCCAGATTCCACTGGATATACTGTGTGTCATCCATAACATAATCATAGTCTTCATTCTCCCTTTCGCCACGTTGAATCTGCGCCTTCGCCTTTGAAGCTTGTTCTCGCTCCCATTCATCATGCTCGGTAACGAATTTCTCCTGGCCAAACTCATCCTTCTCAACGTATCGCTTGTAAAGAGCGTCCTCTTTCTTCTTTCTGTCGAGTTTTCCCTTCTCCGTGATGTAGTCTTCCGGCATATAGTATCCATCGCGATGATCGTCAATCTTGAGGCGCTCCTCAGCCAAACGCAGGATCTCTCTGTTCTTGGCAAATTCGGCCTTTTCCTTCTCTGACAGTCGAACACCGCTCCTTAGTTCGGCCGTCTCCTCTGCAACCTGTTTCCGTAAAAGAGCGAGTCGTTCAGCCTCTCGTTTCTTGAGGTATTCCTGTCGCGATCGTTCTCGGATATCGGGTAGTGCCTGATTTCGGGCTTCGGTGTCTTCAGCCAGTTTTCTTCTCGATGAAGATTCTCCATCCTTCTCGTCCTTCTTTGATTTCTTGGTATCCTTCTCCCTTAGGCGCTTTGCGAAAGCCTCGCGCTCTTCAATGTCCTTTCTCCGTTCCAATTCCTCTTTCGCACCATCGGATAAGTCGTCGTCTTTCGGTTCATCGTGACTCAGCTTGACTCGTTTGGTTGCTGACTCCTCAAACTCGGGTTCGTCTTCCTCCTCTTCGGGTCCATCGGATGGTGGTTCCTCATCGCCCCATCGATCATCAAAGTCGGCCTTGTCATCGCGTCGTCGGTATTGCTTGGGTCGACTAGTGTGTGATGATGACCCTCGGCCAGCTGACCTTGAGCGACTACGTTCGCGACGAGATTTTGAGGGTCGGGAAGATGACTTGTCGTCGCGATCTCTGTCGCGATGTCGATGTCTGTGTTTCTTCTCCTTGGTAACTTTCTGAGGACCCACCTCATCCTGTTCCATAGGAAGAAAAGCGTATTTTTTGGAGCTCATTTTAAATTGCCGAGCTTCTGCGAAGATGAAAAGATTATTGTCGTTAAGTTATACCTAGAGTTGGTAAAAAGATCCAGGTACATGACGCGAAGGCAGATGGAGAGCCCCAGGTAGAAGAAGCTTGAATGCGACAGATGGAGGCTAAACTTGACGTCCAGCCCAAATTTGGAGAAAGGATAATCCGGGGGTCATCATGCCCCCCGCCAATCATAGACAGTCGATAAGACACCGCTTGGCAGGGGTACATGCGATAAGCTCTCCATTGTTCCTCAAAGAGTGTAGCAAACAGACATTGATAACACGCTGGTGTTTCGAAGGCTCGGTGATTCTGTGTTCTCTATTGCGATTTCCAAAACTTCCTCCCTCTTTTCGCAACGGTTGTGAATTTCGTCTCTCATTACAACAAAAACTTGCAGTCTCTCTTATTTTTATATCTCTTTCCAGATTTTAGTAACTTATTGAAAGGGACACACAATGCTATTCCACACAGTGGCCCTCGTGGTCCTTCTAGCTCTGGTCCAGCTAGCTGTATGCGCCGAGGACTATTACAAGGTACGCCACTCATAACACATGTCGAAATCTACACAAACTGACACTCAAATAGGTCCTGGGTGTCAATAGAAAGGCTACGGGAAAAGAGTTGAAGCAGGCATATCGCCAACTATCAAAGAAGTTCCACCCAGACAAGAACCCGTACGCCCCTCCACACCTTTTGTTTGACTCCATGAACTAACCTCCTTCAGTGGTGATAACACAGCCCATGACAAGTTTGTCGAAGTCTCCGAAGCCTACGATGTGCTAAGCGATGAGGAAATGCGAAAGGTCTACGACCAATACGGCCACGACGGCGTGCAGCAGCGCCGCCAGGGAGGAGGTGGTGGTGGCGGCCATGATCCCTTTGACCTCTTTAGCCGTTTCTTCGGTGGCCACGGTCACTTCGGACGAGGATCCAGCGAACCCCGAGGTCACAACGTCGAAGTCCGTGTTGAGATCTCCCTGCGCGACTTCTACAACGGCGCCACTACCGAATTCTCCTGGAATAAGCAACACATCTGCGAAGCCTGTGAGGGCAGTGGAAGTGAAGACGGCCAAGTCGATACTTGTCAGACCTGCGGTGGCCACGGTGTTCGTCTTATGAAGCGCCAGCTCGCCCCGGGCATGTTCCAGCAGTTCCAGCAACGATGCGACGCCTGTGGCGGTAGGGGCAAGAACATCAAGCATAAGTGCAAAGTGTGCCAAGGTCAACGGGTCGAGAAGAAGGCCACAAGCGTGCAACTCAACATCCAGCGTGGAGCCCCTCGCGACTCTCGTCTTGTTTACGAGAACGAAGCCGATGAGAGTCCTGACTGGGTGCCTGGTGATTTGTTGGTGACATTAACTGAGCAGGCTCCTTCATATGACAAGAACCCCGACAAGGTTGATGGCGCATTCTTCCGTCGCAAGGGCAATGATTTGTACTGGACAGAACCCCTTTCCCTCCGTGAGGCCTGGATGGGCGGCTGGACTCGCAACCTCACTCATCTCGATAACCACGTCGTGCGCTTAAGTCGCCCCCGCGGCCAAGTTATTCAGCCTGGCCATGTCGAGACTGTTGCTGGAGAGGGCATGCCCATCTGGCACGAAGACGGTGACAGCGTCTATCACAACACCGAGTTCGGAAACCTATATGTTGAATACGCAGTTGTGCTACCTGACCAGATGGACACCAACATGGAGAGCGATTTCTGGAGTCTCTGGGAGAAGTGGCGACTCAAGAACGGCGTCGATCTGCAAAAAGATAGCGGACGACCAGTGTCAGAGCACGCTCATGATGAGCTATAATGAAAAAGCAATGATTGGCGCCGGTGGTGGGGAGTTGGATGAATTTATGAAGAGGTGGGCATCTTATGTACAGTGGGCATATGTTAGAATACCAACTGCATGCTTCGAATGTTATAGACACTATGAAAGTTGGTTGGCCGAGAATTATTCGTGACGTTCTTCTATAAACTCACTATGGCAATGATACCTTGATCATGCCCCACATATTCCTGTTACATCGATTTATAACGAAACCCCCAGAACACTCCAAGCAAAACACCATCAGCTCATGTCTCACTATCACAGATTAACATTTATCTTCAACGATTTTAGCGTCATGTTAACCGAATCTTCTACGGCATACCTCCAGCTGATAAAGCCTAGATTAGTGAAGAAACCAAGCTATTAGTCTCGCACATATAAATCCAATAGTGTAACAATGAATCCAGACCAGTCTCTCTTTTCCTTCTCCTTTTTCCTTCTCTCTTTCTCTTAATTACATTCCTACACGGTCATGATCGTACCACTCTTTTGAAGTTATAGACCATGTCTAGTTCAAACTCAACCACCCCCTCAACCAACACTCCCTCTTTCACACCCAACACGTCTACTTCCGATGTGGTGGAGATACCTCGCTCAGACGTTGACCTTGTCACTGTCAAAGACACGGACTACAAGACAGCCAAACACCTCATCGTTTGTGGTAAATGCCACGGGGTACTGAATGCTGCATCGTACAGCTGCATATGCGAACATGGTTGCGACGCTGCTCGCGCGGCTTGATAGCATATTCATCTTTCATTCGCAGGAAACGAACCGTTTCAGGCTATAATCAGGTTACAGTTCTAAAGATGGACATTTGGTAAAGGCAGAATTATCATAAACATCTAAACACCATAAACAAACATCAATCATGTTTCTCTATATAGGCCGTAATGTATAGTATTCGTAACATCATATCATAAGTTCAAAACCAGAAACATTACCCATCCAACCAAAGAAATCATTCCAATCACATACGCAATCATCAAGTCATTAATCCCGATGTCTCCTTCTCCGCCTCCTTTCCTCTTGACGTCCGTCTTCGATAGCGCCTTGTCGCTCTGGCTCTGCAAGTCCGCCAAGAACAGTTCCAAGTAAACCAAGCCAACCGCTTTTGCCTTCAAGTGCTCCAGTTACACCACGAACGATCTGATCCACAGCTTGACCATCCGTCCCAGCCACTTGCCATGCGCCTCTAACGTCCCAATCATCTTTATGTTTGGGTTTGTATTCGAAATCACCCTGTCTGCGTGTCCAATTGCGATTCTTGGCGGATCGTTTATCCAATGGCCTACCATGTCTATCAAATCGGTCGGGCAAGACTTCGACAGGCTCATCCAAACTTGAGTCGTCATCTAAAAACCGGTTTCTCCGGTCGAAATAGGAGTCGATATCTAACGACTTCGAGCGTGGCCTGGCAGACACAAGACCTTGAGCTACATCGTGGGCCTCTTGTTCTTGTTTCTCCTTTTCCTCTTTGGCTGCCGTTTCTGCGCGATGTTGTTTCATTGTCATCGAACTCTTAGGCGACAACGGACCGAACATCACCGACTTAGCCGGGTGTTCGTCGTCAGACGAGTTCGTTAGACTAGCTGTTGCGAAGTCAGCTTCAACCCTTCATTTTATTCCAAACCCCTCCAGTACGGCCGGACGCACCCTCATCAAGGCTTCTTGAGCCGAGGTTATGGACAGGATTACTCACATTGTCAGGCGGTCTTGGGCCACCGGATGGTGGAGGTCCTGGGGGTCCAGGAGGAGGTGGTGGCCCAGGAGGTCCTGGCGGCGGTGGGTAGCTAGTAGGTCCGGTTGAAAGCCCTCGGGGGGGTCCAGGTGGTGGTGGGGGATAGCCCGTGTAATCCTGAGGAACATATGGCTGGAATTCGCCAGAACGATTTGGGAAGTTACCATAAGGAGCTCCAGGTGAAGGAGAAGGATCCATAGGGTAAGGCGGGAAGCCAGCTCCACCAGATGCCATTGGTGGTGAGCGTGGTCTGCTGCGTTCGTCATAGTCATCGTAGCCTATTCAATAGTGGTCAGTCATCACAATCTTGGTCACGCAAGGACTGCTCACGTTTCCTGGAGCGGCTTTGGGATCGGTTTCGCGATGGGGATCTGGTAGCTCGGCCACGACGGTCTCGCTCATCCTCTCGCTCGCGTTCCCGTTCTAGCTCAAGCCGACGTTCCCTGGAGCGCTGCTCTCTCTTCTCTCTATCCTTCTTATCTTTGTATTCTTTGATGCCGAAGGCCGCAGCTCCTGCGGCTGCCGCGGTTCTGAGGCGACTTCTGCTGCGTTTACGGTCATGGTCAGAACCAACAGATGATGCGGAGCGACTACGGTCGCGTCGTCTGCGGCGTCGACGTCTTGCCTCTGCTTCGGATTCGTAAGCCCGCGACGCCCCGGCGGGCATGAGGGGATCGGTTCCGTATTCAACTACGGGGCCTAGCTCAGGATCAGTCCCGCGCTCTGAACGAATGGATCTGGCCTTGGACCTGCTCCGGCTTCGGCTCCTCGATGGGCCTCGTCGGTAGTACTCATCGTCGCTGCTGTTATCACTGCCATCCTTCTTATCCTTGCGCTTCTTCCAAACATGGTGTGCCGCCTTGGCTGCTACAGCTGCGCCGGCGATTTCGGCACCGCGACGAAGTCTGGACTTGCTGCGGCTCCTTGATCGGCTACGCGAGCTGCTTGACCTACTGCTGCTACGACCTCGAGACTTGGACCTGTTGCGCAAGTGTTTCGCAACACCTGCAGCAGCAACAGTGCCCAGAGCCGCCTTGGCCGCAGTTGAGAGACTGCGACGACGGCTAGTGCTCTTGCTCTTGGTCTTCGTCGTGGTTTTTCGAATGATGGAGCGCGAACGCGAGCGCGAGTAATCATCTGAATGATAACCACGACGGCGGCTTCTGCCCCGGATCGCCTCTTCCTTCTCAATCTTGTTGGACTGGTAGTATTTGGCGGCACCGGCAGCAGCTAGAGCAACAGCAGCGATTCCAAGGCCCTGCTTGAGTCTAGAGGAACGGTCGGGAGACCCATCGTCGCCATGCCATCGGTCACCATAAGCGCTGCGAGCTCTTCGCAACGCCTCAGTACCGAGCGCTCCCAGGGCAGCTCCAGCGATAACCTTTCGTCCACGGTTCTCGGGTAGCTCGCCGTAGTCATCGCGGCGACTATTGAGAAGAGCAGTAACACCAGCGCCAGCGAGAGCGCCTTCTGCTAGGTGGCGCTTGTGGTGGGGACTTTCGCTACCCTCCCGGCGACGAACGACCTTGCGACGGACATAGTAGTCATCGTCATCACTATAGTGGCCATAATCGCGACGTCTGCGATCAAATCGCTCAACGGCATATTCGCGTTCCCCACGGGAGTCTCGGTGTTCGTGGCGGTAGTAATATTCCTCCTCTGACGGGCGATGTCGATGTTCATGTCGGTGTTCATGTCGATGCTCTCTTCTGACCATCTGCTGTCTCTCCGGTTCCTTCTCACGAATGACAACTACGCCAGGTTGTTGCTGTACGCGAGGAGAAATCACAACGGGTGCCGGGGTGGGAGCTTCTTGGACAATGATTTTCTGAGGTTCGGGAGCACGTTGTCGAATGATAACAGGAGCAGGCGCAGGCGGGGGGTCGTAAGGAGTGTAGTATTCCGTTTCCTTACGATATCGCTCAACATCGCATCCATGAGTGTCGTCGACGTGTTCCTCCACGCGCTTCTCGACGCGAAACTCGCCATTATCTCGACGTTCAGTCCTCACCATTTGGTTCTCGACCTTGACATCATCGTCGAATAGAGCGTCAAAGCGAGATCGTCGTTCCCAGTCACGCTCAACTTCCTTAGTCTCTGCATACATTGGCGCGCGAGGTCGGTCGCCTGCTTGAGACGGCGCAGGCATCGGCATGGGCGGGGGTGGAGGATAAGTTTCTCGCTCGATTTCCTTCTCGTAAATAAAGGATCGAGGAGCTGCGTTCCGGCCACGGTCATCGTGGAAGCTGGCATGCGAAGGTGCTCCCTCAAATGCAGAGTGAGGGCGATCCGGTGCGTAAGAGCGTCGATCCTGCTCAATTAAATCGCCTGAAGCGCGGCCATAACGGGAGGCATGGGAACGGCCATCATCAAATTCGGAAGATCGTTCGTATTGGTCTGACCTGCTGGGAGTGACTTTGTAACGTCGGATTGTGGTTTTACGATAACGCTCGTCGCCTGATGAGCCATCGTCCCGCTCCCACTCACGGTCACGATATACACGATCTCTGTAGACGTCACCCATCGCGGGGGTGTAGCAGGGGGGGTATATGGCTGTGCGATAGTACTGTAGAGTCAAAAGAAGAGACCCGTTTTCGTTTCAGGGAGAAAATTCAAAGGTTGGATAGAGAACGCCCAACACAAAAGCAACAGCGAAATCTATGAAGGTTTGTATGAGAGAGAAAGAGGGAAGAGTGGTTTGTGGAGGGGGAAAGCTGGGAAGTTAGCCTAGGACGAGCTATGACGGAACCTCAAGGAAAGAAGGAACTGCACTTTAGAACTGGGCAATCAGTCGGAATGGCTGGGCTTGGCTTTCACTCAAGCCAAGCGCAGCGTGGGGCTTGCTTCAGAACCTCAGACCTGCACTGCAGCTGGGCTCAGCATGTGCGTGGATCCCTTAAACTTCAGTGGATATCCCGGCTCTCGACAGGGGTTTGCGATGGCCTAGGAGAAAGCCTGCAGTGGCTATGATGGAAGATGATGCTGCTGGTGCAGCAGAGGGTGGCACGGGATTGGACAAGCCGAAGAGATGGGTGGCAGAAGGTCTCTTGTTCTGCCCGGCTGATGCTGGGCATTAAGTGCGCGGCCAATCAAAGCGGCCTGGACCAACCAATACAACCAAGATACTGTAGCAAGATTTGTGCGCTCGTCTTCGAATAGAAGATTCTGCTTCTGTTCTGGGCTATCTCGGGTAATTTCTTGGATCTAGAAAGATCACCAAGTTCTGTCCAAACTAGAGGGTAAACCTACAGTAATACGCCAAAAGTATGACCCCACATTACAGTATGCCACCTTAAAGGCCGCTTTTTCTATCTTTTAAAATTAAAATTAAAATCGGCTTTTATTTATTAAAACTATAAAAAAGCTATATTATAAAGATAAATAGATAAAGATGATAACGCTTTCAGTTTATAAAATAAAGATTTTATTTACTAAAGTTATAAAGATTTTAAAAGAAAGAGTAAAAATCTTAAAATAAAGTACTAAGAAAAACAGTAATAATAATACAGTATTTCTCACTATAATCCGCTATAATATTAAGATTCCAATACCCTTTTACTTTACGATTTAATAACTTATTAAGAAAAAATAAAGAATTAATTTTAAATCTACATAAATAGATTTCTTTTCTTAATAATTATAATATAATTTTATAGGTTTTTACATAAATTTTATTAATTTAATTATAGAGGTTTTAAAAAGCCTAATTTTCTTAGTAAATATATAGTTAGACTGTGAGGTGGGGTCATACTTTTGGCATGTTACTGTAGTTCATGCCCAAAATACCACCTGGAGATCCACAAGTCATACCAGGAACACCTCGAGTCTATTTTCCCTGGACTATCATGTCAGGTTGGGCACAGAGCCTCACCAGACGCATTGACTCATCCGGTCCAAATATGCCGAGCAAACATTCTGAATGGGTAATCATAAGCAGTCAGCCGTTAATGGCATTTCTTTGTCTCATCTCAAGGCTCCTTCTTTCAGCCCTTGCGTGTAACACTAAAGTCGTTCGTGAAATGCAAACGCCCGTCTCAAGTCCAGGAGATCCAGACCGTGTCTCGACGCCAGGCTTGTCTGTTCCAAGACCCTAACAAAAGTCAAATCACACGGCGCTGCTCACTTGGCTTGGTCACCGTCAAGTACCGTGCCCTCCAGTGCGGGATCTAAAAGGCCCACCACAGGCTTGATTTACTTGTACAGATCGAGGACCAGTTCTGTCATCGACAGGGATATTTCCCTTATTCATCAGCTCTACAAAAGAACACAAAAGAAAGACATATGGGCCAAGAATGAGTCGACGAAGGTTTCCGTTGTACGTCCCGAACCGTAACCTTGGGCGAGCAAATCATCAACAGCACGGATGCAACATCTCGACAAACCCCACTCGGGCTGTTCGCGTATGTCGTCATAGGCTTTTTAATGGAAAACCCCACCTCCTCAACCCTGAACCATCAGCAATGGACATCTTGGTTGTTATTCTCACAGCGGAGTCATCTCGCCTCAACTCAACCTCAGCCAGGGAAAACAAATACTAAAGAAAAAGTAAAGAGTCAGAGGATGCAAATAATCATGGCAATACGGTCATCAACTGATGAGTCTCCGCTTTCCGAGGTCAATTGATTACGCAGGCCTTGAGTTTGAGTCACCAGACTGGTCTCTGTTGGGGCACATGGGCAATCAGTGCTGACAGAAACGACTATAGCCTTAATTCCACGCATTGATGCACTACCGCCCCGTCTGGAAGGGCTTTGTCTGATGGGCTTTCCCGTATTGCGATTGTGTTCCCATGACTGGAATGTTCCATATTTCCATCTTTCCCATATTAGCATAGCGGCATTTTAAACACAACCAAAAGCTGGGCGAAGTACTGTTGCTTCTTTGGTAGAAGGGCGAGTTGATTTCTAACTCCCACTGCATAGAGAGTGACCACTTACGTGAGGGCTCATCTGCTTTGAAGACACCTTGATCGACTGGTCAGATTACAGCACCAGCCAGTTGTTGCGCGTACGTTTGTGATCAATTGTCTTATGCTAAATTCAGAATCCCAGGTTTTACCTAAACTCCATAATCTTCTCAACTATACATAAACCCCTGCATAACTCCTTCTGTTTGGATCTCTGGCAGCGTCTTTATGCTGCATGCAACGTATTCCTGATCTCGCATCTAATGCCTCTACTGATCAAACCCTTCCTTCGTTCCCAGCACACCGATTCCGCCGCCGCTGCGTCTTCGTCGGCCGATGACATCGTGAATCCAGTCGCTGATTGTGAAGCCCCAGTGTCCGGCGACCAAGACGCCGCTCATGATGTTGATGATCTTGACCAAGAAACTGATGAAGCTGTCACGGCTCTCGTGGACAGTCAGCAGGATCGGCTCGATGTCGTACTTGAAGAAAATGCCGGGGATGTATCGCTCGTCAACTGCCTTGCTCTGCTCAGTCACGGCGTACTGGTTGGTGAGAATAGACCGGGAGTTGACGCTGTACACGGTGGGCACAACAGAAAGGTAGTACTGAAACTTGTGGAAGTTGCCAGGGGCTGTGTTGACAGTGCCGTCGAGGGGGTTGACGAGTGAGGGGTAGAATGGACCGTAGGACAATTCTGAGATGATGTGCGAGAAGTTAAACCCTGAGAGCCGTTAGCACATGATGTGGACTTTTCATCCGCAGGACTTACTGCTGTGGTCGAGATGCTCGCCATTGCCCATATAACCGTGGCCTCGAGCAGTAATGTGGAAATCACCCTGCACCTTGTTCAAATCCAAACTTCCGTAGATGCGGCAGCTGTCGGCAGGACCCTTGAATCTGGGGGTCCTCGCCCACTTCGCTCTCTTCTTTCCAAGCGCAACAATGTCGTGAACGTGTTCCTCGCCGAAACCCTCATCCTCGTACTTTGGCTCGTTGTATCCTTGCCCGGTGCTGATTCGACCTTGGCTATCCCGTCCAAGTCTGTGAATGCCCTTGTCGTCGGCCCATTGCCACCAGAGAGTCCCGTCAGTGCGAAGGCGCTTAGCCGCCATGATTCGATCGCCAGAAGCATCCTGGACGTTAACATGAACATCGTCGCACTTCATCTTGACTACAATGTCCAGGTTGATCTGCAGTTCTCGCGAAACACCAGCCTCAACCTCGAAGTTGTGAGACTCGGCTCCGCGCCACCAGCGACCAAGTTCACCCCAGATGAGAACAAGTGAGATGATGGTCACGGCGACCGTCCATTTACCACCTCCCGAGGTTCTTTGGATATATTGCGGCTTTGACTTGGCTGGCGAGAGTTAGCGCATGTAGGTACCGACTACAACATGAGACATACGGAATGCATCGAAAGCGCTGACCAAGCTCCCCTCCTTAGGACCGAACTTGTCCTCCTCATAATCGGTCTTTTCCATGCCGTTCATCATTGCTAAAATCTTCTAGTCCTGCTAGCTCGAATATGTACAATGCAGACCGTGTCGTTGCCGAAAATCGTCGTGTGTCGCGATATTTCGATGTTTCGTCGCAAACTGTGGTCGAGCGCCGCTAGATCGACACGAAATGCGCAAAGTTGTTCTTATTGCCGCATGCCTTGGGGGGAAAAGACAGGCTTAAGGACAGGAAACCAATTGGAACCGGTTTCAGTGGTCTGGAAGGAATTTCTTTCGGGTACCGACCACGAAGTTTTGGTGAACGAGAAATGAAATTATCGATGTCGTCGCTTCGTTGCGCTCGACAGCCGCAATCAGAAAGGACAGCTTACTGTAACTAAAACCATCCCCTGAAGCTGGCGTCGTCAGGGTCCAGTCGCTGATTGGCTTGCGTGGCCGAAACTGGGTTAAAGTGTCGCCGACCCGAGCTTGTTCCTGAACCAAGGCCGGCTCTAGCACGGATTTGCTTTCAGCAGTTCCACCTTTGAATGCGGCCATGGATGCAAATTGTCCAGATCCCATCGACTTCACCGTTCTTGCTAAATGATATACTTACCTTCTCATGCCATTTTCTAAATCTATTGTCTGGTGCCATGTTCTCATTCGGTCCGTCGCCTCAGTAAAAATGACCCACTCTGTTAAGTATACAATGCTATCAAGAGTGATCTACCTTGAGTAGCTTCGCTGGCTCCTGCGGCTCTTGTTACCAAACAAACGGTCTGTCTGACTTTAAAGATTGGAGCGCTTCGTCATCCGAGAAACACTTTATTCCGTAAGACGATTGGAATGTTACCCGCGTCTCACATGACAATAGAACAGCTCTGTAAAGATTCTGAGCCATTGTATGTATGGCACGTTGTGCAACTCAAACTCATCCCGAAAAGTGCCATTGCTTTAGTTGAACCACTAACAGTCATGATATGCTTCTACTCTCCTAGTAAGGACAGTATAGAAACCATTGAATTCTTCACGGGCGGCGTCATGGGCATTCAGCCTGTCGGCTTGCTGAGCCTGGGACTGGTTGTGAGCAGCAGCTGCGCTTAAGCTCTACCATGAAGGTCTCTATCAATATCGTCCAATCGGCTTGAATATCTTAGCATCTCTCCATTTCTGGTGGATATGACGCCGTCGATCATCGAGTCTGCTTCCTTATAAAAGTGAGTTAGGATCCTCAATGCCTCTGGTTATCAGCTCGGATATGGTGGAGCGTAAATTTCATGGCAAAGAGAATCTGACTCTTCGTAAGATGGTCTTTCTGGTCTTCTCTGCGTTCTTTATATCGCTCAGCGACGGTGGATCAGCGGTCGCTTGTCCGTGTAATACGCGAGTCGTATCGTCCTGAGTGAGAACAGCTTGGATGCAGGAGGCAAAGTCGGTACTCAGAGTCCTCAAACTTCTCCACTGGCGGTTGACACATGATGTATCTGGGCTGAATCCATGAGAGAAAGTGAGTTTGGTTGCATTGGGGAAGTATGGATCGGACGTGACTGGTCCCTCTGTTTAATCGAATTACTGGGTCTGTGATGCAATTTCTGGGGGATTTTCATGAGCGAAGTTGGTTCGGCCCAATTCCCCACTGTCTCGATCCTTTGAGATAAAGAATCTGGAGAACATGGAGTAGTAAATGGGTCGAGCTCTTGTACAAGGATGCTGGGTTCTAATGTTCACTTGACGAATTTTGCAGACATCATGACTTGAGTTTACAAGGCTACAAATATACAAAACCCGTCAACGGGAATAAGAATCACGTGAGTTTGTATTCGCTGCAGCAATCTTCAGCGCCGAGACGGGAGGCCACACGAAACACTACAGGCTACAGACGGGACAGGGCGATTCTGGTTCTGGGCATCTTGGCAAACCAGACCCTGGGTCGCGAATCGGTTAAGTGTGCCGATAAGCGCCTTGGCATGGAAGAAGAACATCGACGACATGTGTTCTTGTCGGAAAGCATTGAGTAAGACCAAAGAATGCGCATAAACGCAGAACTAGCAAGAAATGCTCGATGAGAAGAAGGCCAGTGTTAGAATGTGAGCTTCGAGGAAAAGCACAGAGAATCGGGTGCATCGGGGGGAATCTGGGAGCAACCCTGCAGAGTGGGCTCCTCCACTGCGGTAAAGAATGGATGCGCGGTCGTACGTTGAAATGGGGACCATTCTTGACAACGGCGAAAACCTACTTGTTATATAGTTTAACGGTCGAGAAGGTAAACGGTGTTGTAACTGGGTAGCCAGTGACTGGAAGTAGATTTTATATGTAGAGGAGCAATACAGTTGAGTAACAGCAGCGATGCAAGACCAAAACAAAAGACTATCGTCAGCTCAAACCACTTCCAACCCCTGAAGCGCTGCTTCGTATCGCATGAACTCCCTCGCCTGCAGGTAAAAAATAGCTACAAACAGTACCTGGCTCCAAGTACCTGACGCCCTCGCGCACTCCGTCTTAGCCAGTCTAGCCAGTCAATAAGCCGTGTCACCCTCCTTCAACCCGGTCCACCAGCAATCTCATTGGTTCCAGCTCGTGTTTCTCCCTCCCTCTTTTCGCTCCCTTTAATTGCGATACGGTAGGTCTCCGTATTTGATATTCCCAAGCATATCCCCCAGCGGTCCCAGGCTCCTAGCCCAAGAGGCCCAACCCCCGTCGCCCGTTTCCATTTCTTTTCCTTGGCACTTTGACCTTTCTTCATCAACACCTTCACCTTCACCCCATCATAGACTCTACGTCTTTTCTGTTACCTCTGGCTGTCTTTCTCTCCTTGACTGCTCGGCTTTTTAATAATAAGCATTATCTTTTTTTATATCACAGCTCGCTATTTCTCTCCGACAGAGCCCTCGCTGGGCGCCTTTAACGCTCGTTCTTGACGTCGATCATCCTTCGCTCATTCGACGCTCATTCACTTTCACTCAAATCGGCCCACGATGAAGTCCTTTTACTCCGCGGGCGCCGCCGTTGCGCTTCTTGCCTCCACAGGCCTCGTCAACGCGCAGTCGCCCTACAGCATCGCATCTAAAGGTGTGCATTCCCAACTGTTGGCTTCCAGGTAAACATGCATTAACTCCAGCCGCACAGACGACATCAAGAAGTCAGCCAAGCAACTCGCTGCTGACCTGATTGAATACTATCACGGAAACGACCCAGGTGGTATTCCTGGCATTCTGCCCGGCCCTCCTCCTAATGGTGATTACTACTGGTGGGAAGGTGGTGCGATGTGGGGGACGTATATGGATTACTGGAAGTGCACCGGCGACACAAAATACAACGATTTGGTGATGCAGGGTATGCAATTCCAAGTTGGTGATGACCAGGACTACCAACCCGCCAACGTTACTCTATCTCTCGGAAACGACGATCAAGGATTCTGGGGCATGTCTGCCATGCTGGCTGCCGAACTGGCCTTCCCCAATCCTCCTTCAGACAAGCCTGGCTGGCTGGCTCTCGCTCAGGCTGTCTTTAACACCCAGGCCAACCCCGATCGACACGACAAGACTTGCAACGGTGGTCTCCGATGGCAAATTCCTCGTACTAACAACGGTTACGATTACAAGAACAGTCAGCATCCCTACCCCGGTTCTTCAATATCCAATAGATTGTTATACTAACTCATAAAAAGGTATCGCTAACGGTTGCTTCTTCAATCTGGGTGCCAGACTTGCCCGCTATACCGGCAACAAGACATACTCCGATTGGGCTGAGAAGACGTGGGATTGGATCGAGGGCGTGGGCTTCCTCGATCCAGAGACTTATAAGGTTTACGACGGTGCTCATGTTGGAAAAAACTGTACCGATATCAACAAGGCGCAGTTCTCGTACAACTCCGGAGTTTTCCTCCAAGGTGCTGCCTTTATGTACAACTACGTAAGTCAATCTTCAGATAGATACGCGGCTTTGCAGGCAGTTCGCTAACTTTGACAGACCGACGGTGAGAAGAAGTGGGAGCAACGTCTAGACAAGCTCGTCGACGCCACCATCAGCAACTTCTTCCCTAAGGATATCGCTGTGGAGATTGCCTGCGAAAACCACGGCACCTGCACAACCGACATGTACTCGTTCAAGGGCTATGTCCATCGCTGGATGTCACAGGCGACCCATCTGGCTCCTTTCATCAAACCCAAGATTCTTCCTGTTCTCCAGAAGTCTGCCGAGGCCGCCGTCAAGCAGTGCACAGGTGGCGATACCAAGCGTGTGTGTGGCTTTAAATGGGCCAGCGGCGTGTACGATGGCAAGACCGGTGCTGGCCAGCAGATGAACGTCCTCGCTGCCGTGTCGTCACTGCTCATGGAGGACACCGCTCCTCCCGTCACAGCCAAGCGCGGAGGTACCTCTAAGGGTAACCCCAACGCTGGAAACGTGGGAGACGGCAAGATCGAGAAGGACTACAAGCCTCTGACCACTGCGGACAAGGCCGGTGCGGGCATTCTGACCTTTTTGGTGCTGTCCATGGCAATTGGCATGTTCGGCTGGATGAGCATCGACAAATAAGCAATCTCTCTGATATATCTAATGATGCCGAAAGACGACGTCCGGCATGCACAGTTGTGCTTCTTTGTAGCCTTGTATTTTGAGATCTGAAGAAATGTTTCCCAGGCGTTGGATGGAGTATAGCTGAGCTAGACAGTCTGGAAGGCTGTGCTATTTATTTTCTTGTTGAAAGCTATAATGTTTTACATTTTAACTCATGACTTTATGTTTATTCAGTGACCAAGATTTTCTCTGGGACCTGACTTTCGAAGTTTTAAATTGGGTTGTGGAAACGGTTTACTGCTAATTGGTCTCTAGCACCCATATGGATATGTGATCGAATCGTCTGATAGAGCTGAATGAAGTGAACGCTGACCTTTGGAGTTGGCATAAACCGTCAATCCCATGCATATATGCTTTGCTGTGGCCGATTGTCCTTGTCTTTTTCTGAAAGGACAGTGGGGTTTGATGACACTAACATATGATGCAGGTCCTATGGTCAGTATACTTTGTTTTCTTCGTCATTGATATAAGCTGGAATGCTGAGTGATGGGCATAGATTACATGGCTTCATTCCGTGACACTATTCCTCACAGCCGCCTCTCTTCGGCTCCACTGCGTCTGATGATCTATATGTGTAATTGAGTATTGAAACTCGATGGGTATCTGATGCTGACTCGAGATTTCAGGTGATTGATTCGAAACATCGATGGTCAGGGCTGGCGTGATAGGCGATGGAGTCACGAGAATGAGGCGATGCGTACTTTGCAGAGCAGCAGCATGAGAGACAGATAAGAATGCACCAAGGAATGTCAACTCAGCCGAGTTGGGGTCAGTGGTTGTTCTGAGGATTGTTCTCACGCTTATTACCGTAGAGGGACGAAGCAACCTGGACCGGTCTGCCTGTCGGTATAGAATGGATGGTTCTGTTACACTACTTGTACCCACCAAGATGGGCTTGTTTCATACACTACTCAAACATATATGTGGGCGTCTGAAGCGCTGTGATGCTTTAGCGGTAGGGAAAAGGTCATGGCGGAAACGACTCCACTTGCAATGGGTGGAAAGGACTACCAATGCTGCCAAACTCAATCGTCGTAGGTGAAGGCCTACGACTGTATTTTCTCGGCATTCGGAATCGGTGAACAGCTTGTTGCAATTATCATCCCGATTGAGCATCGTGGAGAGAGGACGGGTCGTAGACTGAGCCTAGGGCCCAATCCGATGGCAGACAAGATCTTGCTAACAATAGAATGCAGCAGATAGACGGTAGTATTATGGCATTTACATCTCGTAAGATATGGGAAACACAATTCATAAACGTCCAAAAGCCCATTGTATGTAGAGCTTGAAATTTGAAGTACGTAAGATAACCTAGAGTGGAGGCGGGAGTGGCCGCGACTAGCCCCCTCCTCTTTGGAAGATCTCCTAGAATGTGAAGATTGCACCTTTTTGCACTCTGTAGATCGAAAGTTGTTATACTTGTACTTTCCGAGTGAGAAGCATCTCTGGTTCTCCAGGCCTCTGAGCTTCACAGTGGGTAGCTTGGAGCCGATTCAATGGCATTTACTAACCACGTTTCCAGAATATAACAAGATCTTACGGGCCAGTTTCAGACAGCTACCGGCTACCAGTTTTTGTTTCCCTTTTCTGTTCAACTGGAAAATGTATTCCGTATTTGCTTTTCCCCTCATGACAACATCACGAGATGAATTGCATAAACATCGCCTTGTTGGTCCCAATTTCCAATTATCCAAAACAACACGCAACCGCACGTCGTCTTTTCCAAGATGAAGCTAATGCTAGTCGTGGATCCTCACACCTCGTCCACCCCTGCACCATCCAATCAACCCGCAGGAACCCATTTCTATGGGGTAATTTTTACATACTAAAAACTCTAGACATCCAGGAACAAGGCCACGGGCAAAATCTGGGGGTGACCGCGTGACAAGCGCCATTTCTCTTGCGGAAGAGAGCAGAGCCAGGAAGAAAAACTACAGCACATCACACGCACAGCGCCGTCTGCCGTTAACTGCAAAGCGTCCGTTCTCTGATCACGTTGGCAGACGAGACTGGCCATTAATTGGGCTTTTTTTTTTTGCCCCCCTGGGTAGTAGTAACTAGACTCGGGCGGGTCGAGTTGAGCTGTTGTTCGAGACGAAGCTTTCTAATTGACATGACGACAAGGAACGATCTAAAATGCGGGGGAAAATTTAAAAAGGACTGAATGAGAAGAAAAGAAAAAAAAAATCTTAAACATGGGTCCAATTTGTGGGGAGAATTGCGTTGTTGTTTGGCTTGGCTTGGAAGTGGGTGACCTTGTGGCTCCCTTTAAGTTGAGGTAGAGTGGTAGAGTGGTAGGTATAACTACCCAAGCTCTGCCCTTCACGACAACCTCTCTTATTCTCTGCTTTCTTTCACAAGCTCTACTCTTACCTACTCTTGCAATCTATAATCTGCCATTGAATCAATTGTATATACTTGTTGTACTAGATCAATACCGAGAAACTACAACTACAACCCACTCTCACCTCACTTACACACAACCACTACCACTACCACAACCACAAACATCACAATGCCCAGCTACATTCTCACCGAGCCTTCCCCCTCCACAAACGTCTTCGTCCGCTCTGGTCGAGGCGGCTACGGCAATATCTCCCGTGCCTCAAAGGACTCTTCCTCTTCATCCCGCACCGTCCTTACACCCACCACTAGCACCACCAGCACAACTACTCCCTCGCGCCGTTTCTTCAGCGGCATCGGCGGAGCAGGCAACGTACACCGAGCCAGCGAGCAGCCCTCTGTCTCTCTCGATGCCGAGTACGACCGTATCGCAGCCCGCGACCAGATGGCCGCTGGCCACGTCGGCATCGGCGGCGCAGGCAATGTCTTCCACCGCAAGGACAGCGACGCTGGGTCTGATTCCAGCTCGAGCAGCTCCATGAGCTCCAAGTCAAAGCTGTGGGCTCGCGTGAGCAGCACTTTCAGCCGAGACTAGAAGATGCTGAAAAGCCAGGGAAAAGAACAAGAGGTGTTTTGTGCGAAGGATATGACTTAGCGATCGGCGTTGATGGTAATGATTTCGATTTGGTATTTGGACGGGGGAAAAAGACGGGGACCTCAGAGCAAAAGGGATGGCAAAAAGCCCTGGATATGTACGGTTGGCATTGATGCGTGGGATTGGCGATATGAAACTGCCTTTCTACTCATACTCTGCCTGTATGATGTTTGTTTCTGGTGAAGATTATTATACCCCCAAGCGTAGCTCTTTTCTATATTATAAAAAGAACAATTTCTTCTCTGCTTCACACATCCCGTCTCCTCTGTGACTTGTGTACATCCCGAGTTCTGTCTAGTCAACATGTTACAACCTCACAGAAGCACCATGCACAACGTCAACACATCAGGGTATCATTGCTTCCTCTATCTGGCAAAGGTTGTCTACAACTGCACTGGTGCCGCTACACACCCGTACAGCACTAAATCCTCTATTCCATGCAAGGCTCATGCATCGCTCTATAACACCAACACCAGCGGGACAAAGTGGATTGCGGGGGTCGCAGGGTTCTCGACATCACAAAAGTCGATCTAGAGGTCCAGCCGACGAACAGCCAAGGCCCAAAGGGCTTGTGTATGCCTAGGTTGAATTACATCATCATTAGGGCCGCATCGCGAAGATGCAAGTTCAAGGGTGAGTAAGACGTAGAGGCGCCTATGTGAACTTTGTATGGATAATGTCGGGGTTCTCATGCCAATCGTCAATGCTCACCCACATCTGTGACAAGTTAGTAAGACGACAAAACAATTCATATGGATATCACTGACCTTTCGGAAAGTACTCAAACCAGCAAGAATGCTGCCTCCGATCCAAGTCGAGTACTTTCTCTCCGGCGGCGCAAAGATCTTGATTCTCATATCCTTCACAGCCAACTTTTGCAGCTCCGTCAAAAGACGATCACCAAAGCCCTTCGTTAGTGTGCTACCTCCAGAGAGCACGATATTGCTGTAGAGAGATTTTCGCAGGTCGAGATCTGTTCGGTTGATGGCGTCGACAACAATCTGGTGCACACCCGGGTACTCCAGACCAATAATCTCAGGGTCGAAGAGGATCTCTGGCGCCCTGAAGCGTTCAGCGCCAACCTTTCATCTGTTAGTACGTTCGAATATTGCATCGAGGCCAGGGAATCCCACCTTGAGCTTGAAGCCGTCTGGAAGTACGTATTCGGCAAACTTGCTCTCATTTGGCTTCACACCGACCCAATCCCTCTCCTCTTTCCGTGGGTCGTGAGCAACATACGAGACGCTCTCCTTGATTAATCGAACCACCTCCTTCTCAGCACTCGTGTGGAATACATATCCACTCTTCCGTAGCAAGGTCTGTAGGTACTCAGTCACATCTCGGCCTGCCACGTCAATTCGACGGATACTGCTGGGCATGGCAAAGCCCTCGTAGACCGGCACAGCATGAGAAACACCATCACCTGAGTCGAGAACGATACCGGTCGTTCGGCCACTGGCGTATAGTGATAGTACAGCTTGGATGGATGTGTGAAGTGCGGGGACGTTGAATGTCTCGAAAAGGATCTGGGCGGCCGTGTCGCGATTGCTTCGGGGGTTCAGCGGAGGTTCTGTCAATAGAACTGGGTGCTGGTAGGATGTCAGTATAGTTATTCAACTAGATCGGTCCGACAACAAACCTCCTCACTGAGAGTCTTCAACCCTTCTCCATAGACGTATTCCCAAATCCTCTCCATGTCGTCCCAGTCGGTGACAATGCCATGCTCGAGAGGGTACCGAATCTTGAGCAATCCTCGCAGTTCCGTAGCTGCTTTTTGCCCTATAAACACCTCGCCCTCGAGGGCACCTGCGAGAACTCTCAGATGTTTCGGTCGGCCAACCCATGACGGGAAGAAACACTTTGGAAGGTCATCGCCTGCGAAACCGGCTCGAATAGTGCCAGATCCGTTATCGAGGACTATAGGCGCATTGTGTAGAGAATCGGCCATGTTGGTATCGGTTTCAGTTTGCCCTCCTGAGTGTCGTATGTGTCGCTATTGTCATAAATCGTCCCAACTTCTATGTTGATACCATATGGGTCCTGTCTTTGAGCTCTCCAATATTGTCCTCTCAAGCTCACAACAAGTGACAGCTTCGACTTTTCGAGTATTAATTAGCAGGTTGACAATCTCGAGGTTTATCTGAAGCTCGTCGTATCCATGAACCGTCGTCAAGAAAGGGCCGAAAGTTGGTTGATATTGTCTATTTGTTTGTTGTACCCCCTGCTATCCAAGGCTAAAGCCAAAACCAAAAGCCTAAAGCCGCGCCCGCCAATCTCCAGGCCAGCTTCAGGAGGCGCCTCCGTGGCAGCACGATCACGTGGACTCGGGCGCTCTTGACGCCTGAGGCAAGCAGCACTTTAAGTGCTTCGCGTGTCGGCGCGTCTCTTTCACTGAGAATCGCGTCACCGACGTGCACTTATTACCTAGGCAACTCCAACCAAGAAGAGCTTTCCGTGACACCACAAATACCAACTACAACGTCCAATTCGGCCTCGCATATGCTACTAGTGCTCATCCAAAGCTTTATACTCACCTGCTAGCCTTTCCGATCGATCATATTCGCCCTTTCACCATTGCGCATGGTTCCAGAATTGCTTCATCTTAGCCGCCGACATGGTCAAGGCCAATGCTAATGCAGTTCCCGCTGCAACTGCGCCGGGGGTTTACAGTGCAGTGTATAGTGGAGTGAGTTCCCCTATGCTTGATCAAAACCCAATTCCGTGACTCTATTGGCGATGTACTGCTCGCTAGGATGGCATGATGGATGTCGTTCATATCAGATGTTATCGCTGGGACTTGCTCCCCTTGCTGTCAACCCACTACCACAGTCCTTTGTACATGTGCTAATCAGAGTTCTAACCTAGATACCTGTATATGAGTTTCAGTTCGGTGCGGATCTAAAGGAACATGTTATGCGCAGGAGACACGACAACTGGATCAATGCAACACATATCCTGAAGGCCGCTGGCTTCGATAAGCCAGCTCGAACGAGAATCCTCGAGCGAGATGTGCAAAAGGATGTTCATGAAAAGATTCAGGGTGGATATGGAAAATATCAAGGTTCGCACTCTCCCTATTGCGCTATTACTTCTCTAACACTGTTGCGAAGGCACATGGATACCACTCGAAAGCGGACAAGCATTAGCAGAGCGACATAGTGTGATCGATCGACTACGGCCCATCTTCGAATACACAGCCGGTGCAGAGAGTCCTCCTCCCGCTCCAAGACATGCGAGCAAGCCTAAGGGACCGAAATCCAAGCCTCCGTTACCCAAATGGAACAGTATGTCGAGTTCGACTCCAAGTCTAGCTATCCAGCTAACCATCATTAGATCCTCCCCCTCAACCCCCACCACCTGCTCCAGCGCCTGTGGTTCATGAGGACCCCGATACCATAATGGGCGATGAAGATACCCCTGACAATCTCACAATTGCATCAGCTTCGTACATGGCTGAGGACGAACGCTTCGAGCTGCCCCAAGCACCAGGCACGGGCCGAAAACGCAGAAGAGACGACAGTAACCTTCAAGATCTTACCGAACAACAACATGCTCTATATGGCGACGAACTCCTTGACTACTTCCTGCTGAGCAAAACAGATCAGCCTGCAGTCAAGCCTGACCCGCCCGCCAATTTCCAGCCTAACTGGCCTATCGATGCGGAAGCTCATACAGCACTTCACTGGGCGTCAGCTATGGGAGACGTGGATGTCGTGAAACAGCTGAAACGATTCAATGCGTCTTCGACAGTTAAAAACATACGAGGTGAAACGCCTTTCATGCACTCAGTCAACTTTACGAACTGTTATGAGAAACAGAGCTTTCCAGTGGTGATGAAAGAGCTATTTGAAACATTTGATGCCCGTGACAATATGGGTTGCACCGTGATTCATCATGCAGCTGTGATGAAGAATGGTAGGGTCTTCAACTCATCATGCTCACGGTACTACTTGGATCATATCTTGAACAAACTGCAAGAAACTCTGGAACCTAGTGCGTTCCAACAATTGCTGGATATTCAAGATAACGAGGGGAATACAGCATTGCATCTCGCAGCACAGCGAAACGCGAGGAAATGCATCCGTGCATTGCTAGGACGCAATGCTTCATCGGATCTGACGAATAACGAAGGAATCAGAGCTGAGGATTTAATTATGGATTTGAACGCGAGTAAGAGAGACCGTGGACCTCAACGGTCGTCATCACCTTTTGCTCCTGAATCTCAACGCCATGCGTCTTTCAAAGATGCACTAATTGAGAAGGCGAACCGACAGCCTCCAACGGCCTTCCAATCTGCGGCAGCAAATACGGTGCAGTCACGCATCACACCCCTAATTATGGAAAAGTTTCAGGACCTAGCTAAAAGCTACGAAGAGGAATGGCGTGAGAAGGATGTGGCAGAGACAGAGGCGAAACGGATCTTGTCCAACACTCAAGCAGATTTGACAACAGTTAGACAAAACATTACAGATGTCGAGGGACAGCTCGAGTCAGAGGAGGCAGCATCCAGGCACGCGACCGAAGCCAACTTGGCAAAACATCAGGTGCTGTCACTCATCACACACCAGAACCGCTTACATGTTCAGCGGTCGGTGGACAGTGAACTTAGTCGCATCAATGGTGATGGAGGCGTGCAGGAGGAGTCATACGAGGAGAGGCTGAGCCTCGCCCGACAGCTGAGCTCATTACTTACCGAGCAACGGCAAGCTGAGATGGACTACGTCGAGGCGTTGAGCACAGTTGGCACAGGGGACAAGATCGAGAAGTACAGGCGGCTACTTAAGCGGTGCCTTGACCCGAAGGAGGCTGAGAGCCTGGACACGAATCTCGACAGTCTGATCGAGATGATGGAAGAAGAGCGGGAAGGAGATGGTATGGTCGGCGCTATGGAGGCCGAGCCAATGGACCTGGGGGTTGGCATTTGAACAAGGTCATTGGGCTATTCATCACGGGACTAAACCCCGCGATTATTTTTATTTATTCTTTACTTTTGATGAAACAAGGCACTATAGTATAGTTATATCCTTTCTGGAGAGGGCGCGTAAAGTTACGGACTTGGTCAATACTACATTTATGGCGGTGGTTTAGTTGCACCGAGCTTATACAAAGGAACGGGCGCTGGGTGTATGCACAACACCCCGGTAGATCTAAGCGCAATCGAAGTCATAAGTGTTTACGAAATATACTTGTTGTTTGACGCAGAACGAGCGCCTTGGCCGAGTAATTGGTCAGTGACATCCATACGAAAACCAATTACCAGGTCTGTGGTCATAGTTGGCAGCCACTTAACAGCACTGCCGGGCTGGCTTGACGCCAAGGCGTTGAAAAAGCGGGAAAACTCTTTGTCGACGCCGAAGCAGAAAGTCTCAAAGTTGTGAAGATTCTTAACGGCGCCAAGGCTTGTCAGCCAGCCGCACGCTTCGGTGCCTTACTCAACTCGACTGGACTACGCCAGCAAAAACGGCGCCAGTGCCGATATTGTGGCTGAAAGTAATGTCTAGGAGCGGCAATTCGTGAGTCGTTTTCTCAAAGAGGCTTGGTTTTGCGCAAGCCATACTCTCTCTCAGTCGGTCCAAACCTGTAGTTTGGAAGTGGATGTTCTTCAAACCAGGTTATGACTATCCACAGTTGTTTTGTAGTAGATGCCCCAGGACAGAGAACCAAGCTCGGTTACAGAATTCAATAGCGAAGGGAATTAAAGTTTCTTTGTGAGCCGTTAACGTTGACCAAATCCAACAAGTGTCGGCAGCCATAGCAACTCAGCAACTGCAATTGCAACGATCACCTTATCCAAAGGATCGTGAATCAAAGCATTGTCTTTGGCACTGCTTGAGTAGTAGCCAGAGACTAGCAGTAGACTAACTTAATGCCACTGCGTTAGTGGATACCGGGCATTGTTGTTGAGCTCCATGTGATAACTAAAACCGGTTCCCCAGATTCAGCCGTAGCTGCACATATGGCATATGCGTAAGTGGCAAGGATCGTGGGATTTATGTGCTTTTTCTTAATAGGGCAGTCGACTACTGTAGCTGACCGCATGACTCTGAATCATGTGAGCTACTCATTTCACAGCCTGAGCTGTACATAATATACTGGATGTGTTTTAAGCCAGGCTGGATGCTGCAGAGTAAGCGTAAAGACCGGTCGTTGTAGAAACCCCGGGGAAGTCTTGCTATCTGCGCTTTTAGTGCTGTGTCAGGGACTTGAACGGTTCCGTAATGATTGAGCGGTGAGATGTAATGACTAACTCTACGTTGGATATGTCATGTGGAGCAGATGCCATTGCCCGTAACTGGAGATCATGGTTGTCGGGCGATAATACGTGCGCGCCTCCGCCCGCTCTATCTCAAACTGGAAACGAATGCGAAGATTTGGCCTGTGATAGTGGCAAGAAGCGTCGTGGATCTTGCGCAAGCAATGAGGCCGAGCAATCAGTCGTCTTGAGAAAAAAAACACCAAGATTTGTTATTGCGGATGCTCTTTTTTCGTGTTACGCTGGTCAGACGTATGTAAGTCATGACCTTGTAAGTAGATCCACATCGAAATTTGAGGCTGAAGGTAATGATTTGCCAACCTGAGATAGCGCAATTCTATACGATGGCAATGACTGCCCAACCACAGGTAGGAGAAGTAAGTTTTCTGTTTGGCCTAGGATGCTCGAGTTCGATCCGAATGAGCCTCTAGCATGATTCGAAGGAGCCTTGGGAGCATTGGAAGCCTTGGGAGCCTTCCCTTTCCGTAACTTGTTCTCCGCCCTGTGCCAAGACTCGTGTGGGAAAACTGGATGGAGTTGGATGTAACATAACAAGGATACAACCAGGGTGGTGGGAACGAACTCGTAAGGCTGAACAGGGTGCTATTTTTGCATATCCTAGACAACGACAGGTGAGTGGCTGGACCTTTTTAGTACCGAACAACTATGACCGGGGGGGCAGAATGGCGGAGTTTGTACGCATTGCTGTGTACAGTAATCATGTCGAATTGTCGGCGTGGATCCCCCGACAACAGAATTCCGCTTAACTCAAGTTGTTGTATGGAGGTGCGTATACTCTTGCTCGTAAAGGCACTTGCCGAGACCAGGGCCATTTGAACGAGAGATGTGAGCACTGGCCGTTGGGTCTTATTCATACTCGACGTCGTGTTGAGATGCGGCGCAGTTCAGAGTGACGTTAATGCCAGGGACAAATTTGACCAACAGCCACAGCTCTGTCCTTGAAAGTGCACACTAGCCACATACGGTCGGACATGAAATGTGTATGTACTGTAGACTTTGCATGTCCGAGGGAGTACATCCCGGGAACTCCAATGGAAACGCTATGAATGCGTAGTTGAAGATCGTTGCTTGTTCCGTGCTATGGCCGAGGAATCAAGCTAGGCAAGATGCCATCTCAATTCTAAGAAACAGATCCCATCCCGGCTGAAAGCTCATTCAGGTTAGGATTCCATGGATCCTACGAGCATAAGGTCTCTGTGGGGTTCGGGCGGATTGCTGAGATGCCTGGGCCACTGGGGGTTGTTTTCCTGTTGATGTGGATCTTTTGCAGAGGACGCACACCCTGAGAGTTTTCCTTCACCCTAGAGGAGGCGTTGTGATCCCGGTGTTGGATTGTAACAGAGATTGTGTTGTGTTGCATGAGGCGCAGCACCGTACACTTTGCCATCCGAGAAGACGCCAAAGTATACCTTCTGGAAGGCCGTCAATCTGTATGTCAGCGACTAATCGCCTATGATCGATTTGGTACGTAGTCCCTGTCTCCCCGATTCTACACGGAAGATGGCCTGGCACAGCCTGAAAATATTCGTCTTGTGGTAATTTACCTGCGAACGTCGTAGTCTTGAGGGCGAAGGGCAATGACGCTTTCAAAACAAAAAAAAGCCCAGACCACAGCGCGTTGGCCATCGGTCCAGCTGGGCAAGGTTACCGCCGCCGCTGATCGTCCGCCTATGATTCGCTACCGAAACGCTGGAGAAGGTCTAAAACGCCAGCAGGGGAAAGGCGAGACATTGGGCTTCTAGTCGCGGATCCAGACTGGACGGTATGTCGCCGTTGCATCAATGGACCTGAACCACGCGTCTTTGTGGCTTATTGGATCAATACGAGCGACCAGTATTATTAGTAGGTGCTCGGATATGACTTGAACTGCTCAACTGAAAGTTTGGGTTTGTTCAGGCAAAGATGTGATGGAGACGTGCTATATTGTACCGTACTAACCGACGCTTGGTAATAATACAGGGCGATATAGTGATGACATACCGGGGGAAAATGGAAAAAGAGGATTAACCCTTGTCTTAATAGTACAGTTACAGTTGCAGTAAGTGACCATGCAATACATATGCAGCATGCAATATGAAATACGCAATACAAAAAGTCATGTCGAGTAATGTCCTTGGTTGGTTACTCGATAACTAAAGCAAGATCTAAGCGACAGCGTCTGATCATTCTGGAGTCTGGAGGCGGAAAGAATGCCCGTGGAGGTGCATGTCAAGTTTCAGGCGCCCCTTGCAAGCCCAATAACCAACAAGGGAAAGCGCCCTTCACCTTCCCTCTCCGTGTCCAATCACGTGTCTCAAAGAAGCCAGTTTCAGCTGAGTATGTCCTGGCCAGTGTCACAATCTAGTCTATACTGGACGATGTAGGAGCAAGCAAGCATCCACCAGCAACAATATCGGTTGGATATCAAGCATCGACAATACCTGGCTTTTTATTGTTGGGTCGGAAGCAACAACTTCCATCTGCAATGTCATGCTGAGTTGCTCTGTTATTATGCTACCTACCTATGCTATGCTGTGCTATGCCGTGTCATATCATGAAGTCAGGCATCGATGTCCTCGTGGTCTCCTTTGCTTCTACAGCCACACGACACGTCTATGATCCATCAAACGGGGTAGAATACTAAACATTCACCATTAGCACAGGCCCAGGCGAGTCAAGAAGCGGTTCAGGATGGTCGTCTTCAGCACGCAAAAGCAACCCGTAAAATGACGCAGATACCCAGGACCAGGCGCCTCACCGGATCCAAAAGAATTCCAGTTGCATACATATTTCCAGCCTAACAAAAGTGCACGGCTAGTTCCACATTCAATATCCCTTTCAGCCTTTCTACACCGGATGCAGATGGCGAATTGAACAATGACATACTATGTACTTTTGATACCTTCTCGTGGCTCTGGCTGGCTGAAGTATCAACTGCAGAAGGCGGGCTTGACTTTTCTTACTGAGCAGCCTGCAAAGCCTGTACCGACCTACTGGACATGAAACGGGCTCAATAAGACACAATGGTCCATAACCTCCAGGACCGTTACAATCGCTCTCGAATTATTTGTCGTAAGGTTGCACCGAACTACCTCATGCAGGGACATGTTCAACTTCATTACACCCTGTTTTGGCAACGCACCACACCGCCTGGCCTAACGGCTCGGTCTTATGACGCTTCCTTGAAAACTTTATCACGATGCGAGATGTCTTGTCGATCCCGTGTGGTGGTGCGTGTCAGACAAAGCCAATTCTCGACACCTCAGATCTTTCGAAAAACCTTCGACACATGCAGCAAGCGATCATTCTCTGCAGAGGCCTGAGGCTTGTCAGATACCCTTGCCACTAACGCAGCCTTGTCTTGCCCAAAGCACCACAGACTCGTTGTCCCGCTCCAACTTGACCAATAGCCGCTGAAGTTTGTGCCTTGTATCGAACAAGCTCGCGTCAAGGGTCTGTCTCTAGCCCATGGCGCCGCATCTAGTAGGGCTCACCTCAGCTGAAATGTTCACTTTAGCCCATTTTCTAGCGTCATTCACTCGCCAAATTGATCAGATTTAGGCTTGGTCAGAAAATTTACCTGCAGGGCTCGGGCCCTGGGGCTCGAAACAGATTGCAGTGCGATCATGGAGCATCATGGTTCCAGGGACGCCCGTCTTGGCCAAGCATCTTTTTATGCCTCTGACGGGCTGAAAACAGGGATTCCAGTCTTGTGCAGACTGCAGTCAAGGGCTATTACTGCACGCCCTGGGGTCTAGTGCGACCATGGACCAACTGGTTCGGACTCTATTCGACGACCCATGGCGGCTGCGACTTGAGGATTGGCGACTTTTGAGCACGCGGTTTATCGAGGGCCCTTGTTGAGCTTGGTTGACATGATCCAGTCCAGCTCGGCTTGCAATCTCTTGTCTTTCTCCAGGATCTGGCTCCTTCTTATGTCCGATTGATGTTTCATCCAAACCCCATTCATCTTGCAGTCCGTTATGAGATCCTCGCAGAATGTCGCATGACATTGGACGATGACTCGCCGCAACTGGCAACTCTGGATCAAGTCTCGTCAGTATTGGCTCCTCGCAACTCATGGCACCCATAACCAAAGCCACAATTTTACTGTTATTGTCACTTCCCATCTAACACGACCCTCCAGAACAAAGTCTCCACTCAACGTTGTCAAATGTCGTACCCACGTCCCGGGACCGAAGCCACAGCTAGTCTCGATTTGTAGGCCCTTCGAAAAAGGATGTCTGGAACATTGCTTTCCGCTCATTTACAACAAGATCCATGTTCACCTGCTACTCTCCTCAACCTAGACTCCCAAAGAACAGGGCGTGGACAAGAAAGGGTGTCGCACTATACATTTGGCCTGGATGTCATCAAGTGATGTGCTTGGCTTGGATTGCTATCCGTACACTGGCCGCTTCCATCAGTTTATAAACAATTCGCATTTAAGACTCAGTACCCCCGGCTAGAATATCGACTCAGATAGCGAATATCGACTTTGCACATTGATCCTCTGGTTCCTCTTACATGCATTACAAATAACCAGCCTCCAACTCCCTCTCCATCGGCTCTGTCAAGCCCCAAACTTCACTTTCGCGACCCGAGATAATTTGTTGCGCCGATCACGTTCGCCTTACTGGAAAATAGTCTGACGACCTTCATATGTAAGGCAGTACTACCGACACCAGGGATTACTTCTGAGATTTGTGACGGACAGTATTTCGTGATCGAGTCATCAGCCGGACATTCTATCTATCTGATACAAGCCACCGCCTGAGGTCTTCTTGAGACGCACAACGCTTACTCAGGCGCCGTGTTTCCAAATACTACAAGTCCTTCTTCTCTCCTACTGACCAAGCGCCCTTAACCGCGGTGTTTGAGGATCAGCCTTGGGTCAACGGTTTCTAAGGCCACCGATAACCCTGTCAACCCAGCCTTCTGGTCGACTTGATTGACTCCGCCCTACCAAACCAAACCAGACGAGGATTATCAACGCAACGGGCAAGCATACCCCCAGGAAGTCACCGTCTGACCGCAGAAGTAGAGTGACTTGAGCCCCGCCAAGTCGCCGACGGCGCCAAAATTAAGTTTCCGCGAATATATCAATCAATCACTGGCATAAACGGCGCATCATGCCCGTAACTAATCGAGGTGTAACACACCTTACACCTGACACCACCTCGACAACGTCAACTCGCAGTAACTACTTGAGCAAGTCTCCTCCCTCTTTTCAAACTCTTCAAGCTGCTCTCGCAATCTTTGCTGTTGCTGTCATTGCTCGGTTTTGTGCTATACAGCTCTATCTATGGTTGCGACACATGCGCGGCTTGGACCAGCATACTCTCCCTACCAGGTCCACCATCTCATCCTTCCCACATCCTCGACTCTTGCAGTCGCGACCTGTTTGGACAATGAATGAGAAGAACATCACGCCGCCTACTAACCCAGAGGATATTGTTTCTGATAATGGGTTACAAATGAAGCCAACAGAGAAGAATCTGGTCATCAACCCTAACTGGCAAAGTACACACATCATATCGCGACCACCTCCTGCGCCACCTCTAACTCCGCCTGAGTTGAGCACTACGGTATTCACCTTTGAGGACCGTCCGCGACCTGGAGAGGATAGCTTTATTCGTCAGCCAAATCCTGATTACATGTCATCAACGACCAACGCTATCATGTCCCCCAGCTTAGCAACGTCAACCACACGCCGACGTTCTTACAACAAGACTCTTCCTATCGGAGTTCCCGTTTCTCAGTCATCCCAAGGCATACCGGATACTGCCGATCTTACCTTTTCGCCCAGTTCCTACCCACCCACAAGCCCGTTGCTGCCACCTGCCCCACCAAACGCAGGAACAGGAGAGATCGGCGTCCAGGGCAATATCGTTGGTGTTCTCGATACCGACGGCGCCGGTTGGACAAGACATACGCGTGTCTACGGCGGCGGAGTCTGTCTTGCGTGTGCAGCCTCGGGCGGTGATCACGGGGGCGGTTTCTACGGAGCAACCGTTCGACCTGAGGAGATGCGATGATGAGCTGGAAAAAAAGTTTAGGAACGACCATGGTGCACTACTGCCGGTCGAGTTACCGTCCGAACAGTTTTGGCACTTTTGGTCAGGCTCAAGGTTCATGTATAACGACCATTTACGACTTGATGTTAGTTAGAGGTGGACGTGGTGTAGTTTCTGTGCTTCTGGGCAAAGTTTTTCTTGTCTCACTTGGACAAGCACTGACTTGCGATGTCTTATTAGAGCGGCCCATGGTCTCACTCTGTTATGTTGTGCTTGGATTTGGATTTTTGTTTCAGGCTCTTTCAGTAAAATATACCCTCGGAGGTACTTGTCTACTTTGTCGACTGTTAGGGCAAAGGAGCACGGAATTAAAGAGATGTATGTCATAAAGCTGTTCATATCACGTTTTAGATGTTAGCTCATGATGATATAATGATATGTTTTTCTCAACTTTGTCCATTCTCTTGTGTCTTACTTCCACCGCGCCACAAATCTCCGTAACATGACGGCCTAAGCCTCTCCACTGGTACTGTAGGTATCCGTACTAAGCTATATATACGTTCAAAACCCCACCTTGATTCTATATCAAAGTTGCTCGCGAAATGGATATGTAGGAGTTTATAATACAGAGTCTTCCAATCGGACCGTACGGAAACTTCTCGGTCACTACTTCCACTGCGTGTCATGTAAGCAGTCGCAAGGCCATATCACGAGTTTCAAGTCATGAAGCTCTCGTCAGCCTTACAGAGGAGCCTGCCAAAGCCATCCCTTGCAAGTGCTTATCGTAGGACTAAGCCTCGGGCATGGACCTAGGAGGAAGATACCCGATGCCCGACAAGGTTGCCAAATACAGCAACAGCCAGGGAGATCACCCAGAAAGATAGAACTGTCCATCGGACTTCGCAAGGTTCTTACGGTACATAGTTTAATGCTGGTTGGGTAGGTAGGAATAGCTCGGGTCGCGCGTCATCAAGCCTATGCAAGCCTAGGACGGAAGATCAACCAACGACTTATACATCATTTACCGAATTCAGACCAAGACCCGCCCTCAAGCTTACCGCGCGCCATGATCGGCGATGGGTGCCGAGTGTCTTGGCCTATGATACCCTGCAGTACAAGGGTAGGACGCTTTTTCGAACTGGAGGAGTAGAGGGCGGTAACGGCGCACCTGCATCGGTTTCTGCTGTTTCCGAGCAGGACAACATGAAGCGGTTGGGAATGGATTTAGAGGTCTTACGTGAGACGACAGCAATTTCTTCCCTCTCGCTCTCTCTCTTTCTCGCTCTCTCTTAGGGTCGTGTACGGTGAGCAGGTGATGACGGGGTCGGGGTCAGGGAGGAGACATAGGCCGTCACGATCAGATGGAGGTTGGAGCTTTTTGGCATAGGGCTGATAGTGCATTGTTGGGGGAACCGGGGTACGGGAGAGAGTAGAGCTTCTATGTGGACCAGATACGAAGTACGATCAGAGGGAGTGTACCTATGAGGCCAAGTTTGGGCTCCAACAGTTAGAAATAATAAATAAAGACCCATTGCTGATGGCTTTTGTGGGGGAGGAAGATAACAGACACTCCCCTGCCCTCATCACAAGGCCAAGGTTTGTTGTTTTGACGTACAGTTTTGCAGCTGCATTTCTACAAAAGATTTATAATGAAGCCCGGACAGGACAGGTACCCCAAAGAAGAAAAAGGGAACTTTGGTCAAATGCCTGCAATGGCGTGTTTTGTGCATCTACAAAGTTTTGCTGCTTTTGCTTGCCGGGAAGACATGGAAACCCAGTGTTGGTTTTGATGCTTGCCCGGAAAACGGAGATACATCGAAAGATGTTGCCCCTTTTGGAAGCTTCTGTGCAGACTGGGTAGGTGACATGTCATTGGTGATGTGCCGGTTTGAGTGGTGTTTGTGTCTTGAGGAGTCTGGGTAACTGGGGCAGGGATGTGGTGTCACTTGCATTTCACTGTTGATACAACTCACATATGCCAGTTTTATGTTTGTTTCCTTGTTTTCGAATGGTGACTTGTTGGGTATGTTCTTGGAGCTCTGGAATATGTGCTTGGCTTGGTGTGTGTGTGGTCTCGAGGGTATGTTCTGCTCTGGTGATGGATTTTCTTACGTCAGTGATGGTTATGTTGGTCAAACTGATTCTCAACATTCAATGACATGATTTGATTAGCGGTTCACACCGCACCACGTGCTGATGGACAGGAACCACGAGCAGGGGAAGTTTGACACTGTAGATCCTGTTCTTGGTATGGTTCTTGGCGAGCTGATCGCCCATATGCTGTTATATCCGAAGGAGATACTACCTGAGCAGATTTAGAGGCAGAATTTGTTATTACATATAGACCAATAGTACTTCTAGAAATCGCTTAAGCCAAGATGGCGAGTCTTCATGATAGATTCAGTGGTGTAGTGTCAAGCTGAGACGGGTTGGACATATAGTGTGGCAATCAAGTTGGACGGCTGTATCTCAAAAGCACTACAGCAATACCAACGTATTTTAGGCAATCTCTTTAACGAGAATTCAGATATAACTTATTTGTCTCATCAGATATTAGACATGTACGAAACTAGTGTTTGTTCTTAATGCAAGCCATCCCTTCCAGCTACTAACCCCTCTATCGACAGCATTTTCATATTTAGATATAATCTCTTTCAATATTAGTCTACTCATGATCATCTTCGATTACTTTTACAGCAGATACATAACCGAAATTGTGGTTCCTGTTCTTACCACTTTCGTCCTTCGACACTCGTGCTGCCAAGCTTGAGCTGGGCTAAAGAGACAACAAACATATACTACGAGAATGACTCCATCCTCTCGTTTCCTATATAAGAGTCAATTTTGTTCAAAGGTCGCCTCCTTCTTAACGAAGTGTGTTTCCTAAGACTGGAACTCGCCCTCCACTGCCATATATTGGACAGACCTTCATCTCGGTACAGTTTTCGAATGAAAGGCCGATTAAAAACCCCCATTACGTATTGGTATTTCTCCCGGGTTGGTCCGGTGTTTAGTTCAATATACAGTTTATACCGAGAAGGTTTTGGTGCGGTTGTCTCAAGAGCATTGCCAAGTGAACACTCCAATCTGCAAACAACCACTTCAACACCTTGATTTCAAATTAATTCCCTCCCTCTACAATAGGTACTGAGTTACCTTCAGACGCCAGGATGTGCGGCATTTTAGTGTATTCCTCGAACCTATGGTCGTAACTATCGCCTTAGTGAACCATGACATGCTACGCAACTCCGCAACGTTTTCATCGGAGAAAATGGTCCATCGATGGAATTACATGAACTCTATTATCTGTTTCGGTAGACTTCTACGAATGTATATTGAGTGTTTTTTTGGTCTAGACTCCTACCATACCATCTCAGTTCCGGCGAATGTGATTGACTATCTTGAGCTACAGGCAAATGGTTGTGGTGAAACGGTGCAGACGTAACGATAGCACCAACATGTCGTTTTAATACTTTGACTCAAATCCGATAACCTATTTATCTAGCAAAACCTACACTTTTCAAAGTTGGGCGACGTTTTGAGCTCTATCAGTTCGCCCAGGATAGTTCACACCATGGCTCGTTTCATTCCAAACCAGAACCGACCGTTTGGTACGGCTCATAATCCCGTGATCAGCGCTATTCAATGTTAAGGTTCGAAGATTAGCCCTTTGATTCAATCCTCGGTAGCTCGGCTGCTCGACGAGATAGGTTTGACGCAGGTCAGTTTATTCTCAGGGGCGTAAATCACGTAGGTTTTACCAGGAATGAAACATGCACACGAAGGCGCGAACAGGCAGGTCTAGTCATTAATTTTGATCAGGTAACCACAGAACGGTTAGCTTGACAGAGGCTTAAATTGTATGAGCCGAATACACAACGACATGTTGAAGGTGTAGTTGAGGTTGAGCTTGCTGTGAAAGTACAGGGTAGGTCAAGTCGAATAATTATAAGGTGACTCTTAACACAAAGCACAACATGACTAACTTGCACAGTTGCAAACATACACTGTGAGCGGCTGTTTTTTCCCATTACGAGGGTCCAATGGATCGAATTGGGTCGACAAGTTCACGCTATCGAATTACTACTCGGGCATAACCGCGACGGCGGCTGCAAGCCTGAGACAGGCAAATCACGAGAGCAGCTCTAGGCCTTCGGTTACACGCACCGCGCACAACGCTAACTAACAAGAGGTGAAAGCTATGCACGCCGCAGAAACACAACCCCTTTAATAAGCGCCGTCGAATTAATAAGGTGCTCCATTTGCAGACTGCATATTCTTCAAGCGATCGCACGCTGCCGTCACAATGTTGTGCTGCGCTTTTTGGTGGCAAGTTATTGGCTGTGATGGTGTTGTGCCGTTGAGGGAAGCGCGTAAAAGGCGGCTGAGATGTGATGATATTGGTCCTCTTAGACGCGGCGCTGCAAGAGATCAGATGGACAGGACACAGTAAGAGGTCCGAGAGCAGGCATGAGTTTCAGGGCATGCATGATTTAGTGGTTCAAGAGGATTTAGAGGGGATCGTGGAAATCATAGAGCTATAAATCAACTGAAATTTTAGTGTTGGTTATGCTTGGGCGCGTACATGCAATGCAGCATCGCAAGAAATGCACCTAGAAAAAAGAACGGGCTTTAGAGACATTCGACCAACACACATTCCCATAACCAATAAAGACTAGAGGTTTCCCGCATCTCCCCGCGCAGCCATCAAGGGAGATTTAAGACACAACCAAGTCTAGCATTGAGACACGGAGCGGGAATCTAATATGCTAGTGCATTCTTTGAAGCTGTTACTGTCAAAGCTTATAACTAGGCATTGCAATAAGATGAACACGACCATTAGGGTTTGAAGATACGAAAGATTAAGAAGACGGTGACACAAATCTAAAAAAAAAGTTTCTTTATGAGTGTGTGTGCGTGTGCCTACAGTTGCATGTACCTGCGTTTGGTTACAGGCTGACCCTCGCTTGTCCTACCTTAGTACCTACGTAGTACTCTACTCCTACGGTAGTGTTTCGTTTCCCGAGGCTCAAGACAAGGGTCGACGGATACAGATTACATCAAAGCTCATTCCAAAATCCACGCCACTGCAGTATAGCTAAATTAAAGAAACAACGGAGGAAAAGCCACGAGTCTATGTATTTACAATAAGAACACGTATCCGTACATTAGCTTCCTTTTCTTCTACAGTCCCGTTGAAGATGCAGAATTCTGTTCTAATTTGGTATCAGACCAACAAAGAAAGGCTGACTGACTGCCCAGTTCAGTTTGCCCGAAGAGCAGGCAGAGCGCGTCGATTTTCTTCACGTGTCTTGTGTTTTGTGTCGCGTTGGGGCCAGGGTTCATTTATTTGGTCCTTGGACAAGGGGCCACCAATCCCTGGTCAGGACAGGGTCAGGGCGATGATGGATCGAAATGGGAAATGGTCCATATGGAGGCATGGACAAGGAGGCCCGCGGTGATGAAACATCTCGAGACGTGGGGAAAATACGAATCGAGTTGGTTGTTGACAGGGGCTTTGAGCTGCTGACCGCGCGATGGACCCGAGCGATGGACATGAAGCAGTTGAATTGAGAGTCCCCGTCCCTAAACAAGGAGCTACACGGCCTGATACTCAGGACACTCGGAAGCTCTACAGTCTACAGCTGTCAGCGAAACGGGATGGTCCGCTCCCCAAGATTTCAGGTCAGCGTGAACCCTGTGCTGCTGCTGATACCGTGCCGTAGCTGATGGTGTTTGATGCTAAAGTCAAAGCTAGCGGTAGCCCCGAAGGACCGAGGCTCTGTATCTGTTGAATACGGGAGCCGAGGACAGCGTCACAGAAAAAAAAAAAGACCCTGGATCGATCTAAGTAGAATCATCAACATTCAACATCGTGGCCTTATTGATGAGTCCGGCCATGACGACAAAAGCAAGCAAGCTAGGCAAGACATGCTTTGCATGGACACAGCCCACAACGGGCGATCCGTGACAGGGTTGGATATGATACTGACACTGATATTGGTATCGACTGTCAGATTGACCCGGCAGGATCGTTAATTGCGACTGGCACTTCACTTATCCTTGGAATTAGCTACTATTGACAGTTGTGCTGCGTTGCGCTGTTCGGGACTCGGTTCATTCCTCGACGAGCTGCATATCAATATTCGTGACCGCTGTCATCTCCTTGTCTCGCTTCTATCGGAGTGTTTCGTTTATGGAGCAAAGGAAAAAAAAGACGCTCAGGCCTGTGTATGCTCGCTTGACAATTCACGAATCCTTTATCAACGTGTCAAGCTCTCTTTGAGTCTTGTTCTCCGCCCGATATAGCAACAACCAACAATCAACGGCCAACAGGCAGACAGAACTCTAACAAAAAGAGGCACAGCCCAGTGCACAAAGAAACTTGAGACTCCCGTAAAGAAAATGTATGCCGATCAGGCCGTTACAAAAACCGGCAGGGATCGATTCCCCCCTCCCATCACATCCGATACTTCGAATCCCCTGAAAGGCCTCGTGTGATTGGCGGCTTCAAACGCCAAACCGCCGCCTCGAGACTGTGCCCCCCTGGTTTCTACCCCTTGGAGGGCTGCCTCATGTCGGTCGCGGCGCCCGCAACCTTCTCTGATTGGAGATGATGAGCTATCGAAGACCCCCTGTCACTTGCATGTAAGCTCAGGGGGGGAACGTTTTCTGCCCAGTTTAGCGGGTGCTTGGTGGATGAGCTGGCCATACCCACTAGAAGGAGGTCCTTCTAAGCTCCTTACTGGACTGTCACGCGCTATCTGGTCAGAGACTACTGCGCGCCCAAGTTAGCATCTTCAGGTGTTATTTCGAGACACTATTGGCCACCACCGCAGAAGAGGAGCTTTTTTCCTTCTCTTTTCCTTCGTCAATTCATTTACTCACGGTTCTATCGAGTGGTTCGTATTCGAGCGAGTCGCTTTTTTGTGCGTACACGTATTCACGTACCCTAACTCTTTTTCCTTGCTTATAAGCGAGTGTTAAATGGAGAACTTCGTCATCAATTAAAACATACTGGTGAGTCAGTGCCCGTAAACACATGGATTAACGGCAGCTGCGCATCCTTCAAAGAAAAAACCCATGTCCCCTCCAGGCATAAATGAGGTGATCAAAGTTATAACCCAGAACCCGATCTCATACTGTGTTCAAGCACTGTCGATAGCTTCCCCCCCCCTTGCCCGTTCCTAGTGAGCAAATGGGCTTGCGGTAGCGCGTTGGCCACTAAGTCGAACGTGCCTGTAGCCCTGCCGCTCTCATTCCATCGATTCAACTGGATCCTTACTCGCCGGGCGTTTCTGCTCCCTCAAGTCTCTTCCAACGAACGATTCCGGTGGGTGAGGGGACGAAGATGGATGGGAGACCAAGATGGAATATCCAAAAATGGCCCAAGGGGCTGGCATGCACTCTCACTGGTTTAAATGGCTTCAAATCTGTATGTGATGCACTGTATGCTTTCTGTCCATTCAGAGCCTCGAAACGAACGTCCTCCAGAGCGGTGGGAAGCTACTAGATAGGACGAGTAGGCGCCTCAATGTTCGTTGTGTGCTGGCCACCTACCAGGTAGGTAAGCATCTATTTCAAGCTGTGTTAGATCACCAATAAATAATGCAATATAACGAAACGTATTAGCTACCATATCCCACAGCCTAAATTTGATATAGCCAGGCTTCACGATAATATAACCTGAATACCGGACACTGCTTCCTAAGATTCTTTGGGAGTGATAATCAAGCCACTTGCACAGTAGGTACACAGTGTCGTCTTCGTCACTTCCTTACTTCTCTTCCCCAGCACACCCGCCTGCCAAGCAAAGGGCATCCGTTGTCCCCACATTTACGACTCCTGCGCTTTCTCCATTTGACACTCGCGCGTTTCTCTTCTTTCTCGCCGTGCTTGCCCTGCGTGCTCACTGCTCGCCCATCCACATCCACCCGCTAGTTATCCTCCACTCCTACCTTTCTCTCTTCTAGACTTAAACTCCACCACTTCCGTTTTTTCCTCCTTCCTCTCCCCTTCGTCTACTATTTTGCGCCCCTTCCTTCATTTCCATCTCTCTTCCTCTTTTCCTCCTCCCTCTTTCCCCGCGTCGCTCCGGTTGCACCGCACAGCATTTCTCAAAGCTCATCCAGCGTTCGCGCCTGCAAGACAAACTTGACTCTCCAATTTGCCGCACCCAAATTCGCCTTCGCCCGCCCGCTCGCCCGCTTCGCACCACAAAGAAAAATCCAACGACAACGGAAATTTGAAGGAACAAATCACACTTTGAGGTTCTGGAAGGCGCATCAACTAGTGATACCTGAAAACTCATTTTAATCTCTGTATTATTCTTTCGCCGATTCTTTTGCTTTTATCGCCTATTTCGCCTTCGGTCTGCGGATATCTCCACACCACTGCTTAATCTTGACACTCCGCCATCGAAAACAGACCGCGAACAGACTTGCCGCTCACAAAATAATCGAAAAGACAAAAAGCCTTATCCAAAAAGACACAAAGGGGACTTCGAGAGGAGGTAATACCTGGAACCATTCACATCTGGATAAGCATCTTTTGGAGGACGTTGTCTGACTGAAACTGTCTTGGAAAGACCAGCCAGCTGGTGCTCGCGTTTTCCAGTCGTGTGTTAATCACCCGGTTTCGTTTGAGCGTGAACATCTCAAACCCACTCTATTGGCATCACTCTTTCATTCATCGATTTTTACCTGTTTGTTTTATCGACTACTCTCGGCTTTAATCTTGGACAAGTTCATCACTCGTCGCCTGACCTTCTCTCGATTCTTCCTTCGGCTCTCGATACTCGTGGCTTCTTGGATCTGCCTGTTTTTGGCCTCGCTACGCAACATCTTTCGCGGCATACGTTCTGTATCGATAACCAATCGGAAGTCAACGTCTTGTCGATTTCGTCGATATACCCACATCGTATAATTTATTCGGCTTTGATTTCAACAAACCCTACTTTCTAATCCAACTGACTACCTTCTTGATCACAAGAATCGGTCAAACCACGTTCTCTGCTTTTTATCTTTCATTATCTCTCGAATCTTTAGATTTACGAACCCGGCTTTGAGAAATGGACGCAGGCGGTCTCGCTCAAATGTCTTCCAACAACTTCGCACCCAACGGCCTCGCCATGCCCAGTGGTGGCCTCGCTGCCCGTCGTGGCGGTCAACCCAAGCCTCTTGCTGTTGAACTCATCAACCAGAACAAGGAGCAGGACCCTGCCCCCACTCCTCGCACTAGCCGCTCCCACCTTCTTGCTGGTCTGAGGACGGCCCCCAAGTCTGCTACTGTTGGCTCATTTAGCCTTCAGTCCCCTACGACCGGCCCCATGCAGCAGCATGCCCGGAACTCTATGGCTGGAAATGCCTACAACATGGGTCAGGACAACGCTTACAACGCTCCCAAGACGGCGTATCCCCAATACGCTGCTCAGAACAACTACAACTCAGCAGCAAGCCAGCAGTACACTGTTGAACAGGTCTTGGCTCCCCCTGAACTCTCCATGGATGAGCAAAACCAGGAGGGCATGGACCCCAACCTGTATGCCCAGCTTCTTGCCACCAACATGTACTTGGCCCAGCAGCAGCAGCGTCTGCAACAACAGCTTAGGAGCGTGCAGGCTGCCACCCAGCAATTTCAAAACATGAACCTCAACAACCCTCAGCTCACTCAGCACCAGATGAACCTGTATGAGCAGCAGCAGCAGATCCGCCACCTGCAGCAGCAACTTAACGCCCAGGCCGCTGTGGGCCAGCAGCAACAGTTCCAACAGATGCAACAACAACAGCTGCAACAACAACAGCAGCTACAACAGCAGCAGCAACAGCCGATTTACTACAACCCCATGACTGGCCAGTATTTCGTCGAGAACCAGCAGCCTTCTGTTCAGGTCACATCGCCCTACAACGAGCAGCCCTCAACTCCCGGCTTTGGTGGATATCAGCAGCTCAACACACCCTCAGTGCAGGTCTCGCCTCCTGCCGAGTCTCAGCCCTTTTCTTTCCGTAGTAACTCGCCTCCCAAGCGCTATGAGTCTCCTACTGAGGTTGCTCCCCTTCCTCCACCATCCGCCAACGCTTTCCGTCGTGGACACAAGAAGGCATCATCTCTCGCTCCTGTTAACAGTGTTCTGGCCACTTCGTTCTCATCAGATGCTCCCAAGTCAGCTGGCCCCAAGACTTCTACTTTCCCCATCACCCCCTTGACTGGTGGATATGGACCTGGTCAGGCCCGTGCTGGAGAGCATCCTGTTCGTCAACCTCGCGGCCCACCTTCCCTGGACGAACTCAAGGCGAAACCTACTGCTAAGCACGAGGGCAGCAAGAACTTTTCTGCTCGTACTCGTCGCTCTGCTGTCCACAACCTTGTCCGTGCCGGTCTCGAGCGTCGCAAGGGCACTGGTAGCTCTTGCGGTAGCATGAGCCCTGTTTCCGAGACTGCCGAGGAGTCGTCGTCACCTATTACGGACGATGAGTCCGACTCCGGTCGCAGCGGATCCGGCAGCCTGGCTGGTGACCTAGAGTGTCCCAGTTCGCGCACATCCGCCAGTGGAGGTTGGGGCGCTATTGGTTCTGACCGCCCCAGCTCTCGCCAGAAGGCTCGCAAGAGTGTTGACAGCATGGATAGCATCACCTCCAATGCCGAGAGTGAGAACAGCTCTTTTGCCAACGTGTTTAAGAACGGCGCTCTGCGAGCAGCCAAGGCACAGGACTCGGCCGACAACCAGCGCAAGGCACCTAGACTGGTGCTCACCAAGAACACTTCTACTGCTTAGAGGTGACGCTTCGGCTTGAGATCTTACTGTCACGATTTATGCGCCCGGACTTTTTTTCTATTCATACGACTGCTCGGACTGGCGGACTGCATTTTGATGGTTGTCGTTTAGTCTTTTTCTGATCACGCTGGGAGTCTTGTTACCATCTGCATGGGGTGGATGAAACACTGTTTCCATGTCTTATCTTGCGAACTTTTACCATTACAGAAGTTTATAATTCACTTCACAGTCTCTCCTTCAGACTTTTTTCTTCTTCGTCACGACATTGGGGGAATCGCCCGGGGATAATCTTGTCCCAGCCTAGATGGACGAATGGGTTATTTGGGGGTTGATGAGGAATCTTTATATCAATGAGGATGAGAACCATCACCGGGGAACAAGTCTGGTCTGTAGCCTCTGTGAGGTGGTCAGCCAGCCCCTGATGTGATTCACGGCCGGCGTTCCTACGGGGACTGTGTTTCGGCAAATTTGACATTTGCTTTCGTTGCATTCGTTAGGGTATTTCATATTGGCTCTTCCTGTTGCTGGTCATAACCCCAGTTTTACGACACCGGGTTCTTTTGATGTCAAGGGGGGTACATAGACAGTCACGAGACTTGGGATTTCGTCATGGGCCAAATGGACTGTGCAAAGGGACAGGCAATTCATAGATAGTTTTACAAATGGCACAATCACAATTTGAAAGCCACCTTACGATTTTTAACAATGTGACTTTGTGTGTTTAGACTGACATGAGTTTGGCCATGATTTGTTGTCTTTCAACATGTCATGTCTCTATCATTTCCATCATAGCATATACTAGTTGTAATGGCAATCGTCTTTCAGTACTCACTATCTCAACGGCTTCCGGCATGATATGAACCGAGTCGCACAAAGGCGTAAGGGCTGACAAAGTGAATTGCTTCATAATATTTCTTTCCTTAGTTCATGGTCTTTTGTCTTGTTGATCCATTCGTGTGACTGCAATTCATTTGCATCTGTACCATCTTCATGTCTATCGTGGCATAACAACCATTGCATCCCTGATTCATCATGTCATACGTTTTCATAACGCATTCCGCTCATCTCTCGTCTGTGTCTATCTATCACTTGACATCCTTTCAGTTTCGTCATGACCATTTGGTATCAGGCATTCGACTCCGTCTCTTACTTATGCCCGCTCGTTCTGCTACCCCTGGCAGACCGGGCGACGCCAGGCTGCTATCTCTACTACTGAGCCCGTCGCGGCTGCCCGGCGCGCGGCCTACGTTCTCCTTATTGCTCAAGCTGCTCTCGCTACGGGCACCCATGGTAATGTCGCTGCGGGAGCTGAGGGCTGGGCTGTTGCCGTTGGCGCTGATTCCGATGGCTGATCGGGAGTTGCTCGACGTAGCCAGCGATGTGCGAGGGAGTCGGCTCTTTGCAGAAACAAACTCGCCACTGACACGTCGAGGGATACCTGTTGGTCCATCCCTACTTCGTGGCCGGTAAAGGATCCCTTCCCGTTCTCGTTCGACAGCAGCACTTCGGCGTGGACTGGCTGCTACTTCGATATAAGCGTTATTTGCGAGACTACCACGGCTCCTGTGAGGAGGCGTCTGTGGTACCGACACGGACGAGTGCAAGCCAGGAGGTGTGTAGCTATTATTCCGGCGGGACCCTGATCGCCTTGATGATGTTGAGCTTGGTGCAGCGCTGGGTACACCTTCATTCGGTCTTCCGCTGGGCTCGATATTGGACCGCACCAGCTCTGAAGCAAGGTTTCGTACCAGGACAGCAGAGTCTTTCTCCGACAGGTTCTGTATGGCAGCCATGAGAGACCGCACTTGCGAGCTGTTGAGGGACCTTGTTCCATCGCCGCTACCCAGTCCAGGATCACAAGCATCCATGATAGTCCTCACCAGCCTGAGGAGGTTTAGTCGCACAACGGCCTTTTTGTGTGTTAGCCGCTGTGCAATGCCTGCAAACATCTCAGGCTTCGCCAGCGACGCCGCGACTGACGGGCTTAGACGTAGCAACTTCAGCAGCGGTTCCAATAGGTTAGAATCAAAGGCATTCACCCTGTTGGTACTAAAGCAGCTGATAATAGCTCGTGTAAAGCCGCCATCAGCAAGATGAGTCTCGACATTGGCAGTTTCCTCTTGCAACCAGACCAAGATGGCGTCAAGTGCAGTGACCTGCCAATACTGATCGGTGAGTAATGATACGTAAAAGTTGAGACCCTTGTTCTGCCACAAGTATCTGCGGCCCTTCGATCCGGAGTGCGCCATGTCACAAAGTATTGGCAGGGCGAATTCTTTCGGGGGGCGATCGGTCTGCATGATTCGGAGAAGTAAAGGAATAATGCCACCAACAGCAGCATCCTCTTGTCGTTCTTTACTGAGACGGCATAGGTTAAACAGGGTGTTAAGGACCTGGTTGGATATCTCGCGAAAATGCGTCTGGCCCTTCTTCATGCTATAGCTTAGTAAATCAATCAAAAACTCGATGGCATCGGCTGAGTGTAGTGACTCAATCGTCGTTGAGAGCATGGAGAGGTTTTTGATGAACTTGAGCATTGTGATCTGATGTATCGGCGTCATGCGCCGCAGATCTTTGAGTACGCTCTTCAATACTTGCCGATCTGCTACGACCTCCTTGACGTAGTTCTCGGCCTGGCTGAAGAGGTAGAATATGTTGACGATTCGTCCTTCAACAAGCTCGCCAAGCTCGTCCTCACCCTCTTCGTCGAGGACTCGGTGCAAGACAAGCGCTAACGGATATAGAATCTTGCTTCGTGAGAAAATTCTACAAAAGTCGTTCTTGGGGGTCGGTCCCTGAAGCTCAAACACGTTCCAAATACCGTTGACCCCAATAAGAACAAGGTCTCGAGTGACGTCGTAGTCCTCGTCAAGGAACTCGACCAACACGTTCAAACCACCCGCAGACACAAACATCTGAAGGGTTAATGTCGATGTCTGGTACATCTGGCGAACAAAAGCTGCGGCCTCAAGACGAATCTCATCTGAGTATTGTCTTGCGGCAAACTTGGTGATAATGGGTATACCACCAACGAAACATAGGTTCTCTTGTATTTCCACGTCATCCAGGATAATCTAGAAATGTCAGCAAGGTGTAAGAAAGTAAAAGAAGCAAGAACATACTGCATTGACGACCTTGAGAAGTTGCAGGATCATGTATTGTCTGCTCTTGACAGTACAAGGCTCCAGAATCTCAAGAATTGGCAAGAGACCGTGAGCGCTGATGATCAGGTTCTTCACCTCGTTGTTCTCCCAAAGTAATGCAAGCTGTTGTTTATTAGTAACTTGTTTTGTTGCACGGTTGAAGGTACTCACCAAATCCTCTGAGAGCTCGACCAGGGTATCTTCGCCTTCTGTCGTTTTCAAGGAGCTCACTAAGTCCTCAACCCTCCCTGCCAATCTGGCATGCCGGTCTCTGGCAATGTTGGCCTCGAGGTCCATTTCATCCCATCCTGGATCCATCGATGCGAACGGGTCGTATTCATCTTCATCGTCTCCTAACCATGAGTTGCTTGACACACGAGACATGAGCATTAAACCACCATCTTCAGATCCCTTATCACTCTCCTCTTTCTCCGCTATTGATGATTCGGGTCCGAAAACGTCGCTAAAGTCTTCGTCGTCGTCTTCTGCAAATTTCTGGATTTCTATCGAAGACCGTGTTCGTCGCATTGGTTTATCGGGGAGAACTGATGGTCGAGACAGGGGCTTCTTCTTTATACTACCCGAACCAGCATCGTACATCGACCTTGGTAGTGATGTGAGATCAGACGGGTGAAACAGTTGTGGCGCATCACTCTGCCGTGAGTTCTGTAAATATGTAAGTCTTGGGCTTGAATTCTTACATGCAGGACCTACTCTTCTTACAGCCTGATTTATGTTGTGAGCGAAGACATTGTCGTTGTCCACAAAGAGATCTGAAAAGTCTTCCACGCTATGCTCCCGAAACGCAAGATCTGGTCTTGATGGGAGCTCAAACTTGTTATTGAGAGGAGCTTTCGTAGGCGATCGGGTCCGGCCTGCGCCCGCGGCCTTGCTGGAGCTCGATTTATTCCGGCTGTGTGTTTTGACAGGCTCAGAAGCCTTCGTAGCTTTCTTTGGCAAAGGCCTGATCGTCTGTTCTTGAGGATCGTTATCGTGCCAGTGGCCTAGACCTTTTATTGTCATCAACTCCCCCTCAAAGTCGTCGTCGTACGAATTACTATCATTTCTTCCATCGTTAACCGAGGCAAACGCTTTTAAGCGATCGCTCGACAATAAACCGCCAAAGTTGTCTTGAGGTTTAAGGTGAGGCAGTTGCAGTGCGCTTGGTGAGATGGCCGTGGCAAAGTCATCGTCCCAGTTATCGTCATCTATATCATGATCAGTGTTTGCATGGCTTAAAGGCATCAGGAAACATACCAGCTAATTCAGGCTTACTGAAAGCTTCAGCGCCGGGTCGAAGCTTCGCAAGTGACAGACCACCCTTAGCAGGAGTCCCACCATGAAATCTTCTCGAAGGCCCGCCTTCGGAACCAATTGATGCTCGGAGGGAGGAATCTGATGATTTCAGAGCCTTGTTCCATTGCTTGACTTCCTCAACAGCATCGCTAAAGTTGGCTGGTGTCCTTGCCACGGGTGCTTCGGTGCGGCGACATCCTGTAATCCATGCATGACGAAGTAGTTTTCGGGCAGTTACACGTAGATTTGGGTCCTTTTGGAAACATTGCATAAGAAAGTCACGGGCAGCCTGTACAGATCAGCCAAATGCAAGTCTAAGTCACGCGGAGAAACTCACAGCAGAGATACCTTCAGGCAGTGGGGGATGGTCGTCATTGACAATTGCGAATAGAGCAGGCATGGCAGCCAAGTTGTGATATGGAGGTTTGCCTTGAAGAAGCTCAATAACAGTGCAGCCAACACTCCAGATATCAGAAGCGGAACTCGCCCCTGAGAGCTGGATGATCTCGGGGGCCATCCAATATGGGGTACCGACAACCTGCGCTTCCTTATCCTGACCACCAGCAAGAGTGCTGGTCGAAACTCCAAAGTCTGCAAGCTTGACTGTGCCGTCTTTTGTGGTGAGAATATTGGCGCCTTTAATATCTCTGTGAATAACACCCTGGTCATGTAGGTAATGTAGTCCATGCAGGACCTGCGTCATGTAGACCCCAACCAGATTCTCGGGGAATTTGCCGTATGCTTTGCATATTGAGTGTAGAGAGCCATTCTCGCAGTATCTAGAAACTTTAGTTGCGACAATTGAAAAGGGGATCTAAACTCGTACTCAAGGATGATGTTGAGTGCGTCAACAGATTTAACAAAGCCAATATACTTGACAATATTGTCATGCTACTGCTTATTAGCTTCCACGACTAACGTTCCCTGAGAATAAAATCCTACATGAAGGTTTTTTAGAAGATCGATTTCGCTCTGAGTAGTAGTCACACATATTAGCCTCTGTGTCGCATATCGTCAAACATCCGGGTATAGGCGACTCACCTCGATCATGCGCAACTCGCTCTTGGGCAGATCTGCAAGCTTGATTTGCTTCACAGCAACTGCCTCGCCATTGCCCCAGTTGAACGCCTTATACACGGATCCGAAAGCACCTTTCCCAAGGCATTCACCTAAACGCTAGAAACAGAAAGGTAAACATTAGCGATCGCTTTCGCAACACCCTGGTGGCCCCGCGCTTCGTCCAAATTTCCAGCTGTCCAGGGTCCAGGCACCAGTGACATCGGCGACTGGGATATACGCACGTAGTCCTTGAGCCCTGGGTCTTGGAGGGCGGAGCTCTCCCGTATCTTATCTTTCCGCGATGGTGTTCCAGGCGTGAAAGGTCGCTCGCGGGAGGCCACGGCGGCACGGCCATTGGCTTGGTATTGCCGCTCGGGCATCATGTCATAGGTGCTCTCCGGCTCAATAAAGCTTTGGTATGGTCGTCGCAAGCTGGGTTATGCCTCCTCGGGTTGTGTAGAAGCGAGTTGTTGAGGAAGGACGAAGTTCAGGCCAAGGCGGAGATGTCATTCCCGGCAAAGATCGAAGCAAGGGAGCGGGAGGACGCAAATCGGTTCGCTTCTACATACAAAATCGAATTTAATATCGAAGTCCAGTAGTCGGGAATGGCGAGTGGACGTTGTCGACAATTAACGTAGTTCGGGCCCGGTAAACAGCTTGGTCGACGTCGTCAGCGTAATCGAGGAGGGGAATAAGTTGCCGGTTCGTTTCGTTTCGTGCGGTCGCTAACAGGAACAGGGTTAAAGGAGGGACAAAGATAAACGACAACGGCGATCAAGCGATTTAATCGCCCTGCGAGGGTTGCTGGGAGAGGAAGTGCAAGGGAAGAAAAATAAAAGAGAAGGGGAAAAAAGGTAAGAAACTGGGTGGAAATTTGGGCCAAACCCAGCTGTACTGCACTGGAACTGGGCTGATCTCCAATCAATCATGCGCTGGGCTTTGGGGTGACTCGAGCTGGAGGTGTAGGTCGTCCTTGGTCTTGGGCCTCACAGCCCAACCCAAACCTGTCCGGGTCTGGGGCAGCCTCCACTGTCCGCAGGCCAGTACCTGCGCTGCGGTACTTGTGACGGTCGCTAAGTTACGATTTACCTTTACCTGTACCCGCCCGCTGACCGCTGACGGCATGTCCGGGGGACCGTGCCGCCTGCAAGTCCAGCGCTCTTCAACGCCCTAGGCTTGCAAGTTGCAACCAACCTAAGGCTGCTTGCAGGGCCGTCCCCCACTAGCTCCTCCTGGTCATCAACTCCCGTCTCCACCTACGGATACAGCCTGGAGGGATGAATGGATGGATCTACTAACATCCATGGTCAAGACGCAGCAACAACGAAGCAATCCATGCTTATTGGGTTCCAATACTACAAAAGGGAAGACTATCCGACGTATACCTCAACCAATAATGATGTCAGTGTTAGTACTGTACTTGGTTACTGAGGAGACAAAGTTTAGGCTGTTTTGAATTTCTCATTTTGCGAGGCACGCTTTCACTCTGAAACATATGGATGTTCACGTTCATGCCCATGCCATGTATCCGTAAGGCGAGCCAAGACACCCATGTGTAAAGTATTTGATATCTACGTCTCGTCTGAATACATCAACTAAATCCTAATGCTTACGATAAGGTCTCTCTCTCTGTCTATGCGATTGAGCAAAGCACTGTGCATAATCACAAGAGTCGAACGACACTGGAAACTGACACGCCTCCCCGTTAACTAACGTTAGTCAAATCCCAAAGGAATGTCCCAGGTACAACTCATCTCCTTAAGGACTTGCCCGTGGCACAGTTCTCGAGACATCCAGGTTGTTCTCTTTCAGCCTGCTTCTCGGACGCCTCAACTACCAGTTATGTCAAGGATCGCTCCTCTTCGCTCCCTCTGCCAATAACCAAAGCAAGCAAGCAGCAACCCAATTCAAACCTGGCCAAACCCAATCGAAACCCCTGCTCTCAAATTCCCAAGTCACGATGCCGATCTAGCCTCGGGGCCACTAATGCGTCTCATCTCATCCCGGTTGTGCACAAGAGCCCTGCCCTCCGGGTGTAAGAGAGCTTGGCCGTTTTGAATAAGAAAGGAGTACTTAGACAATCGCAGTAACGAGCACTTTGCCTAACCTTTTTGCCCTTTCAACCGGAATGTCAATTCATCTGAAACCCCTAGCCTGACCTTTCTTCCGATCGTCTGGTTGACTGCGGAGTACATGCTATTCTAATTTTGATGGCTAATTTGATGCCAAGGAGGGGATCTCGGATCTCACCTTCGATCGATATCGTGCACGGAGGCTCTCTTTTCTTGTTTTCGCTCCAAGTGGAACCGTAAACTGAGATTACATCTCATCTCATTTCACTCGTGCCTCGTGTTGAGCTCAACATTATGTGGATGGATTGGATGCTGGCATGACGATGTTTCACGCCCTCCGTCGACAACAGACTTGGCCAATGTAACACATTTTGACGTTCCATGAGTTCGAAAATACGAAGTGGAGATTCATCAGTCACTGATAACCTTGACAGGCAAAAAGCGTTGCTGAGATCAAGAGGTTGTGGAGGTAGCCAAGCCATACCTGAACATAACCTTTTGCCAAGTATACCAAGTTTACGTTGCAGTTATGTCGATATATCCCGCAGCTGTGATAATCCCTTCATAAGCTTTATTGAAGCACTCGTATGCACGGTTCGTTCAAAAGAGGCTTATGCGATCCAGAAAGGAGTGTGCTTCATGATTTGACCGGTTGGTGTTGTCTACCACTTTGATATCATATTATCTTGATACCTTATGTTCTCGTATTCTTCACATGTACCTATAGATATCGTAGCCAGCAGCACCCAGCCGTTCCGAGAACAAGGTCTCATCAAGCCACATCAAGATGGATCTGCCAGGGTCTAAATGCGTATCGCATCTGGATGCCGCTATTGCCAGAATCCCAGCATTAGTCCATCAAGTTTATTCATGAGTACAAATAGTGAGTAAAAGTTTGCTGTGCTCCAGCTTTCATTAAATCTTCTGAATGTCCCTAATAGGTAGGTACATTGATAACAACACAAATATAATACAATAAACCGATTCAAACCCAGCTCTGTTTTCCTTTGCAACGCCTTCAGAATTGGCTTGTAACCCAAGATTCCATTTGTCTAAAACTCCGCTTCGAATCGAATATAAGTTGGCAGAACCCGCCTGCTTCATTCTGTCCCATCACCAGGCAGTGTTCGACTGAGGCCAGCCTCAGCCCACCATTCATCGGGAATATCTTCACGTCGTGCCAAATTACGCACAATACGTAGCATACTTAACCATTCCTCGTCCCCTGTATGCGTGTTGTTTCCTGACGTTGCGGAATCCTCTTCATTCGTTCTGGTTCGTTCTGGCCCCTGTTCGTCATCCGAGTTGCCCACAGACAAGTGTCCCACCCAAGCGGCACTCGATCTTCGAAATCGGTCCCTGATCTGACGATGCCGGCTTGCTCTGTCAGGTTCAGTGTTTCCGTCTCCACGCATCACTGGGCCATCCGGGGATCTTCGATGTCTCGAATCAAAGCTGACTGCCCCGCCGTCTTGATCGCCGTCGTCGCTAAGCAGAGCTGCAATGCTGAATGTAGGCACTCGTACGCGAACACGTCGCATCTCATCTCGACGGCGTTGAATCCGTTCCATTATAGGTTGTGTAGGGGCTTCTGTGTCAGAACCTTCACAGCCGGATTCACAGGCCTGGTCGAGCGTGGTGTCCTGGGCTAGGTCGGGGGCAGTGAAGGAGGTGCTCGAGGTCGCGGCAGTGTTCTGAGAAGCAACATTTGAGGCAAAAGATGAACCTACGCTTGGCGGTTGAGGGTCGGGGGTGAGCGTGGACAGAAGTGTGTCCCACACTTCTGGGCTAAGGCTCCTGTCACGATCACCAAGCCCATCAACACCGCGACTGCGTTGTGGCGGGATGAATCGTTGTCGACGGCCATTGCTTGAACCATGGTAGGTAGAGCGCTGCGATTCCGGCCATTGCAGGGGCTGTGGCTGGTTTGTTTCTTCACCTTCAGATAAAGGACGATGAACTGATGGCTGATGTACGATTGGATAACTCCTTCGGGATAGAACTTCGTCCATCTCAACAGCTGTTCGGGAAACTGGCGGTCTCACCTAGCTCAGTTGTCAGCTCAACATCCCACATCATACACCGGGAGTTCGGGTGCATAATAACTTACCAAGGCAGCACGAGTAAGTCGTGGAGGCTCAAATGCTCCTCGTGGGTGGGCCCGCCGCTGCTGCTGCTGCTCATCGGGAGGAGAAGTGTTCCATGTGACTCTGACCTGAGAGCTACTGCCATCTCTAAATAACGAGTTGATCTGCTCCTCGAGTTGTTCCCTTCTACGGTCATCCGATCTAGTCATCTCGCTTAAAACGTCACGAAACGGCCTTGGTCGACGCAGACCATCAGAACCTCTTGTAGTTTCCGCGTCAGGTGGGAAACCAACTTCCGCCCATGGCAAAGGTCGGCCATCTCTGCTAGTAAGAGAGATGGACTCCTGTGCCGAACCACTGGCTAATCTGTCGCGAAGGGAGACAAGACGGCGCTGCGAAGCGCGGCGCAGATCGGGACGTGAATAGCGACGGATACTGGAGCGAGGTGGTGACGTCGCACTGCTCTTCTCTGCAGCTTTGGACGGGAGGTCTGACTCGACGGGGGCGATAAACAAGCTACAGGACCAGGTTAGTAAATGCACGGTTTTGATAGAATAAGGCCGTGACTACTGCGACGAATATGCAAAGCACGCTGCGCGCTATGTCGAATAACGATAACGGCTATGCGCATTCGCACTCTCAGCAGCGTGCCGTGATGCTGCTGTGATCAAGCGATAACGACAGCGACGACGATAGTGGCAGCATCGATTGACCGGGGCATCACTGCGTGGGCGCAACAGTGATGAAGTAGTGTACGGACGGAGTACGGGGTAAGAAAAAACAAGGATGCGCTTACGGGAGGCCCATGGCTGTTGGAACACAAAGCGAGTGAACGAAAACGACTGAAATATCCAAATAATGAATCAAGGAATCAAGGAATCAAGGAATCAAGAGAAAAATGCTGGAGCTGTTGTCATGAGAAGTCGCTTTGATGGATGACGACGGTGATGGCAATGTTGCCTAGGTAGGTGGATAGCAAGGTTGATATGATAAAGCCAGGACGAAAGGCACGAAGCGTGAAGCGTGAAGCGAGAGAAGTGGGTAGGTAATTAACCAGTCGACACTCGACAGTGGAGGATGAAGGAACGGAGTGGGCGAAGGGGGGTGCGGGGGTCCCAAGAAGCAGAGGGCTGAGGGCGATGAAAATAAAAGAACCAATCAAAGAGGATTAGCTCTTGCGGCTCAAAGGGCGTCTTTTCGCGTGCGCGTCAACTCAACGTGTATCGTGTCGTGATAAGAACAGTAATTCTAGGCAGCTAGCCAATCAGCATCAATCATACTTGACCAGTGCACAGCCACAGTGTCAGCCACATTATCCTGTTCTTGTTCTTCGTCGGCGTTCGGAAAGCGGCCTCGATGTGGCTTTCATCAACCCCACTCCTTTCGACATCGATCGCCCCCCAAGGTAAAAATAATGGCCTGTGGAAGACTCATCCAGGCCTTGACATCCATGACAACTCTCAACTTCTAAGCATCACCGATACGCCAATTCACCCTGGGACTGTTCCAATCAGCATCTCAGGAGCCTCATACGGCACTTCTTCACCCCAGCGCCGGGCTCCGATGAGATGCCGTCTCACCTAAACTCTCATCATGTCTTCCTCTCAGGAACTCCAATTCGTCATTAGCCGCATAAATCGTGTCCTGGTCGGCAAGAGGAAACCTGGCTACAGAGATATTCGACTAGGCCTGGATCGTATCAATCGTGTTGTGCCAGACAACCAGGAGTGGAAGGGTATTCATGTTGCTGGCACAAATGGCAAAGGTTCGATATGTGCCTTTCTCGCTGGCATGTTCAAACTCGCCGGTCTTGGCTATGGAAGCTTCACATCACCTGCCTTTCCGGAGAGACATAACGGAGTCGTTATCAATGGTCTATACGTAAATCCCCGCATGTACGAAATGGAAATGAAGCACGTCGAGGAGAAGTGGAATCGCATCGCTACGGGCTGGAAATATATGCACGGAGATGATCCAAAAGGCCTATCACCATTTGAGGCCGAAACTGCAACAGCATTCCGAGTCTTCAATAAGATGCATGTTCCTTACGGTATTGTCGAAGTTGGTATGGGTGGCGCCACAGATGCGACCAATGTCATGAAACAAAAGGCTGTTACTGTCATATCTAAAATTGGTCTCGACCACCAAGAGTACCTCGGAAACACTATCGAAAACATCGCCAAGGTCAAAGCCGGTATCATGCAAAAGGGTGTTCCTTGTATCGTTGACCACACTAACCTTCCATCTGTCATACGCGTTTTGCGACAACACGCCCGAGAAATCGGCACAGACATCATCCTCACGTGGAAGGGCGAACCTTTACTCCTCACCCTTGACAATACGAAATGGAAACTAGAAAGCTACCAAGTTCAGAACCTGCTGTGTGCAGCCATGGCCTTCCGCCACGTGTTCCCGTTGAAGGAGATCGACTTTGACAAGCTCCTAGCGACAGACCCCTTTCTACCTGGCCGATTGGAAACAGTACATGTGGAGGCACCTACTTCTGGCGTTGAGTCGCGGGATATCTTGGTCGACGGTGCTCACAACATGCTGGGAATTGAGGCACTAGCTAGACATGTCAACAGTCGTCTTCGGAAAGGGAATCAACCAGTGACTTGGGTCATGGGCATGTCGGCAAGCAAGGAGAAGCCATTCTTCCAAATGATCGAGAAGATACTTCAGCCCCATGATAATTTTGCAATGGTCGAATTTACTCAAGGTCCTAACGATCCCCAGCCAGCCCCTGCGAGCTACGGTGCAGAACACGCCCAGAAGATCGTCAAAACTCCTGAACAATTGTATGACGGAGAGCCTGACATCGCGAGTGCTCTTCCCTGGGCATGCAACAAGGCAGGAGATGGGCCTGTGGTTGTGACAGGAAGTCTCTATCTGATCCGACAGTTGTTTGGTCTTAACGGCATCCGCCGACCGAGGGAAATAGGCACGAGAAGACCTGGCAGAGCCCAACTATACCGATACTCCCGGATCGCTCGCGAGAGAAATCTTTCAAGTGAAGAGGCCCGGGAATTCAAGCAAGCGAGACGACACCATTACCTGTCACCCATACGAAGACATGTGTTCGCCGACGTAGCAGAAGGTGGCTCTATCAAGCCGCTACGCGTACCTGCCAGAACAAGAAAGCTGCAAAGCAAGGCTGCATTCCACAAGAAGCAGGCCGAGGGGTATCGAAACAGTATCGCCGCTGTCGAGAAAGATATGCAAAGAGGTACAAATGATACGGCGAAAAGCAAAAAGCCCGTCAAGAATATTGCTGCACGACTTGAAGACCTGAAGACGCAAGCTGCCACCCATAGAGCTGAGTACGATGATGCCTTGCTCAAGATCAGGGGGCGACGCGCTATACCACATATCAAATACAAGACCCATCGCCAGGTCTTTGGGTACCCGAGACCACCCAAACCACCAACCAAATCCCCCTTTGCGTCAACCAAGAAACCTAAGCCTACTAAGTCTACCAAGTCTAAGCGCAAGCCCAGCGTGGCATGGAAGGACAAGCCGAGGAATTTCAGCGAGGAGGTGGCTGCAGCCGAGAGGCAGAGGTCAATAGAGATGCGGGAGGCTGAGAGCAGGGACAAGGAGAGGCAGAGTAGCGATCCCTTTCAGTCAAAGTTGGCTGCTAACAGGAAGCAAACTCGAGGTCCCGGGGACTCATAAAATGACTTAGAATGTTTGAATTTGTATCTATTAGTCGACTGTACTATTACCAAGCGAATGATGCATTGATCGGGCATGGGATACGAGGATGGATAGCACTCTTTTGTACAATACGATGATAGGGATAGAGTTCATATTGATATAGTATGAAGATGATATCGAGCGTGAACATCAATCTTCGCAAGCCTAGATTTACTGCAAAGAATCAGTACTTGTAATCCACAGCGTTTTCGGAATTGTATGGAACATCACATGATCCGACCCTCTTGATGAGTCCAGTCTCTCAACTCCTGAATCCCTTCATCATTCACCTCACCACCATGCCACGCACCCACCTCATCATCGTCTGCTGTCACGGAGTTTGGCTCGGTGGTCCAACACATGGCCAAGACGAAAATGAATGGCTAATCGCCGACTTCCAACGCGGTGAAACCCCGACTTTCGTTCAACATATCAAAGCCGGTGTAGAAGCCCTCGCTCAAGACCGGCCTAACTCTGTTCTCGTTTTTACAGGGTAAGAAACTCGATTCATCATGTGAGACTGACTGCTAATTGTGTCGAGTGGTCCAACACGCAAAGAATCAAGGACATCTGAGGCCGCTAGCTACAAGAATATCGCAGCTGAAAACAATTACTGGGGGCTGCTAGAGAACAGAGATATTAGTAATGCAGTGTTGTTAGAAGAGCGTGCACTTGATTCATACCACAATGTTCTCTTCTCTCTGACTCTCTTCCATGCGCGGTTCCAAGCGTGGCCAACCCGCATTACCGTTGTAAGTCATGGTTTCAAGAAGGATAGACTTGTCGACGGACACTGCGCAGCTATAGGTTTTCCTCTCAACCGAGTCGCATTCATTGGTATAGATCCTCCTGGCATGGCAACTGTGTCGAAAGACCAAGATAAGGAGGAGGCCATGAAGGGTGCTAGTCTGGCGTTGGGTGAATGGAATGAGGATCCCCATGGACGAGGGGAGAGTCTTGCTGGGAAGAGAGCCAAGAGAAACCCTTGGGGGATACATCAGGGTGTGTTTCTAAGTGAGGAGTGTGATAACGGTGGTTTGGTCATTAAGACGGAGAATGGAAGCAAAGTCATTGACGAAAAGGCAGCGCGGCCTTGGTGACCTCTATCATATCTATGTATATATCTACGTACTCGATTTATAGAACACTTTTCTCTCCCTCTCTTGACTGACCCTTTCCTCTCGGTCCCTTTCCCACTGCACTAACCAAGAATCGCACAGCATCCTCCACCATATCAGCACTGAACTTGTGTCCAACACCTTCATACACCCTATCATCCATCTCGACGCCTCCGTCACGATACCAACCATGTTCGCCTACCGCTTCCTTCAACAGCGTTGCAAAGGGCTTGGTCTTTGCATAAGGGACTAGCGCATCGTCGCCTCCCGAGCAGAGAAGCAACTTCTTGCCCCTGATGCGTTCGTCGAGGAGGGTCCTTAGGCGAGCCTGCTCTGTAGCAGACAAAGACAGGGAGGGGATGGGCGAAGTACCAAATAGCAATGCCTTGGGGTCGTGGGAGTTGCAGGTCTGTGTGAGGTCTTCGGGGAAATACTTGCTACCGACAAAAGCAGCGCCGCAGTCGAGCTTGGCTTGCGCAGCACGGTCACTCAATAGACCTATCATCTCATCAGCTTGATCATCTCGTTCATGACTTGCAGCATAACCTACCCGCAAAGTCAGGGCATCCAATAACCACCACGGCAGCATCAATCCTCTTCTCTCCAAAGAAAGCCTGCCATGCACTATGACCACCAAGACTCCACCCCAGACAAACATGTGCGTCAATTCCACGGCCAAGATATCCAGAGACAAGATCCATAAGGCCGCTCATATCTGCCACGCCTCCTTTTACCATGCCAAACATATCGATCGCATGCGTTGAATTTCCCTTATCCCAAGCTACGTTTGCTGATTCGCTGACAAGCCTTGTTCCGTGGTTAGGCATGTCAAAGGATAGAGCAATGAGGCCTCGCTTGGGGTTGGCTCCAGCATGAGAAGTCCATGCCGCAATAGTGCGCCTGGCAATATCGTTCATTCTTGCTCGCGTTCTTGTCCGAGGATGAAGAAGCCAAAGACATGAGACTGGGACATTGGAAGGGAGTTCATCGAGGCCGTAGACGTCGACAAGCAAGCCCGCCATGGGGATTGTCTTGACGGATATCTCTGGAGGGACTGGAAGGCCCTTGGTAGCATATGTGTCGGCCATTATGAGATACTGTGGTTTTTTCGAGTGGTTAAAGAAGACCGGGTGGTCAGGGAAAAGTCGATGCAAGTTGATCCCATTATATCCATCACTTTCAAGGTCCGGACTATTCAATTCGTGAGATCGACAAGTGGGTCTAGGGTAGGCGAGGTCGGCGTTGGTTCAAATAGTTGAAGGTAAAATAACCTCATAGTAGGTAGCTGTGGCTTGTGTTATGAATATTCAGGGTGTAAAATCATATTATTGTAGTTATTGTTAATTACTTAGAGTTCTGTGTTTTTGGGCATTTACGTTTCAAAATTGGTAGGAGCAATGCTTTCACGTTCAAAAAAAAATAATCTTGCGACAGAAGCAAAATGGTAAGCTTGCAGCGGAATGCAAAAGTTCGACAACTTCCTCTCTTCTCGAGTTTATACAAGATAATATATATTACAATAAACTCTCTTATTTTATATACTCTTGGGGTAATATTGTATACAAAATATTCTAATTATTATGTGTATTCCTAAGCTAGGTCGTTGTCAGAACTTTTGCACGGGGCTGTATACTAGGCAGCTATCATTACATTGCACACAAATACAGAATATTCACTGCTTCCGAGGTTTCAAGAGAGTTATTGATTCACGCTGTGTTGCGGAAGCTTCACCGAAACTAACGTATAATAATCAAGGTGTTAAATAAAAAACCAACATTATCAACATCCATCGCCATGCTGTTGAAAAGCAGAAATAGAGAAATATAAAAAAGCCGCCAAACCCTTCCTCAACGCCATGTTCGGTATCGTGCCTGTTCCGTTTGCCCACTTGCCTTATCCCAGTACAATCCAGTCCAGTCCAGCCCGTTTTCTTATGCCGCCTGCGAAACTGTGTGCTGTTTCAAAAAAAATAGAATAGGAATCAATCATGCCCTCCCCTTCTAAGCCCTTTTTACAACCGACTCCTTATTGAGAGGCAACTTCGTGTTTCTCTGTAGAATAGTTCACCGAGTAGATCTCAGTGTTACTTAGTGGTCCTGGAGTTTGTAACATTCAGTCAACCTTCCAGTGGTCGTGCTCGTCGGAACTCAAATAGAGCTCGACGCCATACAGCACCATCGTCAGGCCGATGTTGGCCCACTGCCAGTTGCTGCCCTCAACATCGCCACCTCTGAGCGTCCAGCCATCAGGGCCGTCGCTGGTGGAGAAATGTTGCAAGAGCAGACTGGTGTAAACAGCTATTAGAATGGACGGTGAGAACCAGCTAAGGAAACCCAAGAATTTGCTGGCAGTCTCCCCATCCTCCCATTCTGGCTCCTGCATCATGGCCTGCGCACCAGACTCGCGAATGGAGGGGATGATACGTGTGGCGCAGTAGAATACCAATGAGCGATATGTTAAAGAGATGATGACTGATGGCGTAATGGTCTGGAAGGCGGCATATAGCAGGGCCAGCGACGAATGCACAGCGTAAGGTAGCGAGCCCAACATGTGGAGGAATGTTGAATAGGATGCCATGATGATAGGTGGCAGAGGAGGAATATCAGAGTCAGAGCTGTCATGGTCGTGTGCGTGGTCTGCATTTCCTGAGGGCAGGTAGTCGGTAAAGATCTGGTATATGCAGAGAACGATGTAGGCAAACAGGAGCGACGACTCAATAGGATTGCCACGACCACTGCCGATACCAAAAGCGCACAGGAACACGGCAGTTGTCATTGCGATGCCAATCAAGGTGGCATCAATGTTGCCAATCTGGGGGAACTGTGCTACCCTCCAGAGGAAGTAGACGGCACTAGCCATGATAGAGCTTGATAGAACCAGAAGAACAATCTGCGCGACTATTAGTAACGATATCTTGTAAAGAGGTTCGATATAAACTTACCAGCCATGTGTCGCTTCTTCCGCGGTTGACGAGCCATCTAGTGAGCTGTCCTGCGGCTTGGATGACCAACAAGGTACAGAAGCCTTCCAAGAGCTGGAACACGGGCCCCGAATACCGTAGCACATTGTCCCACCCGCCGAGAGTGACCGTCTCAACCAAGCCGTCCCTGCCAAACAACCACTCCCTCCAGCTCGTGCTTTTAGAGTTCAGTAGGCCACCTACTGTGCGCTCTACCCAGTTTGTGTCGCCGGCATCGACAGCAAATTGACCCAGCGCCCAGATGAGCAGGGCAGGGATGATGATCCACTGCGACAGGCGTAGAAATCCGGCAAGGAAGAACCGCGAGCGCGACTTCTCGGGCGTCAAAAGCTCCAGGCTGGAGTATATAAAGTAGAAGAGGAAGAGGGCTAGACTGTAAGCCAGCCCGCTGTCGCGACCGCCGACATCGAAGGCGACGGGAATGGAGAGGACGATGCTGAGCAGGAAGATAGAGCTGAAGATCGCCCTAAATAGCCACCACATCGGAGCGGAGAGATGGCAGGCGTAGGCCGCGCCGAGGGGAGGATATCGGGATCGGTTCGTTCAGAAGTTGGACATCCAAGTGCGTCGAGCGATAGCGAAGGATGTTGGTGATATTTAAGATCTCGCCTGGTGTGTGGAGTTCAAGGGGAGATTTTGCCCATGGATAAGGCTCGTGCGTTCGGCTTGTGAAAGTGCGTGCGCGCGTTCGGGCAATGTGTCGAATGAATCGGTGAATAGCGACAGGGCTTGGGCTGAACTAGATAGACTACAGAGCGAAGGCAGCCAAGTTTTTGAGGATGAAGGGTCAAGTCAAGACAAGCAGAACAGACGGTCAAGTTTCCCAAAGATGGCGTTTGGCCAGTCTAAAATTCACGGTACGTAACCTTGGAGCTCTGATGTTCGGCTGTTGCTTAATGTTTGAGGGTGACTTGCACACACGGCGATGCAATGTGGCTAATCAAGTAGCGACCAAATTTTACTTATCGTCTGCTATCTTCACGTGGCAGAAGCCAGACCAGCGTCACTCGGCCGCTAAGAAAGCTGGTGGGGGGAAGCTTTAGGTACCTCTAGTGCTAAGGTTGGCATTTCGTTTTGTGACTTTTTGGCACGTGTCACTGAGTAAAGCAGCTTTTTTAGACCAACTTTGACAAGCAAACGAAAATAAATCAGCAGACCAAGTTTCAGATCAACAGACAGACAGGTTTCTGTTTTCTATTTTGGACTGATTGGCCAAACAGAAACCGCGAAAATGACTTGGGCTGGCTGGTGCATAGCGTCACATCAAGGTGATAGGCTCTCAGCACATCTCTCGACAAGAGAGCAGATCAGTACCTACATACGGATACAGCAAGGCAAGATCAGGAACGATGACAGCATCAACATGTAGGTAACCTCTTTACCACATTCCCCTCTGATTATCGTTCTCATTAGACTTGGGAGGCGTGAGCGCTAGCAACGCATCATATTGACTGCATATTCTTGATTTAACAGTTAACCAAATCAAGGTCACGATGATCATGAAATGATGAACTGATGCAGGGTTCAAGATAAGACTCATCGAGCTTAGCTCCTGAGCCACAGTGCCACAGTGCCACACCAAAGAGCAAATCGTGTGTCTTGCACTTATCCATGTATATACTTATATCCGGCACCCACCCAAAACCCTATGACTCCACTTTAGCCAAGAATTTGTCTCTGCGTCGTGTCGCAGCCTTCTCATTCTGACTCCTTCATCATCACAACCTCTTTGCGCTTCGAAATACGACTTTTCAACCACCGCCCTTCCTCTCCGTCTAGTCTTCCGTTATTTCTTCACTAGATGAACGCGCACTTTTGCTAGTGCCATAACACTTGTTTTTAATCTGTCCTATGCCATTACCTTTCAAGCCACTTCCTTAACCATACATTATTCCATCCACCCATGCCATAACCTTGCCTTGCTTCTTCATCTTGCCTTGATTTGCTCCCTGATGACTTGACATTTAATACGCTTCAAAAGTGAAGCAGTCTTCACAATACCTGGCATGACCCCTTGCACGACGACTTGAAGCGCAAATGCTTTTGGACTCCTTGACTTGTTGCTAATAGAAAACTCTACACGACGCTGAACCAATACTATATATAAATCTAGCAAGTGCTACATTATATGAATGAAGTCATTTGGTACATATATTCCCATCGAATCATGCGCCGTTGCGCTGCATGGTTACAACACCAAGCGTCGCAAATTTGAAAATTGCCCATCATTGAGAGACGTGCGCGCAAGTACCGCGATATTGGATACATATATCCATAAGTACTACCATCGCATGCATTGTCTTGTCGTTAATCACGCTTGAGGCTTGTTTTGTTTTATGTCTGTTGCGTTGATTTGTCGCGGTGTTGTGTTGTGGTGTTGAACATTTTGGTGGTGATGATATGATATCAGGTTGTGGTGGTGACGATATCTTCAACACGGCACAGGAAAGCATTTGGGTATGGGGTACGCATCACGACGACTTCAAAACACCTCGGAATCATCGCGGCGCCCTGTTTTGCGGAGAGCCAAAAACCTTCACGTCGCTGCGGTTGAAGATGCAGCTGCCGGCCGCCTACCAGCTGACTGCCTATGGGCCGCGACGCTTCACCACCAACCCCACTGAAGCTCAACCACGGCACCGAGCATCACCGCCCAGCTCCCACCAGGAGGTGAAGATCTTCCAATGGTCTATAGGTTGTAAAAACACTCTCTGTTTCCAAGGGGGAGCAGAAGGCGCCGTGGTAAGCGGTCAGGTCAAACTGCTCTCGCCTGGTGGATAAAGGTTTCAAGTTGACACCCCAACGCCCGAGTTCGAACCCTGATGAAAACGCCAAAAAAAAAATAGGAGGGCCAGCCGGCGCCGTGGTAAACGGTCAGGTCAAACTGGTCCTGCCTGGAGGAGATGGCCCGACGACAAAACCGAGCGACAGGGACGTAGGAGCCACCGGGCTCCGAACCCTTTTGTCAATTTGACATGATGAATTCTCTTTTGCTATACTGAGTGATTGATTACACAAATGCGCTTATGATTCTGGCACAGAATGACTGATATCTCTTGGGTGATATCGTTCATTACTTATCAAGCGACCTGTATGCAGTATGATTTGATTGACTCCAAGAGAGAAGAATGAATAAAAGAAATAAGAAAAAAGAAAACTCCCCGAGGAGTGATATTTAGAAGAACAATAAATGAACATGTTAAATGAAATAAAACATGCATTGTATGAAGCTGCACACCTGCCTCTGAATATTGCGATGGACGAGTGAGGTCAAATAATGTGTTACGCAATTGGTTGGATTCTTGATTGCCCAGAGATCGCCCAGCCCTTGGCGCTAGCTTGGCGATAACCTCGCTAGTTGTGGATATCAATCACACTCACAATATCACGGATGCTCGCTACGTCGCTTTGAGCAATAAGCTTAAATGTCCCACCTGTGCACACGGACTTGCATTCTCACACCACCAAATCACCTCCCCGAACTCCCCGAGCACAACTCAAGACAAAGAAGAGTGGGAACTGTGGAAGTTTCCTTGCATCAGAGAATGACAGGGAGAAATGGCATCAGCTCAATAGCTCAAGTGCAGTCCGACGAGCCGCAACCTTGTCTGTTTTAGCCTGAATGGCGAATTTTAAGCATGTTATTGTGTGACAGCAGGGTCTGCAAAACAAGGCCAGAATTACGGATAGCACCACTCTTGACCGGGGGCAAACGTTCCGGACCCTCGGGAACTGTTTGGGTGGTCGGCATAAGGCACCGAGCCAAGGAATCCTTTTGTCTTCCTTTGAACCTAGAGATCACACCATTCTCAAAGGATCAAGCCATGTCTGATGGACTCCCCGTCAACAGATGTGATGAGGGTCAAGATCCAATGGCTAGCAGATAATAAGCCAATGTTTCAATCTTCCAAGTTCCAACATTCGCAACAGATGGCTTGATGTAAAATAATGTTTTCTTTTTGGCAAGGTTAGAGATCTGTGACGTTGAGCCTGCAGGAGTTTGTATGCGATGATGATCAGAACCCTAGTTGCTTGCTGTTGGTTTTGGGTTTGGATGCCCTCGACTCCTGCAGACTGATCAAGGTGATCACATCTGACTATCACTTCATCTGATCATCCCTTAGTCGACGCCTCATCAATAGTGGATCATTGCTCAATGGGTGGCCTAATTGCGTGCGATCTACCAGTCTCAGCTCGTGAGCTTATCCTCTGGTGTCGACATTAATGTGATCAACTTGCAGAAAGGCTGGTCTCGCTTCTTTGAGGTGCATGTACGTAAAGGCTACGTTACTGCTCAGCTGTTGTATTAGCAACCCAGTCCTCACGCTTTGATGAACAGTGATCCAGTCAGCAATCTTGAAATCACCTTGCGTTGAGCCCCTGCCAGGCAGACATAATAAAGCTGGGATCGACCAGACGGAGATGCCGGTGGATTTGCGATTTGAACAATGATGCAACTTAAACCCGCCTCTACTGGCTGACGTGCAGTTTCATTCTGGGTTGTCGGCGCTGTGAGAGGCCTGGTTCGGAAGTTCGGCACATGGCGTGGATCGAGTGGGGGCACCGTTCGCCGTTCCGGGTGGATTGGCATCGGTTGGTCGCACTCTCATTTGTCTGCATATTTAACGTTAGTAGGCATCTGGCGACACTCCGCGGTATGTGGAACATTTGAACCTCCATGAGTGGTGTGCTGCGTTGCACTTTGATTGTAGCGCGAGATTTGGTTGAAAAGAGGACCAAAGAGGATCACTATCGAGGACGTCCGGGGTGAGAGTTGAAGAGACTGACGACTAGAAAAACTCCATTTCTAGTCTAGCAGTAAACTTCTGCGCCCAGGTAGGGAACAGGCTCTCGAATATTGCGCGGGTGGCCAACAGTAAAGTTGGTAGTGGTAGGGATCGTACTGTAGGATCGCAACCTGCTGTAGGGTTCATGTCTGAGAATATGGAATTCTCACTCTTTAAAACGCAGCCTGGTTCCCAATGTTTTCTGCCGCTTGCAACCAGCACTTGTCCATTTTGTGTTTTGTGCCTGGCCCTTCTTTCTTCTTTTGACCTCACTTTCACATCATCTTACCTCTTGTTATACAAACCCACATACAAACCCAATCAACCATCCAGAGAAGCACTTACATTGTGCTTGACAGCATCGTAATGGCTGAAAAAGGATCTCTCGGTTCTGGAGGCGGAAGCCCTGACCCCGAGCGTCGCCAATCTCAACTCCAAACTCCTTCGTCGCGATGGGCGTCTCTTTTTGGTGGCAAAGGTGTTACTGTAGGACCTCGTATTGCTGATCTCCCCGAATTTGTGAGGCGTGATCTTTCAGACTCGGAAGACTCTAGCTCGGCCATTCTCAACAAACAGCTCGAGGCCGAACAAGGAGAACAGATCCAGTACCGCACTTGCTCATGGCAAAAAACTGCTGGTCTGCTCTTCAGTGAGTACATCTGTCTCGCCATCATGAGTTTCCCTTGGTCGTACAGTGTTCTCGGTTTGGTCCCTGGCATTATCCTGACAATCGTCATTGCTCTTATCGTTCTTTACACCAGTCTTGTGCTCTGGGAGTTTTGCCTACGCCACCCTGAAATGCGCGATGTCTGTGACATTGGGCAGATGCTGTTCTGGGGCAAGAAGTGGGCTTGGTGGGCAACTGCTGTGTGCTTCATCCTAAATAACACTTTCATCCAAGGTCTTCACGTTTTGGTCGGTGCCAAGTACCTGAACACCATGACTGCCTCAGATGATGTTGGTGGCTGCCGGACTGTTATGTTTTCCGTTATTGTTGCCCTCATCAGTTGGATCTGCTCCTTGCCCAGGACCTTCGACATGATGGCCAAGCTCGGAACAGCCTCGGCCATCTTCACCTTCATTTCCGTCCTCCTTGCTGCCATCTTCGCTGGTATCCAGGATCACCCGTTCGGATATGACCCTGCAAAGTTGGGCGAGCCCATCGTCACCGCCATCCCTGTCAAGGGCACGACATTCGTCAACGGAATGTCCGCCTTTCTCAACATCAGCTATACCTTCATCGGCCAAATCACTCTGCCCAGCTTCATTGCTGAGATGAGAGACCCTCGAGACTTCCCTAAGGCTCTTTGGGCGTGCACAATTGCAGAGATCATCGTCTTCAGTCTTGTGGGAGCTGTTGTGTATGCTTATACAGGCAACCAGTATGTGACAGCACCTGCTTTCGGCTCGTTGGAGAATGTATACAAGAAGGCTGCATTCTCGTTCATGATCCCAACCATCATCTTCCTTGGTTGCCTATACGCTTCGGTCTCGGCCCGCTTCGTCTTCTTCCGTCTTTTCCGCAACTCCAAGCATCTGAACAGCCACACTTTGGTTGGCTGGGGATCTTGGAGTGGAATTTTGTTCGCGACTTGGGTATTTGCTTTTATCATCGCTATGGTGATTCCTTTCTTCAACTCCCGTAAGTATTCCAGGTAGAAGCTGTACAGATGGTGGCTAATATTTACCTGGCAGTGCTTTCCGTTATGTCATCTCTTTTCGACAGCTGGTTCGGGTTCATCTTCTGGGGTGTTGCCTACTTCCGAATGCGCGAAGCCGATCAAAAGATTGGTCGACATCACAGCAAGATCACAGATATGACTGGTAATATTGTGAACCTCATCCTAATCGCAATTGGTATTGCATTCCTCACAGTCGGCACATACGCCAGTGTGCAAGGCATTATTGATCAGTTCGAGGCCGGTACAGTAGCTGGTGTATTCTCGTGTGCTACCAATGGTCTGTGATCGGAGTGAAGATACCGACGCTATAGAGCAGTCGACTTTTTCGAGATGGAAGGCGTATAAGTTGCAAAGGAACACATAATGAATTGATACCCCCAGCAGATCAGAGAATGCCCGTGCAGTTTCGCGCGTTTGCGTTATCTTGATCTATATTAGGCTGGGTTATTTAGTGATATTGCTGCTATGAATGACCACAGACTCCAGGATGCGATATGTTGTAAGAGAAGATGGGAGTGAAGCTGATGCGAGTGACGTTGAAGAAGTGGAGGTTGAGGCTGAGGCTCTTAGCCCAGACCAAACGGCTCTTTCCATGCCAAGAACGCCCAGAAATCAATGTCACATGCGCCTTCCAATCAATTGAAACATGATGCATCTTCAATTCGAAGTGCGTTTCTATCAATTTGAAGGTCCGACATGAATTGCAAGTAACATAATATCATTGTGAGCTGTGATCTTTGTCCAACGTGAAGCCAATCTTCATCATTGACTACTATACCTGAGAGAGGTTAAGGTAATGCTATACATGGTTACCCACCTTGCCGAAACACCGTATCAGAATCATCGGAAGCTCAACTGATTTCTAATCCGTAGCCGGAGCCCAATTGATAGTATGGAACAACTCAAGTAACTCGCTATCACTTGAAAGAGGGAAAGTACTGGACGTATACGAATATTGTAGTATTCGTATTCGCGCTCTCTTGGTTCTGTATCTGATTATTCCTGGTCCTAGTCCACATGTCGAAAGTAGAACCCTATAAGATTCCCGGAATGAAGATCTTACACCAGAATTAGGGGGAAGAATTAGAGCGAGGAGGTTTCCATCAAATACCGAAAAATCGTATGGTCTTGGTGTTTACCAGTCCCGAGTGGCACCACTTCCCCCGCCCTCGTTCGACAATTCCGCTGGCAATTGAAGGATAATTGTATTTTCTTTTGTTCTTAACTATCATATAGCCTGCAAGATGACTAGAATGTTATCTAGATGCTGCAATGAACTAACAATGCTGCATAAAACCGACCAATTTGCTCTTGATTTATCAATTTACATCGAATAACACTGAATCCCACCTGCCACGCCACATAACTCGCCCCTCTGAGTGGTCTGAGCATGCCCCGCCTTTCGAGCCCCTCAAACGGGTGCGGTCCCCTGATTTGATCCCCCACTGCAAGCCAAATCTAGCCCCTAAGTGCAAGTCCATTGGACGAGCTCCCATTTAACATTGGGATTTTCACCGCCTTCCACGTAGCTTTCTCTGCCGTGCCCCTGTCCTAGCACAGTCTGCGCCGCAGCTTAAAGAAATCACAAGTCTGCGGAGGCAAAGGAGGCAAAGTTTGACCTTCCCTTTAATCTCAACGTCGTTGCTTTCTGCTTGCTTTCTTTCTTTCGTTTCTCCCCAACTAAAGCGATAGTGAAAAGAGAAGAAATCAACCGTCGCCATGGCTGCGACAAACTCTTCTACCGTCACATCGAGGGCAAAGGGCGATAAGCCATCCCCGGCTCCTGCGGCCGAGCATAACGATGCCGCCGACAAGAACGATTTCTTCTGGACATACACCGAGGAGCCTCATCGAACCCGTCGTCTTGCAATCATCAAGGCGCACCCCGAGGTTCGTGCCATCCAATTGGTTCCCCGTTAAGGTACTCGTTGCTAACCTGGCTTTCCATCTGCAGATTACCAAGCTCTGCGGCCCCGAGCCTCTTACAAAATGGGTCGTCCTCGGCGTCGTCTCCCTCCAGGTCTTTCTCGCATGGATGCTCCAGTCGACTCCGTTCTTCTCATGGAAGTTCTGGGCTGTCGCCTACGTCTTCGGTGCGACTGCCAACCAGAACCTTTTCCTCGCCATCCACGAGATCTCCCACAATCTGGCTTTTAGAAGCCCTCGCCTCAACCGATTGATCGCTATTTTTGCCAATCTCCCCATTGGTATTCCTTACAGCGCTTCATTCAGAGTATGTGACCATGGCCTGCATTTTGAGCCGAAACATTGCTAACTTGTGTCTAGCCCTACCATCTCACCCATCACAAGTCCCTTGGCGTTGATGGCCTCGATACCGATCTCCCAACCGCTTTCGAAGCCTTTGTTCTCGACTCGATCCTTGGCAAGGCCTTCTTCTGCACCTTCCAGATCTTCTTCTACGCCCTGCGACCCATGGCCGTCTACCGCATTCCCCTCACCCAGATTCACGCTCTCAACGTCGTTGTGCAAATCAGCTTCGATCTTCTTCTCCTGAAGTACGCCTCCGTCAACTCTTTCCTCTACCTGCTGCTCTCTTCCTTCCTTGCCGGCAGTCTTCACCCTCTAGCCGGTCACTTCATTGCTGAGCACTACGTTTACGAGACCGTCGCGCCTTCTGCTCGTAACCCTGACAACAATATTCCCGTCCCCGAGACCTTCTCCTACTATGGACCTCTCAACTGGTTCACATACAACGTCGGTCTTCACAACGAGCACCACGACTTTCCCGCCGTGCCCTGGACCCGCCTCCACCGTGTTCGCGATATTGCCCATGAATTTTACGAGGACCTTCCTCGCCATGAGAGCTGGTGCTACGCCATTTGGCGTTTCATCTGGGACGAGAATGTTGGTATGAACTGCCGTGTCAAGCGTAAGCAGGGTGGCCGTCTCGTCGGAGGCGGTGCTGTTGCCGACTGGAAGCAGTCTGAGATCGAGGCGATTTAGAAGCAATGCAAAAGCAGACAATACATAGAACATGCTGCTACACGGTTGGTTTTTGATGCTTGGGTCTTTTGTTTTAGTATTGGAAGACGACGCAAGAGCTTAGTTTTGTGTTATTTTGACTCTGTCCGGTCGAATCCTGGACAAGGTAGAACCCTTATAGAGCAGATAGATCTCCGCGCGTGGCGTTCTAGGTCATAAATAAAATAGATAACATCTTTTGAGCGATCACTCAGGTTCTTCGCAAGAGCACTTTCTAAGGATAAACGATATGTTATCATGAACACTTGTGGAGTTGTTGCGGTAGGGAAGAGTGCATGGAGCGAAAGGTTGTTGTCAAGTCTCAGGAAGCTTGAATAGAGAACACCGAGTCAAGTTAACTAAGAAGTTAAAACGCCAAATTTAACATTGAACGCAAACAATAGAATAATATGAGACAAGAAAAATACGAGAGCTATGAAAAGCTCAAGTTGAGAGTGTACAGTCGAAACCGTCGTGTGGGAAACCTCCTCCTCCACCCATCGTTTTTGAACTCCTCCACGTATCATTTCACCTTCAGTTTCCAGCTGCCTGCCAGTCCTGCTCAGCCCGGACACCTCGCCTCTTGGTGACTTTGTCTTTTCGCCCACAAGTGCTCCAGTGGTTTCAGTGCTGTTTCGGGCCGTTGACGCTATAGCATTCAATCCATCGAATGATATGCTTCCCGGGCTTTACCCTCGCCGTCCTTTGAAGATATATGCATGTGGTGATCCCAAGTCTCCGTGCTAAGTTCTCGTAAGCGTCGTCAGGCTTGTCTATTAATTTAATCTTGTGAAAGAATTCTGGAGTTGCCGTCATCTACTTATGCCTAGAAGAAGAAATAGGCAAGCAGGAAGCTGACTAGACAGAGAATGGCCGCCATCTGCACTGGAACACCCTCAACGGTCTGAGTGACAGCTTGGGCGGCTTGAGCGAGAGGTCGCTTGTCATCTTCATTAGAGGTAGATTTGACGTTGCGTTGTCGGAGGCCGCTGTCCTTGAGGGCTACAAGCTGTTGTTCGGCTTGAACAAGCTTGGCCTTGAGTTCCTCATAGGTCATCTCGGCAGTCTCCTTGATGGCTGTTGTAGCCTGGCTAATCTTGCCTTCGGCCTCCTCATACGCAGACTTAGGCCTCTCCTCTTCGTAGGAAGGCTCCTTGGGAGAGTGGTAGGGGGGAGGTGCCGTGGAGGGAGAGTCGTCTCGGGCGCCGGGGGAAGAATATGTGCGGGAGACGTCCGGAGTATCGTTGGCCTAGGAATACAATTAGTCACGAAATCAATAATTGAGGTGCTAATACTTACGCCGTTAGCGATGGCCTGCTTGTTAGGCGTGGAAATTGGTCGGTTAGGAGCTTGGTTGGCGTCGGAACCAGCCGCCAGCCAGTTAACTCGGATCTTGCGCTCGATGAGGAGGGACTTGTCTGCTGTCTCAAGCTGGTGACCGTGTGAGTTTGTGGAAGTCGATGTTCGGGCGAGACTCAGTACATACCACGTTGGCAACGCTGGCGAACTCCTTGTCTGCGGTAATGGGGGCAGACTGGACAAGGAACTTGTCACGGCATCGTGCGTCAGGGGCAGGGTCCTGCTTCATGGCCTGAAGCAGAACTAGGTGATTGTTAATGGGTGGTGGTCAGGGCTACATGAGGGCGAACTCACCGGAGACATCGAAGCTCTGACCGGCCTCAATGCGGCCTGCATTTGGTCGAACACAGTATCTAGTGAGGTGTCAGGTATGCGATCCGAAGGGTCCAAGGAGTGGGGCAAGCATACTGTTTGGGTGCAGTAGTTTTGACCTTTAAAATGTGTCAGTACGGTCATCGCGCAAGGATCGCGGGCGTCTTACCTTGAAGGCAACAGGAGTCGGGTTGGGGTTCTTGAGGGTAAGAATCTGCGAAACCTCGGTGGTGAAGGGGCCTAGCAATCATGTCAATCTTCCGCTGCCCCGTTATCGTCAATCGCAGATCACGCACGCTTAAATGAAAGCTCGAAAGGCTCGATATCGACCGACATGATGGCTGATTATTGTCGTAGAAGAGGGGATTAAGTATGTAGATGTCGGTTTGTGGTGTCGCGCGATTGCTTCGGGCGGGTAACCAAGAGGAAACGTGGCAACGGGCAGGTATGTACGTTGATGATGAGCAAGGGGGGAAGTTAGATTATAGATAAGGTAGAGTATGGCGAGGTGGTGCTGCGCGGGATCGGTAAGATATGGAATTACCAGCTGGTCGCGTGTGAGAAGGAAGAAAGTTGGTGACGAAATAGAATGAAAGATTGGATGAAGTGGAGGTGTGTCGAGGATGGACGGGAAGGAGAATGGCGAGGCAAGGCAAGGTAAAGGCAGGTTTGACGTTGTGTCGCCTACGACGTAATTGCTTGATTCTGCCAACCAACTAACTGAGGTACTGAGGTGCAGTGCTCTCTTTGCCTCTCGCCCTATTCCCCGTTAAGTCGGGCTCAGCTTCAGGTGATTGCTCCAGCGCGCACGAGCCAACAGGGGATTTAAACTCCGCCGTCAGGGTCAGGTCAGGTACTACCAGTACAAGTACAGGATCTCATACACATCACCTCTGCTTCGATCGTCAGATTCGTGGATTTCGTTGGTATTTAGATGAAAGCCATCTTTATGTTCTTATGTTCTTATTCCGACGTCATTCTTGGTATAGCTTCTCCGTTGTTTACTGCCACGCAATCCACTCTGCTGCCAAGTGTATGTTTGTTGCCCACAAAAAAAGGTTATATACTGCCTCGGAAGCAGGCCCATGATATGCAGCACCTGCATTGGTAAGCAGCAAGAAAGCGCATTGAAAATCAGGGAACTGAGGGCATCATGGTTGGAGCGAAGTCTGGGGGAACAGAATGCGGAGTCCTAGGTAGGTGTAGCGTCAGAGCTTGGCAGCTATATTAGTGCAGTCATTGAGAACTTTCATTCTTTGTTAAACTTGCCAAACATTTCTGAGGCTTTGTGATGCCTTTAATTGAAAGAAGACAATGCGTTAATACGGTAGTCCGGCGCTTGTCTTTCTCGTACAAACGTTGACTGCGACTGGCTCATCTCGAAGCGACATCTCGCAATCTACTCCGTAAGAGTAATCAGATAGGTGTTTAGAAGACAGTTTGAGGAGATGTTGAAACGAAAGAAAGGATCTCTGTCTTAACTCACAAGGCTTATACCTTTCTAAAGTGTTTCAAAGTCTTGAAGATCCGATGGAACGGATTATACCATATGATCTGGGAGAAGATAGACTACCACTTGATTTAAAGTAAGTTGTAGCTCATTTAGAACCCAATTGATTCGATATGCTTTCATAGTCCTTTGTAGCAAGACGAGTCCTAGTTATTCGCGAGTCGTTCTTCGAAATTCTGTGAGTACCACGTTTTCCATCTCTTTGGGTCCCTGTTCCTGTTAAAATCCCGGTGACTTCAATCTAGGCCGTTCCTTTTCATGACTGCATATGAATTGCTTCTACTTGACTACCACTAGGTAGACTCGCTAATATTTCTGGTTTTTTTCTTTTTTGCGATTCAAGCGGCAAGGTGGGTTGCACCGCTAACAAAACCCCGAGAATTGAACACTTGTGAGCAAGCCCGGGAATGTAGTCAGGCAGGTTAAAAGAAAAATTGCACACTTCAAGAGGGCACATAGAATGAAAAATTAGATCGCATCGGGGAGGATCGTATACTTAGTCTATTTCAGAACTACCATAGTTTTGGACAATGTTTCTCAAGCTTATTTAGGTATTGATGTGTACAAGGTATTTAACATAAGTACTCTGTTGATGTGCGGATTTCGTTTTGATCCACTCGATAGTTTACTGCTTACTGCCCCAAGGCGACGGACAGAGCGTGATTAAATTCTAAGTGGCGTGCGCATGTGTGTAAAGTCTTGAATCAGGCACAGAGCGAGGCACGAGAAAGAGATCGATTGTCAAGCGAAGCCAAGCAGAGAGAACTGTTCGCGCTTGGCGCGATGAATGGATGACCCTAACTAAAATATTTCATCACGAACTGTGAACCGTTGATCTAGGACTTACATTAGTGGGCGTCTAGAGGAGACAAATCATCTAAAAATACCACAGACATTGAATACCAACGCCTGCAACAGTCATGTTCAGCCTACCACAGTCCTCCAGAGCTGAACAGAAAGGTGGATTGCCCAGGCTCACAGGAACGCCATCTGCGGGTAGGACCCTCGTATTTGATCGACACGAGGCAGTGCCACCAGGGCGACTCCATTTCTCCCCTCCTACGTTACAGTACAGTCGAAGGAGTCCTAGAACATCCGCATATGGCGCGCTGAACGGAAGCACCTGCGTGCAACCTCTTCAGGAACATGACCTAGTAGGGTTGTTCACAGAGTAGGGTTTCTAGTATTTATACGAAGCGACCCCTTGGGTCAGGTGGACTAAATCTGAGCAGATCAGTTCTTGATACGAAACACATCTGAATCCTTTGTAACTTTCGGGTATATTACTCTGGCGTTAACCCAAGAATATCTCACTCAACCCCTCACAACTCTTTCAACTCTCACCACTTTCAACATGGGTTGCAACAATTCTCGCCACGTTCTCGAGATGGAGTCTCGTCCCATTCGCCCTGTCACACTCTCGAGTCATTCAGCTGGTTCTGTAATGATTCCCTCCTCAATCTTCCAAGATCATCCTGATTCATCGGAGTTGAGTCGGCAGCAAATCATCGATGCTTTCCAACAAATGGCCGAGTATCTCAACGAGTGCAGCGTAAGCATAGACTGCGTTGCTGTCGACGGCGCTGTCAACACACTCTACCTTCGCTCAAGGGAATCGACGCACGATGTCGAATTCATACTCAACGATCCTGAGTCCAAGGAGTGTGTTGCTCTTAACAACGCTGCCAGCTTTGCCAACAGCCAAACCCACGGTCGTCTCGGTGAAGCGTGGTTCAACAACTCTATGCAACTTTTCATGCCTCGAAATGTCCAGGCTAGTCTCATCCGAGAAGCCCAGAAGCAGAACGAAGTTGTTTTCGAACATTACGGAACCAGTGGTGGTCTGAGAGTCTATGCTGCTCCCTGGTCCTTTGCGCTGTGCAGCAAACTCAATAGTCTTCGTGACATCGAACGATCCCACGATATGGATGATGCGGTTGCATACTTGTACCGATACTTGAGTCTCACTGGCCAAGACTACATCATCGCCCAGCAGATCTACGAATGGTGTGAGGAATACCATCAGGATGTGTCGCGAGAGGTCCTTAGGCGCTTAGAAGAAGCCTATGCCCGAACACACGGGAACTGGCCCATTGTATGGAACTAGGAGGAAAGTTTGAGGATCGAGGAGGACAAGAATTTCGTGTCGCATGGATGTTAGACATAGACAGCATGAGCTTATGATGATACCCGGGTTGATTACCAAACCCACTTAATGATAATACTGGTTTAGATTGGCACATATGCACAATATTGTCTGTTGTGCTGAGTTTTCGTCACTGCCAAATATTGAAATCGAGGCGATGATGCCCTACAAGTTGGCTTTGATACAACCAACCTTCCTTCCATAGTACACAATATAGTTCCCGGTCGGAATACTGCCAGGAGTTTGTAAATGCATAAGGTGTGTTGCAAGAAAAATGAAGAAAATGTACACCGGACTTTGTTACAATTGATTAGATCCCCCGCTTAACCGTAGTAAGTCCGGCGTCAGGGACGTCACTGAGGCAGCGGCTTGAATGACGTTTCTTTAGACTTTACCTAAGCTTGGTTCCCGTCTTTGCAAACACGCATCTCAACACATGACAATTAAGTCGATGAGTGCATACTCGAGACACTCAAACTGAAATCTATTTATCGCCTCAACTTAAAACTACCTATTTAACAACCATAATCTTTTCCTTCCCTCCCATACTTTATCTCACTCTCACACCTGCTTTGCCCCTCATCTAACCCCACTATCAACAACCTGAACGTTACCGCCAATATGGCTTCCGACCTCGAAACACTGCTCGATATGGGCTTTGACAAGGAACGTGCTGAGCTTGCCGTTAAGAAGACTGGAGGCCGTAAGTCGCAGCATTGCATATCCCCGGTTCTAAGCTAATACCCAGTAGTCCAGGGTGCCCTTCAGTGGCTTGAGGATAACCAGGACAAGCCTATTGAGGAGCTCAAAGCCATTGCCGCTGAGAATGACGATGATGAAGATACAGAAGCCAAGATTGCAGAGCTTGAGACCGGCAATGCCAAGTCCCTGGTCTGCAATGATTGTGGCAAGCGATTCAGAAACCATGATCTGGCCACCTATCACGCAACTAAGACGTATGTACTCCTACAGAGATTGTATCTCTCAACTTTGGATATCTGATTGACTAGTTTTACAGTGAGCACACTGATTTCTCGGAGTCAACAGAAGAGATCGCTCCTCTGACCGAAGACGAGAAGAAGGCCAAGCTTGAAGCACTACGTGAGCGTCTTCAGGCCAAAAAGGCTCTTCAATCCGTTAAGGACAAGGAAGATCAGAAGCGCAATGAGGTGACAATGTTTCCTGTCTACAAGTTTCATTAAACTCTAACCTGTCATAGCAAATTCGCCAAAAGTCTACCAAGGAGAGTCACGAAGCCAAGGAGGAGTTGGCCCGTAAGCAGCAGATTAAGGAAGCTGCCCAGAAACGACAGGAGAAGCTTGAGGACCAGGAAGCTAAGAAGCGCATTAAGGCCAAGATCGAAGCCGACAAAGCTGAGCGACGCCGAAAGGCGGAGGAGGCCAAGGCCGCCCGTGAGGGTCGTGCTCCCCAGGCTGAAGCTGCTACTCCTGCTGGCGGAGCTGCTGCTGCGGCCGCTGCGGCTAAGCCCAAGAGCAACCACAACGAGGCTCGACTCCGACTACAGACCGATGGTGGCAACATCACCAAGACTTTACCTGCGGAGACAACATTGTTTGAGTTGGCGCAGCAGCTACAGAGCGAGACAGGGAATGCCGTGTCGAGCTTTACCATGACGTTCCCTCGCAAGACCTTTGAGGGGGATGTTGATTTCTCCAAGACCTTGAAGGAGGCAGGATTGGTTCCATCTGCCGTTCTGATCGTCAAATAGATAGACAGCGCTGTAGATGTGAAAGAATATGCATGGCCGGCGTTGGTAGGGGTTATGAAGAAGCTGTATGGGGTACTACGAAGAGCAGAAAAGTCCTTTAGGTAGAGATAGACCAAAGAACTGCAAGAGCAGCATGACATCACCGACACTCTTGCACGCAAATCACAAGTCGAGGATACCCATATTGAACTCAAACCACCCATGGCGGGACTTTTTTTTATCAGAGCCTTTGAATTGACCAATTCTCCCTCCGCGAAACTCCGTTGAGTGCGTTCGTCATAGCGTCGTATGAAAGAAGCTACTCTGTCCATGGCGCAGGATATAGTGCCCGCTCTCCATCCTGTATGATCGATTGATTGGAAACCCCGAAGCCATGCAGTCGAAGTACAAAGAACAAGGAAACAGTCGTAGCGGCGTAACTTCTTAGTCGAAGAGACCGAAGCCCATATCCTCGTCAGACTCCTCCTTCTCTGTAGTGGTTGTCAGCAATCCGTGTGAATCCGTCGTAGTTCGTGGGTCAACGTACCCTCCTCCTTGGCCTCCTCAGGGGCAGCCTCCTCGGCGGCACCACCAGCAGCGGCGGCACCGGCGGCAGGGGCAGCACCGCCACCAGAGCCGACGTTCACGAGAAGGTCCTTGACATCCTTGCCCTCAAGAGCCTATAAATGATAAAATCCGTCAGAAAATCGAAGTCCTGGAAATGGCGCGAATGTCGCTGGGGATGTCGGTTCGTACCTTGGCGAAGATGGAGGTCCAGATGGGCTCAACGTCCTCGATCTTGGCGGCCTTGATGAGGGTCTGGAGCTTGTCGGCCTGGAAAGTCGCGATGACGAAGTTAGCGATCACGCACACAAATTCGAGAAATCGCGGGGCATGGGCATGGGCGAAATGACGGGTTAACGTACGGTGATCTCAACACCGTCGTCGGCGAGGATCAGGGCCGCGTAGGACGAAGCGAGCTCGGCGTTGGACATTGTGAAATGATTTTGACGTGCGGGTGGGAGAGTGTAAAGTCTGCACGAAGTCGAGTCGTTTGTGGTTTGAAGTCGAATATCACCAAATGGAGCTTACCACAGAAAATCCTGGTCGAAATTCGGTTGGAGGGCTTTGAAGACCTAAAAGTGGAGGGTTCAAAAGATTATCCGATCCGTGGGTGCTGTGAGTGTGAGTCACGCCTTGTGATTGGCTTCTCACAAACGAGCCAATAGGCGTAGCTCCCAGAGATGCACTGCGAGTTGCGGCGCCTTTACCCCACCTCGACTGAGGTCCCCCACTAAAACCGAAGCACCTTAAGTCCTTAACCATTGTCGTCACGTCAGGCTTTGCTCAATGCCGCAGGCGGAAGTGGATGGTCATGGAAGGGGGTCGTGGACAGGGTCTGGGCTTCGAGTGACAGCATCCTTGGTCAACGCTGGAACCAAAAGACTCCAGCTGAAACGCTTGTGATATCTTTTCTCCACGATTTATTACTATCTACTCAACTCCGTTATCAATATTTCTATCTTTGTAGTGCACTTCAACCACAGCTTTATTCTTGCGGACAATCATCCTTCTCTTTTCGTGTGACGTCGAGCCATTGTGACTTACTTCGCGTCCAACTTAGCTCATCACTACTCTCCCCCACTCAAGGTCGACTCAACTTCTTGTATCTCTAGCCCCGCCGCCACTTATCGACTTTCGTCACTCATCGGAGTCTCGAAGAAGTTGCGCAAGAGCCGAACATCAACAGTGACATCCTCGAGCTTCACACCGTGGAACTCATAGCGTTTTGCACTTCCGCCCTTCCCAGAAACTATTACTCTACTCTGCATCTGCAACAAGATCAGAAACAGCACCTAACAACATGGATACTCCAGCAATCCCAATGCCGCGGGACCCCCGTGAGCGAGCTATTCTCGACAAACTACAGCTGGTCCGGGATCGCCTGCTTCTTCTCAAGCAGGATCGCACAAACTACATTCGAACACAGGATGTCATGCCTTTATTCGATGACACGATGGATCAGGTCAAGGAGCTGACTGTTGTACGCGCCGAGACAGGCGATAAGGAGGAGAACAGATGTATGTCATCATGTGTGATTGCGGCCGGATTTGAAGGTGTTGACAGTGAACTCTACAGTGGATAAGGTCCTAGAGAGCTGCTTCCAGCTACTCTCCCTATTCTACCTCACAATCGGACGAAACAACGAGGCGCCAGCAACCTACGCTATGACCTCAACAGTTAAGCGACTTCTCGATCACCTCACCGAAGCCGAGCTGTACTCCGCCAAAGACCTCGGAAGCATTCAATCTACACTCGAGGACCTATCCAAGAGCATTCGCGATGCCGCCAGCGACCCATCTCCCGATAAGCGACACCCACCTTATATGCTCACACTTCTTGAGAACCGCGTGGAACTCTGTCACTCAACCTTGTCGAGACTTCAAAAACGACTACAAAAGCTACCAGGTTATCTTCTAGAAGCTCATGAGAAACTCATCTCAATCTTAAGATCCATTTCGTTGGCCAACACAAAGTCCAAGGTGAGCAAGTTTTGAATGATGTAGTAAGTTACAGGATAAACTGACAATGATTAGTTCTCCACGACGGAGGTCAAAAAGCTACGGAACCAAATTTTGGAGATCGGCGAGAAGCACAATGGTGGCACATTTACGGCAGAGGACGGAACTCTAGAGGAGGGAGGTGAAGTACTTCGAGACTTGTACTACCGCTGCGTCCGCTGGTCGGACATGGTTCTTGAAAGGTAAGATACCCAACACCTCTACACAAACGGATACTAACCAATTTGAAGGCAAGGAGAGGTGGCCGAACAATGGCGACCAGTTTACGACACGCTCATCCACATTCGCAATGATCTCGAGAAGCTTTCCCTCACACAAGCATGGTCGCTCCGAGAGACAGATCTCTACGATTTCCAACGGCAACTTGACAGGATCGATGAGAGTCGACAGAACGGAAACTGGGTTGACGACCGGGGACGGCCAGCTGACCTTTGGACTCAGCGAACTCTGCTATACCTGATTCGACGTTCATATGCCTACATCTACTCGTTCATGCTGGCGTCCGAACCAGTGTCTGAAGCTCTATTGCCCGTTTATAACCAGCTGCAAACATTGAAGCGATGCCTCATTGAGGTTAAGAAGAACGGAGGTGTCTCCTCAGTACGAGAGCTGTATCCTTACAGCATGAAGGTATGCTGAAGAGTCCTAATATGTGATTTCCCCCTTTTTTTCTAACCAGTCTCAGCTCAACTCGCTTGATAACATGAAGGTGGACGGCAAGTTCGTGGTAAATGGCGACATCCCTGAAGGACAAGGCAGTGTTTCTGAACTATTGGCCGAGTGTTTCGACCTCAACTACGAACTGAGGCTTACTGCTGAGGAGGCAGCGGAGAGCGGTGCAAACAATGACGAGGCTTAAATCATGATACGTGGCCGAGGTAGGCTATGGCACAGCGGAGGAAAGGGGGTTCCCTATGGGACCAGTGTGTATGATGGCGTTACTATTACCTGATTGGAATTTATAGGTCGGGTGGATATTGCTTATTGTTTTTGGTATTGCTTGAACTGGCTCTGGTGAAGCTGCTAATGGGATATATGTGCAGTATCATGGTACAGGCGGGGAGGATGGTCGCTCAAAGAGCCAGGTTTCCTGGACAGGAATGGAGATATCGCAGGGTTTTACGGGACAACTAGCAGATATGTTATCAACTTTGGTGATTTGCATCGAGTCTTGCTAATTTAAACATGCGGTAATGGTCTCAGAGTATCAAGTCGTTCTGAAGGCAGCCTTGAAAGGGTAGATTTGGACCTGTATAATATCTTAGGAACCTAGTTTAAATGAGTTTTATGTTGGGTTGCTTACCTTGTCCATGTCCCAGACACCTGAGGTGGCATAGATGTCTTTGCTTAGTTGCTCTCGCACCTCTTCCACAGACTCGGCAATGCAGACAAGCGTACTGCCTGCGAAGTCAAGGCTGCTTGGGCTATCGTCCTTAGGGACACTGTTGAGAATAGCACCTGGATACTGCATTAGCCCTGTTCATATACTTGATCAGACTACATACCGCCCATTTTCCAACTTCCATCCTCGACATGAGGGGTCATGTTCTTGAAGTGAGTACTAAACAACCGAGTAAGCTTGAAGCCTGTAGGATAGCTAGGTCAAGGTCCCTACCCTCGGACTTCGAGACGCTTCTCGCGAGCATTGGGCTTGTCGTGGACAACGACAAGGAACTCAAACTTCCCAGGAGGGACAGAGACAGATGAGGAAGCCATTGTTCGAATAGTGGTGAAGCGGGGTGCGATTCTGGTTCTAGTAAGTGAGAAAGCAAGACGAGATGACATTTCTAGGAGTGAATTATTTGTGTATTTATGCAGTCAACCAAAACATGAGGTGATACGGTAGCTCCGAGTTGCGGAGTTGTAGCTGCCGATGCCGTTACACTATCGGGAAGTAGGGAGAGTGGGGTAATTGGTCTCGAAGGGCGTGGTGATGCGCCTTTTGAGGAACACGATCCAATGAGAAGAGGAAAGATAGTTGAAATTTCTTGGCTTCGGGCTCATTGATCTTTTTGAAGGGAATATTATGAATAAATATCTGTATTAAAGAGAATTATCTGATCAGGATAAGTGAAGGCAGAGTACAAAGCTCAACTAGGTGGGGGAAGTCCAGCTTGTGTATGAAGTTCATGATCAACAATCTGATAGACTTTGCTTTGAAATACACCTCGCCAGATGATATGTGCTTATGGATATGGATATAGAGCTATGAGAAAGAACAACTATCATATCGACAATAGTACAATTGGAATCTGGCAGATACAAAATGATGTATGATGTTTAGGGTAGCAATTGTGTTTATATAAATCAGTGAGTAACTCACCCCAGAACTAACCCCGGCTTATTTCCATCTGAACGAGAGCGACGGGCGATCCGCTTACTGCTCTAGCTGCTGGCCAGGATTATAACCACCATCGAAACTACAACGAATCACACCAACTTGGGCATCTATCATCAGCCCTGCGTCTCGGGAATCGGCACGAGCTGACGAATTCTTAGCTCTCACAGCCCCCAATCCTTGGGGCATGAAAATGAGCCATCGTTCTCGTTCTCGTTCAAGATGATTTCCTTTGTATCTTTCTGTCTTGGCTGACTCAAGTTTCAACCCATGGATCAGCAACCCCGTAAACGTGCAGCGAAGCTATTCCACAAAAAGTCTCGTACTGGTTGTCAGCAATGTCGCAACCGCCGTGTAAAGGTACTATCTTATTGGTGTTTGTGTCTGATTTGCGACTTACTATTTCTCAAGTGCGATGAAGCCAAGCCGGTGTGCTCTCACTGCAATCGACTGGAACTGCCATGTACATACGGCCGTGCACCATCGCCCAAGAGCGAATCTCCAGTCGAGGCCGCCGTTGAGCCTCCAGAATCAGAGTCTCGCAGGAAACTAGAACTTGGTCTGTTCTATCAGTACATGATCGACACAGGCCCATCTCTCGTTGTAGATGATGCTACCGCCCACTTCTGGGTTACGACTTCATGTCGACTGGCTCTCAAATCTGATGCACTGCTCTACGCTATGTATATGGTAGTCGCCCTGCACACAGAACACCGCAGCGGGCTCACAGATCTAGAAGCGAGCGACACTTGTCGAACATATTTAAACCTGGCGCTTCACAAACATCATAAGGATGTCGCGGAGATGAGCGTCCAGAACATAGAATACATCTGTCTAACTTCAAGCATGCTGCGTATTTACGGGTTTGTCAGACTTCAAGGCCGTTCGCTGCAGCCGTATACTCCTCCTGTGGACTGGCTGCGCATCACGGGCAGCAGCACAGCTGTTTTTAGACAAGCGTGGGATCTTATCAAGGACAAGCCCAAATCTGTCGCCTACGAGATGATTGAAAGCACTTCCGATTTTCGTGATGATAACGAAAGCGAAGAGCTGCGGCGAGATCTAGAGCACTTGATGAGCCGCGAAAAGCCACACGAGCTGGAAGAGCCGTGGGATTCTGAGACGGAAGCAGCATATGCAGGAGCCCTCAATTCCATAGGAGGTATATGGAAGGCCCTAGATAGTCAACGTCCTGCAGGGGGCGTCGGAAGGAGAGTCGTCGTGTTCCCCATGCTGCTCAACAAGCGATTTGCAGACATGGTGGAGGAGGTTCGACCGCGGGCGCTTGTTATCCTTGCGCACTACTTTGCTCTTCTGGCAATTCTCAGTCAGGTCTGGTGGATTGGCGACTCTGGGCCCAGAGAGGTTCGAGCCATTGCCGCTATCTTGCCTGATGAATGGCAAGGACTACTTGATTGGCCAAAGAGGATTTTGCAGCAACATTATGTAGCTGTAGAGAATAAGGACAGAGACAGGGCATAGTTATGACGGTGCGCAGTTTCGTCTGGGCTGTGCTGGGATGTGACTTTGAAGTTTCAACATCAAAAGTATCCATAGCTCCATCGATCTCGCTCTCGTTCAATCCTCCCGCCCCTCATGGAAGGATATTACACCTAATTGGTTGCAAGCCTAGGGCGCATCCCGACTTAAATGAACTGCATCGAAACCATTACCATAACGGGAAGAATGTATCGTCAAGAGGCAGCCAGTATATTGTGCATTCAAGTATTATAAGACGAGAATACTCATATTCTTTTCGCATTCTTCATCCAAAACAACCATCACATCTTTACCTCGACTCTCTTACAACACTCCCGAAATTTCACTTACACCGAAATGACAGACTCCATCTCTGCGGCCAAATTAGCCATTTACATCATCCTACTCCAGCCTGCTCTGTATTGTCTTTTCAAACACGGCAAGACTGGCTTTATCGGATGGCTTTATGTGCAGATCTTCTGCGTACTTCGCATTGCCACGGGGGGCATTGGCCTTAACGGTTCCAGCTCGACCGGAGCCATCATTGTCAGCAGTATTGGTCTTTCTCCTCTACTGCTCGCCGCTTCGGGAATATTGCATGAGGCGTGAGTTCTCTTCTCTGTCTTGCGGCTTATGGTTCACTAATGGTTTATCAGTCGAAGAGCGACAAATCCCCGGCTCAACAGGCGACTTGATATAATTCTCGAGATCAAATTCCATGGCCTGGTCGCAGCAGCCATGGCACTCATCATTGTGGCTGTAACCGGCTCGCATGAAAAGGGCTCTGGGTCAAGCAATAAGACTCTGATTACAGTTGCGTCTGTACTCATGGCATTGGCATGGTTATTGCTGGTGATATGGGCCTTGTGGTCCCTTGGCAAGTCCCAGAAATCATCTCCAAGCAAACGAATTCCTTCATTCCATGGTGGAAGAGTAGTAAGTCATGATAAGTCTATGCAAAGTACAGTTTTGGTGACTAACTCTTCAAAAGCTGTTACACGCAGTCTTTGCAGCACTCCCACTTCTTGCACTGCGCCTTGGATACGCGATTGCCTACCTTCAGACCAAACTCTCCCATCCCGAGTCTGGGTTCCTGACTTCCGAAGCTGTTGAAGTGTGCCTAGGGATGGTACCCGAGATTCTGGTCACTATAATTTTTCTCTTTGTTGGTATCAAGACACGGTCCCTGAAGCATGAGATTGCAAAGTTGGATTACTCTCGACCGGTTGATGAGGGTTATGAAATCCGAAGGTAGTTGGGTATGAGGGGTTAGAGGGAGAGATATTGGCTGAGACCGGACATGAGGGCCTGACCGATCACCAAGGGCTCCTGTCTGGTTTACAATTAAGGCTGGTGAAGCGAGTAGATGGAATTGGATTGGCATCAATTCACAACTGTACCTGTAGAAATTTCCGAGTCATAGTATAATAGGACAACCACATGATCTTTTGGTTTATGTATTGCAGTTCTAAAAGTTCAAGTTTTGTATTTTAGTTACTGCAAACACAATTGAGTCATCTATGCTCCGTATCTTACGGACAAAGACACGACGTCACAAGCCAGAGAAGCCCAGGGCTAGCTCTGCTAAGCGAGTGACTGGAGCTTGGACCCTTGGACAAGGACAAGACCCTGTTTTAAAGCAAGGAATACTATCAACATTGCCATCGGGAAACCCGGTGACAATGCTCACGAAACTGCGAGATTCCCGAGATTAAACCTGTTGCCGAAGTATATTTGTTTGTGGCTTCATTGTACTGGAGTTACCATACGGGTAGGTTTTGATCCGTTTCTTAAATACTGAGCTTTAGATCGTATGTTATTATGCTATGTGCTTTCTAGATGCAGGGTGGAGTCTTATGGTGCCATGCGTAGCCATGATCTAGGGTCACTGTACAGATGGATATCTGGGGTGAAGACACCATGAAAGAATCCGTTCATCTCTTTCTTCTCTACTCGAGATTTCCAGTAACAAAATTCTCCCATCATGGGTTCATAACTTACATCATAACTTGCTTTTCTGTTAATCAGCCAGCTACTGTCGGAGGACACGGAGTTGCTAACACCGGGTTCGCTCCGCTTCAGCTCCGAAGAGCAATCGGCGTTCATTCTCCGTACATATTCGCCCCCCTGGTACGAAAAACAACAGGGCTCCGTGGGGAGTTTGGTCTCGAGAGCACTCGGCCGGACCGGAGAGACTCAATTGTTAGAGCAATTCTTTGAAGTTCTTGTATGTCTTGCTTAGACAATCCCGGCCGCCTCGTGAGCTGTCGTACCATTTATGACCAATTATTGGCGGGGGAAGTGGGATTGATCAAAAGTTTAGTTAAGGTAGAGGTGCAGATGGACAGGGACGGGGTCAGCTGGCCATTGGATTGTGTCATTGGAGGGCCCTGTATCCATAGACTGCACTCCGTAGTTTGTGATATAATATCTCAACGTCGCCCTCTCACATTCCTTAATTGTTCCAAGTATTTTCATTCATATTGAGTAAACAAGGGCACATCCATCATTTGAAAGACTCAACCTATGCCACATATCATACCTGAAAACCCAAATCCCAACAACAACAAAACTCCCTACCTCCCATCCCCATACACTCTCCAACACGCCATCATGGCACCCTCAGTCTACATCCTCTTGCAGCGCGACACAGAGTCCACAGTCACAATCACCTCTGTCTTCCTCGATCTTCAGGACGCCAACGCCGCGCTGTTGCACCTAGCTCAGGAAGCCGGCGTTGACCCTGCGACCGCCAAGCCGGCTTCTGGAACGTCCAGCTCAGACGCCAAGGGCTCACTCAACAAGGAACCGCTTCGCTGGGAGGCAGCCGACGGCACATCTGCCTGGGTTGAGCGTCATACTGTGACGAATCGCAAGCAGCATGCGCCTGGTGCGGCTGATAAGCCGGGGCTGAAGAGGAATGATAGCAGGCTTTATATCAACGATGATGATGATGATGTGATTGTGGTTGACGACCACGATGGTCAATACGATTAAGGAACGAAGATGGAGAGAATCTTGAATGACAGAGTAATGAGACAAGGGAATCTATTGAGGGAGATGTTTTTTGGCCTAAAACGTGATCATGGGCACTGTTCATTATACATGCTAGTTAGAAAGACAGCGTGGGATACCGATTTTCAGTAGCAATTTCAAAGCGATGCTTCATCAATATTCGAAACAACGTCTGTCTATCTGACATTTTAACATATGTCTAACTATCTCCTGTAATATTCTAACATTAATACTCTATGCAGCTACGAACCATCGCCACTTTTACAGCTTCGCCTTGGGAGCAGTCATCATGGTCTCGGCTACGATTCTTCTCTGGATCTTGCCAGTTGCCGTCTTGGGCATCACCTCGGTGAAGTAGACCTAAACCACTGTCAGTATTTGGGCACCATCGTCGCGATATTCTATAAAACTCACCTTCTTGGGAACCTTGAACTTGGCAGAGCGCTCCTCGACCCAGGCCTTGAGCTCCTCAGCCGTCAGCTTCTCGCCATTCTTGAGAACAACAGCTACACCAATGTCCTGGCCGTAGACCTCGTCAGGAATAGCAAAGCTGACAGCCTCGCTGATGCTAGGATGGCGGGTCAGGACGTTGTCCAGCTCAATGGGGCTGATCTTCTCGCCGCCCTTGTTGATAAGCTCCTTGATGCGACCCGTGATGATGATGTAGCCGTCCTCGTCCTTCTTACCCTGGTCGCCCGTTCGGAAGAAGCCGTTCTTGTGGTAAGAGGAGGCGTTGGCCTCGGCGTTGTTGAGGTAGCCCTTGGTGACGTTCTCACCAATAATACAGATCTCACCCTCAGAACCTTGGGGAACCTCCTCACCCTGCTCGGTAAGAATCTTGACCTCGACGCCCTGGCCAATACCAACGGTGCCAGCCTTTCTCTTGGCGGGAGGAAGAGGGTTGGATGTCATCTGATGCGCAGCCTCAGTCATAGCGTAGGCTTCGAGAACGGGGGCGCCGTATGTCTCCTCGAGCTGCTGGAAGACGGTGGGTGACAGCGGGCTGGAGCAGGATCGGATAAAGCGGATGCTGGGCTTGGGGCTCGGGGGAGGGTTCTTGAGCAGGATCTGGTGGATCGTGGGGACAGCTGTGTACCAGTTGGCCTTGTGAGTGGTGAAGTCGGTCCAGAACTCTTTGGCGGAGAACTTTGTAGGCACGACCATGGAGCCGCCGGTGAAGAGGGGAGCCAGAAGACCACAGAGAAGGCCGTGGACATGGAACAGAGGCATGACCAGCATGGTTCGGTCCTTGGAGGTGAGTTCATATGTGTTCTTGATGTTGTCTATGACGAAATTAGTGATGGGTGAGCGAGGTGAATACAAACTATGACATACTCATGGTTCGGGTCAGGTTGCGATGAGTGAGAGGGACCTAAGAATATGAGTATAAGTGATATCTATGAGATTGCCGTGTTTGTCTACTCACCACCTTGGGGCGCGATGTAGTGCCACTATTGACTTGTTAGTTATGAGCGCATCGCAGATGCGATAAGAGACCAACCTTGTGTGAAGAATGAGAGCAACATCATCAGGTTCAGCCGTCAGAACCTGCTCCTTCTTACCCTTGAGAAGTCCATAGTCCTTGACATCGAGGGCAACCTCACCCTTGGTGGCATCCCAGTAGCACTCAGCGACCGCGGCGTTGAACTTCTTAGCGGCCTTCACGCTGGGAGCACCAGCATCCCAAGCGCCCTGAGGAACAAGGACGATAGCGCTCTTGACATCTTGAATGTAGAACTCAAACTCGTCCTGCTTGTAAGCTGGGTTGAGAGGCGCAGCGATTCCACGCTGCCAGGAAGCGGCGAGGAACGAAACGATGAACTCGTATGAGTTGACGAGGGCGATGGATACGGGCGCGGCTTTTGTGATGCCGAGGTCGGCGAGCTTGCGTTGGAAGGCGGCCACGTCGGATTGGAGGTCAGAGTAGCGGACGGTGAGGGCCTTTGACTTGGAGGGCACGATGATGGCCTCTGCGAGCGGATTACTCTGGTCAATGGCGGTTTGAAGAGTGAGCGCCATGTTGTGTTGTTGTGTTGGTGTTGGTGAAACGCGACGTCTCTGTAAGTATATTGCCGATTATACTGCCTATACTTGACAGCAACTGACTAACGTTAGACAATGGGTGATGATGATGGTGAAGAAGTAGAGTTGAGTTAGTTCGATCCAAGCTCCCTCTAACTCTGCATAGTCTCTCGCGATAAGGGGAATTGTCCTCCGTAACTGTAGCGTAGTCTCGGGACATGACGTGCTCCTGTCCGGGGGTCTTTCGGCTTCCACCCGAGGCGACCACCCAGCGAACTATATCCACTGCCAAGTGGATTATCAGGCAGTTTTACGCGTCTGTAACGAAGAGAGCTTGGATGATGTTGCCGCGGAGATGTAACCATGAAAGCATTCTGAAGCAGGTGAGAGTATGAGGGTTTCGTATTGTCTGAGTCCCTGAAACAGTTGATCCCTTATGTGGGATCCTTAAACTTGGATGCAATTTGTAGAATTTAAACCGTGAAGAACATCGAAATCTTGACAATTGGCCTTGAGGACGATCCTATTTGACATAGCATGGATATCTTGTCTATAGAGCCATGATGCTAGCTGGATACGATGTGGGCATGGTTAACGCCCAACTAAATGACCCACTGGAGGAGATATCGTCATTATACATATCCTCAACATTAGAAATATTCTTCAAAGTAGTCAACAAATACTACAAAACGTCAAACCTGTACCTACATGAATGCAACTCTGACAAAGTGCCATGTGGCTAGGTCGGACCGGAAATCGGTAAGCTTCCCTTAAAGTGTTCAGTTTATGGATGCCATTGCCCCAAAGGCTAGGGCGCTAGATCAAGCTGGGGCGCAGCACAGGACCCCCAGGTCCCAAAGTTGCAGCATGCAGAGCCTAAAACCCCGCCAATGGAAGGAATTATTGGGGGGCGCTAGAGCCTAATCTCACCAGGCACCTCCACTGCTCTCCATGCGCTCTAATGTTCCATCTATCGGTTGCGCGGCGCGGTACGCCTTACGCATTCTATCTTCCTTCCTGTTAGTCTTCTACCGTAGTCTGTATCGAGGCACCTCATAAGCTGCGCCTCAACTTTCCCCCGCCATTGCTGGTGACTGTCGCCGTTTTATACCCTCAACTTTCATTTTACCAAATAACCACCAATTCATACGTATCTGTCCTCTCGAAAGGCCCTTCACTATCTACACGAACCCCCTGGCCTCGGCTTCGCGATCTCGTACATGCCTCCGTCTTATCCGCGCCGACCGGTTACTCCCCGCTCCTGAGAACGACTGAATACATATCTTGCCCATCATGGCTGAGGTGGACGCGCTGCCCACCTTTGGCACAGAGCTCAAGGTTGGTTTCCTCTCTTGCTTACAGAAGTCGGTCCTCGATGAACAACCGTTTCTGGGTCATCTTTAATGCTTTGCGCCTGCATCAGAAGTTGTCTTCTACGCTGGACCGAGACACATGGCTAACAGACTCATCTTACTAGGATGGTTTCAAACCCGCAAATGCGTGGCTCGGTCATGGCATCGCCTGGCTTGAAGACATCCAGCAATTCTACCGAGAGCGCGCCGCCATCGAGAAGGAATATAGCGCAAAGCTTACAGCACTTGCTAAGAAGTACTTTGAGAAAAAGAACAAGAAGACCGCTCAGCTCAGTGTAGGAGATACTCCTGCCATGACTCCCGGTTCGCTTGAGAGGTATGAATTCAGACCCCTCACGATGTAGCTTCGAACACCTGCTGATTGCTGTGCGACAACCACAGTGCCTCCTTGACCACATGGACAACCCAGCTTACGACGCTCGAATCCCGTGCCAACGAACACGATCGATACGCCAACAATCTCGTTTCTCAGGTCGCTGAGCCGCTCAAATTCTTTGGCGGTCGTTTCGAAGAACTGCGCAAACGTCACTCCGATTATGCCTCGAAGCTCGAACAGGAGCGTGATGCCCAATACGCTTCGCTTGCCAAAACAAAGGGCAAATATGACGGTGTTTGTCAAGACGTCGAGGCGAAGCGTAAGAAGACCGAGGCGCATTTCGATAAAGCCAAAACCCAGAATGCCTATCAGCAACAGCTGTTCGAGATGAACAACGCCAAGAACACCTATATCATTGCGATCAATGTTACCAACAAGCAAAAGGAGAAATATTACCACGAATATGTTCCCGAGGTCATGGATAGTCTACAAGATCTCAGCGAGTTTCGAACAACGAAGCTGAACAGCCTTTGGACTGTTGCAACCAACCTCGAGTCTGACATGCTTCAACAGAGCAACGGCATGGTTCAGCATCAAGGCACCGAGATTTTGAGGAATTTGCCGCATCTCGACTCTATGATGTATATTCAACACAACATGGGATCTTTCAACGAACCACCTGATAAGCATTTCGAGGCAAGTCCAGTCTGGCACGACGATGGTACCATGGTAGTCGACGAGACTGCAAAGGTCTTCCTGCGCAATGTCTTGGGCAAATCCAAGTCGCAATTGGGAGAACTACGGAGAGAGGTCGACAAGAAACGAAGAGAAGTCGAGGGTGCCAAACAGCTGAAGCAGCGAGTCCGGGAAGGCAAGGAGAAGAAAGACGAAGTCGAAGTTGTTCGCATGCTATTTGCAATGCAAGAAAGCCTGCATGCGATTGACCGACAGCGACTAACAGCCGAGGTCGAGACATCCACTATCACATCAGTCGTTGGAGATGTGACGCTAGGTGCTAAGAACCACAACTTCAAGAGTCAGACGTTCAAAATACCTACAAACTGTGATTTATGTGGAGAGAGGATTTGGGGTTTGAGCGCGAAGGGCTTCGATTGCCGAGACTGTGGCTATACATGTCATAGCAAGTGTGAAATGAAAGTGCCCCCTGACTGTCCCGGCGAGCAGTCCAAGGATGAGCGCAAGAAGCTCAAGGCCGAACGCCAGGACGCTGCGAACAAGCTCCTCAAACCCAGCGCGACGATGACATCACTTCACTCTAATGCTTCAGATGGACCCGAACTCAGTCGTTCGAATACTATGAACTCTCTTAGCTCTCATTCAGCACGCCCATCTTTATCGGGATCCGGGCATCTTAGTCCGGCTGATGAGGCTACACCAGATGGAGGACGGCCAAGCATGTCCTCGACCAAGACATCTGGTACTGCGCGAAAGAACAGAATCATGGCGCCCCCACCAGCAGCTTATATCACAGATTCGGGCGCCAATGAAACGAATGGTGGCGCAAAAGAAGAGAAAAGGGGCAAGATGCTATATGCTTTCGAGGCAACTGGTGATGGCGAGTTAACAGTGCAAGACGGCCGCGAAGTGATACTACTTGAACCTGATGGTAAGTCGACATTTGCCTAGTGTTACGACGTTCCTAACCCTGGTATAGATGGCTCTGGCTGGGCCAAGGTCCGCGCAGGGTACAAGGAAGGCCTTGTCCCATCATCCTACATCGAAATCACAGCCGTCGCTGCTGCGCCTGCTGCTCCCGCGCCCTCCGCTCGGCCATCATCCACCTACTCCAACTCAACAACCTCCTCCCTAGCCCAATCAACTAAGAAGAAGGGTCCCGCAGTAGCACCCAGGCGCGGCGCAAAGAAGCTCCGTTATGTAGAAGCGCTGTACGAGTACACAGCCCAGGGCGAGGCAGAGCATTCCATGGTAGAAGGCGAACGCTTTGTGCTCGTGCAGGATGACCCGGGTGATGGATGGGTCGAGGTCGAGAAGGCGGGTGTCACGGGAAGTGTGCCTGCGAGTTACGTGCAGGCCGTCTAGAGAACGAGCAAGGGGTGCAGGTGCAAGGTTTGTCGATGAAGGATGACAAGTCTTGTATAAAACGAGTTACCTTGTACCAATACAGTTCCGAAGCACTGAGAACCGGTACGTGTATATATGTATAAGGAGACAGCGTGGAGTTGTTCGATGGAGATTTGTTTCAATCTTCATCCAAGAGAAAGAGAGCCGAGAGGAGAGAATCCGGCTTTGCTGTGAGAAAAGGCAGCATTATGGAAAACTGAATAGTGTATGAACTTGAGTTCAAAATAGAAGACATGCTGAGCCGCGTTTGCATTAAGCTTACGAGGCTATTTTGGTGTGCCTTTTGCCACTGAACCGAACTTTCCGGAAAATAAGAGTCATAGTATCACGAGCACTGAAAAGAACAAAGACATGATATGTGAGCGGAGAAAGCTTGGCGCTTGGGAGCATGGACGCTTGGATTGTAAGTGAAGCAAGCAAGGAGGCACAGGGCATCCTAGGTCTAAGTTTATATATTACAGGAATCTTTAAAGGTTGAACAAGAAAACAGCTTGAGCGTCACCATATAACACATCTTTAGTTCGTTTCTCATACAGCCATCCATCCTGGTATACGATTCCCGTTACCCAGTCCCTGATCCATCTGACATTCTATCATCCATCATGTGGGTTCTACGTGTGCATTGCGTTTGCGTATAAATAGGAGGGGGATATCATCTCTTCCAGAGCCTTGGAATAAACGCCGTGCAAAAGAAAAGAAAAAGTAGTGAGAAAATAGAGAGTAAAACAGACCCAAAAACGAAACGTTTCGTCCTTTGGGGTTACCCGTAAGAGCCCGTGTGAAGCCGAACGCCGAGTGGGGTTTGTGGAAGGTGTAAACAGAGCCATCGTGAAGAGAAAAGAATCCTTGTTCGCTTTCTGGCCCTTCTGCAAGTTTTGGTCGCCAAGTTTGGGCATGGTTCTTAGATCATCTGTGCTGTGGGAGCCCCCAAACTGTGCTGAAGGCCGTCTCTCAATGCGTCTTGCAACTCGGCGATCTGAGCCATCATGGAAAGAGAGTGTTGCGACTGTTGAGTCATTTCGGCCTTGAGCTTCTCGTTTTCCTCCCGAACCCGCTTGACCTCCTCTCTGAGCTCCATAAGTTCCTCGTTGGCCTGTACGCTGGAATGTCGCTTGCGCTTCATGCCCGCTCTCTCACTATCATTATCTTCAGGGGATTGAACGATGTCGGCCGGAGGGGTGGTTCCGTCGGGGTTGGTGTGTACACGGCGTAGATGCTCATTCAGGTTCTCCTGCCTTGAAAACCCCTTCCCTGTGTGTCGCTTGCAATTTGGGTGAGGACAGTTGACAGTGTTCTTGGGGCCTCCGTGTTTGCCATGGACTTCTCGCTCGTGTCGAAGTAAACCGCCGGAATACGTAAAGCCGGGAAGGTTCTCGCACCCTTCCGCAGGGCATCGATAAGGTCGCTCATGCTTGTCCATGTGCTTGCTGCAGAATTGTTAGCATACTGCTGAGTATGAGTGTACATGGGGGACTTACTTCCACTCGCATTTGCGCGAGAACACTCTGATTTCTTCCTTACAGTCATCTTGAGTGCAGTGAAATTTCCCGTCCGCGCCCTTGACGGCTTCCCTCTCGGGCTTGGCGATAGGCTTGATCCGTGAGGCAGCAGGAGGAGAGCCGATGCTTGGAGAAAGGTCCTTGTCGTCGGGTAAAGGGTCGAGTGTTGGTGCTTGCATAGCAGCCTCGATGGGCGAAGGGAAATCAGGGTGTCCTAAGTCGAGTCGGGTCGCTTCTTGCACGGCAGCAGCATGCTCTGGCATCATCCCTCTGTCATCTCCGAGAACACCTGTTGAATCTGGAAGCATTGATGCTTCGGTTGTGTAATGGCTAAGCTGCTCGGCGACGTCGTTGTCGGTAAATCGCTGGTCGGTCGTGTGGTCATGGTCGTCACCGATGGGAGGGTATCCCCCATCGTGCATGAAGTTCCGAGGCTCGAATGCGACACTCATGGTGTCTGTGGATAAGTTATATCGCTATGCGACTGTTGGAAGGCGACGCAGAATTCGCGGTCGCGAGGGGTTTGTAATCGGCGGTCGCGTAAATTGAAGTGGTGCTCGTAGTCGAAGGAAAGACGGGTGCTTTATAGAGTATAGTTGTGTCGGCGTTGAGAAGTAGACCTTGGGCGTGACCGAGATCGATATTCTGGCGGATGTCTAATCGATTGGCAATGATGGATGAAGCTTGGAGGTTTGGAGGCCTGAAAATTCTGGTATGAAGAGCCGGAAGGCTACGGAAAGGATGGGGCGGAGAAAATTAGTTGTGATTAGTCAGTACGGGCACGTGACATCGCGTATGCGTGTGGCTGAGTCAAAATTCGAGTTGTGGCGCCGATGGATCCGAATGGAAACTAAAATGAAAGCGAATGCGACTTTATTAGTATTTGACTGCCCTCCAGGCAGGCAAGGGAAACGAGTGACTCGATGAGGAAGGTCCCATAATAAGCAGAAGTCCTTGGGCTTGGGGGTTCGGATGCGAGCAAGATCGTGACTCACGCGCCGTGCCTCTGAGTGGCGGCGCATTATGGAGGCGTGGGGAATTGCAAGGCTGCGACGTGAAGATGTACCAACAGCACATAAGTACATTTCCGTAGTACAACCTCAACCTCAGCAGCCGTATCCGCTGCCTTGTCAGATCTTCGCTTGAAGACTGCCTGTTGTTGGTTCCGACCCCGTACGGGCCGCGCCCATGGGTAAGTGGGAGACGCATTCCAACTGGATCTCGTGACTTTGTTCACGGCTCTGGAGTCAAGCCAACTATGCTTATTGGGATGATGTGGTCACCCGCCAATCTCTCCGGGTTCAACTCAGTAACGTGCACTTCTAAATCGAGTTGCCTAGCCTAGGTTCCTTAGAACCCGAGGCTGCGTAACGATACGCTCTGACAAATCGTGATACCTCCGGAAATACATCTGTGTTTCCAGCTGAACCTTATTGGATATGAGATAGTCAAAAGGAGTAGATCGAGTTCCTAAAATAGGCGAAGCACACCATGACTGGTCGGCCTCGTCCAGCGTGGCTATTCACAACTGCCTGACTCATCGTGTCAAGTTGGGCTGTTGTTTGTGAGGCCTCACTACCTTGTTTATCAGGTGGCAATAATTGGAGAATGATATAGACAACTTTGCCAATCGTATCCGTACAACAATGCCACAGAAGAATCAACCTGTAGCTCTTCAAGGCCACTGAGCCTTGAACTTGACACGCAAGAGCTTGATGATGAGTCGATGACCCAAATCAAGAGTAGTCCGCAAAATTCCTGCAACTATCAGTCCATTGCGGTCCCAAGCGTGGATTTGTCGCGAGTGTTTCCGAATACCAGGATGAGGGTGGCACAAGTAGATGACGATTGCGGTGACGACGATGATTCCAAGTGAGGCATTGGTGAGACGCGTAAAGCTGCAAGATGCCGCTTAGAGAGGAAATTCAATTAGCAAAGACGGCTGCGCAACGATGGTGTCGTTTTGACAACAATTGAGTCGTGGATGATGTATGTCGAGATCTGGTCCAGCGACAAGGCAGTGTCAAAAAAAGGTAAGAAAGAGGGAGATTGAAAATAAGGATTTGGAGATTCGGAGACACTTTGTTGTTTTGGGCTTGCGAGCGCAAGAATGGCTAAGGTTCTAAGGCATTTGTGCATTTACACCAGAAATATGAGGTTGAACATTGAACCTCAGGTTCAACGATACAACCTTACAAGGGCCGAGGCCCAAAGCAGCTTAACACTGGGTTTTATCTTGTACAAGTTAAGGATGAGCCACACGAATTGCAGAAATCGTTATTGGTCTGTGAGGACGATCAGATGTGATTTCTACGAAGTGAATAACTTTGATTTTTAGACTTCAAAATGAGCAGATTCTGTTCTTCCATTCTTTGGGTTGTGTTTCTTGAGAAACGGGTAGTGTGCACTTCGTAAGGCATTAGGCATATTCATTCTGGCTAGTTTACTGCAGTGCCAAAGAGCAATACTTGAAAAGACATTTATCTTTTCATCCGTGCGACCTGCCTTTTCGGACTGTCGCTTTTCTTCCATAACCATAACCATGCCGTGAACTTCTAGTCTGCCTATGTTCTTGGAGCTGAAGCGTTCCCCCCGCTGACACGTCAAGCCCACCACAGGCCATTGGCTCGACGACGCGACAGACAACGCCTCCAAATGAAGTGGCTTTTTGAACTTGGTATTGTTCACGGTGCTTCACGAGTTTGCTGTGGTATCCCGTGAAAGGCCTGATTTGCAGTTCCTTGTTTCCAAGTTGAACTATTCAAATGCGACAATGCAACAGGTAAACATTCGTTGGTTCGATACAAGCCACATGCTACTAACTATCCGAGTTCACAACTTGCGACGGTGTAAGTATTCAAACATCTAATTATAAAAAGGCATGCGCTCTCTCTTTTCTTTGCATCTCCCGTACTCAGTCCAACTCATCATCTTCACACCGAATATTATTATTCCCGCTAAACACACATCATGTCTTTCGGCAAAATCACCACATGCCTCTGGTTTGAAGACCAAGGCGAGGCAGCAGCAAACCACTATGTCTCGGCCTTTGCCCCAGATTCCAAGATCCTCTCCATCCAGCGGTACACCCCCTCGGGCCAAGAGATCCACGGTCAAGAACCCGGCAGAGTCATGGTCGTCGAGTTTGAGCTCCGCGGCCGCTCCTTCGTGGCCCTCAACGGCGGTCCGGCCAAGTGGAAGTTCAGCGAAGCGATGTCCCTGATGATCGACTGCAAGGATCAGAACGAGGTTGACCACTTCTGGGAGAAGCTGAGTGAAGGCGGCGATGTGTCCCGTCAGCAGTGTGGATGGTTGGCAGATAAGTTTGGTGTTTCCTGGCAGGTTGTGCCGACGGCTCTCAAGAACATGATGGCGTCTGAGGATAAGGCTGCGGCGGGGAGAGCAACTCAAGCCATGATGAAGATGAAGAAATTCGATATTGCAGAGTTGGAGAAGGCATTTAAAGGTTGATATGGCCTTGGAGAGGCTAGATAGTACTCGGTACATCTATTTATGGCTCATATACGGATACCTAGCAGCAATACTTATTTTCTTTCCCGATCCATCAGTCATGAGTTGTCGGTTTCAAAGCCGGACGAACACCGAATTTTCTATGAAGCAACACCACCGACAAACAGAAATGGAATCTTTGTCTCTTCTTCCGATCGCTGACGGTCGAAACTCGGTAGATTGCCGAACAAGATTTATACGGATACTACCAAGGGTTTACGTTAAGGCGACCGGCAATTTAGAGACGGCTCATGTCGGGCCGCATCGCACGTTATATCCGCGGTGCTGCAACTGCGGCTGCTGCTGCAACTCAATGAGATCTACAGACCCTTGTCGATACTATATGGCTTAACTCAACATGTTATTCTTCCCTTCCACAATAAATATAGCCAAAACCAAAGACTCACTTGATGTACCACTATCTCAGCTATCATTCCTATACTACCATGTTTATGACATATCCGGAGCAAGAAAAACCAGCCGATCACGTTTCTTCTGGCAGGTAATTAGCTCCATGTACTCTATAGTATTAGCTACCTTTCAGTGGCCCCTGCCCCATTTAGAGCTCCTCGAGCTTTCCCCAACCTGCAAAAGCTACTCTGTAACCCCCCAATGAGTTAACGGACCAATGCTTATTCGGTTTTAGCGGCCTAGATCGGCTCACAAACCATCCAATCCATCTCATCCAATCCAATTCAATAATCCCGAACCCTCAACTTTTTTCTTCTTAATAAAATCCCCCCTCCACCCTCTTTTCTCTTTTCCCCTCAACATCTATTTCCTCTTCATCTCTGTATTCTTCATAAAAACCCTCTCGACTGGCATTGTCCTCTCTTCCTAACTCAACTGATCCGCTGCTGTTACTATCGGGTTTTCCAAAATCGTCGCCTGCAGACGGACTTATAGCACTCTCCTCCATTGCTCTTGAGTCCTAAGCATGGCAGAGTCAGCTCATAGCTCCCTTGCCAGTGGTGGCCAGCATGATGATCATGCGTCCAAGCCTCACTTTGCTTCCACTGGGCTTGAGAATCAGGAAGAGGGAAATGCCCGAGAGGGTGATTATGACGTTGAGACGGTTGAACGTATCTACAGGTTTGTCACCAGCTCTACTCGGATTTGATATGTAACTTACCAATTCCTCTTATAGAAAGATCGATCGCCGTATCATTCCTGGTAAGTTCAAGCTGTGCCATCTCATGAAACCCTTTACTTATCAGCTATACAGCCTTCTGGGTCCTCTACTTCCTGTGCTCAGCCATTAGGTCCAACATTGGAATTGCGCAAACAATGAACAAGGACAAGGGACATGATCTCATGACCGTCCTTGGGATGACTCCAAAGGATGTTTCAACTGCTCTCGCCCTCTTCTACGTCGCATATGTCATCTTCGACTGCCCCTCGAACCTCATCATGAGCAAGCTTAGCCCTCGTCTCTGGATGGCCCGTATCGTCTTTGCAACTAGTGTTATCGGCACTTGTTTCGCTGCTGTCAATGATCCCTGGAGTGTTAAGCTGCTGCGCTTCTTGCTTGGACTTGTCATTGCTGGTATGTGGCCCGGCATGGCCTTCTACCTCACCCTCTTCTACCCTCCTTCACGCACTGGCCAGCGAATTGGTTACTACTTTACCGCATCGCAAGTGTCTGCTGCCGTTGTTGGCCTTGTTTCTGCGGGCTTCCAGCTCATGGACGGCGCGAGGGGAATCGTGGGCTTCCGTTGGATGTTTATGGTCTACGGCCTTGTCGGTGTTGTCCTGAGTGTAGTCCTTCTGTGGTGGCTCCCGGATCGTCCGCTTGCGCCTGGTCAAACTAGGCCAAAGAACGGCATTTTCAAGTGGCTCCCTGCTACCCCTGAAGTCCTCACGGGACAAGACGCTGTTATTCACTATCACGACCTTCGTCGAGTTTACCACTCTCGCCCCTGGAACTTCAAGGATCTTGGCCATGTCTTGATCGATTGGCGTTTGTGGCCGTTGACAATGATGTACTTCGGTGTTGTCGGCGTCGGTATAGGCACCCAGATGTACGGATCCGTTATTATCGCATCCATTAGGCCCGAGGCTAGCGGTGTCGAAGTCAGTCTGTTGTTTGCGCCTATCTGGATTATGGATCTCATCGCCATTCTCATCGTTACGCCCATCTCGGACCGCTTCCACCAATCTCGCCCATACTTTTTTTCTGCCGCTGTCTGCATTCAGATCGCCGGTCTCCTCACCACCACTCTGGCAACTAACAACGGTTGGGCGCGATACGGAGGTCTTCTCATGGTTGGATTCGGCCTCGGCCCCACTGTCCCGATCTGTATGGCTTGGAGCTCTGAGATCTTCCAGAAGCGCCACGGTGAAGTTGGAGTTGCTGCCGCCACTGCTCTCGTCTCTGGTCTCGGTAACTTGGGTAGCGTCATGACAACTTACGCTCTCTACACTGGCTGGCCTGAAGATGCCGCTCCTGGTCCCCGCCAGTACCGCAAGAGTAACTACACCATGATTGGGATTTTGTGCATGAGCATCCTCAGCTCCTTCGCCATGAAGGCCCTCCTCACATACTTCGGCAATCCAGCTAGCAGCAAGCTTCAGTCCGACTCGGCCAGTGAGTTTGAGGATGGTGCAGCCCGACGAGAGGGCCAGGAGCGTGGCTTCGGATCTCTTCCTTGGAAGAAGCCGAACCGTACCTAAGTCTGTTTAAGACTCCCTGGAATCGCTCGTCTGGACTGTATCTTCAACAATTTCCCCGGCCGACGACTTCTCACTCTGAGCAGCTATCGGCAGCCCAACCTGCTGGTCTGACTGCTTGTACAAAAATGGCAATATTTCTATAATATGCCTTAACGACATTCATTTCTCTCCTCCATCCGACAAGGGACCATCGTTCCGCCCCGAGGCGTCGCCACATCCTCAAAATGGTATATATGCCACTAATACGACGGCCTCGAAAACGACAATGCCCTCGGAGGAACCCTAACCTGGTGAAGAGCGCGGTGACAATGCTTCAGCGCTATTACCTCGCTCACCTCACCAGGTCAGACCCTCCCAGGTATTTCAACCCCTTGCTTGGATTATTCTGTCATTTATACTTTAGGCCCCGGCCTTCATGTTCATGTTTTGCTTTTTATGATACCCCATCAGCGTTTGTACACGCTGTCCTACGAGTTTCCTTATCCCTCGGCAGCGAAAGTGCTCCTACGCCATCGCTTTGCGGATAGTGTGTTGAACCAGAGCTTACGACGACAATGCTTGCTACGCTATCGTTTGGTGAGCTCTGTGGGCGTTTTGTGTTTTTCCCCCTGAAATTTTGGTGATGGAAGGAAGAAGGGAGCTGTGTGGCTCGATGAGCTGGGTTAGGGAGAAAGTAAGCCTTTTTGGCTATTATTTTATTCTCGTTCGTACACAATATAAACAAGATGTTGCTCTCCCACTTTCTATTGCTACGTACCATTATTGAACAGTGACAAAGAGGACTATTAACCATATTCTTACCGATCGTCGAATCTGATTAATGATTCAAGGTTTGTCTGTTGCTCAGGTTTACGGGCCACTTTCACATTGTTGTAGTCGTTCGCCTCTATACGAACTATAGGGATATCAGACCGTGCTTAGATTACGGGCAACTCGTCGTTTACGGCATTATTCACTGGCGAAGGACACAAAAAATCGTCAAAAGAGGTTGCATTCTCTAATTCAAAAGTGGTACATGGTGTTACACACCCGTAGGTAAAATCATGGCACATAAATAAACAAAGGGGACGAATCTCAAATCTAAATCTCAATATTTCTCATTCCTCAACGAACCATCACTCCTCTTTAGTACAGTCCCTAGTCTCAGACCGAGGCGTAGCTAATGGAGAGTGATAGCCGCTACCCTTGATAAACTCCTTCCATCCCATGCGTTCTAAAATCCTCCTCGTGTTGTTTTTGTCCAAAAAGTTGTGTGAAGTCGAATTGAAATGAAACCGTGGCTCACAATTTTGAGTTTACCAGAGGCCGAGCATGCGGCGGAAGCGCTCAGGGGCAGGCACAGAGCTGTGCATGCGGAGAGCCTCGACAGTGGCGGTCACGTAGACGGTCTCGGGTTCGCGGACCTGAGTGGTAGCCATGGTGGTAGGAGCAGGGCACATGGTGACAATTGAGGTGACAACGTTGGCGTTCTGGCCACCACCACAAGGCAAGGTGACAGTCTCGGTGACCTCGTTGGTCAGGGTCTTGGTGATGGTCTCAACTCCTACGGTGGCAGTGTTGACACCGACGGTGACGTAGGAAGTAACCTGGTTGGTGATGGTCTTGGTGACAGTCTTGTCGCCAACCACGGTGGTCTCCTGACCGATGGCGGTCTCAGTGGTCTCGGCAGGTGCCTCGACGCTGGTCTGGTCACCGCCACTGGGGACGATAACAGAGGTGACAACGGGAACCTCAGCGGTAGTCTCATCGCCGCTGCCGGGGACAACGACAACGCCAGTTCCGGTTCCAGTAGGAAGAGCGTTGCTGAGGGTCATGGAGGTAACGCTGATCTCACCGTCAGACTTGGTCATGGTGATGACAACGACGCCAGTCTTGGTTTCAGTGACAACAGTCTCGGCATCGGTAGTGCCGACACCAAGAGCGCTGGAGCCTTCACCGATGGCAGTGGTCTCAGCAACAGGAATGGTCTCAACGGGGGCCTCGGAGGTAGGGACAGCCTCAGCAGAAGACTCAACCTCAGTGTTACCAGGGACGATGACGGTGCCAGTACCGGTGGGAACACCGTTGGTAAGAGTCATGACAGTTGTGCTAACCTCGCCATCAGAGTTGGTCATGGTGACGACAACGACGCCAGTCTTGGTTCCAGTAACAACAGTTACGGCCTCGGAGGTCTCGGCACCAAGAGCGGTAGAAGCAGCGGCTTCAGCATCAGAGGTAGCCTCAGCCTCAGCGGTAGTCTCAGCCTCAGCGGGAGCAGTGGTCTCGGCAGCATCAGTAGAGGCAGGGGTGGTGATGACAGGAGTACCGCCAGAGATGACACAAGACTCGGAGACAGTCAGAGTTCGGGTAGAGATGACAACGTGGCCTCCGAGGGCACCCTTGTTGTCCTTGCCGGTAACATTGGCATCGGAAGGAAGGACAATGGAAGCGGTCTCAGTGGACTCCTTCATGTCACCAGTGGGGGCCTTGGCGGTGGAGGAAGCATCACTGCGGCAGATCTCGAGCTGCTTCTGGCAATCGCTAACCTCGAAGTTCTTACCAGCGTTCTTGGAGCAACCCTTGAACTGCTTGGAGCAAGCATCGTCAAGAGCCTCGCCAACCTCAGGGAAGGTCTGCTCATCGGAGCCGGTACCGACAACGAAGTCACCCTTGTTGCCACGCTTGACAGGAGGGCAGGCAGCACCGATGACAACAGTGCGATGGAAGATGGTGACCTCGCGAATGACAACGATGACAGGCTTGTTGACCTTGCTGATGACAGCGCTGCTGGTGGCGGCCTCAGAGGTAACGGCACTGGGGAGCTGGTCGACACCAGTAGTCTCAGCACCAGCGGCAACAGTGGTGTTGGCGAAAGGACCGGGCTGAGAAGTGAAAGTGTTCTGGCCGTTACCGGTAGTGAGAATGATGGTAGGGATGGGAGTTGCGGCCTCAGTGCTGGCATCAACCTCATCAGTAGCGGTGTTGGCGGGCTGGGTAGCCTCCTCAACATCGGTGGTCTCATCAGCGGGAGCGGAGGTCTCAGCACCCTTCTGGGTAGCTCCAGTGGTCTCGAAAGCAGCGGTGGTCTCCTCAGCATCATCAGTGGCAGCAGTGTTGGTCTTCTTGCCACCAGCGCACTTGGTGCAGGGAATAGTGACAGTCACATCAACAAAACGGGTAGTACCCTTGGTGATAAAAGAAGTAGGGACGACAGTAGTGATATCGGCAGTCTGTTCAGTGATGAAGCCGGAGTCAGTGGCATCGGCTGTAGAGAGAGTCTCGACCTCAGTGACAGCCTCAGAGGTGCCGGCAGCATCAGAATCACCACCAGTGGTAGCCTCAGCAGGAGCGGTCTCAACCTCAGTGTTATCTCCAGGAACGGTCTCGGAGACAGCCTCAGTAGTCTCGGCATCGGCCTCACCACCAGTCTTGGTGGCAGCACATTTGGAGCAAGGAATAGTAACAGTCTCATCAACAAAGATGGTGGTTCCATCGGTGATGTAAGAGGTAGGGATGACAGTCACCTCAGGCTCAGAGTCGCCAGCAGTGGTAACCTCAGCAGGAGCAGAGGTGCCCTCAGCATCGGAATCACCGCCAGTAGTCTCCTCAGAAGGAGGAGAGGTCTCAAAGACGCCCTCAGAAGTGGTCTCGGCATCGGCCTCACCACCGGTCTTGGTGGCAGCACACTTGGAGCAAGGGATTGTGACGGTCTCGTCAACAAAGATGGTAGTTCCGTCCGTAATGTAAGAGGTAGGAATGACAGTCACCTCAGCAGTCTGGTCCGAAACGTTGCCATCCTCGCTGGAAATAGCAGTGGTGATGGCCTCAGAGGTAACCTCAGCATCAGCATCACCAGCAGTGCTAGCTGTGCACCTGGAGCAAGGAATAGTGACGGTCTCGTCAACGAAGATGGTAGTTCCATCGGTGATGAATGAGGTAGGAATAACGGTCACCTCAGGCTCGTCGGGCTGGTTAGGCATAGGAGGAAGCTCATAAGGGTTGTCGCCCGCGGCAGCGGCGGTAGGCTTGGCCTTGTGTTTGGTAACAAACTTGGTGAGTGTGACCTTCTCTGGCTTATCGTGGGCAATCACACCCTCAACGAGGGCTTGCAGGCTGACAGCCGCAATGAAAACGTTGCGCATAAACATGTTGAAGGAAGTAAATAGATCGAAAGGGTATAGTTTGGTTTGGTTTGTTTTTTCTGTCGATTTGGCAATGAGTGAAATGACTCTATCAAAGAGCAAAGTTGTTGAAGCTTGAAAAAGGCGACCAAAGCACCTGTTAGAAGAGAATGACTAGAAAAGAAGCCCAAACCAGGGAGCAAACGAAGACAATGAAGGAGAGTTGGGTATTGAAGTGAATTGAAGCCAGAGAAGAGGCGAGAGCATCCTTCTTTTAAGAACATGGCCGAGCCTTGCAGAAAGAAGTCTCGAGCGTTTACTGTGACATGGTGCTCGACATGGGGGCGGAGTATCACGGCCATCCCGGTCATCGATCGGGTTTAATTGGAGTGGCCTCAACATGAGACGTGATGGAGATGTCAGGTCCCCCTCCTGCGCCTTGGTGAAGCAAAGTACCTGTGTATCAGTATACACGAGACGTGATTTTGGAAGAAGTGGACTGCAGGACAAGGGTAAGGTGCCATATTGGGGTCGAGCGCCCATGGCTACCGACTTTCTTGGACAGGATGATATTGGCAGCAAATAGCAATTGGCAAGGGCCCTCCTCAGTAACAAGGCCACCAGGCTTGGTCCTCACCAGATAGTGGAGGAATTAAGGGACCCTGTCGTCGTTCATCTGGTCATGATGAATTCTCCGGCGTGGAAGAACCGCGCAAAACAAATGCATCCCGTGGCGAGTTGGGGAGTTACATTCGCGATGGTCTTTCGGCCTGCTACCCGACCTTGGATGACCGCCATGGGTTATGGATCTGGCCCGATTGTTTGTGTTTGTATGTGCATGTGTATAGTATTGTGTACGTTTGTGACAAATACGCCTCCTCCCGTTTAACGGTGAAACTATTCCGACGGCCGAGTGAGCCCTCTGAGGTGAAGGCAGATCCAAAAATAGGGCGAGAGTCGGTTAACACTTGCTAACAATATCGATGAGACAGCTATAGCCGTCATTGTGATACTCCAAGGCAGAACTTGTTTGAACTTTGTTTGTCAGGGCAGAGCTTGCGCCGATCTCCCACTAATTTGCATTCAAACGGGATCGTACTCCGTATTTTCTGTTGTTTTGGTGTGAAGGCTGTAATGAAAGCTAGAAATTGATGCAAAGTGAGCTTGAGCAGGCAATTGGTAGGTGGTAGGTGGTAGGTGGAAGGCTCAGGATCATACGCAGGGATGTGATGCAAGGGAATATGCATAAAGCGGGTTTGCAGGGGAGCGGGGCATTGACGTCGCACGAGAGGCATGGGTGAGACATGGGCTTATCGGGTGCTTTTTCCCACTACAACGGGAATTATCAGGTTCTATCCGTAATTCTAACCAAGAGTCGAATAAACAATCTGATGCACGATATTCTGTATAATACTGAGAATATTGCACATCTCCAATCTTGTGTCAGTTGCACTGTTGCACTGTTGCGTTTGTGTTACACCAATCGCATTCCACGATTTGGAAACCTTCCAGAACATCTTTCTGAAAAGACTCAGATAAAACACTGCCAAGTCGAGAGTCGGCCCAGCATCCTTCGTCTGCACCCCAATTAGAAGCTAAAATCGCTAAAAAGTCGGTGGTGATGCTTGCAATTAACCCTGGCCCAAGCTTCATCTCTTACTGTACATGAATCAGAACTGTGTTTCATCCTTCCCCTCATGCTCCGAGCTACCTTGCTTCTGGCATGTTTCAGAACAGAGCCCATTGCCGAATTGAGGTGTCATGTTCATGCATTTCGTCCTTTCTACACGAATAGAACTCATTCGATCACATACGACAACGACTCCATCGTTGCAAAACAAGCATAATCTTTTCCTGAAGATGCTGCACTCGCCTCACCCAGGAACAAACACAGCCCCCCCCCTTGGCTTGAGCACCTGCAACTCAGATGAGTAACCCGATCTTGTTTTAGACTTCTGCAGATGAAAAATATTAAACATATATCTATTTTATTGTGACAAGGACGGACTTTGCCAGCTTATCCATAGTGTTCGATACATGTACGGAGATTTTTATTCACAGTAACATACAGGCTCCTTCTCATTAATCGATGCTCATTCACCGTCACTGGCATCCGAGCAATAAGACAAACTTCGTTTATATTAATTTGAGTTGCGGATGAGCCGACGTATCAGCACTACTCAGTGCGCTTTGATGATATCTTCCTTGGAGGAGCCACTTGTTAGCTCCCGCTTAGCACACAGCACGGCCGGATCGTCGCAGTTTAATTTACGCAAGCTGCAGGTCTCATCCTATTTGCTGTTGCCCTGAGTCAGCTTGTTTCTGTTTCATGAAACGGGATGGGGATATTGATCCTTCGTAATTATTGACATCGTCATGAATGTCGTCGCAATCTCGGGTCGGTGCGTGTAGGGTCGTTTGCCGTGGAAACTATGCAATTGCCATGAAAAAGAAAAGAAACACTTACAGTATTGTATAAATGTCAATGGGTACTATTGGCGCCCATTGTGCTAGCATGTTTGAAGGAGAGAGCTCGGAGATTTGACTACAACACAATCTACTTCGATCAGTTCGATGATAGGTAGTTTGTGATAGAACCAGCTCCTCCAATCCTTTACTACAGCCTACCTACCTTACTTATCAACCGTTGCAACGGTGCAAATCAGGGTAAGCTGGGGGTGGCTTGGAAGATCAGTGGATCATGGGACGTTGTTCCTGCATTAGCTCACTGCCTATCCAATAAATCAACCCTGATGACAATCATGTCGTGTTTTCCATCTCATCTGGGGGATGCGTTATGCCTTCCGTCCAAGCCGAAGTCGAATACCCTGTATTGACAAGAAGGGTGCTGAACGTTGATCGATGACTGACTTGTGGGTGTTGTACCTTGATCTGAAAGTTTCTCCGACCCATTGGGAACCTCAACGTTGTTGATCAGGTAGTTTATCACATCAGAAACCCATAGTTCGATTACATATAAGGATAGACATGTACGTACCCTTCCCCAGAGTAAGTAGACAGACAGCCTTTGTCCAAAGGGACATCTGTTACAACGCACCATCTATAAATATCCTGCCACAGGCAAGACAGGCAGGACTAGGAGTATATAAACTCTCTCTTATAACCCAACCCAACCCTACCCAACCCTACCCAATAATGTGCGGTAGTATGTGGCTGACGTGAAATGTGAAACTGCCGATTGGCAGAGTGATTCTTCACGAGGAGGTAGCTGAAACCCAAGGACCCTCGGTTTGAGGTGACGAATCATTAGCTCTCGGTCAATCAAATCACAGCTTTTTTGTATTTGCAACAATGACAAGCTGTTATTGGTATGGATATGGGTATTGACGAAAAAAACGAGAATCAGAAGCAAAAAAAGACTTACGAAGACATCTTCCGGCTCAGGCCAATATGAACAGCATCCTACCACGAGTTGAAGAATTGCGATTAAATCTGAAGTCACAGATGCAGCATGAACTTGCTGGAAGCATGTCTTTGAGTTCTCTTTTGAGGGAAGTACAATTAATAAGAATTGCTCCGTGCTCGAAGTATTAATCTACCGGGTGTCTTCACATTTCTTCACAGGATGTGACGCTCTGCCATATACCTTCCTGGCACAGGTTGTTAGCCTCGGTAACATACAGTGATTTATTCCGAGGCTAACAGGTAGCGGAAGTGTCGTGAACCTACTTGGACCCCTTCTTGAGATCCTTCGATCGAATAAACAGTAAGGGGACATGTATGCTGATTGTTCAATGATCAGGTCTGGAACACTAGTCAAGTTTGTTGGGCTAACGTACATTATACTGAACTGACTACCCCAAGCTTGTAATCATGCCTGATGCCCTGTTCAGCTACCTCCATGTTTGGCGATGGGGGTTTATGAACGTACAGTCTGTGTTCCATACCATTCTGACAGAACAGGTGGGAGCTTGGGAAGGGTGATCCAAGTGATATGGAACAAGCGACCAAAGCTGGTGCGAAGCAATATACAACAAATTGGTATGCGCTAGTCACTTATACTACGGTGTGCAAATGCCATGCCAATCGGTGAGTTGGTTTCAAAAGTACAATCCCAGTGATTATGACGAACCCAAAATTGTCTTTGATCCACGATGTTCTACATAGCAATTTGGTTAGTCATCTCGATTAGCTTATTGGGGAGGCAGGAAAGTAAAATGAAGGAGTCCGTAGGCCTGCGTTGGCTATTAATTTGGTTTTTGATATCGCCCTTCTTTGTGTGTTTACCTATACCCCAAGTGCAGAGCGATCAACTTCCATGATGACCGAGGAAAACTATCGATATCGCCCTGATCAAGTTAGAAGTGATTCAAGCTATCTCAGCAGATAAACAATTGCATTTTAATGCCTTTCTCGTCGATAGAAGCCACCGCCGAGGAGTGCACATTGAACCATCGGTCTTGTGATAGTTTGAACAATTCTTTAGATAATTCCGTGCAAAAGTTCCAGCAGTAAGCCAGCTTGGGATACCTCATTTTTTAATATGAATACCATTATCATTACTCTATAATGATATCGAGATGTAAAGTTCATAATGATTAGAAGACGTTTCATAAGATTCCAAGGTATATTCTGGAGAGAACATAAACTGCAAGCTTGCATGATGAAGATCCCAGCTTACAAGTGCCGGGGTGTCAATATAGAAATGTAAATCCGAGAAGCACTTCTCCCGAACCGAGCTCTTACGTACCCTCAACAAAAAAAATCTGCAGCCCGGAAACAGACCAACCCTTTGACGCCAACAAGCCCGACAGTGGGTATAATCGGCGGTGGTATGGGGTAGGCTGCGCAAGAGATTAGATTGATAAGATGAGATTGTCATGGCGCCCCGACACCGGAACGGTTTAAGTCGCCGTGTCGCGATTTTCTGCTCGCACATTGTCTTGACACTTGAGCTAGACCTGGGTACGGTTCTGTAAGAGGAAGGCATTGTACGTAACGAGAAGTCCTGTTGCGATTTGAATGGTGAATTGTCTCTTTATGCCCCTGCATCTGCATCTACATCTGCATCTGTAATAAGATGCGAGTAAGGGAAATCTGCTCGTCTCATGACAAGTAAGAAACCATGTGGGGGCTTGTTGGTTCACCCCATGTGACTTGGGTAAACCAGAAAGGATTGCTATTTCGTTACTGGGCCATATCGTATTGCAGCACGACATAAGCGTCACCGCCGGTTTATACAGATTCATTTTCAATCCTGGGCTGTAAAACTAAAAACTCGAACAACCACTTACACTCGCACTTGCACCTGATAGTCTCCACTTGAGCTTCGGGAATAACAGTTATTAATGCAATGGGAACAAAAAGAGGGGAAACATTTGAGCTTAGCTTCGCTTCGCTTCCCATGATGGTTTGTCCTGGCTTCGATCGGCTCTTGACACTCTGGAGCGGTTTGTTTGGTTAGGCTATTCTTGGCTATTCTGACAAGCTTCAGCAAATGGTCCTGGACTTTACCACAGACATACTAGTTTGGTTTATAGCAGTTAGCTCAGCCATTGGCGGGCTGTGGCTGGTATCAAGTGACTGACGCATCATTGACGGGATTCCACTTGATTGATGCAATCATTCTCGCCATTCTTGTCTCATTCCCAATCGCAATTACAATCACAGACTGCAGAAGTCAATGATTCAGTCACCTAACGAACCGGTTTGTACAGTTTAACTGGCCGGCTCTAAACTCTTATCATAACCTATTCCTTCTATCTCTTTCCTCACTGTGATCTTTTTGTTCTGTCCCGTCTCCCCCCGCTTCATCAACTCCCGGCCTCCGTAACAGAACCATAACCCACTTCTTGCTCACTCATCAGAGCCCCAGTTCCAGTTCTAGTTCCAGGTCCAGTTCCAAACGTCACACTCAGAAACATTAATCCTTCCGTTAAACGACCCTACACCTTCTTTTCTCCCGCTCTCTCTTCCTGCATTCCACGCCCCTCCTCACCTACTATTAGTTTCACCTCCATATCTACCGTACCTGCAAGCTACAGTGCCTTTGTTACTTCTACCTTCCTCTGTCGTGTCTAGCTCCGATCTCTCTCACAAAAAAAGCTCCGCATCCCGGGCCCCCTTCCGGTCCTCAACTTCCGGTTCTAGCATTAACATCTATCTCACCCCCGAACTTTCTAAACACCCCCTCCCCCGTTGCGTGCTCTGCTTATCAGATCCTGGGGTTCACCGTTCGTTCACACTGTACTGTTTTTTTAAGTGCCAAGACGCAAACCACTAGTAGAACAAGAGACAAGAAAGAAAGAAAAGAAAAAAAGCCATGGCGCGTTTTGTGGACTTGGACGAAGACGAGGATGTTGGTGCGGGCCCTGGTGGCTTTGCCGTCAGCGATCCTCGTGCCGCTGCTCCTCATGATGAGGTCGTGCCGCCAATCCCGCCCCCGATTCCCTCTCTGGGAACTCTACATCATGACGAGTCCCAGCAAAACGATCTTTCTCAAAAAGATCAGCATCTGCTACTGCTCAGGAAGCTCGAATTGCTGTCTGCCAATAGCCGGAATGGACCTTGGCCTCATACATTGTATAACCCAGAGCCGCTAGGCACCATGGACTCTTCTACCTTCCAGTCGCCTGTCACCAGCGCATTCCAATGCTATCCGTGAGTTGAATCTCTTTTATACTCAATTTCCAAACTCAATGCCTCGGGAGATTAATGACTGAGGGTGTTGACCTTCATCATGATATCTCTCGCCTCACTTAATGCCTGCTTTGGTGCATGTCATGACAACTCCATTTCTGACCACTGACATAGTGTCGTTGAAGCCATTGTTGCTTCTATCGATCTCAACACCCTCGACGCTCTTTCTCGTACCTGTCGCCTTGTCCATCATGGCCTCATTCAGTATCGCAGCACCCTTATCAACTCGACCCTCCACTGTCAAAACGAGCACGTCCCGGTCGATGGTTCCGAGACATTTCGCTACCGGGCTCGCGCTGGCAACTGGTTCTACATGGAAGATGGCCGTAGCTACAACGGAAAGTCAGGCGACTGCGCTCGGGATATGGTTGGCGAGTGTCGCAGATGCAACGATGTGATATGTCGGGTACGTACATCAATCTGCATGCAGCCGGAAACAGTCGACCAGAATCTGTATACTAACGGTCAAACCGTCACAGAATTGTGCCATTAAGCCACCAGCTTCCGTTGCACTCAAAGAAAGACATAGAAGACTTTGCAAACCTTGTGTTCACGCCTCGATTGCAACACTCATCAAGGCCCCTATAGATCCAGACGTTCCCCTATCATCTGAGCTGGTATCGCGGGATGTGTGTAAGTGCGCCGATGACGGCGTCTGGCTATGCCAACCCTGTGGACGAAGTATTCGTGCCGCAGACCATGACTATCAACGGTATGCCTTATTTTTCTCTTGATTGTTTCCTCTTGCTGATTCAATTTAGCATCTGGCGCTGGCGAAATCAGTATGGTGAAGTCCTGGGCGGTCTTGGCACAGGTATAGGCGAGGGCGACCGTGGTGTAGTCTGCGGCCGCGACGCAGATTGCTGCGCTGCCAAAGAAGTCGAGCACCAAGTAGACTGCGACGCCGAAGACGCCCGCGACGGAAACGTTGCCCCGGGTCAGGGCCCGCAACAAGCTCCGGTTGACGCACTCATCGACCAGCTTCGCCTCACGCACGAGCGCACACCGTCGCCGTCTCTTGGTCCCGGCTACCTGCGCCACGAGATCGAGGGCATCGGCGGCGTCGTGAAGCGCAAGCGTGTTCGCATGGTGCGTGTTGGCCGCTGTGTTCCCGAGTGGGATGATGAGCGCTCAAGCGGCAGCCGTGTCCTTGGCCGAGAGGTTAGAGGCGTGCGTCGATCATGGTGCGGTTGGTGCAATCGTGTCATCCCTGGCGAAAAGGATCTCTTGAATGAGCCGCCCTCTTCGTCATCTTCAAGCGATGGAGGTAGTCGTCGCACATCAACATCGACTACTAGGTCTGTCGAGATGAAATTGGATTGAATTGTTTTGCATCAGGTAGTTATGCTGGGTTGATCCATGAACATCTTTTATAGGCGGGTGTATGTGTATCGGATTAGCATCAATATGGTGTTATCTTGGGAATAGGGAAGACTCGTGGGGCATATGCCTGGAGAAACGTTGGACATTTAGATGCCGTGAACTTTCTGGCAGATGAAATATGGTGAGACATACAAGAAAATATACTCAGGGCAAGAGGGTAAAAACACAGGAGGCCATTGTATTGAAGGAGTTTTTTGGTATTTGGCAATTATACATATATTTCGCCCTCTCACCGGGCTCAATCCAACATGATTTGCATCTCACTCCCTATCTCATGATCATAATCATACACAAGCTCCAGTCGAATTTTATGTGTTTGTACAAATCTGATGGACAATCGCTCCGTCCTTCCGCTAACATTCTAGAGCACAACCTCACTACAACTCGCCACGGTACAGCATATCTGTTCTCCTCTTGCGATCTTCTCTTGCGTTGGTTCGGATAGCACCCCATCGAGCTTCCCTTCTCTCCTGCTTTCGCTTGAGACCCTCCAAGTGTCTCTCTGGTGCAGGAGCAGCCATCTTGACGAACACAGTCGAGCAGCCGAATTTCTCAGCAAGCTTGTTGACGCTCCAGGTTTCCGGGTCCTCTGTCCTTAACCGCTTCATCTCCTTGATATCGGCAGCGTTGAGGTTATAGTTGGGGTTGCGGCGGGGATAGTTCATCGCCGGGGGAAGCTTGCCCTCGGACGGTGGCTCCAGTGGAGAGCCGGGAGTGTGTCGAAGTCGTGTGAGAGCGGCACGGCGCGCATCGTTGGGAGGAAGGAAGAGGAATGGAGTATGAAGAGGAGATGCCTCGGACGAAGGAGGGTTGTAAATGATGGAATCGGAGGCGGGGAAAGCGGTCTTTCGGTCGGGGAGGAAAGAGTCGTGGGGAGCAATCTTTAGAGACCGTTTTGTTCGGCTTGTCGTCTTGTGGCCACGGCAAGGCACGATGGGAAGAGCTGATGCGCGAGGGCTGAAGAGCCGGGCAGCTGGTCGTGCGAGACTTCGAAACTCCATTGTGACCGATGAAGTGTTGTTGAGAACCGAAATTGAGAAAGACAGGGGTGCAATAAAGGTGAAAATACTGATCGAAGTGTCAGATTCTCGTATGGACCTTGGATACCGGGCTGAGGGCGATTGGCCGCGGCAATTGGCGTATCGTGTGATTATAGCTGGGCCCTACCGACACCTTGAAGTCGAAGATCTGAAGTTTCTGCTACTATGATTACCTAATGCGTCTCATTATCTAATCGACTGGTCACGTGGGGCTTCGACTTGGATGATCACATGATAAGACGGCTCATGAGATCTTCCAGCCCAGCGCGTCTTAGCTCGGTCAAGGTAAGCGTATGACGTCGGTTCAGTTAGCCAGGAGAAATGCCCCTCTTGGTTCTACCCGTCGACCCCTCGTGGCATTTACCTTCGGCTCTTCCAATAAGACGAACCTCCAAGCTGACGAGTCCCATGTTTCATTTTCTCAGGCATCAAACAGATCTACGGAAAATTCTTGACAGAACGTTAGAGCTGGGGATGGATGTACAGAGCGATCAGCGACCCCTTATCAGTGGCGAGATATAACAGGGAAATTAAGGGTCGGCACTTGGGCCTGTCAAAACTTGGAGTATCAAGCTGGGGGTGGGAGGGAAGCCCAATGATGCATATCAGATTGCGTTTTTGGTGTTGATGATGTTGTTTGAAGCCAAAAAGCAACAACCGGTTGATAATTGGGGCGGCCTTCCCCTTCTCCCTTGTCGACATTCACTTCGATGCAGATACGCGCGGATCTTACCCCCTATTAGCCTGTTCTGTGCTGTTCTGCCAGGGCAGATGAAGATGAGCCCTGAAGGAGCTGTCACGAGGGTCATGTTGGTAGCGGGGCTGTAGCTAGGTTGGTGACAGTGATGGGATGTGATAAGAGAGGTGACCCGAGATGATGGGCGTCGGCACCCAACCATTCCAAGGCAGGACGAAGGCTGCTGTTTGAGGGGGAGAAATGGACTGATGGAATTGATATAGCAACCACATGTTACGAAGGCTGTGCCAGCGTGTGTAAGGGAGTGGACGACAATATCATGATATCCCTGGTAATGAAGGGACGCTCGAGCCCGTCGGATCAGTCCCTCAGTATCTGAGATAGGCAGTCTAGGGCTGATACTCGTATCATTGGGACAAAGTCCCTTTAGTACAGGCTCTGGTGCCTGACTTGCATTGGCGAGAGTCCCTTTGTCGAGTGCATGCATATGAATGGATTAGTGCAGCCCGGTGCAGGATACCAGAAAACGTAACATTCAATGCAGGATCACAACATGGATGACCAGCAGAGCATTTGGAAGGACGAGATTCCAAAACGTGGTCACGATACAGGCCGGCCCTGGTCCTTGATTGTATTTCGTGTATGGCCATTGGCATTAGCATCTCGATGCTTGTCAGTTTTAAGCAGGTTTTGTTTTGCTTCGAGAGGTGTCGTCGGTTGGGCCAACTTGGCAGCGGTCCCGTGGTCACATTTACAAGCTTGTTCTCTCCCATGGATTCGGTTCGATTGCAATTAAATCTCTCGTCCCTGGCTGTCAGTGGAGGTTCTGTCTGTGCGATCTGGCGACTCATACGAAATAGCCCTGTAACGGGCCCTGGCGCCTGGATACCTTAGTGCAATCATCCCGTCTACAGCTGATCCCGTGCCTTGTTCAAAGTGCGCTGATCGTCCAAGTGTTGAAGCTTCTAAAGCCACCTACGCTGCCGTAGCCCCCCCATCACTGTCACTTGCAGTTGCAATGCAATTCCTTTAGAGCTCGTGCATCCCCTCTCGTCGAGTTTCCATTCTGACTTTTTGCCTTCCCTCTCCCTCCCCCTTCTCACTTTCATTGTTCATTTCGGCAGACAATAAACATCAGATCTTGGCACCCTGCACCTTACTACACACGGGCAACGAGGCGAGTGACATCCGATAAAAGCAATAAGCCTGCGCCTGCTGCACTTCCAGGGCTTCGTCTCCCTTTGCACAAATACGCTGCACCCAAAGCCATAGCGCGCCCAACGTCTCAGACCACCTGCCCTTTTCCTATCCGCAATTCATCGCACTATCCGCGACTTGTCCCTCACCACCAGAGCAGATCTCAAAGGTTTACCGAGTACTTTCTCGCCTGATTCCTCGACAAAAGCTGCAAATTTCAGTGCATCACGCCTACCATCGATACTAGCCCAATACCAGAGACGGCGGCTTGACGGACAACGGCATTGCCGCGATTAGCAGGTCCCCTAGATTTAGCGCTGGCCGTTGCGGGTCTTTGTTTACGGAAGTCTCCAGTCTTATACCGGGAACCGGGAGCTACGGACCTGATTGTTTTACAGGTTGTTAGTCTAAAGGTTTGTGCAGCATCTAATAATTCAATATTCAATGTTACTCCCATCTTAAAGGGCAACTGCGGCGGCGCCAGGAACAGAGTCTCAGTTCCGCACGGTCGTTTTTACTTTGCCTTCTCCTCGATCGGCCTCTGACCCGACACATCCCATCCCATCCCACTCCGTACAGTACCTACAGAGGTACGAATACAGAGTACATATTACCCTCCCTGTCCCGCCGCGTTGCTCCTCTCGCTTGCCAAATTCCGTGACCTTCGTACTGACTCAACCTCATTGAGCAGCCTCACAGACAACCTTTTGCTCCAGCAGAATCTGTCATATACCTCATCAACAAACGCCGCCAAAAACCGCTAAACTCCCTATACCCAGTATTTGGGCCTAGCTATCAGAATGAGTCTCGCCGAAGCTGCACCCATCACTCGTGATGATCGATATGCCAACCCTGAGTCGGCAGACGACCAGCGGTTAGGTGACTCCACACCTCGAGCCAGCGAGTTCAGCAACGACACAAACAGCCAGCGAGACGACACCAAGAAGGACGGAAAGAGCAAGATGCGAAGCTTGTTCAGCCTTGGCAAGAAGAAGTCATCAATCTTCACAAAATCTGACTCCAAGCCCGACATCCACGATTCCAAGACTCAATCTCGGTCTGAATCTCAAACCCCTTCCAACGCAAACTCCAACCCCGCGAGTCCACCTCTGTCTCGAGATACCTCCAAGCTATCTTCGAACCAGCCATCATGGCCTCCAACTGCCGAGCAGAGCTTCACATTGCCCTCGTCTCCAGGCCGCGGCCTCACCGGCTCTCCACGACTTTCATCGCCAGCGACGTCCCAGATCTTCGAACGTGATGTTCAGGACAGCTCTGTCAACCCCAGTTCTCCCGCCATTCCGACACATATCCAGACCGAAAACTTTATTCCTCCTGTCCTGGACGATGCATCCGAAGCTATCACAAACCAAAAGCTTGACCCTGATACTGTCGAGATCGTAACCCACTCTTCGCATCAACCCGCAGCTGTGACAGTCACAGGAGCCACTAATGGCTTGCCCGTGTACGACCCGTCGGCCAGCGAGTGGGCAGCTGAGCTTGCTTCTTTTGCTGATCGGGATGCTGTTTCGGCCGATAACGCTTCCAACTATGGGTCTTTGGATTCCTCCGATGTCCGCCGGCTATCCTTTATCTCGTTTGCCGATGTTGTACAGGCTGAACACAACCCTCCTGCAGGTGCAGGCATTGCAGGCTCCCGCGACAGCATCCACCTTGCAGGTCTTACGTCTCTGCCAACAACGGTCAACCGTTCGCCTTCACCCATCCGATCACCAGTGTCGAGCCAAGGGCCTGAGACAAGTCCTCCTACGAGCAACCCCGGAAGCATGAAGGGTATCGAGCTGAGCCCATCGCGAAGACCTTTGGGCAGCCCAACAAGCACAAACAACCTCAAACTCAATCCTTTGGGCGGCGATTTGAACATCGAGACCATGAGCCAAGCTCTACGACGTACGGGCAGCAGTGATTTTAGCCATGCTCGTAGTGGCCCTACCAGCCCGATTGAGGCATCCCACCTTCGTTAATATCAACATTTAGCGCAAACAGAGGGACGTTACTTTAAGAGGAGAATCGATAATATCCACATAGCAAATGCAACACTTTTTACTATTTGGTGATTTAGTTCACTTATTCAATTCGACTACGATACCTTACGGGGATCGTCATTTTGGGAGGGTTTGAAGATGGAGACAAACTGGGATCTGGCAATTGGGAGTTGGAAGAGAGACTTTAACCAGGCGTCGAGATTTTGCGCGATGCAGAGACCATGCACATATCATGCTTTTTTAGTCTTTGTCGACTTCTTTTCTGGCGCGAGAAAATACAAAACAAACTGCCCCAATCGGCAGTCAAGTATTCAAAAATTGCGTCAACTTCAGTATTCCTGCGGGTGATTTCTTGGCAAGGGGGCGTCATCAGAGTGAATCATGATTTCACATCATATCAATGGGTACCTAGAGCACCAGAGACGCACAGGAAGTAAGAACGGCATATGGACATGTCGCGTGTCACTGTTATTATACACTTGATACCGATCAAGAAATACTCTCGCTGCACACACAATATGAGCACAAACATGACCTCTCATTAACACGAGTGAATTCTGAAACGGTGACTCCAGCTGCTGTGTATCATGATGAGAAAGAATATGTGGAGTCTGTAAGCATTGCAATGCATATAGGCGGCTGTCACATCGTGAGCACTAGTATTGAATGGCAATTTGATCCACCTGCTAGCATGGGCGTCAGGAATTATACGTAGTAGATTGTGTCAAAGATGCCTTGATAAGGATACTACCCGTACACGTGTACGCTATAGATCATGTTGCTTATTGTGTATGGATTGCTGAAACCGGTGGCATGGCACCACATGGAACATGACGAAGTCTGAAGACGGAGGCGTGGAAACACAACTCAGTCTGACTACCAATTAGACGTCTATTGATAGAAACGGAAGCGGTGTGATTCCGAAGCTTGTGTTGCCTAACTTTTCACTTATCACACGATGTTTCAAGAGACTCTTGGGTCAAGTGATGGACTGTGCTTGATTACTCAAAGGTGCAAAGGAGGTCGCTAATGGAGATATATCAGACAAGCCTCCAAAATTGAAAGCCTTGGTAAAGGCATTGATTGGTCCATTGTATGTGTCGCTGGCTCTCTAACACCCGGACACATTGACAGGAACGAAACAACCCCTAGAGGGCACCGACTGTGACGTGTTGACGGGAAACAATTGTCTTGGAAATGGATGATTGGATAAGTTAATGGTGTTAGCAAGGTGCATCATGGATATGGAGATGTATCAAGGAAGGTAGCAATTCGTTGAGATTGCACTCGCAGAAGCAAAAGCAAAAGCAAAAGCAAAAGCAAAAGCAATGTAATTGTCATGTATTCAGCTCAGTCCATGATAGGCCTTCCCTTTGACACGTAAGATCCAACTCCAAACTTAAACTTTTAGTTTGAAGCAAATTATGGGGATGAGAAGTTTCTTGGTCTCTTGGTTTCTTGTATCAGTATCAGTATCAGTAATAGATTCAATGCGACACGTGGGATCGTCCCACGCCGGCGGGACGGGACAGACAACCGGCGTTAGAACCAACAGCCTCATCTTTCAATCTCCATAACCTGTATCCATATGTAGATCCTTCAACGTTATGCGTGTAATGCGTGCTTACGATATGCCGTAAGCTCAGGGGTTCTCAACAAACTCAGTTCTATTTCGACTTATTTCCGAAGTTGTGGCCATCATCAGGGGGCAAGACTCAGGAGAAATGAGTACTATCAGACAAAGTGTTATCGTCTCTGGCAATGCTTATCCGTACTTGATGCTCCTCTGCGCTTTGACAAGGTTTATTTGCTTTTTCCCCATAGTACGGGGAGAGTTTGAGCCTTGCCAAGAACTGTTGGTCACAAGAGGAGATATTCATGTGGGCGTCTCGGGCCTCAAATCTTAGTCTCTCTCTGATAGTGCCAGGTACACGAACAAGCTGACTTGCTCGTTGGAGTCGTTTATCCGCTCCTGGCAGACTCGATCTTGCTTTTTGGCGTCCATCTAACACCCCGGCCTGTTTTTGACTGACGATCTCGTTCCTGAGCCACTCGGAGTTGGTATTCGGAAGCGAGATGTGATGAACTTAGAAACTAGGGGACTAGACTCGTACACGCTCCCGTGGTTGTTCTTGTATTAGCGGCTGCTCGAGCTTGAGTTGCCCTGCATAGATGCTAGAGCTTGCGATATCAGCCCGTCGTTGCGGGCGAAAGCTAAGAGTTGCCGGATGACATTCTGCGTGATTGTTTCCGGGTTATGGCCGTTAATGCGGACACTTTGATCCAGGAAACTAACTCCTTTTTCCCACCTATACTTGCTATCTGTAGCGTTCATATCAAGAATGATCTACAACTCGAGTCATTCCTCTCGCTCTCCGCGAACCTTCGGACAAACTAACGAACGTTGAGATTGAATCGACTATACATTCGACGCGCTGATCCTAGCCAGCAGCCCCCCTAGGATACGACATCCGGTATTGAGCACAGTAGCATCCAGCTGTCGCAACTCGAACCCTTACAGGAAAAACTCATCCGCGGGTTATCCTTTTCTGGGATCATAGGATCCGGATAACCCTGTCTTGGCGTCCATTGACCATGTTCATAGCCGTCCCGGGGTTTGCTGTAAACACTGGAACGCCAAATAACTTGGGATGAAACTTGCGGGACAAGCAGGACAGGAAATCTGATGCAAGGCTGTGAGATGGCGAGCTGTCGGGGGTTCGCTGGCTGTCAGATGGACAACCAACACCCAACAATCAACAATCGACACCCAACAACCAGTCTGGCGGGTCGGGTGTGCCTGTCAAAGTTGGACAGAGTCTCAGGGGATCAGACAGGGTAAACTGAGTTTGGTGAACAGCAGAGCTTCCAGGTTGCTTCAGCAGAATTAATCTAACCACTACCCATACTTGGCGGGTATTGGGCGGCCTCAATACCAGTCATCACATAGCTGACTACGTACTCCGTACGGATATTGCATTGACCATATATCGGATGGTCCTGATACTATCATCACACAATCACGGCAATGCAGCTAGGCGAGACTTAATTTCGGATTGCGACGTCGTCAACTCAGTTCTGCTGTAACTCCAAGAGATCCGCTCTCCAAACTCCAGAACTCCACACTCCTCCACTGTTGCGTGCTGCGTTGCGTGCCCAGAACCAGGACCTAGGCTAGGCCTTCCATTGCTGGGGGTCAAACTTGCAGGGCTTGTTTTCTGTAAGGATGGCCCTGCAGCGCTCTTGAAGAGTGAAGATAATCACAGATAGTGATAGTTGTAGAGTTGTAGGTTTGTCTGTGACTATCGAACAAAGGTACTACATAAAGTACGGATACCTCCCTCACCTCTCTGACCATCTTCTCGCCACGGCCCGTTCTGTCTCGGCATCTTCCTACAGCTAGACAGGACAAGTGAATAGAACGATTGGTTGTTGATGCTTGCCCGAGTGCTAAAGCCGAAGAGGCTGCATGGCGTTCCATTGTGTCTGTGATCGGCAGCAAAAAAACCGTCCCTGCTTGAATCGTCAGTCATCCCCCGCTTCTCGAAGCCGGGCCAAGACAGAAGAAGCAGGTCCTGGTACAAGATGGAGGCGATTGCAGAAGGGAGAGGACAAAACCCTGACGTTAATTGACAAAGGCTATGGTTAAACTTCCGGCAGTTGCTCGAGATGGAAGAAAAGGATTGATTTACTTACAATACAATATCATACCTTAATAAGAGTTGGAACAAGGCCATCCCTACTAGGACAGCGTTCAGGGTTGTTGGAATCAGCATAGCAAGGTCTTTTTTCCCTTTTTCTCGGGTTGCGCTTAAGCCTGAGCTTTGAATTCACGCAAATCCATTGGCTCTCACAGCGGCTTTGTACTTGGTTTACAAAGACACTCGACTTGACCTGAACTGCGTCGAATGCATGCGTGCGTGCGTGCGTGAGAGTGAGCGCGTGGCGACGTTTGAATTGATTCACGCCCACTCTTATATCCCAGATCCAGTCCTGGTGCGCTCTTGTAATTTCTTGTAATTCCATAGGTGATCCATCTGGCCCCCCCAGTTACTTTTACCTCTCTACTTTTAGCTTCTACTTTAGCCATTAAACTAGAAGACACCACCACGTCTTCAACTCACCGCAATTCACTTTCTTGTCTAAAATAGCTGACAATAACTCTGCCCAAGCCTCTTGCTTCTACCTAGTACTTGCTCCCATATTGAGCTATTCCTTATTTTCGTTTTTCTTCACCTATTTTCTTTTTCCCTATCTTTTATTTTATTCTTTCCCCCGGGGCGGCTTAGTGCATATTATATAGGTACCTAAGGTAGCTTGCTGGTCTCGCGTATGTTCCCCCTCCCAGCTTGCGATTCCCTGCCCAGACTAACAAGCCTTCTCCCCGCAACCAGTGAACTGATTTGCAAGAGATCCCTCAACAATCGGATCAACCACCCGACGACAATCACGACAGGCGCACTATTTGACCACGATCCAAAGCGATACTCGCATGATCGATAGTCGTTTACCGACTTATTCCAAACGCCCATAACGCTTAACCGCTTCTCTCGTCTGCCTTGCAACAAAGACAGCCCTCGACGGCGTCCTCCCCAAACGTCAAAGCCTCGTCGTATTCGCAAAAACTACTGCTCCTGCTGGTTCTTTCTCCTCAATGCGGGACGGGCGCGTGTATGTGGATGTGGACAAGCAATGGCTTAGGCTTGCGACCGCCAAACATGGACGAACAAGACCATTCACGATCCGGCACCTCCAGTGATGCCGCATCCTGGAACCAAGCCTCCACCTCCGACCTCAACCTCCCGCGGGACCCCAAGATGGAGCGTTCAAGCGCATCCAACCTGAGGTCTGCCTTTCGAAATACGCTGATAAATGCCTCGTCCACTGTCCGCTCCATAACCCCCGACCCCGTCGAGCCTCCCATCGTCAGTGTGACTGGAGAGTCGCAGCAGACCCCGCGAGGTTCCTCTTCACAACAGAGCTCGCCCCGGACTATACCCTCCGGGCCTACTCGCAGGCAAGGCATGGTTTTTAACGAAGTCTTCAGCGATTCGTACGAAAGCAGTGAATCCAGCCCCCCGCGTCAACACCTACGGCACACAAGCGGAAGTCTGCGGCCCAGGACACGCACTATGGATACTTCTATGCTAGCTCAAAGAAGTGTACCACCACCTACATCAGAACGACACCGAGTCGGCAGCGTGAGCTCATCAGGCTCATTACATCCTGCAGATGAGTTAAGGCCGCAACTCACCTCACTGGATTCGCTACACCACTCTGTGATAACAGGGCGAGATCCTTTAGTACCCAAAGATAAAAAGTCTAGAAGACTCATGAAAAGACAATCAGCTCGAACTACCTCGCCTCTTATTTCTCCGCCACCTACCGTTGACTCACTACCCTTACCTATAGCTACTGATGACGCAAATAAGATCCTGCTCCTCATGAGAACTCTATGCGGTCGAATGCGCGGCGAGATTGAATACCAGGGTGAATCGGGCGGACCTTGGCACAGTGGTGTGGCTTATATAGAAGAGGAAAAGGGTTGCCTCATGTTTGACTCTGGGCAGAATGGACCCTTCCATATCCCCCTAGTTTCCGATCTCCGCGGCTGCAGGGTCCTCCCTGTCGACTATCCCGAACTGACCAAGGAATGTCTCGAGTTGGTTTGTCTACAACCCCCCGTGGAAATTCTAATATGCCCTCTTGTGCCAGAGGAGTTCGATCTATGGTTGGCAGCTTTATTATGCTGGCAGCAACTACGCCCGACAGGTGTTAAGCTTGCCAATGGTAAGCCAGCCAGCCAGGTGACGCCTATGAGACCGGAGCTCAAAAGACACGGCTGGTCACAGGAGAAGAACAAGCCTACGAATATTATCAAGGTCGGCAAGGTGATGCTGTGGGACAAGGGTTTGGCAGTTTCACCAAGGGCAATTGTCAAGCGGCCGTCAACGAGAGATTTGCGGTCACCTACTACATCGTGGAGGAGAGTATCTTGTATTCTCCAGGACAGCGGCGAGTTCAAACTCATGACAGAGAACGATGTTACGGTTCTATCCATCATCGACCTCTCGCAGCTCTCCCGGTGTGCTGTTCAGCAACTCGATCGCACAGTACTCGATGAGGAATACTGCATTGCCATTTTCCCAATTTACTCTTCAACATCGACACACCTCTCTATCTTCCGACCCGTTTACCTAGCGCTCGACAGCAGAGTTCATTTTGAAGTTTGGCTATGTTTACTCCGAGCATTTGCGGTACCAGATATTTACCACCTTGACGATCCTAACACATCTCAGATTTTAGAACTAGACGATATTGAATCTGAGTATGAGGGCGAGGTGTTTCGTCTTGAAAAGACAATTAGTGTCAGGGTTACTGAAGCAAAGATTAAGGCTAGACCGGGTGGTGCTGGGGGAATGGAGCCGACAATACACGAAAAGCCAGGACGACCAGAGCCTGACCACCTAATCGGAAACTACCTCGCCGAAGTTATACTAGATGGCGAAGTTCGGGCACGAACGACAACTAAAACAGGGACCAAGAATCCTTTCTGGAGAGAAGAGTGCGAGTTTACGGATCTACCACCCTCCACGCCTTTATTATCTGTTGTGTTAAAAAGAGTTGAAGGTAATATGGACAGCTCAAGCAACCTACTCCAGGCTTCTGTGGGATTGCCTCGAACACGAAACCTGCAGGAGTTTGTAGTCGGGGCTGTCGATATTTCTCTCGATCACCTGGAACGCGGCAAAGATAGTGAGCAGTGGCTCCAGATACTTGACGAGAAGCAAAACTCAGTTGGGCAGATGCTAGTCAAGGTGAATCACGATGAGCACGTTGTGCTTCTGTCGAAGGAATATCAACCTCTCACGGACATACTACACCGTTTCCCCGCAGGATTGACGACCCAAATCTCGGCTGTACTACCCGGACAGCTACGTCGATTGTCGGAGCTATTTCTCAACATTTTTCAGGTGTCCGGCTCGGCTAGTGAGTGGCTCATGGCATTAGTTGAGGACGAAATCGATGGCATCGGTAATCAGGCTTCCATGAAGAAGTACCGTTTCAGCAGCCGTCTCAAGTCAAACGATTCTATCGATGCCGCGACAGATCGCGAGCTCATTGTCCGAGATATGAGCAAGTCTCTTGCTGGAGAAGCGAATCTGCTTTTTCGCGGGAACACATTGCTGACCCAGTCTCTCGAGTTTCATATGCGCCGCCTAGGCAAGGAGTATCTGGAGGAGATCCTGCAAGAGAAGCTGTTTGAGATTAACGAGATCAACCCGAACTGTGAAGTCGACCCGAGCAAAATCCCCCACGAATCGGATCTAGACCAACACTGGACTGTACTTATCCATTATACGACAGAAGTGTGGAAGTGTATTGCCAGCTCGGCCAACCGATTACCCCCTGACCTACGGCATATACTCAAGTACATCAGGGCAGTTGCCGAGGACCGTTATGGAGACTTCTTGCGTACAGTTACATACACATCGGTATCTGGTTTCTTATTCCTCCGCTTCATCTGCCCGGCCATTCTTTCGCCAAAGCTGTTCAATCTCCTGCGCGACCACCCTCGACCTCAAGCCCAACGAACTTTCACGCTCATTGCGAAAGCACTGCAGAAGCTGGCGAATCTGTCCAACTTTGGAAAACGAGAGGAGTGGATGGAGCCTATGAATCGATTCTTGAACGTCCAGCGACAATCTGTTCGCGATTACATCGACCAAGTGTGCAGCATTCCTGCTGATCGCAGCACCAACTTTGTCCCAGCCGGTTACAGCACGCCCGTTACTATCCTAGGCCGCCTGAGCCCTACTTCCAAGGAGGGATTCCCAAGCCTTCCATACCTGGTCGATGACACGAGAAACCTAGCGAGTCTTGTTAAGCTATGGGTAGACGCCAAGCCAGTCGATGATAAGAGGAATGAGGTGGATCAGGAGCTCCTTGGGTTCAACGACATCTGCTTCGCCCTTCAGCAACGCGCCGATGCCTGTCTTGCGAAAGTAGAAACCGAACGCGCCAGCGAGACCGCCACAAATGCCACCACAGAAGACGTCGCCGAGTCCATTGAACAAGGCTCATTAATTGAATCCCTCTCCATTTCCTACGGCGGCTCCTCAACAGCCTGGAACGATATATACGAACCTCCCCCTCCCGGTAGCTCTGGCAGCGAAGTCAACGATGAGAGCGCAACGCGCAGCCGACGACGTAGCAAGGAGCGCCGCCGTCACCATCACCACCACAGAGAAGGCTGGGAGCACCGCAAGCAGAGACAGGGGAGCGCGAGTGGGAGCGCGAGTGGCACGATCAAGGCTAAGAACGGACGTGTAGGACGAACGATCCTCAGCGGCATCATGCGCATAGGTGGTCGCGGCGAGAGCCCTGAGGGCAAGGATTCCGCAAAGCATCACAAGTGAAAGAAAAAGAAAAAAGCCATTTATATCCCATCTATACACTTACGCATACATATATATACACCTTTCTGACGACTAGATGGGAGATTTAGTTCCTCATGATTGAATGAACAATACAACTTCTTTGAAATACCACATCTTGTTCTTCTTTTTCTTTCTCTCTTCTTCTTTTTATGCTTCATCTCTTCCCTTGTTTCTGATTAGCATTGCCATAGACTGGCAATGTCGGGCCAGCTCTTTGTCCCTGCATAGCATGCAGGGTCTCTTATTTGGGCATTTCCATATGCGTGCTCACTGACACTCTATGTGCTTCTCCAGACTTTGCATAGCGGTTGGGAGTTTCACTTATATGGTTGTAACAAACAGTTGCTTCAGATAAGGTGTTGTTGGATGGTTCAAATCCACAACCTCTAAAATCTGTGTTAGTGGGCGTTGCGAGCCACGATGGTTCAATACCAGAACACTTGGCAGCGTCTATATTGACATTAATAAATAGCCAACTATGACAGCATTTTGGTCGTTCAACGATATTATACTAGGAACAGCGCTATGTCGAGCGGTTCAACCCGTCTATGCTATTCTTGTTCAGCGATTCATATAGATAGGCGGTTCTAGTGCACGTGTATCTGTGCATTAGTACTATCAAGCTTTGTAGATCTTATGGATAACGGTGCGTCTCTATTGCGTGCCAAGTTTACTATCCGTTGCACCATTTATGTATCCGTATGTCGTGCTGAATAGGCGCTCAAAAGAGCAGAAGGTGTCAATATTTTCGATATTAATAAGGTCTAATTTTCGGGAGGTCCGCATCCGAGGAACGATCCTTGTCAGTCACGTTTCACGCACCTCATCACTCTCTCCTGATTTCCTCTACCCGAACCCGAGGAGATGTGCCCCTGTTTTTCTGCCATCCTTAAGCAGCGATCGATGAAACGTAATCAGAATTTACTGCCGATCTTTGTCGGGAATGTCAAATGGGATGGACTGCTCGTATGGAACATGGTAGGGGCTTTTACAAGGACGATATTAATATGTTGTTCTCTCTCCTCGCCTCGGTGGGTGGGTATGAAGAGTTTACGTCCCTCTTTGGAGACTGTTTCCGATTTACCTGTTTTGGCGCAATCATTGACCGGCAGGCAGTGCAGTATGTTGTGTGTTGATCTGTATGGGCAATGATAGACGGTTGAGGTGATATGTCGTAGACAGTTGGGCTCAGAGTTGAGGACATTTGTCAAACTGACTTGATAAGTCATAAGCTACCTATAGAATGCAAACATTGCTTTTCTATGTAGCTAACGGTTAGTGATACAGACTCCAAGAATGGAGGCTGCAAGAACAATGTAAATCATAAACGGTGTAAACTTTCTCCCGGAAGAGAGTGGAGTGCCGGCTGTTAGGGTAGTATGTGCACCATCATCATCATCATCATCATCATCATCATCTATCATATGTTTGTTGATGTGACTTCTGGGTCAACTACGGGTAACTCCCCTATTATTTGATGTAACAGTGCAATAAGCGATCGATATCCGCCCTGCAACCGCCAGCGGAGATGAATGGAGGTGCAAGCTAGGGGACCCTGGAAACCTAGAAAGGAACAGGGAGACGAACCGAAGGTTCAAACTTCTGCAAGCTGAACCAGGATAAACCAAGTTTGCGAATTCCGACAGTTGGAAGCCAATGACGAGAGGTTTATCCGTACGGTATGTATGGATACTACGTACGGAGTATGGGGTAGCTGATTCTGATTGGTAAGATATCAAAACACAAGTCAAAGTTGTCTATCTTCTCATCGAAGCCCTATGATGCTAGGGCTGGCTCTTGATACAGTAGCCTACTTTTTAAGCCCAAGAGTCAAAAGCAGAAACAGACGTAATAAACAAGGTGACGGATTTAGCTTAGTTGCGGAAGTGGTAGCGTGTGTTTGTTGTGGTCCGCAACCACCAGACAACTAACCCCCAGTCAAGTTAGACCATATATTGAATCCTTCAAAGAAAACTTCATCACGGCCACACGGAAGTAGAGGAGCTGGTGCCCACTCCGTTTCTTTCTACGAGACCCTGATTAGAAGAAACACTGAAGAGAATCAATATTAATCAAAATCAACTGCCATGGTAAGGGGTTGAATTATTGTTTATATATCAACACTCAGACGCGTCAAGGCACATTGAGGAAACGGTCGTTGCATCAGGACAGGCTCATGTCGATCAACGCCCAGTGGCGTTTTTAAAGCTGGAGAGTACGGAGTAAAGAGTAAAAGCGGACATGGGCACTCTCCACGCTCAGGCTACCCATCGAGTACGTACTGAGTCACTAATGTATCAAGTTCATGTCATTGCCATGTGTTTTGGGCGTCTAGAGTGTCTAGAGTGTCTAGAACAGCCCGATCCGAAGTCTTGAACCACATGGCAATTGAGGGCACGGCCTTTGATGCAGCAAAAAGTCCACAATAGAAGTCAAAACCTGAAGCAACGGATTCGCACTCAACAATGCTGACTGCACTGCACAGCTCTGTTGGATCATCAGTGCCGGCACATGGAGCATGGCATGGACATGGGCATGGGCATGGTTATAGCATCCACTCACACCTCGTGGTGAATGGGGTTCTAGGGTTCCTAACTTTTCCAACAAGCAACGTAACGCAATGCATTATCAGCTGCCTCGTGGGGATCGTTGTTCTAGTGGAGTGTCCTAGGTACGGGATGGTGTTCCAGAGTTGCATTGCAGCTGGAGATGCATCAGACGCGAAGGAAGAAAAAGTAGTAGTAGTAGTAGTAGTAGTAGTAGTAGTAGTAGTAGTAGTAGTAGTAGTAGTAGTAGTAGTAGTAGTAGTAGTAGTAGTAGTAGTAGTAGTAGAAAAAAACAATAAACCTAATCCTAAATGTCCGAGCATTCAACCATCTCAACAAGCTTAGTACGGGTAGAGAGACATCCTGTAAGAAAAGACGTGTTTCAAGGGGCATTGGGCGAGCTGGGTGAATTCCGGGAGACGGGGATAGCCCTGAAAATGAACGAGCCAGGATTTGGTTTGATATGCCCCAAGAACGGATACCAGCTTGGTGCTTGGTAGATTTCCCAACCCGCGGTTACCATTCCACACGTACCTTGGGCTTGGGGCTTGAGGGAACCCATGAAGCTATCGCCGAGAACGGCATCGTTCAAAGAGACCACTTCACCCTCACGCCAGCAGCATGAAGCCCCATGCTTGAAGCGTGCTCAGAGTCTCAGACAGGTCAGGCTAAGGCTAGGTACCTAATCGGTCGAAGGGCTTCAAGGCACGCTAACAAGACGAACCTTGCCCTGAGCTGAGCTGTGACTTGTAAGTGATGCGGATAGAATCATGTTGGGTTCAGAGCAGAATGGATGGATATTGGTACCGAGACCCTGTAGCGGATGATAAGGAGCTAACAGCCAGGCGGGAGACGTGCCAGAAGCCCTGGACAGTGGAGCTTGCTGCCCGCTGCCCGCTGCCGCTGTCGGCTGTCCTGTCTCCTGTGCCTGCTGTGCCCTTCCCATGCTTCTCTAGGCTTTTTTGCCCATGTCCTTTTGCCATCTATGGATCCATACCCTTGGCTCTCATCCCGTCATGAATCGTAGCTCTCTTGTGTGTGTCTCTCTCCCCCTTCCTTTTTTTTTGTTTTTTTTTTGCCTCGTAAATGGTCTGTCCTGGTCCAGTCTAGGTTGTTCACTTTAATACCCAGTCGCTACGCTACTCAGTATTAGGCGACCTGTTTGTTCTGTTTTGTCCTGATCGTCCCTGTCTTAGAACTGCGTGGCTTGGTCCCGTCCTATCCCGTCCCGTCCTCTAACTTACGGTCCTGTCGTTTCTTTTCCCCTCCACACCAACACCAACCAATAGTTTACCAAAGGACTTCTTTCGATCTTGTTCTTTAATTAATTATTACTCTCTCACGGAAACAGGGAAGCGTGACCTAGTTACACTACTATCGTCGATAACCTTGAGACATCTTCCCTCTTACACCATCTCAACCGGTCATTCCGCCGAATACCAAGATCAACCCCGAGTATCCGGCGCTTTGCGCGACCTCATCTTGCGACTCGCCTCCTGCTTCTACAGTAGCATTGGCCTTGGCCAAACCTCGAGCCTTTTGCTTCGCCCTCAGTTTTGATTTGTCTCACTCCACTCGCTTGCGACAACCGAACTGAAATCTTCACCCTATCGACAACGCCATTCCTTTCTCACTGTCTCTCATCTCTGCTTCAGCTAAGCTAGTCGCACACGCCGAATCCGCCCTGAACAACCCACAATGTGCTTCGGCAGCCGAGACAAGGGCGATCGCGGCCTTGCGCGGTCTCGCGAAATCGAAAAGCAGCTTCGTCAAGATGAAAAGAAGCTATCTAAGGAGGTCAAGCTCCTCTTGCTGGGTAGGATTTGTCATGACGCGCCTTAACAATGTATACCGAGACTGACATGCCATGCGCGTCAAACAGGTGCTGGAGAGTCTGGAAAATCTACTGTGCTCAAGCAAATGAAGCTCATTTACTCCCAAGGCTTCAGCAGAAACGAGAAGCTCGAATGGAAGCCTGTCATCTTCAACAACATTGTTCAGTCCTACAAGATTATTGCCGAAGCAATGGGCGAGCATGAAATACAATTCGACACCCCCGATAACGAGGTAAGTTCAATCTTTCCCCGCCTTTATTATTGTCCTTAGGAACGAGTCGAAGTTGTGCGGTCGCGTGAGACGTTCAAGTGACTAACACTTACTGTAGAAACACATGGCCCACATCCTAGTCGACCATGAGATTAGCCCTCACGATTCAATGCCTGCTGATTATCTCGAGCCTATCAAGGCCCTATGGGTGGACAGCGGTGTTCGAAGGGCTATTGGAATGGGTAACGAATATGCGCTGCACGACAATCTTGCTTAGTACGTCTTGCACTATTGCATATTCAATCCTTACGCGACAATGCGCTAACATGTGTCAAAGCTTTATCGAAGATATTGATAGACTATGGGGAACGGACTACGTTCCAGATGATCAGGATCTTCTCCGGTCCAGGTTACGAACTACCGGTATCACAGAGACAGTTTTCGACCTCGGCCAGTTGACCTACCGAATGTTCGATGTGGGTGGCCAACGGTCAGAACGAAAGAAGTGGATTCACTGTTTCGAAAACGTCAACTGCTTATTGTTTCTGGTCGCTATTAGTGGTTACGACCAGTGCTTGGTTGAGGACAAGGATGGGGTCAGTACCTAACGAATCATGACGCAAGTCAACGAATGGCAGCGCTAACAATACCGCAGAACCAAATGAACGAGGCCCTCATGCTCTGGGAGTCAATTGCCAACTCTCACTGGTTTGCCAGGTCAGCCCTGATCCTCTTCCTCAACAAGATGGATCTGTTCAAGGAGAAGCTGCCCAAGAGCCCTATTACGAATCACGGCTTTACCGACTACCACGGACCCAAGGACGATTACAAAGCAGCCAGCAAGTATTTCTTGGACAAGTTCAAGGCCTTGAATCGAAACACCGAGAAGGAGATTTATGGCCACTTCACCAATGCCACCGACACAAACCTGCTCAAGATCACCATGGCTTCTGTTCAGGACATGATCATTCAGCGCAACCTTAAGCAGCTCATCCTATAAGGACCCCCGCTCCTCGATTTGGGAGGTTACGTGTGCAGATATCCGTCATATACTCGGATACATGGGCATATGAGACCTGGACATTTCAAGATGAAGAATCTCCACCCCACTTCAACACAACATCATAACATATTATTAGTACCTGGCGAATCAGCACCGGTGCTTTACATATGAGATTTACATTATATCCTTCATTCTTCTGGATTGTAACTTTTTTGAATCCTATCATCGGCCGGGCTAGTCAAACGGGAGGGCACGTTGAATGTGCTCTAGAAGACGATTTACTTCGACAGCCCAATTACGCCTCTGCCGGGGTTGCATGAGCCCCTCTGACATACATCTATGCCGCACACAGGGTTGTCGTCCAGAGCGGCACTGGGATTATAGCCGGAACCCCTACCCGGACAACAGTCCGCAGGGCATATCCGTAGAACGATTGGAGACGAGTCATGACTCGTACCATGTCGAAAGACGACGGGACGCTTCGGGGCGATTGTGGAAACGGGAGCTGAACAAGCGCTTTGACTGAATTGTGCTTTTTATTTATTTTTCTTTGCTTGCGCATTGCATTGCATGATACCTAAGGCGTACCAGTTCTTTTTCATCTGAGGTGGTGTGGTCCGTAATCGATTACGTTAGAAACGCAGCGGCGGGTAGCCATTCAAATGTTCTTCCTTTTCTCACGAGGCGTACGGCATAAAAAAACAAAGAGGGACTGGCCGTATACGGATAGACAGAGTAGCATATACTTTAATATATACGATACTTAGGATAAATCTCGGCATGAAGCTGTGCGCATTCACCTTTCGAAGTGGTACTCGCGTCTTCTTGCTTTCGCTTCCGCAGAACACCCTACGCTTTGGCAGTGGCCTTAGCCGCTCGATCACATGGCTGCTTAGACCACGGCTTATTCTGAAGGGGCATGGATGTGACGACGGCTGCTCGCTTAGTGGTAATGATCAGTTAGGGTGGCAGTGGCAACTTTATATTGTTGGGATCTTGGGAGTTTATTGTGGAGGATGAGTTTGTGATATTATTCCCATGAGATGAGGCGATAGTGTGGAACATGGAGATAAAGATGATGGGTGAGCTCTGCCAAAGCTCAATCACTCCGGCCCCTCTTTCAGAATGAGTGAGCCAGATGTTTGTTTGAAGCTCGCATGTGGTTGTGATTGACCAGTGCTTCAAAAAGAAAGCTCACGTTCATTACGTCGACTTCACCATCATACAGTGGCCTCTGAGTTCATGCGATCTCTAAGCACACTGGAAGAAAGAGCAAGACTCCGTATGTCCACCACTATGAAGCCCCTGTCCTCCTCGTTTTTCTTCCTTCTCTCATCAGCTTGATTCCTAGAAGCGAGGTGGTTTGTGTTCGCCTATTCGCTAGAAGGCTCCACCTCGAAGTAGGTCTAGGTTGAATGAACGAGCTGCTCATTGAGGTCAACTTGGGCATTACAACATCTTGGATGTGATTGCACTTGGGATAGGCAGGAACTGGTATCGCGAGCTCGAGTTTCAGTTCCATCTTGGTGAAAATAAATGCTAAGCAGGACATGGTCGATAAATCAGACATGGCCTGGCCTGAAGAAGTCCCTGAACCTGTGGGTTCAGACTGTGTAATTCGTGCACAATGATTGGTTCAGCTCTTATGACGGATTATCGCAGGACTCGAAGCATCACTCTCAACTGCATCTTAAAAGTCATGTATTTCTATCATATAAAATAAAGCAATCAATTAATGTTGAGTCTGGTAGCAAAAAGAGATCTAGCTGTCCCAATTAAATCCACAGAAATATCAACAATAGAGGTCCCTATACAAACCGAAAAGCAACAATAGCTCAAGTCCAATAAGGTTACCTACCTAGCCATATCAGCTAACGCAATTCTATTTCCAAAGGACATAAAAAGCCCCTGCTGAAAGTAATTAACAACTGCTCTTTGATGATGAGGTTGAAATAAAAGTCGATAATGCTGCCTGTAATATTACTCCATATACTATATCCGTTAAGTCATAATAATATAGCTTCAACGCCACTGCAAATCATTACCATGCTGTCGCATTACATGTGCCACTTATTTTTGTCCCCCGCACCTTGATAACTTCACCTGCAACTTTTTATCCTCCCCTCCACACATCCTCTCTCCCTCCCTAACCACAACCACATAACAACTTCAAGGCGTACAGTATATGTTCCGTCGCCTCTTCACCACAATGGCCGAATCAGCATCCAAGCGCGTCAAGACCGCCGGCAACGGCCCTCTCATCGGCACCCACAATGGCCACTTCCACGCCGACGAGGCTCTCGCCGTCCACATGCTCCGCCGTCTTCCCACCTACCGTGACGCCAGCCTCGTCCGCACCCGCGACCCTGCCATCTTGGCCACCTGCCACACCGTCGTCGATGTTGGCGGCGAGTACGATGCCGAGAAGCGCCGCTTCGACCACCACCAGCGTGGATTCACCACTACTTTCCCCGGCCGCCCTACAAAGCTCTCCAGCGCCGGTCTTGTCTTCCTACACTTTGGCCGCGCCATTGTTGCCGAGCGTCTTGGTCGTCCTGAGGACTCTGCCGATGTCGATCTGATTTACAAGAAGCTGTACGAGAACTTCATCGAGGCCCTTGATGCCCACGACAATGGTATCTCGGTCTTCGACCCTGCTGCCGTCACCGCCGCTGGTCTTCAGAAGCGCTTCAGCGAGGGTGGATTTGGTCTTGGCGCCATGGTTGGACGTCTGAACCCCAACTGGAACGACCCTACTCCCTCTGATCCCGCCGAAGCCCAGGCTGCTGAGGATGCCAAGTTCAACGAGGCAAGCAACCGTATTGGCGAGGAATTTGACCGCGATCTCGAAGGCTATGCTGCTTCTTGGCTGCCTGCCCGCACTATTGTCCAGGAGGCCTTCAACAAGCGCTCTCAGTATGACGGGCAGGGCCGACTTCTTGTTCTCGAGGGCCAGTCTGTTCCCTGGAAGGACCACCTATACACCCTTGAGGATGGTACCCCTTCGGTGCTCTACGTCCTCTACGCCGAGAAGCCTGAGCCTGGTGCTAAGTGGCGCATCCAGTGTGTGCCTGAGAGCAAGGACTCTTTCGTCAGCCGAAAGCCCCTGCCTGAGGCTTGGAGAGGGTTCCGGGATGCTGAGCTGGATGGTATCAGCGGCATTGATGGGTGTGTCTTTGTCCACGCCGCCGGTTTCATTGGTGGCAACAAGACATTCGATGGTGCTAAGCAGATGGCTCTCAAGGCTTTGGAAGGTTAAGCCGAGAGCATCACATTTCAGGTGCAACTTAGGTAAATGAATGTTTCAACGAGATCATGGACAGGTACTGGGAGTCTGGGGAATATTACATGTGAAGATCAAGGTGAAGAAGAAAAAAGGAGAATAGAAAGGATGCTTCTGGAAACGAAGCGGGTAGCTAAACGACCAAATGAACATGATAACTCTGTGCGGAGATGGCGATGTTTCTCTCGCCCTGCCGCTACCAAACAACCTATCTGATGATTCCAGTTCGAGACATGTCCCCTCCATATGTGCGAACCAGGTTGTCTGCCGATTCCCAAACGCCAACTGTGCGACCCTCGTAAGTCGTCCAAACCCGATTTCGCAATCCACCGCAAGCCCACGCACCAGGCTTCGTACACAGAAACCACAGTTTCAGGGTGTGCATGATAAAGAAAAAACAACAAAAGACAATCCCACCATTTCTGTTTCGGTTTCTGCCGCACATCTTTTTGCCTCGGTTCTTACAAATAAATACTCTCTATCGTCGGATGGGGATGCCCTCGCCGCCGGCGGCATCGGGCTCGGATGCAGCGGTGACTGCGTCCTGGGGCTTGTCTGCGTCGTCTGTCTGGGTCTCATCGATGCTGGTTTCGCTCTTGAGGAAGCTGCTCTCCTTGATAGGGCTGCCAGCCTGGATGCCGGGGACGGAGCCATGGTGCTTGGGGACGCTAGCTCCGGAGCCGTTCACCGGGGAGGAGAGATGGGGGATGTTTTCGGGCACAGGGTGCTGAGAGCCGACGGCACCGGCGTCAACACCGTCACCCTTGCCGGCCTTGGACATGGCATAGTCGCCCGAGTCGAAGTACTTGCGGTCCTTGAGATGCTTGGCGAAGTGGTCGGAGCGGGAGGGCAGCTTGCCGTAGAGGCGGAAGAGACGCTGCTCCTCGGGGGTGAGTGACTATAAGGCGGGGAGCATGACGTTAGCAAAGAGGTTAAAGAAGCTCGGTGTCGTTCGGTGTGGAAGTTGCGAAAATGAAGTGGTGTTTGACGGGTATGAAGGTGGGATATCGTGGGTATCGAGTCATGAATAGAGGGGAGCTCGAGTCGCCTGAGGTTCGTTCCCAAGGGCAGCTTACCTTGACGTCGACCTTGTTCTTCTGGTGAGGGTTCATGGCGAAGGTTGTAGTGCTGATACGCTCAAGTGGATGTGTAGGAAGGTCGAGGGACAAAGGATGCAGTGCGCTGCTCTGCTCTTTGGCTCCTTTGGTACTTTGATATTTTGACTGGTACTGGCACTGACTGTCGTTTTGAAGGGATCAAGTTCCGAGACTGGCGGGGGAATTTGCTGGAGCCACAGGGTCGCAGGTCGTCGGTAGGGGATCGTGCCTGATTGGGGGGCTGAAGGAGCAGTTGGGTATGATGTAGCTGAGAGCCCGAGAGGTTATAGTGGGGTCGGTTACATGGATGCCCGCTTGATGTGCTGTTGCTATGTATGAAGATAGCGAGGGGCTACTTAGGCGTATACACGTCATAAGTGCATGGGCTGAAACACTCTGATGAAGGTGTTTCATACAGGCTGTGTGGTATATTAAATTAAGATACTTTCAATCTTTTCTCTCTATATTTATGATAAGAGATTGTGTCAGTATGTGGATGTCAACAAGGTTTTTCTTGCCTTGTCAAGCAGGGTTCCTCGATTGGGCTTTCTCTGCCTGTTAAAACAATCCATATCAGCATGTTTTGGGCTTTTCATGTACGTGGATAATTATGTACCAAAGTTGAATACCCAAGGCTGATCATGATATATCAGGTGGCACAGTATCATCAGGCGAATAATCAGCAATGTAAGAGACACATATGGAGTGAATTGATATTGTCAAATCTTCATTTCAGGCCTTGAGGTGATCCACGCTTTTTATATTCCTTGCAGTGACGATTCCATGCTGGACAGTTATTGATGCCCTGTGGATATGGAAACAGTTGTCAAGACCAGGGTTTGCTCCGCGAGTCAAACGAGGAGCCACTTGGGCAGCTGGACCCTAACCTAGAAAGTTGCATTATCATGTCTGGGTTGATAACTGAGAGCGCGAGTCCAGTAACGTTGACAGAGTTTGTGGTTGACTGGCTTACTTCGCCTCGATAAGAGCATCAAGGGTGTCTCAAGCTGGGGGTGCTTCATCGCTCACATGGCATTCTTTCTAGCGTCATCAGCCATCCATTAATGATGCTTGATGATTGAGCTAAGAACGGAAGCCAAAGCCAGCACCAAACACACTTTACTCCTCTCGGCATTCCATCTCCGGCTGATATTGCGTTGCGTACTACACTGTGTGTTCGTTTTGTTATCAGCGTTGACATTTCTTACATGTATATAGTACTTTGTCACCAAGCTTCCTCCAACTTGATCACTTTTACGCCTTCTGCTGCTTATACTTGCTGGGAAATCATAGCTTGCTATTCCGTTATTCTTTGACCAAGCAATTGCCTAGGTACTGCAATGTTGATCCCTCAAGCGAGGAATCAATGAGGCACACGGCGCCTGTTAGCTCTTTTACTCTGAAGCTTGGAGGGATATCGGCTACGGTACTGATCGTCACCCTTACGATAGAGTTCGGCGTGTTGGTTCACACCGGAAGCTTGAATGCACCCCACAAGCCGGCGGCGGCGACAGCGGCTGTTGGTCCTCGGGTGCTAATGCAGAGATCCGGTGGGTGCAGTGGAAGTCCAGATTGCCACCCGGTTCTTGCAAGACTCTGCTGTCGTGCTTGAAGAGTAGCAGTGGCTTGTGCTATACTTTCCTGGATGTGAGGGAGTTGACAGGTGGGAAGCCAGTATCAGACCTGGCGCTTCGTCTGTCGGCAGTTGATCAATTCCAGACGACTCGTCTTGCTGTGCTAGCCGGGCTATGTGATAGCTAACTTATATTGACCTCGGAATTTGTTATTCATTTCTACCTGTCCAAGGTCCTGGAGTTGCTGACTACCACTATTATAAATGCCGTTCAGGATGACCAATAGGTCAGGGAATAAGTTGAGTTGTCTTCTCTTGAACGGTACCATCCAGTCTCGTTATACCAGCTAGATCAGCTCTGGCCAATACTACATTTACCAATTACACCCACAACTTTTTACTGCAGCATCGTTTCCGCGTGCTAGTTGCACCTTGTTGGCTACAGCTAGTGCCGCATGACTAGGAAGATACTGCGCAGTAGGACTTGCATTCGGTTGGCTCCCACGGCTACCACTATGTTGGAAAGGGGAGGGAGCGACAGTTTACAACGCTCTAGACCATGCCTGGTTTTCAGCTGGGAGAGAGAAGTGTTGCCAATTGTTCGCTCTGAGATGTGCCTCTTTTTAAGAACGAGGGGTATCCCTTTGCCCGTTCCGCTTTGTTTGATTGGCCTTTGCTTAATGGGGTGGTGATCTTGGATTGATCAATCGACTCACTTCCCTAAGCCTTCCCACAAACGAGTGACTTGGTAAGCTCATTGCACCCGACGGGCATAGCTCGGGAATGTTATTTCTGAAATGGGAATATGAAACTTGCAGAGTCCAATCAGCTGGATGGGTTGTGGCGGCAACTCTAGGTGAGATGTTTGTTTCACATGTATCCTTGTTTTGTTCTGGAACAAGTGTTGGAACAAATGCTGTGCTATATATCGAGCACCTAAGGTATAGTAGTCAGGCTGCATACAGTCATGACTATGCTATTAGTGACACAATAATTCATGTCTTTGTCATCGTTTCTGTGCCAGGTGGATATCGTCTAATACTCTCATTGCCATATGTCTGTAATATTATATTATCTTGGCTATTCTGTTGCACATACAATACTCTTCTATTTACCAATGTATGCCGACATGGTTACTACCGATATGTGGGTTTACGCATGATCAGCTGCATGAATGGTGTTGTTTGCTTAGCAATTTGCTGTTGCTATTGTAATCAGTGCGGGCATCGGTCACACAGAGAAGACGCTTGACGAACCTCAGGTTACGCAGGGTGTATAGTAGGGATTGCGTACATGTTCACATGTATGCAAGCATTGAAAATATAAGAAGTATATCAACAAACATACGAACAACAACAGTACCCCTAGGAGTTGGGCCATAATACAGCATTTTATATCTCGTGAAAGTCGCTTACCCTGAACCTGTATCTATACCGGGCAAATTTGCCGGAGACCAAGGTAACTTGAGCCTGTTGCAGCTAGCGCGGATGGCATCATCTAGACCTGGTCTGATTTGACATATGAATCGATTTCTAAGCAGAAAATGCGCTTAGCATCGCAATGTAACGCAGCACCTAATGAAGTAGAAAACCAAAAACAATAACAGAAGACCGTGATGAAAAGATAAGCAACTGAACTAGGAAGTGAAATTGCATTGTTCCCACTGGAGGAGCCCCCAAAGTTCCCACCTCAACCAACCAAAACCATTGCATTTGGCTATAGGTAATCAGCACAGAAGAATACCTAGGCTTTGGGGCAGTTGCTTCGGCGCTTCTTTCTGCTTAGACCTGACAACGGGCAACTCGAGTCTTGCCTGCCGAAAAAGAACTGGATTAAACCTGATAATAACTCGCATTATTATTAAGGTCTTCTCTCTTCTTCTCCATCATATTCCCTCCCTCCAAACTTCCCCGGGCTACTGATCGACACGGGCCGTTGCTTTTTTGACGTCTTTGACAACCCAGACCTTTTTATTTTACTTTTTTTTCTGGATACGCTCCGGGCCGTCGGCCAATTCACCATTGTCTTTGCGACGGAGCGAGACAAACCCAAAGAACAACGAATCTCGGCAGACTGGTCAGAGAATTGCCCTTTTCTACGTATCGAGTATACGATTCGAGAGGCGATTGCTTTCCTGTATCAACCTAGAAAACCTCCGGCATCGCAGCGAGAACTTTCGCTTTGCGCCTACCTCCGAGGTAGTGTCCCATTGTCCAGTGTCCAGTGTCCACCCACCGGCTTCGCCTTTAAAGAGTTCCGCCTCTCCTCTACTTGCAAAAAGACCAATCTCTGTCGTACACGATACCATTGGCAGATCGACCTCAGTCAAATCAGGCGATTTTATCCGACTCCCATTACCCGGTTTCGTCATTTTGGACAAATCTTTCCGAATACCGATCACACCTTTAAGGTGGGCGCGTTTAAGCGACCAACCAGACTCTAAACGCCAACTTCTAGTCCGAAAATTCCATCTTCAACCTGCTTTGAGTTACTTTTTGTCATAGAAAAGCCTGCCTTTCTCTCATTATGGGTCTTCTGTAAGTCTATCTTATACTGAAAACCTAATACTCTCAAGAGTCATTGAACTGACTGGACCTCAGAGCCTTGGGAACTGCCCTTGATTGGCCTGATGCCAAGAAGCGTGCCCCTCAAGTAAGAGAATGGGGTATCAAGGTACGTTTCTCACTCACCATACCCTCACCCTTGATCATTTTGCATCTTCTATGCAAGGAATCTTTCAAGCAGTGAAAAAATCAGACGCAGATCACTGACATTGGTTGATGTGCATAGCAACTCCTTGAAATATGGAATAAAGCTAAGGGCAAGGAGCGCGACGCCCTCCTCTGGGGTGACGAGGTAAGTTGTAGCTACAACAAATCTAAATCAGTCTACTAACATATTGACTAGGTTGAGTACCTTGTTGTGGTCTACTCGGAGGACAACCAGCGAGTGCTGTTGTCTCTCCGTCAAGCAGAGATTCTCGAGGCATTAGCTGCCGATAAAGACCTCAAGAAGCAGGGTGGCTGCGTTCCAGACCTTCAAGATGCGAGTGCGGCGTCTGACACGAAGAAAACGTACATAAAACAAAACATACCCTAATCTTATGATCAACCTGCTTACTATCTGCCAGAGAGAGAACCATTCCTGTATTCCACCCCGAGTTTGGTCGGTTCATGTTAGAAGCAACTCCGGGCAAGCCTTGGGGTATCGGCTTTAAGGAGCTCCTCGACGTGGAACCGGACATGAAGTTGCGAAGGAAGATTGCAAAAGAGCACATGCTCTCCACAGAATATCCCATCACACTAACCACCTACCCTCAAATCGGCGCACCTGGGCAATTTACCGATCCCTACTTCCCACCCTCAGGACCCCGTCTCCGTTCGCAATTTGTTCCGGATGAGATCGCCAACCCTCACATCAGATTTCCAACCCTAGCAGCCAACATTCGTTCTCGAAGGGGCCGCAAGGTTCAGGTCAATGTTCCTATTTATCACGACAAGAACACCCCGAAACCCTGGAAGGATCCCACTGTCGATTTTGATAAGCATGACTGGCCGGAAGATGACGATGTGCGAAACGGAGCTGCCCCTGATGACTTCATCCACATGGATGCCATGGCCTTCGGAATGGGCAGTTGCTGTCTCCAGATCACTTTCCAAGCCAAGAATATCACTGAAGGAAGAATACTTTACGACCAGCTCAGCCCGCTTGGTCCCATCATGCTGGCCTTGACCGCCGCCACACCCGTCTATAAGGGGTTCCTTGCCAACACCGATGTGCGGTGGAATCAGATCAGCCGCTCTGTTGACTGCAGAACACCCGAAGAATTAGGAGAAAAGGTACGTGTCTGCTTCATACTTGAATTCGATGGACGTTACTCACACTAGTTTAGCCTTTGACAGAAGGCGTTCGAAGGATACCCAAGTCACGGTATGCATCAAACTCGACATATATCGCCATCGATCCGCGATTGAGGAACGAGTATCTCGACCCTGATCTGGTCTATGACTCAGACATCAAACGACAACTTCTCGAGGGCGGTATGGATGATCGTCTGGCAACCCATTTTGCCCATCTCTTTATTCGAGACCCTATCGTCGTCTTTGAAGAGGACCTTCAGGAGCTGGACCTGAGCAAGACGGATCACTTTGAGAACATTCAGTCCACTAACTGGCAGCACATGCGCTTTAAGCCTCCGCCTGCCGACAACAGTATCGGCTGGCGAGTCGAGTTCCGTTCCATGGAGATTCAGATCACGGATTTTGAGAATGCTGCTTTCTCCGTCTTTATGGTTCTGGTGACACGTGCGATTCTGTCTTTTGACCTCAACTTCTACATCCCCATTAAGAAGGTCGACGAGAACATGGAGCGCGCGCATGAGGTGGATGCTGTTTTGAAGAAAAAGTTCTACTTCCGACGCAATCCCTTCCCCAGCCGCCCCTCGAGAGCCAACACTACATTCGGTGACGATAGCAGGCCAGGATCAGCCCATCCCAGCCGGCCAGCTTCCCCTGGCGGTCCTGTAGAGCACGAGTTTGAAGAGATGACTGTGAACGACATAATCAATGGATCAGAGTCGGGCGAATTTCCCGGCCTAATCCCCATCGTCGAGAGCTATCTTGACAGCGTCAACGTCGATGTGTCAACTCGATGCCATCTGTCGACGTATCTCGATCTGATTTCTAGACGGGCCCGAGGAGACCTCGACACCACAGCCCGATGGATCCGCAACTTCATTGATGTGCACCCCAAATACAAGCACGACAGTGTCGTAAACGATGAGATCAACCATGACCTTATCGGCGCTGTGATTGCTATCGGAGAGCGAGAGACGGCTGGCCGCAACTTCGCAGGTCTCGGCATCCACGGCCTAGAGCGCTTGCTAAACGGCTTTCGCGGAGGATGCGGCGGCGGAGGTGACACCTCTAACGGAGACGCCAACGGAGCTGAGACGGAGACCATCAACGGCTCACTCAAGCGTAAGAGCGAATGGATCGAGGGCCAAGAGACGGCGCTATGAAGAAGAGAAGGGGAGCACAGCAACACAATTGGGTCGGAGTTTTTGGTCCCGGTTTTCTTTTAATCTATATGGATGTACTTAGAAAGAGAAGAGCGCAACTCCTCAACGAGTGGTTTCAGGATATACTGCCCTGGCAAGCTCCATTGAGACACGGCACGGCGGTTGCCAATATGCTATTAGGCAACTGGCCGAGGCACTACCAGCAGAAAGATATATAGACACACATGCTCAAGTTCATGGTCGGCGGGGTGATATCCCAATCACGTTCCCAAGAGTCCTGACTCGTTTGACACTGTCATAAAAGTCAAATTCAAACGAGAAAACAGGAATATAGTGGGCAGTCCTGGGCAGAGTTTACAACCACACAGAGACGAAAAGCTTGACCATGACTTTACTCTTCATCGCCAACTACTGGGGGGCCTGACGATCATGTAACCTCATCTTTGGCAACACGATCGATCTGTCAAGTTCTCAGGCGGGATTTGTCCCATCCGTGCCCTCGGAGCTTTATCTCAGGCCTGAGACGCGATTCCCGGCGCATCCCTGCAGTCTGCAAGTCAGCACAGCGAGGCTTGCGAGGCTTTCTTGTACCAATCTACCGCCCATGGCTGGCTCAAGGGAATTCTTAGCTGTGCCGTGCCGTGCCCGCGCCGGGCTACATATGGAGTAGTATACGGCGAAAGCACCCACAACGCCTCCCTCCGCGGCCGCTCGCTTCTAGAAAGAAAGACACGGTTCTAGGTTGTTTTTATTGGTATTTTTTATTTTTTATTGTTTTTTGCTTTCTTGGCTGTGGAGGATCGCATGTCTCTGAGTTGTGGTGGTTCAGGGGGTCACCTCTTTGTGGTTGGAATTCTCGTAAAGATTAAAAATGACCATTTGGCGGGAACTAGACTACGGTAGTGAAAGAAGGTTTGCTAATGGCATTTGACATGGTGCATGAAATGGATGACATAGGCAGGGTGTTTGACCGGTTGCCTGACTTGGAGACCGGTGTGATGCCCTTCAGCGTCCGGTGTTGAATGTTGAACATATCGATAATGATAAGTCTGTTATGTCTAGTTTTATGTATGAGGCTGTACTCTGCATGTATGTAAGATTATATTTGCTTTTTTCGTTCTTGCCCCCCTTGGCGAGCATATCCACAATGATCTGTAGCATGGGGATTGCTTAGCTTTGAGCTAAAGCATGTGCAGACTGCAGACTGCAGACTGCAAACAATGCGGCATGTTCACAAAAGGGGGGAGGGGGCAAGGGAGTAGAATATGTCTTGCAATGAGATTGTTGAACGGTGAAATGATCATGTGAGCGCTAGAGCCAGAGCCAGAGCCAGAGCCAGAGACAGACAGAGACAGCGGCCGTCAACCCGGTGGCTGATGCCGATCATAGGCCTGCTCGGGGCCGAGGCGGGCGACTTTTTGAACGCCGACACCGGGTCCGGATCCGGAGGCCGGAGGATGAAGAGAGCGGCTCAGCTGCAACCACAACCACAACCACAACTACAACTACAACTACAACTGCAGTCAAGACGGCTGATAAACAAGAAATCGTCGATTTATTCACACTTCGTGTTATCAACAGGAGTTATTGTTCACACTAACTCAGTGGCAGTTATTCCTTACCACTGTACACTAAAACATACTAAGCTATGAGTGATTGATTAGATACCTCCGAAGCGTCTGCTGCCAGAACGCTGATCTTTACCTTTGACTGTTGGCATGCTCTACCCCCTGCCTCGAAACTAATGCAACTAAGAGGTTTAGCATAAACGGTGACCAACAATATCTGTTCACAGACAGGCAGGCAGACAGGCGGGCAGGCACCGTTGTGGAGTTGACTCGGAGCTGAAGGCGATGGTAATACAAGAAATCGACGAATATACTTGCATATCCGTACTCCGTACTCCGTACTTCGTACATAATAGTATCCAGAATCCTTCTCTCGGGTAGTGAGACGAGGAGATATACCCTCCAATTAGAACGACATACTTTGTCTCACAGCTGAGACCTCGACACTAGCCAAAGTCTTAAGCCTTTTCTTTTGATGTATGTAGCGTGGTACAGTACAGACAGAGTACACGCCCTGCAATTGCCGAAAGCAAGCCGCCATTCCAGACTGGGCATGACTCTCAGACACTGAGGTCGGTCTTCAAACAGATCTTGCTTTGACAGGATCGAAAAGAGATGACTAGTCGTATGACACGATGCTACGGTAGACTACACTCCTGCATAGACTACTACTACGCCGACTGGCCGACTGTCTGCAGAGGGGGAGTCGGTCGATTGCGAGTCAAAATATGCCCGATTTAGAAGGTAATTCGTGCCGTCTTTTTGTGTGATTCACTGTCTTTGATCAGGGACTTTGGAGCGTAAGGAGAGAGACAGCGCAAGAGTCATGTTCCCCGGTATGTGGCTTTGCCGATGTGACGTCTTCAGGTTAGGCTCACAGACACGTTTCTGAACTGAGTTTGTTGGTCGTTATTAATGTTTCTTGAAGAAACGGGTTTCTTTCTGAAGATGGAAATGGAAAAGTCTGCGGAGTATACGGCAGTCATGGCCAGACAGAGACGTAACTCGGCAGTTCTATTGTGATGTGAATAGCAGTCGTTGGAGTAGTTATCAAGAAAACCCGTGTTGTTGATTATACAGATGTAGGCCCATGAGTAGTTTCTAGAGCTTGTATCAGATCATGCTTGTTCCCCGAAATAAAGCTCAGAGCAAACAAAGCAGAATTAAGCAAAATTTAATAAATTAAAAAATAAACGGATATCCAAAAACCCTCGGCAAATAAACAAGACCCCTAATTCCACTGCCATGCAGCGTTGAAATGCAAGGGACAAACAAAACCCACGAGGCAGTCTTAGCTCTATCACATTCCTTTTCGGCCTCCCTCGCATCCCCATGATTCAGAGTCCTCGTGCTTACCACGCTGAGTGACATTCTTCAATTGAGCCAAATATACGACCCTTTTCCCGGGGGGGTTAGGAAGGGGCAAAGAGAGAGAGACACACACACATACACACAAGGCCGAGAGTTACTTAGACCAGGACCCTTTGGCTTGTTTTGACTTGCTTTGGGAGGTGGTCTCCCACGTGGCGGTCAACAGTTCTGAAGGGTACAAGTTATGGTAGCTTTATTTGTTTGGAATGACGGCTGCGAGAGATTGAGCAATAGTGACGTGCTAAAGAATTGAAGTACTGAAGACGGTGACTTGGTTGATATGTCATCATCATGTGAACGAGAGAGTTCTAACCTAGAGCAACTGCCATTAACATTGGTAGAACAGGATAGAGATGAAGACTAATATCATAATTATTCAAAACTGCTTCTTTCTTTTGGATTGCAATGAAAGGCATAGCAGGTTCGCATCCATAACCTGTTGATCTATTACACAGTCACTGGTGAAGCCGGGGACATTGACAGGATTATTATAGTCATGCTTCGCCTACCCTATACATCGAACTGTCTCGTCACCAGAACCTCAACCAGCTGAAACCAATATGTGGAAAGCGACAGGTGATAGCCGAGCTGTGATGACAAGTGAGGCAATAAGAGACATGTCACATTTGAACAAGCGTTGCCATATTCTTTCCGAATAATTTGTCATTGTCGACTGGGGACAAGCGGCCATGGGATGATAATGGATTTGAATCCTACCATATTACAATACGTCAATGTTCAAAGAGGTTTGCGAACCAATACAAAATCAACCGATATCACACACCAACTGACACAGATCTTAGATACCCCGCGCGCGGGACGGGTAAGCAGACAATATGATATGTTAGGTTGCCCACTCAAAGGGCAGAGGAAGGGCCGAGTTGAGAGACCTCAAGTCAGATCCTATCCTCATTCATGTTCCCATCGCGATCTTGCATGACAAGGGGGTACAGAGGCAAAACTTAGCCAATCGCGCATTTCATGGTTCAAAAGGTGGAGCAAGCCTCGAAAGAGACAAACAAAAACCATATGTCTCTACAGAACACCTGTAGTTTAAGTCAACCGTGCTTTCGATTTCGAATTCTGATTCAAAGACATAGAATCATGAGAAACATGATTGTCATAGGCACGCCGTATACTGGGCTAATCTGGCATCTCGTAAGCCTCACCTCATTCAAGACAGATTTAGAGCATGAGCATGAGCGTGGTCATGGTCATGGTCATGGTCATGGTCATGGTCACAGTCATGGTACGTAGACAAGTCCGAGCGCCATGTACTGCTCGGAAACTCACTACCGATGTAGCATAGTCTGGCTTGACTTTGGACCAGAAACCAGAAACTAACGTGAGAAAGAGGAGAGCGGCTGGCGCTCGCCCCAATCTCAGCTCAGCTTCAAGCCTTTAACTCCCCTGGGCTCAGGCACAAAGATTGTACCAAGTCTCGCTAGCTTCCATAGAAGCTTGGCAGCGTGCTCTAATTTCTTCTAGAGTATCCATATCCGTTGGTCTGTCGTAATAGAGTCAGTACTCAGTAATTAGCCTGCGCGATCTGAGCACTGAATCATAAGACCCTGGATCGGTCACGGAGCCGCTGGATTGGGGCCCGCTGTCTCAACTGTGCAAGTTGCATCTCATCCCACTCACCCTGGCCGGTCAAGGACTCTTCTAGCGTTGTCGACGATTGTTTTGTTTCCTAACAACACCAGCGGCGGTGAGTGAAGCCCCAACCTCAGACCCAGACCCAGCCCCTGCTATTCAACTCGAGCCAGCTGATGGGATCTGAGATAGCGTTGCGGGCTTGGGCACCGACCAAGAAATCTCAACTGGACTGAAACCAGCCAACCACGAGACCTAGAACCAATGATCGACAAAGCCACCCCAATTCAGGGTCCTGGGGTTATGGAGTTATGAACGTATCGACGCCATGGTCAGTGCCTTGCCCTAACTCGCAGTCCGGATCGTCAATAGTGTCGGGCGAGTCGCGTCAAACAGAATATAATGCCACATACGAGATCCACGCGAGCCTCTCACATTCAACAGGAAGCAAGCCAGCTGAGACTCATTTGCATAAGATACAGATGCTAGCCGTGATTACAGCTTGTCCATGTCCCCTGTCTGGACCTCATTAGACGCGAACTTCAGTTTCACCCCTCCGCTGCGAGATCCAGCATGACTAGAATAGTATCCAGCAAGGGACCATGAGGGTATTTCCACATCTGTCACACGATATCAGCTCGGCAGACAATAGTCCACTCCGCTACAGTCAACACTGACCAACTCAGGGTTCAACGAGGACGTGACTCCAGACTCCAGGATGTGCTGTTTGATGCAAGGCCATAATGAACCTCAAAGGGTCCGCATACTTGCTCATTAACCTTTAACGAAGTCATGTCTGCATGCCAAGGGAAACCTCATTTTCAGGCCCTCGTCAAGAAAGAAGCAAACCTCGTGACGGCACCACGTTCAACTCTGCGCCCTAATGCAGCAGCCGTGGGACGATTTGACCATGAAACGTACGTGGAAAAAGAAAGTCAACCGGCAGAGATTGCATATGACCCGACTGAAACGCAACTAGAAAACAACTCCCGAACCATGAGGGTGGAAGATTTGACAGCAGGGTTGGCGATCGTTAATGGATGTAGAATTGCTCCACAAAGGGTACTAGTTCGCACAACGATGATAGACAAAGGCAATGGATAAAATTAGCCGAGAGGATTAGTCTCTTGGTCAGATATATCGTCTGACGCCTCAAGACCTTGCCAAACTCACGATTATACGTGTACCTCTCTCTCATCCGTGGCGCTTTGATGCCAAGCTTGACTCGCGGCCGTGTTCACTTCTCAATGCTGTATCCAACAGTGCACTGGCTCATGAATTAGTATGACTTACATAGGAGCTTGTATGGTGGTTGTGTAAAAATGCTCAATGGTCTATCGTGGTGCTTGTCTTGACAATGAGAGACGACCGGTTAGCCAAATGTGCACCCCTATAGCCCTGTGAAATGCTTTGTCAAGATCTTTCCTCCATTATTGAAAAGCCGAGCCAATTGTATAAGTTATTAACCACAAGATACCCAACCACGAGTCAAGTTTTGCATCCAGAGGCGGGTCCAGTGGGGTTGCCATCTTTCAGGGGTAGTTATCCCCGCCAAGATACTCGGGAGATGCGATACGATACGATACGATACGATGCGATGCGATGCCGATAAGATGAGATGAGATGCGATGAGATGAGATGCGATGGGCCAAGTACGTAGGCATTGCGAATCGAAACATAGTTGAAGTCATGTTATGCCAGTAACACACACAACAAGGGCTCTGCAGGCGTCGTATTGAACTTTAATCCTCTTACCATCTTTTGTTAAGTTAATATTCCATCATATGTGTGCGATTGGCTGGTTGAGGGGGGATTTAGTATCCGTTCGGCACCTTGATGATTGGCCATCCATCATTCGTTCAACAAACATTTAAAGAACCAGTGCACACGCTTTTTAGGACATCGTATGATGAACCGCGCCAGTTCATACAAGGTGACTCGTCTTGCGCTGGGTCTGAGAGACCGAATTCGAAGCGAGCAAGCCACGGCCGGGCTAGAGGCATGCTACTGGCCAAGCTTGTCTTCTTAGCCAGTGTTGGTAAGGCTGAGAAGACAGATCGGTGCCACGAAAGGAACTTCAAATTTACCACCACAACTTCCGCAAGCATGGCTTTCGACTAGAAGCGACGGCTAGCCCTTAGTATGGAAGCATTCCAAAATGCGGAATACGACCCGCTGCCATGGGCGGTAACTCCACAGGACCGCGCCATTTGAACCTGTATCGAACTCAATTTCCTAAACATGAGAGTATTGGTCGCTCGATCCCTCTTCTCTTTGAGTGTATCCGTGGACAGGCTACAGAATAGTTGTCAAAAATGATCGTGTTGCCTCCTTGAAGCGCACAGCAAATAACAATCATACTGCCAGCCTTTCCACAGCAATTCCGAACGAACAACGCTATTGAATAGTCAAGGCAGTGCTCGCCGATATTAGTGTTTGAGGCTGTGATAGGCTGGCTGAAGGGCCCGATAATGACATTCCGCAAAATCAGGCCACTCTTCAACATCAGGATGCGTAACAAGAGCCATCCACGTTAGTGAAGTCGTTGCGCAACGTGGTGTGGCTTGCAGCCAGTCCTATACACCCCCCTGCTTGAGCGACAGTACTCCGTACACAGATACTGTTTGATTGAGTCTGGGATAGTCTAAAGACTTTGTTAACATCTAAAGTTCGTTGGCCGTTGTTTGCGGCCAATGACTGACTAACCCAAGGAACTTACCGCACGTCGTGTAAGAGTTCCCCATTGTCAGGAGACCTATCTAGTTTGTGCAGCATCAGATCTGATATTGCTGGCGGTTAGAGCGCAAATAATGCAGACTTGTACTTAGAAGTGGTGGTGGTGCACGTTTCCAAGACAGGAAGCTCAGTAGGTTCCAAGGGTCTTTGCTGTTGCTGCATGTTTGACATGCTGAGCTAATGGCAGCACCTCGATCGATCCCTACATCTGTGGACCCTAGATCCTGGATACTTTCACTTCTTACCAGGCCCTCGTGTATCCCCAAGGTGATGCTTGATTAGCTCAACAAGACACAAGTCGGGTCGGTAGATAATAGTGACGACCATAGGTGTTATACCGTCTCGTCGTTGATACCAGATCCTGGCTGACATGGCGGAACGCTCACTGGCGCCACTCGGTTCTGCTCTCAGCGAAAAAGGGGGTGTACGGAAGCACTGAAAGCGGTGTGGTGTGTTGGCGGGACGGGCAGGATCTCACTAGCGCACGGCGCCCTGGGATCAGACGATCGTACTGTCGAATGCGCCCCACAGGTAGCCAGATCCCAGGGTTCCCGCCATTCCGTCGTGGTGTTGATGGCCAACGAACCCTTGTCCTTGTTTCTCCTGGATCGCAATAACTGGGGAATTGGATTGGTACTCCTGAATGCTGCTGTTGTTGCTGTCAGATGCTTTGCCGCCTGGTCTTCAGGCTAAACGTATATGTCCCTTCACTGCTGCGTTATCTGAGATGGTGGTGGCAAACAACACTTTGCTGTATCTGATTCGTGGTCATCGAACTCATAAACATGTTTGGGATAACTGACTGCTCAATGTGATGACCGACTAGGGGCCTTCACCGAGCGGGAATCTGGCGTTCGGAGGAGCCACGGGGAACTCCCAAGCCCTCACCGATCGTCTTGGGCGCAACCCACCCCTGTCGTTTGGCAGGACGCTTAGACTGTACGCAGTAATTACTGTAGGACTTAGCGTAGCAGTGCAATCCGTCAGCAGCATACGGATATTCGAGTGGACACCTGTGTCCTTGTGTACACCTCAGCAGTGTTTCGAGGCTAGGACTCGACTGCATATCGGACTGCTGAAGGTGCAGTCCTCAGAATCAGGAATCGATCTGGGGGCTGACCGCTTGCGGAAGCACGGCCACGTCATTGTACCGTTATCCGATCGGCTGGTGTTGGCTGGAATGCTGACTTAAAAGCCGTTGACTACCAGCTAATAAATCTGGCTCAGCTTGTATTGTGGAGGGGGGTGCTCAGCCGATGAAGATTGCCTACCCGCTTTCTAAGCCATGGCAGCATTTGTGGCCCTCATTGCAATATGTATTATATATCCGTAATAACCTTCGGTTTGTAGGGCTTCTGCCACTGGTGCTCGTCAACTGTCGGCAAAGCTGTAAACAGCTAACCATTTCGAGCTCTTCGTAGTTGACTGTTCAAACCGCGGAGGCCTCTTGCACCTAAAGCTTATTTGGAACCGAGTGTGGCTGCCAGCTCAACTTGGCACGATATCTCAGATTGAGTCTGGGGTTTGCGACGCATGGATGCGTGCCGACGAAGTATTGCCGAATGACTCGCCATGTACTGCAACATTGCTGCTACATTATCAGAACATCAAGAAATGCAACAAAACAAAAACAAGCATATCCCCACAAATCGTCTTTCGAGAAGGGCTGGCAACGAGCTGACCATGTTAAGCATACTTGGGTGTTGCTTTTTTGAGCGCTGTGCATCATCGAGACCGTTGAAATCGAGAAGCTGCAGGGTGCATTTAGACGCACCAGAACGGGTGTGGTTGGCCAGCGACATTGTAGGGATGTGCCTTAAACAGCCACTGGTTCTATCAGATTTCTTTGCGTTAATTATGTACAACTGGTGGGCAACACTTTGGCGAGACCTTGCCGAAGACTTTTACTGCTCAATTTGCATGGGATGTTCAACTGGGCAAGAAACACTTTCGAATGCTTGGCTGTGGTTAGACTCTCTGCGAGCATTATTTCAATGTCTGTGTTGTCAGCACACCCCCAGCCCAGACTTTGTTAGTCCCACAGACATGGAGTCAGAAAGGATCGCTTGCTGTGCTCGAATGCGACGATGTATGCCGATGAATACCAAGAATGAGTATTTGGACCGTAATGCTCCTTCGGCCAAAATGCGCTATCCTACTCCGTATTGTTGGTTTCGTTGGAAAAGGCTGCTGAGAGCGAATTTTGCCAACAACTCTATCACTGTGACACCGACCAAGTCGATTTGCAAAGATCGAAAGGAGGCCGGGTAATGAATGGCTGGAACCCCTGGTAAAGGTTTTTTTTTTTTTTTTGGATTTTTTTTTGGAGCCAGGGATTGAAACCATCGGAGGGTGGTGGCAGCGCTTGCTGGAAATTCAACTGGGATAATAACCAAACTGACAGTTTTAGGCTTCCATGTCAACAACCCCTTTATCACTCCCGATACTCGCACTGGTCGACAAAGGTTCGCGGCGCATAATTGAGGCCAGCCGAAGTCGGATCTGAAAAGCTAAAAGTGCCATTCAGTCCACTGATAATCGATTGAGCCTGAGCGCAAGTCACGGAGGAACGTTAGCTGTCGAAAACAGCCAACAACATGTACTCATTTCTCGGCTGGTGATACCCAACCAGGGACGAGATGAAAGAGGCGTCTGTCATTGCTCATCTCACGTGGATACGGAGGACTGAGAAGACGGCATTTCCCGAATAAGATCCGGCGTATGAGAGGCACGTTGTCGTTCGCTCAGGGCGCGGAGCCGACAAGCGGCTCAATCCTTTCTTTGCGGCCCTGAACTTGTTCTAGATAGGTAGACGGCTGAGGTGATGTAAGAGGACGAGGAAGTCAAGTACTCCGTCCGGGTAGTAGGGAAACCCCGGCAGGAGCGGGAGATTGCCCCGTTTTTCCGGTCTGTCAAATTCGACGATGCTTGGGAAAGATCCACCGAGGAGACGGGTTAATACTGACAACCTACCTGCCTGTCTATAGAACTGCTGCATTGATGATCTGTATTTCACTGCAACACTGCAATGCGAAGCATGAGAGAAATGCTACGTTAATCAATCTCTCCAAATCTCGGTAGAAGCACGACGTGAACTACTCCGTACACTTGACATTGGATCACGAAGCGATAATGTGTAATCTTCATGAGATGCCGATAACTTGGACTCGATGTCTCATTCTTCTTCTGGTCCTTCATGACCATGTCGACAGAAGAAACAAATCATAAACTTGAAGAGGAGTTGCCTGCCGGGTGGTTCTTAATCCTGCTTAAATTATAAACTGACTCAACCTGACTCAACACTGAGGGTTGATGCGTAGATCTATATTTCCAACGACAACCAAAACCCATACGGAAAGAGAAACGCATACTCTCTGGGTCAAGCCTTATTGCGAGCAACAAGTTAATTTGGTCGCTGGAACAAGTATCGGAGACTAAGAAAAACTCTGTTGGTTGTCAAGTTCATGATAATCTACGTAGCTAGCCTCATCACCATCTACATTTCCGTCCTGTGCCGTTCGGCCCCGGTCCCACAGTCCCGGTAACAGTCACGACCATGAAGTAGAATCCAACTACGAGTACGACAAAAAGGACGTAGGTAGAAGACGAAAAAGAAACAGAAAAGTCTTCGCAGAGCATGCTTTTTCTTACTCAAGCAGGATGTTGCTGATTAAACTTAGTTGGTGGGATTCGAGATGCAGTTCGTCCGCCACCTTGCATTCGCGCTCCACCACGTGTGTTCCCCGTTCAAAAGAACGCGTCCGTTTTGAGTATGGTGCATGTATATCTTAAGCCTTTTGATTTGCTACGGAATGAAATGTTTAACTTCAAGCTCAGCACGTTTCTGAGGCCCCCCCGCTCCCGTTTAACTCCAGGTCCACCTGGTAGGTGCTCGTGGACACCTGTTGGATACCGGTTGTCAGATAAAGCTATCCGGAAAACATCAAAGCCCCCAAGGCACAAGACGAGGAACAGGCGGAGGGCTCCCCGAGTAGAAAGACCGTATATGAAATGGCCATAAGACTGCTCACTAGTACTCGTTGCTGGGTTTCAATCCTGCGTTTGATGGTGCCAACGCCGCATGTACCGTACTACAGACTTGAGGGAGGTGGGATACGTACCAATATACATACTGTATCGAGAGGCACAGCGTCACAATTGATGGACGCCATTGGGCAATACAGTACCTCGGGGTATTATGGATCGAAGTACCTGAATCTTGCAGCGTGTCCATCGTCCATCGCATGGCATGACCGACATGTACTGTACATGTAGAAAAAAGCCAACCAAGACGGGTGCATCTGATCTGGTGCTGGTGCATTGCGTGGAAGCACGCCCGCAATCGATACTGTAGCCGCAGGCAAAGCGCCCGCCCATGATCTGAGAAGGAGGTGCAGTAAATGCAGGTCTCCAAACTATCATTGTTGCCCTCTGAAGGAAATGAAACTCAAGTTCAGGTGGTCACAAATGTAGGGGAACCATGGATGTCTGATGAGTTGGCTGTGTAACCTTGAAGCTGATGTGCATCTATATCTCTCAATTTGATCAACCGCGCACCCCCCATCCCCAGCATATATCAGGTATCGCCTGCTTGCCATACAGCACAACGCAATTGTCACAGTAACAGCAGCAAAAACAGTAACAGCAGCAACAGCAGCAACAATAGCAACAACAGCAACAGCAGCAATGACAGTTCTGTGCAACCGAATGGCTGTGCAGGCATCGAGTGCCATTATTATCGAAGAGGAGGCTGGATGGCTACGTTAGTGCTCAAGGATAAGCTCGCCTGAGTGAGGGAGCGCGTATTAATAAGTTCCGTAGCGCCAGCGAAATCAGGCCACCTCGCAAGCCCTCGTCGTGGTGAAAGGATACTGCCACGCCCTGAGATTTTACTTCACAACCGATAGCCGACAGCCCACAAAGGCTCAAAGCTGCAAAGCTGGTGTTCAATATTCAAAACATGTGGCGGCTTACCCAAACAGAGCTTAGCATCTGGCTGCTGGCCAGAGGCACACACACACACACACACACACACACACACACACACAGCCGAAGCTGATGGTGGGCGAGGACTCACCATCAGTGGCTCAGGGCGGTCTCTGCCTCCAACCGTGCGCGGCGCCGCATCGTGGGGATCTCATGATCGCGTCCGCGTCCGCGTCCGCATCCACGTCAACGCTTGGGCTTCTGGGAATTCTGTCTCTCGGAGCAGGGGAGGCCCGGAGTGTGTTCGAGATCTGACCCCTGGCGACACTGAACGTTTCTGTCGCCCTGTGTGACGGTATCTCCCCATAGGTCTGTCTACATAGTCTAGTAAGCCCTGCGCCCAATCGCAAATAAGGAGTTTACTTTGCGGATACTTAACTTGACTTGACCGTTTGCTGACCACCCAGCATCGACAATCTCAGCACATTGAATCGACGATTTATGTTTAGCGTTAGATCCCGGCCGTTGGAGCTTTCTCTGTTGGACTAAACGCCACGCACCTTCGCATTCGAAGCGAAGGAGGGCCGGGTAACAACCTTGGGGATGGTCGGCTTATCCTGTGTTGAATATTATTGCAAGCCTCTATTAAACCTGCCGGAGATATCTGTCCGCGGTGTTTTAAACATACCTATGAATGTCGTATTCCAACCTGCCCCTCAATGACATGCAACAGACTGACTGGGGTTGTCCACGAAGCTGGAATCACGCAGACAAGCTTTTTCTTTCTTTTTTTCTTCTTTTTTTTTCTTGCTTATTTTCCCTTGCAAACATCAAATATGGGTAGAGGTCAGTGGTCTTTCTTTTTCGCAGGCCGCGGAATACCTGTATGCATGCAATACTTTTAATCCCCTGCTTTGGTTCATGTCTGCTATTCCCGAAATTGACATCCCTGACTTGATATCAGGGTAGGGGGTGCGTCAAAGACATGTGTGGACCTTTGGAAGTTGAGAAGCACATGCCGAGGCAGTCACTGAAAGTCAATGTGCACATTACTTGACCTCCACGTTCTTAAAGCAAAGTCGAGTATCACATGAAACTACATTCGGCACTTGAGACGTGCAGATAGCAAAGGTGGTCCCATATTGCGGGACAGCACCGCGCAATAGTCAGCTCGACGAAAATAGGAATGCTTAGGTTACGGGCCGAAGAGGGAAACGACCGTTGATGACAGCTCTGTACACTACAGACAACACAGCATAGCGGAAGCACAAACCCGTCCCCTATCACATCAAGCAAGCAAAGGGATCCTACATCAACCGTGTCTGAGTCCATCAGCGCATGTGTGTTTTCTTACGATGGGGGATGGGCCATATATCAGTCGTTATAGACAGGTGCAACATGACATACCAAAGCCGAGCAATTCTCGTATTAGCCGTCCACTCCACTGACCAAACTCGCGTGGGATGGCGGAAAATTTTGAATGTCAGCGATCCGATATTATCTCCTGCTCGATTTGGAGGATGGTTTTGATTCGATTCGATTCGCTCGGTTCGGGACGTTCGTGGATTGAACACGGGTGATACAGATACAGTGGGCAATAGATGGGCCCATGGACAGGCAATGCTTGCACATCAGCGGCTATAGCCTACACATGCAATATGACAGCGCCGGATCGTGAGCGGGGCCTGCGGTTGCAGAAATTCCATTCCATCCGGGGAAGCGGTTGCAAGCTTGCAAGGGATTTGCTCTTACAAATATGTAGGGATAGGGCTAAGAAACGTATGACTCGCAATCGTCGATGGGGCTGTGCCGCTCGATTGTATCGAGAAAATGTCCCGGATCTAACCATGGATGTATGTCAACTGGACGGGAAGCGGGAAAAAGCAACAAGAAAATAAGCACAGCCAATGCCAGATGAAACCTCCTGATTCTGCGAGAAATGGAAGCACATCTTTGCACTGTATCGTCATCATGTCTATTTTATTTCATCTTTGATAGTGGTGGGTTAGCTTAATTAATGCTACCCGGAGTGGGCAAGCTAAGCCATATTGGACAGATTAGGAGCTGACTGCCGTAGAAGAAGCAAATGGGGCTTCCATCGGCACGGTAGATAGGTGGGTTCTTCTGGAAACAGGGGACCCAGGGGCCCAGGTGGCACCCAAAGCGCACCTCGACCGTCTAGCCGTTTAGTGGCTGGGGAGGTGGAGGAGGTGGAGGAGGGCCCTAGAAAAACTAGGAGCATTCCTTTTCCATTCATCCGTGAGGGTAAGAAGAGAGACGAGACGCTTTGATGCTCGACTCCCCGTGTCAGAGTTTTTTTTCTCTTCTCTTTTGCTGAGGCCATCTCCCTGAATATCCCTGAATATCCCTGAACATGTTCGGGTAGAAATGCGATTACTCGATTGCACAAGTACAAGGGTGATTACGTTGGCATAATTCTCCGAGTCATACCAGGCCCATCATTGAACGACGTAACATCGGGGCACTACAGGAGGGGAACAGATGAGATGCAAGATGCCCAACAGTGTCCGTACAACGGCAAAAGTCAAATGAAAGCGTGTGATTCAACTCGTGAGCATGAATTATTAATACATTAGACACTACCATCCACATGCTCCTGTCTCATCTCATTCACGGCCACGAGCAGATGATAAATGCTACATAGCGTAGCAAACTTCATCAAAGACTTCCTCGGAAATTCGCAATATCTCTCTCACCCTACAGAGTACACTCCTTGTAGTACTTGATGTACGCACCTGATAGCCTATCGGAGTAATCACTTTCCCGATCCCTGAACAAGATCAATAGCGATTAGCTCCAAAGCCATACGCCATACTGCATCCCTACGGAGGTACACATAGTCTTACCGAGTAACACAACATGGCCGTTTTCGCCAGGATTGAGGATTACCTTCTATGCATTTGGTCGTGGACATGCACTGATCATACCCGTGAAATCATGCATGGACAGAAGAGCATTCATTATAGTACAAGCTCTGATCCTCGTCGGTCGAACTCCTGACAAGACACCCTCAATCAGTCAGCGGCACAGCCGATACTCCGTAGAGTCCCAAACGATTGGAAACTGTATCGTGAAAGCTATTGACCCAAAACATGGGCAAGGTCCAGCTTACTAGCAGGGAGACCCATGCCGTGCCATGCTATAAGGCATCGTCTGCCATCCCCGTGGCGCATAGTTAATAAACAACAGGACCCTGGCGGAGGAGATTCGTGAACGTCTGGAACAGGCCAGTGCTTGAACTATGGTTTCTAGCCAATCTCTAGGGGCTGGATCGGTGCCTTATCGATATTGTTGATATTGTTGATATGGTTGACATTGTTTCAGTTGAATCATGGGTTGCGGCATTACCTTCACTGTTACCGAGCAATCCTATGCAGGACGTGATTTTGGGTGAGTCTTTGGTGATGAATTATGTTTCCCCGTTGTTTTGTAACAATATATTACCTCAAGTCCATAGACACATGAAGCATCCAGCAAGCATCAGCAAATACACAAATGTCAAACCCAAATTCGTAAAGATTTGTGCGCCTTACTTCGTATGTTATTCTGGAAGGTCAGTGGGAATGGGGGAAATTTGGGGTTAGCCGAGATTGGAACATGCGATGGTCTGCCAGGATGATGCTGGAGATGGTAATGAATCGGACGACCAGGATATATGATACGAAGATACAGTGATGAGTCCTATGGTCATACTATGTGCAGAGTCGTAGGTCACAGGATGGGAATACCGTGCAGCTGGAGGTACGAAATCAGAGATACTGTTTCGTGGGCAGGTAATCAGCTGTTTGCAGCAGCAACATGTATGTGGGCAAGGCAGGTCATTGTCGAACACTACTATACCATCATCATTATCAGAGGTTATACAGAATGAGGTACTGCCATCCTGCGCCTACTTTAACCTAACTTGGCTCGGCTATGGTTTGCAGAAAGCAGGCAAATCCATGGCAATATTTATCGATGAGGTTGCATCCAAATCTCATCAGTTTGCCTGAGTAAGAGCCATCTACGATCAATCATGTACTAAAATTCTAAAACATGACCCAGGACCCAACTGACTGTCCTTGCCGGGACCGCATTGGGTGGTTTGGTCTAGTAGAAACATCTCACACACTAACGGCAACCTGGGTCGATACGTACGTATCTTGTTCATCTCATCTCATCTGCATCTTGGCTCATCAAAAGAGTGGAGTGATGATGATGGAGATGCCCACACACTGTTCATCAATCCATCATGGCGGCGCACTAATTGAGGGCGTGTCTGATCTTGGAGAGATTGGGACCGCGGGCCATCTCGGCCCATATTGAAACACCAATGGTCAACCCGCCAGACAGGCGCCCAATCTAGCCAGTCTAGCCAGTCAACAACATCGCGTGGTGGCGGATATACATAGTACTTACAGTACCATCCCTCCGGAGCCGCGGGGGGGGGGGGGGGGGGGCAGTTCGAATTGGGTTTCTTCCACAGGGGACTACCTGCGAGGTACGCGTGCTGGAGTCCAGATAAGGTGCCGTCTGGCAGCTCCAGAAAGTTTCTTTGAAGTAAGGTGGGAAAACAAATCCACCGTCTCGCAAGATCCTCACAACCCGGTCCTAGCTGGTTCTCGACTCCTTGCCCACTGACGTACCTGGCTGCGGTGCCGCCCATTTAGTGAGATGGCCCCAATCTGGGTCTGGAAAGCGGCCCATCTCGCTCATCGCCCATCGCACATCACACATCGGCTGTCGTTTCGCCAGTTCGTCATCATCTACTCCGTACTCTGTAATCCTTCGTAGGAACACCCGCACTGCTTTGCTTGTTACTGACTAGGTTGGCCATTTGTGGCCCAAATCACCCTCCTCCTCGTCACTCGTCTGTCTCATTGTTTCTGAGGAGTTGGTCCCAGTTGAGAGTTCCCCCAGCTTATCTGCTCTTCGTCAGTGTCGTTCAAGTTTCTCGAGCCTTGGATGTTCATGTTACCACCTCATTCCATGTCAATCTCGCGCATCTCTCTTTTGAGCCATAATGTTTCCCTACCCTTTTGCCCCTATTTGCCTCAAGCTAGTGGCACTGCACTCCTACAGTAGCCCCTAGCGCGTTGCGGCAGGGCATGGAGGGCAATGTAACTGTACGGTTCAGTTGGCAGGGGATGTGCTGGATCGAAATGTGATGTGTCGATGAAAGACAACCTCTTCACCCGGCGTCAGAATGCCAATGTCCAACAGTGGTGACGGAAACGCTGCAACATAGCTTCCAGCCGAGATCACCATAATCCGCATCTTCATTAAAGCACGTAAGGTTGAATTTCTGACTGCTCCATCGACCCCATTGCTGCGCTACGCTCAACATTTTGCATGACTGCCCAAGAACAGCCAAGCTCCGTAGGTAAAGATGGCTCGTATCTCTGCGGCAGTACTCTGTACTAACAATAACGTCAAAAATCTTCATTTTCCCAGTTGCGTGGCATTGAGCATGGCCCAAGGATGTCTTCTGGTGCTCTTTGTGGACCAATAAACTCAGACCGCTGCTGACCCCCCGAAGCAAGGGCCCCCCAGGAAGTCGTACCATTTTGCAGAACTTGAGATTGGAGATCTCCAAAGCCTAGCGCTACTGCGACAGGCTAACGCCATGTCCCAGCCATTGGTGCAGAACTAGAACTTGACAAGGTCAATGTTTGAATCGACGGCAATTGTGAAGAGCACACAAATGTCTTGCCGTGCCCTTGTTTCTCTTACCCTCGCGCGAGAAGATATAGGGATAGTCGTTTATTTGACGCATTGCGGAGACGGGGATCTGAAAGTTCTTTATGCATACCGAGAACGATCATGGCATGGATGAAAGATGCGAGTTCCCGAGATCTTGCCACAAGTGAGATACAGCCCTAGACCAACACCCATATGGCTTTCTTAATCAGTCTTTTCCCCTTGTCTGCCTCATCGGTCACTGACGATCTTTGGTTATCCTCAAATGATCCACCCATCCATCCATGATCGATACACTGCTCGGATCCCTACCGGACCTCCTCTCCCCATCCATACCGTATCGTAAACCGTCATGCCGCCGTGCCTCCTAGCCACTGGGAGCGAACTTGGATAACCTTGCCGGGTGGATGATACCCCTGCCCGGGACCGTTTCTCCCAGGCCTCACAACCGAACGCCGCATCAAGAACGCTGGTTGAGGCGCGCTTGTTGATTGATTGATTGATGACTGACTGATCTCTCTGTGATGTCTGATATCTCTGGAGGACTGCGGGCCATGAGATTGGTGAGAATTGGTAGATTGTTTATTCGCAAGATCACAAACATATCAGATGCGACACCGCTGGTTTGGTCACGAACATTGCCGGATTTGATCGACTGATCTGTATATGGATCTCCTACAAATAACCGCGCCGCAGGTTCCTTGTGCTGTACCGGTCGATCCATGCACTTAAGTGAACTGACAGCACCAAAACCCTCCCTCACCCCTGTTGGAGGCTGGCAGCCTGGCACAGTAGTTGTTGCTGCGCTTCCCTAATGCGCGTGCTATGTGATAGGTGTACGGAGTGCTGTATCTTCTTGATATGACTGCCCGACTGTGTCCCCAAGCCCAATGGCAAGGCGTGAGCTGGCTGGTCAGTGTTCTGTAGTTCCCCATGTCTGTTTGTCCAGCTTGCTCTCCAGCTGGCGACATGGTTGATCGGTTAGGCTTAGGTTGCTGCACGCTGTACTTCTGGTAGGCCACAGTACGAAATGCTCGTTAGGAATATATGACATCCGGGGCGCCGATCTCACATCTGGTCCCCCGTAACGCACTGCAGCTTTGTTGGTTGGTGATTTACAGGCGGTTGTGGTTGTGTTCACTTCCAGGTATCCGTATACCTGACCTTCCTTCCAAGCCTTCCTTGCCTTGCCTTGGCCTTCATCCTGCCCCTTCCGCTCTTGCCTTTTGTGTTTCAACATCTCCCTCCTTCCATCCTTTTCCCACCTCCACAATTCCGAGGCAACAAAGAGAGATAACCGACGCCTTTCTCCTGATAAACCTCGATCTTCGATCTTCCCTTTCTCATCACTCAACCTCTATTATCCACCTTGCCCTGTTCCGCATTGTCACCCGGCGCTGACTCAAGCGCCTGCAGAGACACAGCCGTCCGCAGCAGCAGCAGGATTTGTCCTTGCCCGCCATTCTAGTGGCCCAGCGCTGTTCGGCTCCGTGTCTGTGTACAAATAATTATTGCACTATCTTTTTGCGAGTCAATTCATCCCTGTCTAGTCACTCGACCAGAAGACACAACAAACTTGGGGAAAAGGAAGAGAAGCAGAAAGAAAGAAGGAAAAGGAAAAGGATACGAGAACGAGATTCGATCAAAGTGTCATTCGCATCATTGACATCGGAAACAACAATACAGTCACCCATACGGACAATCGCGGAACCTCGTGCACGACATTTGCCTGTGAGCAAGTATTACAGGTTTTGGTTAATCAATCTTATATCCCGTACATTCCAGCACGCGACTTGGACCCTATCCCGCGCAGCGCGACAGCCGTTGCTCACGTTGTATCAACTCATCGAGCTACGACCAAAGCCACCTACCTCAATTGAGTATTTCAACACTTGCGTTAGCTTCGACCTTGTCGCCAACAGGTGCAATCCAGTGTGTGGTCTCTTAGGTCCACCCGTCTGTTCTCTGGCTGCGCTGTGCTGTCTTGGGCCAAGTTGTGCGCTACGTTCCCAGACCCCGGCCATTGGTCCCAGTTCCGCGGCAGTCAACCGCCTGTTGAGTTTGCGCTACTCTTGATTCTCGCCTTGTGTCTAGAAGACGAGCATCGCAATCGTCCAGACTCGTTCCTACACCTCAGGATTCTTGTTTCTGGCGCTCCCTCAATCAGCCTCTGAACAACCAACCCAAGCCCCCCAGTTTTGCAGCCCCTGCCGTCAGCGACCAGAACAAACCCAATACCATCAGGGACAGGACCTCTATATAGGTGGAACCCCCTGCCACTGTCCCGCTCAGCGCCACCACGAGGGTCCTTGTCGCTTGTTCCATCGCACGCCAGATCTATCCACCCCCCTTGACCTGGTCTGGTACATATTATTTGTTTCTTTTCTTCTTGGCCTCTTTCATTTCGCCTCATCGGTCCCCTCCCCGTTTTGACACCCCATTGCCAACCCTCACCTGAGTCCATTGTCACATCTCTCATCCTGGTCCCGTGTTGACCCCCATTCCTGGTCTCTTCAGTTCCTCCTCCACTGGAACCTCGTTCTTTACCACCCCCCTCCCCGTTTATTCGTACTGCTCTTTTCCTTAACTCATCAAGCACCCCCCAGCCGGATCTAGCCAGGTCAGATGCATCTACGGCCTTAAAAACTGTCCCAAATCATCGTTAGTAATTACCAGATCCGCTATGGAAGCGGCTGACTCTGGAGCCAGGCAAAGGTCTGTATGAAACCCAACTCAAAAGTATTCATATTTGTGTCTGCCCCTCCCATATTAACACCTCTTCTCCTCTTATAGCCGTCACTCTGCTACCAGCTCGGAACATAAAATACAACACCCACCTCAATCCGAACAGCCATACTCGGATCATCGACATCATCCTTCCTATTCGCGGGACATCCTCGACAGGCCGTCGTATCGAGAACCTCCCGCCATGGCAACGGCAACTCTCATCAATCCGTCCTCCCATTATCAATCTCAACCGCCTTTCTCCAGCTATTCTCAATCAAGCTCGGGCGCCGCTAGTATTTCCAACATGATCTCCTCGGTTGAACCTCGAAAGCCAGCAGACGACCACGATCAGTCAAATCGCCAGTCGCTCCCGTCTATCTCGGAGGTTATCCAAGGCACCAAGCCTGGGCCGTATCCTGTTGCGCATGCACATGGTCTGCAGGCTGGCTCAAGCCTGCCTTCGCCTTTCGCACCGGCTCCTCGATCGTTCCCAGAGGCCGAGAAACGCTCGTCTCCTCAACCCCTGCATCCGAACTCGTCCTTTCCTCGACAGGATGGCTTACCAGCATTCGCCGACTCACCTCGTCCGCATTTCAACAGCCGACCCTCGCTTCCTTCTGTTTCTGACCGCCGCCAGAGTCCTTCAGGCAAACCTGATATGCCTCCTCAGCACCACCATCACCCAGATCAGAAGCTCTCTGAACCTCACCACCCACTCAATGGCGTTTACGCTCACCCTCCACCGCCGCCACCTCCGGCTCCTGTCGCATATCAACCTGGTCAATTACCCGCAGGACAAATGCCTCTCCCTGCGTATCCTATATCTCCACGACATGCAATGCCACCCCATGCCACGGGACCGTACGACCCAAGAGCGCCTACCCGTGTAGAGGAATCTGACTATGCTGCCCGAGCTAGGTATGAAGCTACAGTGGACAGGCATTTTGAGAGCTGGAGCTACCAGGATTCTCTCAGTCGAGTAAGCTTTGGCGCTCCTTTGTTGCACCGATGATGTGATGTACTGACTTCTCTAGATTGGCTCTTCATCCCGTACAATCTTCAATTTTGCCGAAGCCTATAGTCGAATTGCTCAGGAACAGCACGGAGCTCACCCCATACCAGCTCGACTGCCCACGGAACGAGAAGTCAGCGATATGCTTAGCAACATCGAGCATGTAAAGCAATCTTTGGAACAAGTGCGAGACCTGGTGCAAACATCGATCCAGAACGAACGCGCTCGAGAAGGCGCCAAGATGAAGGGACCGTACGATGAAGAGCACGAAGTAAGCATGTATGGCGATGGAATGAAGCCGCAATATGGCATAACAGAAGTTAAGAAACGACGAGGTGTAAGTTCACAAACCTGACGCGGGATATGGAGTTGAGACTGACAAAAAAACCACAGCGCGCTGCCCCTCCAGGACGATGCCATAGCTGCAACAGGATTGATACGCCTGAATGGAGGCGTGGACCAGATGGGGCCAGGACACTCTGCAACGCCTGTGGACTACACTACGCCAAACTTGAGAGAAAACGCCAACTTGAGGCAAGGTCAATCCGCCCCAAGCCCGAAGAGGCCCATCGACAATAAGCCTTTGTCGGAACAAAACACATTATTCTGGCGGTGGCAGCAAAATCTCAGTTCAGTCCATGACCTTACGATGCAGAGACTCATTCGGATGACAACACTTGAGCCTGCTTGAACACAGCGTGATCTACACATATCTCACGCACACATATTCGCAATCATTCACGTTTAATAATACCCGACTTCAATTTTTCCCCCCCAGGACGGCGACATTCCGTCGTTCTTTGTATATACGTTATCACAACTCGGACACCTAAGGCTTTGATTTGAGCAAGGACCCGCGGCATATCAGGCGTTTGTTGTTTATGGACACCCACACCGTTCTTATTTGGTGTAACATTTGAAGTTTTAGGGGTGAAGGGTGAGGTTTGAATTTCTAGACAAAAGAGATTTCTTGGGCCACTCGACAGTGGGGAAATCACTGGGATCAGTGGGAGGCAGCGGAAAGCAATCATCGCGCAGAATCACCAATTTGAGGTGGTTACCTGCTTTGCAAGGAGAAGGTAGATGTTGAGTTATTATTATATGGGATACAGTGGCAAGGAAAACTATAGTGGAATAACGGCATGTTTCAGAGATGGAAAGTCTTTGGCATGAGGAGGAGGAGGAGGAGGAGGAGGAGCAAAGCAAAGCAAATTGGAGGAGCCAAAGAGCTGGGTCTACCGTTGGAAGCAATGCCGACAATGGCAGGGCATGGGTATTAGGGATAGTTGAAGAAATCACGAAGTGGTTATGTCAAACCTCAAACTCAAATTCAAACTCAAGACGCATCCACCATGTTCGGCTACGGAATTGTGATATTCAATGGTTTAGTGCCCAAGTACGTAGTAGCTGATGCATGCCACGGGAATAAAATTGGTGATTTGCCACTTGGGCATTGAGACTATCGAAAGATTGGCGAGGCTTGATCATCTAGCCATGTTTGGCAGGTGAAGGTTAATCAAAAGCCTTTCTTTGTGGGCTAACTTGGGTCCGAAGCTATCTCGACCGCGCATACAGAGTAGAGATCTGCAAAAGGTGCTTTTTGGTACAATAGAAAATTATTTGTTTCACTTGAATAGGAGATAGATGGGATGTGCAGTATAACAAGACACGTCACCTCGGGCTTCCCAGTAAGACTCGATACTTCAGACTTCAGAGAGAGGTCTGTCTTATCTCACCCATGTCATGACTAGACTGACGGCCTGAGAACAGCGGGTGCCAGCTCATCTGCGCGCGGGAGGTGACTTATAAAACAGAGCCAATCCAAGCTTGTGCAGTTCAACAGGAGCAGAGTAGGTGAGAGTTACACAGAGGAGAAGAGACGAGGATGGGCTCAGGAAGGCTCGGGAAGAAAAGGATGGGAGACGGGAGACGGGAGATGGGGGGATAGGAGATCTGACGAACGGGTAGCTTGCTTGAGCTCATCGGACACGGGAACGTGCGTGGGGATGTACCTGTGTAAGTAAGAAGTAAGCGCATGTTTATGGGTTCATTGTGTTTTGTGCTTTGTACGCTGGGTGTATTGTGCTGAGTTGTTTGGTGATGGTGTTGATATGTCGTGTAACTAAGCAAGACTCGGCTGCAGGATATGACTGTCTCCATGTTGAGGTCCTGGTTGCGTTAATTCATGTATAATATTCAACTACTCTGTATGCTCCCTAGATATAATCATCGCTAGCCATTGTAGATATTCAACTAATTAGTACATCAACTACACACAACTACACATCTACACAAGAGGCTGATGCCGATCCTTTCTAAGAGCACACCACACACACACACATATTTCACTTACTCACTTATACATACATGTACTAGAAATAAACAACCAAAGACTGTGAAGCCATCCCCAAGAAACCTGACCTGACCTGGTCAGACATGTCTTGTGCGTTTGGGTAGTTCAGGCATCAAGATGGGCGATGCAGAAGAGTACAGGAGCTCGTATGGGCTGTTGCTTGTGCCACTTGATCAGAAACATGGCTGCAAGCACGCGATCTGCACGTCTTTCCAAGATCCTTTTCCTTGGTGCTCCCTCATAAAAGGAGGAGAAACAGGGGGAGGGGGAGATATTTTGTTTTTTTCTTCTCCTCTTTCTCTTCTACTTGTGATACTGTGGCACAGAGGAAAGGAATATAGTTTAGGTACCTATTAACTGTACAATGACCAAGCTGCTTTGGACAACATCGTCAACTCCCCTTGCTTTATGTATCACAGTGACACGGAGAGAACAAGAACAAGGACAAGATGCTTCTCGCATGACCGCGTGTCTGCAACTGCTTGGCTGGTTCCTCTCCTGTCGCGCTACATTTGCGTCACCTCTAAGTATCCACGTGGCTTTTCTCTTGCTCCATGTATAGAACCCATGGTCAAAGAGAAGTCTATATCATTGCATTGTACAGGTAGAACCCGTTGCCTTGTGGTTCGGCGCTGTGAGGCTCTGGCAGGTGGCATGCCAGCCATGTGTGCTGTGCATTGCCGTGAGACCTACACAACATAAGGATTTGCTTGTTTTCTTCACGCCTGTATCTTATACAGTGCAGTCAGTGTCCGTAGATTAGTGCTAACGAATCACTCTACTGCTCTTATTTGACTTTAGGTATGGAAGGCCTCAGATTTGATACATGGCACAGAACATCGCGATCATCAACCTACGTCTAGACATCTTGTTCCGATCGTCAACATGGTTGAATTGCACAAAGCATATACCAGAGACAAAAGTAATGCATCAAAGCAGCGTAGCAATCATAGCTCGCGGTTCATTTCATTGATCATACATTGATATCATTAACTTCCCCTCTCTCTCGCTCTCGCTCTTTCTTGGTTCCTTTCCCTTTGATATTGGTACAAAACAAAGCACTTATTGCTGACGCTTCTCAACACCCTCACGGCCGACGTTGCTCAGGTCGACCTCCTCGCCCTTGGTGGCGGGCTCACGGAGACCAGACTGAGCGGCGGCGTCGGTGCCGACGTGACCCTCCTGCTTGCCAGAGCCAACGTTGACGGTCCTGGCATCAAGGGAGTTAAAGTCAGAGGCATTGGGGGGCTGGTCGGGGAGAGGAAGGTTGGCCTGGGTCTCGGCGATCTTCTGGTCTTTGGACTGAGTCATTTTGATTGATTTGCTGAGAGGGTATGTTAGGATTGTGTTCTTATGGTGAGATTGTAGATGTTGATATGACTTACTGGTTTGGGAGTTGTGGTTGTGGTTGTGAAGAAATGTAGTGGAGATACAGTAGACGACTTGATGAGTTGATGAGTTGATAATGATGGACCTATTCAGCTTCCCCAAAAGCCTTTTAATATACCCTTTACAGAGCAAGCACCTTCTCCATAATTACACCTCTTCCCTCCAAACAAACACAGAAGTTGATAAATTTTACATCGCGATGTCTCTTGACCATTGACGTCAACCTGTGACGTCAAAGTAACCTCACCCGTACGTAAAGCTCCAGCCTCTTCCCCACAACAACATATTCGAAGTTTCTGACACATTCTGCAACGCAAAAACATTGCTCGACCCACGACAATTGAGATCGGGGATCGACCCGTTGGGCAATAAAGAGGAGACCACAGGGAACATGACCAAGGCTACGTTGCCACTGCTTTCAGGTACCAAGCAGTACCAAGTCAGTCAGTGCCTTGGCTGATCCGACTCGACGAGGGGCCCACGCAGCACACGACATCTCAATTCTCACCATGGCAATACAAATCAATCAATCAATCAATGGGTAAAAGTATCAAGACATACGCATCTTACTAAACTTAGATCTCGTCAGACCAAACAAGCGCGTCCATGTACAAGCCGAACCAAAACCGAAGCCCGGCGCCCAAAACGCCTCCAGTGCAATGCAGTGCAGTGATGTGATTGCAAGCAATATTGATATCCAATATCCAACCCGTCATGACGTTTCAGCCCCCACCATCTCAAACGTGGTTCTCTTCTCTTCCTTGCAAAATTGTTCGTATCCATGTCCATGTCCCTTTACCCTACTCGTCGATCCGTCTCCGCAGATGTTGCTTTCTCCCCAGCGTCTGGGTTGAGGTAATCTGCGTCCTCAGCCGCTTCGTACTCGCCAATCAAATCTGCAACAACTTGACGTGCCTCGTCAAACTCGTTGAGGTTCTCCGAGAACGGTGCTGTCTTCTTGTATCCTTCCATAAAGGCGTTGCGCTTGCGCATACCATCGTACTGTCTCAGAATTCTCTTGAATAGCTGTATAGTTAGTCAGTATGAGTTCACCTGTATAGGTCAAAAAGATTTATTGCATACCGTCGCAATGCTTGTGTGATTGGCGAGCATCAGGCCGCTTACACGATGGCTCATGGGGATGTACGGACTCCTCTTTGTCAAAGCAACTTGGATACTCGCAGGTCCCCAAGGAATAAAAGTAGCTAAACGTCGTTCTCGAATACGTAGCAGACTCTTATGAACATCCGTCGGATCAACTTCACCCTGGATCACATTAAGAATTGAGATATAACAACTCTTCTTGCCAGGAACCGTAGACACCATGCGGTTCTTGGGTTGAAGCAGTCGTCGCATCACGTCCAGCACTGTTGTCTTGCGAACCGTCTTGGCTTGCTCAACCTGATCACCAGTGAATGGCGTGTAGGCAGTCATGAGGAAATGGCACCTAGGTGTTGGGATAAGAGAGGCTAGAATGCTGACAAGATCGTTGTGCATGTAACCGGGGTATCGTAGAGTTGTTGTGCTGGCCGACATCACGGTAGCGACCTGGCAATTGTTAGTACCTTTACATTTGTCTCACAGCATAATTTCAGATGTTTCTTCCACTTTATCTGATGGCAGAAAACTCAGCCAAGATTGTAGTTACTCACCAGTTGGTTGGTTTGTTGGAAAGACGGCTCCTGAACGTGCAGCCGGTCAGCAGCAATGTGAGATAGAGCACCATTATCCAGAACGACAACCGAATCAGCATTTTGCGTCAATCGTCGCATAGAAAGGATACTATTGTACGGATGAACAACGACATCGCCTGAGTTTGTCGTGTCTGGGAAGACCGAGTATGTCTGGATGATCTTTTTGGGAAATCGATCGTTGAGCCTCTCAAGGAGGAACGAACCAAGACCTGATCCAGTTCCACCAGCAATTGAATGCAGCATCATGAAGCCCTGGCACATCCAGAGTCAGTGGGCAAGCCCTTATTGTGTAGAGTATGCTTACCTCGAGGGAGTCGCTGCCATCGGCCTCGCGATCAATCATTTCCATGATATCCTCATACACCGCCTCACCACTCTGGTAACCATCACCCCAGTTGTTGGCCGCGCCTACACCATCTTTACCCACATAGAAGTTCTCGGGGTTGTAAATGTTCTTGTAGGGCCCTGTCTGGATACCGTTGATAACCTGCAAAAGCTGCTCAGCACTCGATCACCTCGTCAATATCGAATCGTGAGGACGCACCCTCGGTTCCAGATCGATCAGAATAGCTCGGGGAATATATCGCGTGTCGTCGCTCTGGTAATAAAAGACATCTTTGCGGTCACCACCCTCGGTCGCGAAGTCCTCGAGGTTTCCATCTTGGCTGATACCATGTTCCTGGCAGAGCTGTTGCCAGAACTGGCTTCCAACTGTGCATACGAGTAGAGTCAGCGAGGGTCATCCCATACATGCTGCAAATATGATCAAGAAGTGGGCAAGAGAGGAGGCATGGGCGGCCGGTAAGGGTAGATGCGGTGTGAAACTCGGTGACGATGCGATGGCGGGGGGATAGAACTAACTGCTGTTGCCGCACTGCCCGGCCTGGATCGTGATGATTTCCCTGCAAACTGGATGTGAGTATTTGTATTGAGCAGATTTGTACAACAAAGACAAGGGCTGAAGCTACCTGGGCATTGTCGAGGGTCGATCAAAGGCTGGAAATGGGAAAGGATGTTGTTTTACTGCCAAATCTTTTTTTGTTCATGCATCGTCTTGGGGAAGTTGACGCGACGCGTGCCGCACCTGCCCTGAGCTTCCCGTTGCTGATCCCCGCCCCCGCGTTTCACATGAGCCTCCAGTCTCTTATCTTCAGCCTCAAAGTGCCTTGTGTTATTTTCTATGTCTTTCATAATGAAATCATCTTGGAACGGCAACACTAATTACTAGTATTTGTGCATATTCTCACTACCAAAAAACAAAGGCTGCACCTCAAACTATTCCGAAAACATCTTATCAAAGCAACTTTTGTTATATTTCTTACAGTGGTCAAGTCAATTTTTTTGTCTGCTTGAGCTCCTCCCACGACACTGCCAAAGTGATCTCCCTGGTGAAAAATAGTATAAAACCTCGAATGCTTAACAACGCCCGCAATGCTGCTCCTTGAACCTTACCTTTCTATGTAAGCACGCAATAGTGTGCTTCTGATATACTATCCCCAAATTCTCGTTCCCATCCGCATTACTTCTTGTTGTGAACCTTGTTCTTCTCCAGCGCATCTGCAAGCTCCTTGGCCATATCCGCAGTCTTGACCTGGATCATCCAAGTCTCAAGTCCGTCGCCCTTTTCGTTTGATGTAGTCATCTTAACATACTTCTTGTCTGCCTTGTATGACATGTCGGCCAATACGGCTCGGTTCATGGCAATGTGTCCACGGGGTTCTGCTCGTAAGAGCAGGCGCACAACATTCGTCTCCTTGTGCTTGAGCAATCGAAGAGCTCCCACACCTTGTGTTGACCATGGACTCTGTGACTTGGGCTTCTTATCATCCGACTTCTCTCCGGCCGGCACAAACTTCAACACCTTTGCTCGTACATCGTGCATAACATCCTCGTCCTGTTCCAGGTTCTCGGCCAAGTTGACCTGCTCGTGCTTCTCGCCATCTTCGTCGCCTCCGGCGGCTCCTTCGGTTTGGGCAGATGGCTCCGGGGTCCCGCCAGCTGGTGTTGTGGCCAGGCTAGAGCCTCCCCCAAGACTGAACGGTGTGTCTACACCCGTCGCTTTAGTGGGGCGATTTTCCGGTGTGGAAAAGGAGACTTACTGGTCCCGGTGGTAGAACCACCAGCAGGCGGTTGGAGGTTGCCGTTGCCAAAGGCCGGGGCAGGCTGGTTGGATCCGAATGTTGGTGTCGAGTTTTGAGCTGGCGAGGCTCCTGTGAAACTGAATCCGGGCGCTCCAGTGGAAGCTGATGCGCCTCCAAAGCTAGGGGCACCGTTGCTGTTTGCTCCAAAGGATGGTGTTGGTGTGCTGCTACTGGAGCCTCCAAACTGGAAGGGGCCAGGACCTCCAGAGGGAGCTGTAGATGCGCCAAAGCTGAACATATTTCCAGATGCGGCTGCAGGGGCAGAACCGGCGTTTCCTGCGTCTGCTCCATGGGTACCAGATGTGAAGGGGTTGGTGAATGATGAAGAGGCCGAGTTTCCACCAAACTGGAACCCAAATGATTCATTGGCGGACGAGTTTCCTCCAAAAGACGAGCCTGCGTTGTTAGCAGCAGGAGTGGATGTAGCGGCGCCGAACAGAGGCGTAGAAGAGCCAGGAGCAGCAGCACCAGCGCCAAATGAAGGAACAGCAGAAGTGGTTGAGGCACCGCCAAAGCTGAAGATGGGTGCGGCCGAAGCTCCAGCACTTCCACTTCCACTGCCGAATGCCCTCTTAGCCGGTGATGGTGCATCCTGCTTCATGGGGCTACCATCAAGCCCGGTTATACCAGACGAAGTAGGTGACTTGGGCGCACCAAAGAGAGGCTTTGAAGCACCATTGACCTTATCAGCACTGCTAGAAGCCGCGCCAAAGCTGAAGATAGGGGCTGCAGCAGGCTTGTCTGTCGCATCGGCTTTCGTTGCAGTCGCATCACCAGAGCTGGGAGCGCCAAACATAGGCTTGGCCGTAGATCCCGAAGCATTGCCGAACATGTTGCTGGTGGTGCTTGCGGTTTTGGCCCCGAAAAGAGAAGTAGTGGCAGATGTGTTGCTAGCAGCACCGAAGAGCGAGGTCTTGGGTGCCTCAGTAGCAGGTGTGTCACTACCAGCGGGCTTGGCTCCAAACAGGGTAGATGATTGCATTACAGGTCCGCTGGATTCTGCGGGCTTGCTTACAGTGCCAAATAGATTGCCGATTGGCGCGGGTGTGCTAGGCTTGTCATCGGACTTGGCCCCAAACAAGCTTGTGGTAGGCTTTGCGGGTTCAGAGATCTTAGGTGCCTCGGCGGCTGGCTTGGGTGCAAAAAGCGATCCGAAGTTAGGCTGAGTCGCTGGGGCCTTGGATTCAAACATTGACTTCTTGGGAGCTTCATCGTTCTCTTTGTCAGATTCGCCTCCTGTCTTGTCATGTTCCGAGGTGGGCGTTGGTTCCTTCTCAACCGACTTAGCGGTACCAAACAGGTTGGAAGAAGTGGTAGGCTTAGAGCCGAACAAAGAACTTGCTGACGTCGAAGGAGCCTTTCCAAACAGGGAACCAGCCTGGCCTGTAGCAGCAGAGGTAGACGGGGCAAACTTGATGGGGGTAGTGGTGGGGTTCCATGTCTGATCGGTAGGTTTTACCACCGGCACCTCAGTTGCTGTCTCATCCTTCTCTTCAACGCGAACGGGCTGTCCGTCGTTGTTCTTAGTGACCCTGTCAAACAGGCTTCGGCCGGGTGTGCTTTCTCTAGTTCCAGGGGCACTTGACCCAGCAGCCAGTCCACTTGTAGGGGCAGTCTTCTGTCCAAACAATCCGTTGCCAGCTTGAGAAGCCGTCTCGGCGCCGCTAGCTGCCGCACTTGGCTCATCGCTGTGGCCGGTGGCCTGACTGTCATCCTCTGCCTCCGAGTCTGCCTCGCTCTCAGCGTCAGCATCGACACCGCTGTTCTTGGCCGAGCTTGCATCAGAGAGGTAGCCAAAGATATTTCCACCTGAAGAAGCGCCAGCACCATTACCGGCAGCGGCAGGCTTAGCGCTCTGCTGGAAAATGCTGCGGGCAAGTGCGCTACCACCGCCGTTGGTCTTGTTGAAAGCGAAAGGGTTTGGCTTAGCAGCAGCGCTATCATCGACAGGCTTGGAAGAAGGCTTAAAGGGAGAGCCAACAGGAGTAGTTGTTGACTTGTTGGCGATCTTCTCAAAGAGAGATTTGGCAGCAGACGCTGTGCCCTTCTGCATCTTGGATGGTTGGCTTTCAGCTTCTTCACTAACCGAAGTCCTTCGTTTGTTCTTGCCTAGGGTAGAAGCAGGGGCAGTGATGGGAGTTGGCGCCGGCGTTGCCTGCACCTCTTCTTCACGCTCAGGAGCACGTCGCTTGTTATTGGCAGACGGGCCACTGACTGCAGCATCCATGTCGACATCATCATCTGCCTTGCGCTTCTTGTTGGCCGGGGCCTTGGCGGGAGAAGGCTCGGCGTCCTCCTCCTCAGGCTCGGGAAGACCATGTTCCCGACGCCATCTCTTGAGAACCTCCTTAGAAGGCTTTACATTCTGAAATTCGTAGAGACCGTATCGCAACAGAATGATGCTCCTGCTCTTTTCAAACTCCTTTGCGAAGTTGACAACGTTGAGCTTCCAATCCTTTTTGGAGAAGATCTCGTTAGCCGCATATTTGAGTCGTCGAAGATCGAGGATGCAGAAAAATTGCCGTCGCTGCTCGTCGTCGAACTCGGGAGGACACAGGTGTGAAAGGAATTGATCAGCGTAAATAGAACCCTTTGTGTTCCAGTCTTGGGGAATCTTCTTGGTTAGGACCTCTCCGGACAGCTCAGGGTCGGGGTCTGCGATACGCATGTGGAACAGCTCCGCGGAAGTGGTCTTCGCTGCCATGCCGCGAGGCGTAGCCTGTGCAGTCGATGCTCGAAAGACACGGTTTGGCTCGGGGGTAGCGCCGGGAGCGAAGACCTTCTTTGGGGTATTTTGAGGGATACTCGGAGCGAAAGGAGTGACGGAAGGACTGTCGGTTGTGGTGGAGGCCCGGAAGATGTTACGGGAGGTAGAAATTGTTGATCTATTGAGACTGCTCGATGGAGTTTCATCGCGAGTCATCAACAGCCTCCGCGACGGCGCGCTCTGAGGAACACCAAGACGGCTACTTTTTAATGGTGTCGAGACGTAGGCGCGCTTCGCAAATGGTAGAGCAGGTCGCGGTCGGGGCGTGCTGCTACCAGCCTCGGCGAGCTCGTTATCGCCTGGAATCGAAAAGGTAACCATCTTGCGCGATGGTGGGCGGATAAAGTTAAAGGAGGAAAGGGTTGGCGGATGAAGATGGTGATGGACCACGATCAGGGAGCCAAGACCAAGAGGTCGCGTTTTTTTGAACTCGACAACGTGCGTAAGGTAGGAGTTAAGTAGGTTACGTGACCTAACCCAAGGTAAGGGTATGAGAAAGGAGGGGGAATAAAGAGAAAGGAAAATGGGAGTAATTGATGAGAAGCAATCAAGATGCAGCTAGAAAAGCTGTTCCTGTTGATGAGCGATGCGGCGTTGATGGCAGCGCAGTCGCATTAAGCCCAGGGTCGCCCTGGGAAACCGTCACGAAAATATGAGAGGAGTTGTACGAGAAGAATGTTTTGGCCGTGCTCTGGGGCTTTGGGCTTTGGGGGGACCGAGCTGCTGATGAGCGGCTGATGACCCTCTCTCAAAAAAATTAAAATGGGTCTCCCACTCCCAGGTAACCTGTAGTCTCCCTCTTTCCCCAGCTCCAGGCCACAAGGTAGCTTCACCAGAAATTCTCAGGCACCAAAAACCGGTTGCGACCACCACCACTTGGACGAACTAAGGCATCATACTGCATCTCTCAGTGGATGACAGTACCCAGATGTTGGCGACATGCAGGTCCCGTGACTGGCGTACGTACATCATCATGGATTTCTTCACGGTGCATTCATGTTGTTGCCTTTGTACGAGCATTGTCTTGCACAAAAATGACATTTTCAACGGTTTATTCCAGCTTTCCTGATGCTTCAGTGGTCAACGGTGAAATAACCACCAACTCCGATATATCCAAGTGTATTATTCGTAGCACACAGCACGTTGACATCTGGCCTTAGCCTTTCAATCGTGCAAGCTGTAACGGCCAGCTTTGTCTTACCAGGTTTGGAATCGGAACATTTTGGGTCTTTGTTAAGCGCCGAAACCAGACTTTACATCATAGTAGCATCAAGCATGTATAAAACACAATGTCCTATTGATCGCATTCCTATCAGCTAGCCTAACTACCCAAAGAGCGTGGTCTTCCCCCTCACGAAACGGGTTACTGATTTGGTTCGTAGATGTTTGGCTGCAGCCTCCTATGGCAAGCCTGTGGGGATCCTCATCGACGTCAATAATGACAACCGAGATGATCGTGGAAATAATACATAATGTAAAGAGAGGAGGCGACACAAGTAAACTTATCAAAACATCAAAAGCAATCCCATAACTCCATGGAAATCCTTTGCCAATAAATCAATCACATCTACCCTTACTTAGTAGCGAGCTTCTTCTTTTGCTCCTCCAGATACTCTTCATCCGAGGCATCTAGAATATCATATTCTTCATCTGTCATGAAACCACCTTCAGAGTAGTCCCATTCGTCATCCATGTTGTCTGACTCTTTGGGCTCCTCAACGGCGGGGACAGGCTCAACGGCCTCGTGAATACTGGCCACAGGTGACTCCTTCTCCAGCTTGGGGAAGATCATCTGGCTGGAGGCTAGGCTCTCGTCCTCGCGCTTAGGCTCCTCGACAAGCATGGGCTCCTGCTCAACCTCAGGCTCGGGCTTAGGTTCCTGCTTGACCAGTCGGACGTTGACATCGCACCACAGTCGGTGGCCAAACTTCTCACCATCGGGAGCAGTCAGGCGCCAGTACGAGATGACCTTACCAGGGCGGGTGGGTGTTCGGAGGAGAACAGTGAAGGGGAATTCCTGACCGGGTCCGAGGGGAGCGTAGCACACGTTGGATTCCGAGGCCGAAATAAGCTCGGAGATACGGGCAGGGTGGTTGGAGTCTACATGACCCATGTAGTCACCGCTGACGAATCTGACAGAGCACCCGGCGGGCCAGTTCTCCTTGCCTTCGTTGCGAAGAGTCCAAGTTTGCTCAAAAATGGTGTTGGGCGCCATGATGGTGCCGTCAGGAATGGTCTCACGTATGAAAGCACCCTTGAGCTCCGCCTTGGGAGTGGGAATAGACTCCGCAGCGGGGGTTTCCTTCTTGATCTCTGGCTCTGGCGTCTCAACAGTGACCTTGGAAGGAGCGGGCTCCGACGGCTTCACGTCAACAATCGTGCGAACGGGGTTAATAGAGTTGCTAGGGGCCGCAGATGCGGTCTCAGGAGCCTTGGGGGTGGTCTGTCGGTCTCCCATATCTGGCATTTGCTGGCCATCCTGCTCCTGACCACTGGTGGTGACACTGATATGGCGGACAGGTGTCTTGAACTTGATCAAAGGATGAGTCTTGTTGTGGTTGTTTGTAGGGCTGGCTTCACAGTTGGCACAGAAGTCCAGATCGCTGCAAATAGCGCACTTGTATCGAGTGCCACGGATGTAGTTAGGATAGACGTCGCTTCCAGAGCAAAGAGGTCCATCACAGCAGATGCCAATGTGAACGGCTGCTGGTGCGCGAAAGCGGACATCTTTAAGTGGTTCGTAGATTGGCGCGAATCGGTGACCAGGGTGAATAATCCTAACTGACTGCATGCAAGTAGAACAATAATCCCAGTCGGGGCAGTCGAGACACTTGTGACGAATACCTGTAATGTAGTTGTCACAGCCATCACAAATGGCGTGATGCGAGTGGTTACGGCCTGGGTTCATCTTGGCTGTGATATCGGTGGACATCTTGGTGCCCTTGACAGCGGGGGTGAAACCGTGCTTGGGGTGATGCCCGTGAGCATCCTTGGCGAAGCATTGCTGGCAAAGGTCAAAGTCCTCGCACACGGTGCAGTGCAAAAACTCGGCCTCTGGGTGTTCTAATAGTCTGTCAGCTTGAAGTTGTACACACCCAACATATTCAGACACGTACCTTGCACACAACAGTTGCATGTTCGCATCACACCCAGTGACGCCCAGGGAGCAGCGAGGGGCTCAAAAGGAGGAGGCCTGGGGAATGGACGAGGAGCACTAGATACGATCTTGGGCTCGACCTTGGTCTCAATAGTAGTCTCAACCTTCACCTCAGGCTTGGGCTTGGGCTTGGGTGCGATGGTTTCGGTGGTGCTCTGAACGAGCTGTCCGTGGATGGTCGAACGCTTAATTAACCAGTGGTCCCGGCCGTGACAAGTGATACCTTGGTCAACGCAAGACTGGCAAAGATCAAAGTCTCCGTCGTCGCAAGTGGAACAGTGGTAATGGACATTGGGGATGGTCATCTCGCAGCTGTTGCAGCAAACTGCGAAACTGGCCAACTTATTGAAAGTGGGCAAGTTGTCGGTAGGAAGCGCAAAGGGCTTAGGGACAAAAGGATACTGCTGACCATGAGTCGTGTAAAAGGGTTGGGATCCATTGTTTGGCAGCGACTGTCGTTCCATCAGGTTAGCAAGTCGGCTCTCAAAATCCTGGCGGGCGTCTTGTCGAGCTCCGATGTACTTTGCAGCATCGCTAAGAAGAGCCGCATTGTAGGTCCGGGACAGAGGGTTGATACGGACCGGAAGAGTGGTCTCAGGCGGTGTAACATCTGATTCCGGAGTTGGCGCAGGAACCTCGGGGGCGGGCGTGGGAGCTGGGCTGGCCTCCTCTGGGGTTTCGCGAGCTTCTTGGGGAGCCTCATCCATGCTCATAGGGGCAGACGCAGATGCGGAAAGCTCGGGTTCGTCCTCAACAGTGATAGGCTTGGGTACTGTAGCCTTGGGCTGTTCCTTGACGGTGACTCGAATCTTGAGCTTGGACTTTGCCTTGGCGGCGCGGTAGAGCTGCTTGTAAATAGGAATGTTGCCGGCCTGCAGAAGGACGAACGAGGCAGCTGAATCGGAGTATCGCTCAAACAAGACTTCGGCGTCTACAGGAATGTGCAAGAAAGTGCGAATCTGAATGTCGTGTTAGTCATTATTCGAAAGGTTCAAAAGCCGCCAACCTCAGCTGAGCCTACAAAGTGGGTTTTTGTGGCAAGAGATGATGGACTATTGGAAATTCTCCAGTATTGCGAAAGGGGTTATAACATACATTAGACTCGAGAGTTCTTGGGACCATATCCCGAAGGGGCATCTTGGTACGACGAGTGATGCCCTCGTACATCACCTTTACAGTGATGACATGGTCAAGACTGGAGTTGTGCGTCGGAGTAGCCATTTCGGCGATGGATACAGATTCCCGATACTGCTTCAAAGAAAGACAGATTAGGGACAAATTCTCACCGTACCTCACTCCGCGACGGATGAGGATGATAAAAGGAAGAGTGACGATGGCGGAAGGTGGAGTCTTACACGAATGGTAGCCTGGGGCGGTGACGAGGATGCTAATGCTGCTATCTAAGGTGGAGATAAGCAATCGGCGGTGACAAGACGGCCGTCACCCGTCGTCAAATCGTTGATAGTCGCGGTGGAGGTAGTTGGTATAGAGAAAGAAAGATTAAAAACTCTCGTGATGTGGGAAATATGGAAGGGGATTTGAAGGAGAGAAGAGTGAGATGATGGAAGAAAGAAGAGAAGGGGATGAGGATGAGGCGGCAGGAGAGGAATAAGAAGAAGTAAAGCTTGTTACTGTGTACGCTGTACGCAGGCTCGAGCTGCCTGAAGCCCCGGGGGTGTGTGCTGTGAGTTACTGACGCCCGGGATTTAAGGTACGGTGGTAGGTACTAATCGTGTTCCAGAAGAGGTACTTACACGGTACAAGTAGGCCAGTCCTGCATGCTATTAAGTTTGAGTGGGGAGTAAAGTAGTGTGGCTGTATTCACCAACCTAGGTGACTGTGAATGTAAGCGAATGGCGCTGTAACTCACCACGATTGATCATTGGGGACTGGAAAACTCCCTGCACCAGCTGACGGGGGATGGGTCCAGGCTGGACTGCCTTGGGGACTGAGGGGGTCGGTCGATCAGGGCCCTTATTTGGTGTTAGTGCGAGACTAGAGTCACCTATCAAAGGGTGATGTAAGCTCCCCGTATCGAGCGAGAGGAAGCCCCGTCAATGGAGGGATGGGATGGCCGATGGCGACAACTTAGACGCAACACTGGGGCAAAAGAGTAAGAGGGCAAAGGCCCAAAAGGTTTAAAAGATGCAGGCAATACTGATGATGACGAGGTCTCAGCCGAAGCTGGGTTGTACCGTAGGTGGTGGTACTCTGTACCCAGCACCAGTATTGGGTTTCTGGACAAGTCCAGTTTGTTCCACCAACGCAGTGACTGATTGATTGATTCCCCTCATGTGTCTTTTGTTATGTGTTGCAGCAGGTCTTTGAGTCTCTAACTCTGAGTCTTTTGTCCCTGAGGTTCTGAGGTCAGCTATCAAACGGAGTAAGGGAACCGGAGCTTTCTGCTCTTCCCTGCGACCTGATTCATAAACAGCCATGATGTGGAGTTGGTGTTAGCTAGGCGACAAATAGATAGGTAGGTACCTGCACGACTAATGTATCCGCAGTATCAATCATTGATTTTCTTACACTCATTGTATTATCTTGCCGAAAGTCCTGCACCACTGGAATCTTCGAATTTGGGCATTCCGATTTGCTTGCAGTTATTCTCCAGAATTCACTCTTCATCTTGGGCACAGAGAGAAGCACGAGATCTCCATCCGCACACGGCTGTAACAATGACTCTGTCTCCCCAAAACTCTCTAAACCTGATTACAGTAAAACTAAAACTAAAAAACTCCCCCGGATTGAAAAAGAAGTGGAGAGACGTAGACTGTCGACTGTGGAGTGGCGTCTGGCGCCAGAAGCTCTAAAAGAGGGGCCGAGAATTCCGCGACTTGGTCTACGATAGGGCGGAAGCATCGTCGACACCCCCAGACGTTATCTGTGAACAGGTACCACATGACATGACGGCAAACACCTTGGCTTCACGCTCCACGCTTCACCTCACCGATGCCCGCCCATACAATTACGCTATTGGGTACTCCGATGGTCACGGACTCAAGGGTCGCGGTCACGATGGCCTTGAGCCCCTGGAGTCTGGAGAGCATCCTCCCCCGCTTTCAAGCCAGGTATTATGGCCGGATGTAGCTTAAGTTGAGATGCTGCAGATGCTTGTCTTTCTTGTTTTTATTACCATGGTAAAGTTTTAATTCAAGAATTATATAATTATTCTGCACTCTGTAAAGAGTAACTCTTTTTGAGTTCTTCAGTATAAACTCTCAGAATACGAGAGTAATGCTAACTGAATCTTGATACCTGAAAAGCCACAGCAAGGCAACAGACTTGAAACAACGTGGTGAGTGGCCAGACAAGCTTGGCCAGGCTGCCTTTGTTTGTCAGTCTCGAAATCTATTCTGTTCTATTCGACTCCAATACCTCATTCGCCATCCCCAGGCAGAGAGGGTGTATCTGGTCTCACTCTCACTCTCACAGCTACAGTACGCGTGCTAAAGGCCACCTAAACGTCGTTCGCCGCCGCCGCCGCTATCGAGAGCAAGAGTTTCTTCAGTGGTTGAAATAGGTATTCACTGAAACATAGGTGGCTATTTGGTAGGGTAGTTAAAAGGTATGCGCCGTCAGCAAGATAAACAGCACGAGTTTTTGATCATCAGGGCTCAGAAACCATCTTCAGCATTGATACACTTGCACTTGATCCACCCATAAACTGAGCTTGTACCTTGCCTAGGACTAGGTCTGTTCATCACAAGCTTTCGTCAAGGCCGGGATTTACTTAATGGCATCCCCCGAAACGATGACTGTCTAGTATCTGATAGACTGATAGTGCACCATCTTGATGATACGTACATATGTTATTGCTTCCAACCTCCGGCTCATCAGATATATAATGTGGTTCCATTTCAACATCCATTACCGCCATACCATACTTGGACACCTAGGTAATCCAAACATTGACATCCGCAATGCATGTTACACACTATCACGCACATTGCGCCGCCCCTTCTTGTCTCCCCCACCCTCTCCAAACCACTACCACAACCTGTCTGACGCGGACCTCGGAGATCTTGAGCTAAAAAGAGAGCTCCATGCAGCTTATCCGGCTACGCGGTAGGACTAAAGACTGGGGAGCTGACTGGGACTGTCAAGTACTCCGTAAACAGGGCGCTTTTTGCATGACATTGGCTTGTTGTGCTGCCACTAATTGGCTGCCGTGTGCATTTTGGCCCAATTTGTGTTGTGATTGATTCTCACATGCGACTTGTCTCAAAGTGCATGAGTCGTTCGACCTTGACACCGCATGCATATATGCATACACGGAACCTTTTCAAGCCTACAACCTACTTCTACCTATTAAACACGATATGGGGAAGCTACACTAGCTATGCACATATTGTCAACTCGTGACTTCATTACCCCATCCTGTCCCCAAGTCTTGTTTACTTCGTATTCCCATCATGTACCCTTGTACATATTGCTGCCTTCATTGCCAGCTAACCTATACGTTGATGTTTGAGGCACTCTTTCTTGCCTGCACGGAATACTTCGACAAGAATACCAATGACTTATGCTGTTACCAAAGAGTATCAATTCATCAATATCAATCGCTGACAAAAGCAGGTATAGAATGTGCCCAACGCACCAAACGCCCTTGCCATGAAGATACAACACCACGTATAATCATGTAGCACAAGATGCACAACTCTGAGGGTAAATATATGGATTGCTAAGGCAGACACAAACACCCATAGCAATTCAGCGCCCCTCAACCTCCCTCATCTCTCGCCAATCCCCTTTCCGATATTTCAGGCCAAGGAAAGCCCCGTCTCCTACCAGTGATAAAAAAAAACCCCCCGTCAGGATACTCCTGCCCACTCAACTCCTGTCTGTAAATCAATTCCAGGTAATGATGTCGAGTCCATAATGATATGAAATTATAATAATGCATCCGCTTCGTCCCCCACAATGAAACCATTCAGGCACAAAATAAAGTCATTCCTCATAGGCATGAGTGTGCTAAACAAGGAATGACTTCACATCCAACCGTAGTTTTCCCCTCCTTCTTCCTGCCATGCTCCTGGCCCTGTTGGTACCCTCGTGGGACTTTTGTTGTAAAGTAGCAGTTACTTTTGTGTTTTTTGTAGGTATAAAGCCATGATTGTGGCTATTAAATCGGATACGGGTAGAACGCATGTGGAGAATAAGTAAAGAAGGGATATCCTGACATGCCCCAGTTCTACTGCGGATAGTAGACCATGCCGGATGCCTGCTGAGGATAATAAAACCCATCCGGGCTGGGTGTCACCATACCACCCATGCCCATGACACTTGGCTGGTAGCTTTGAGGCGCGGAGTAAGTGGTATAATTGTTAACCGGCGGCAACTGAGATGCGTCATAATAGTAAACCATTCCATTCACCTCTTGTGCCACCAGGTTGGAGCCTGATGCTGGAGGTGGACCGTTGTTGGACATGACAGGTTGTTCCGGCTGGTTCTGAGGTGTGAAACTGCCAGAAGGTCCTGGCTGGTTAGGCACATACGCGGGTGCAGAACCAGGTGGCCCCATATTAGGGTTATTGTAGCTAGGTGGATAGTAGTATCCCTGCTGAGGCTGCGCTTGGTAAGGCTGCTGGTTATAATAAGGCTGCTGGCCGTAAGTGTTGGGTTGGAAAGGCGCAGCGTGAATGGCTCTTTCGGGAATCTGAGATAGCGGTGTTCCAGTAGAATGTTGGGACGGGTAAGAAGGCTGGCGAGTATGTGATTCTTGAGATAGTCCGTTAGACATTTGGATAGGCACCTGTTGATGGAAGGCTTGCTGATAGGCTTGGGGACCTTGCGTCAACGTAGGTGACTCAATGTCAGCAACAGAGATGTTCTTCTGTGGGCGAGGTTGATGCATGGGCAACGCCGATGTGGGCCGGTTCTCCTGGAAAGCTGGCTGCTGTTGAGTATCATGGAAAGCAGGCTGGCCCTCCTGGAACACTGGCCTTTGTGGAAGTGGGAATGCCTGAGGGTGAGGAAGGTTGTGAATTGATGAAGACGCTTCGGCCGCGAAAGCTGAATCACCTGCCCCATAGGCAGGAGCTGGGACACCCATATGGGAAACCATTGGGTTCAATGGCATCTCCGGTCGCGGAGCTGGGGGGAGTCGAACAACAGGTCGAGCGTTCTCGACCGGGATAGGTGGCCGTGAGATGACGGAGCCTGTAGGAGAGAACATATAATCACGGTCCACAATGGAAGACCGCCTGCTCATGGCCACGCTAGGCGAGTAAACGCTGCCGTAGTAGCTACCGCCGCCGAATACGCTTGTTCGCCTCGAGAAACCACCCATCGAGCCATACCCGCCGCGAGGCTTTCCTCGCATCCGCTGCTGGTTAGGTCGCATCGCTCGGGGGATGAAAATGAAAGACCTATCAGCGGCAGGATAGATATACCGAGGAGGATTGTTGGGAAGCGAGATTCGGACGGGCTTATCCCGACGTAGGGGTGGTCGATGGTCGGGTAGCTTGGTGTACTGTTTTACTGCAAGACCTGGTATCATGACCGGGGCCTTCATAGACGGAAGAGACACCCGGACCTGTGCGTTGCCAATGTGTTTCTCAGTTGAAAGAGTCCTGTTAATGGGTGTCGGGTTGGGATCACATGTTGGAATGAAGCCATTTCCGTTGGCAGGGCCCTCTTCTTCCACCATATGTCGAGGGCGTGCTGGGGGCGGCTGGGGAGGCGGTGCTACGACAGTCTCGTGCATATCATGAGTCCACGGGGAATTGGTCGTTGGATCTCCTGGCTGGTGCAATTGACTTTGTTGGTTAGCATATGGATGGAAGCAAACGGACGGACGATGACATACTTGATGGGAGCAAAAGGTCCTCCAATACCACCACGGCCGCCTCTACCTCTGCCTCGTCCAAAAGGACGAAAGCCATTTGCTGCAGGCCCAGCATGCCTGTGGTCATGCATGAAGAAGGCACCGCGATTGGGCACGAAGGCTGGATCCTCATCTCTCTTTTTCTTGTAGTCCTCATGCTCTTGTCGACGTCGATTGCCAGGAGCGACAGGTGGCCTGGCGGATGCTGAGCTCACCACTATGGGAGCAGAAGGTGATTTGCTAGGTGACGGGGCTGCAACATCGTCGAAATGCATCTCCTGGACAGGAGGAGACTGGTCAGTGATGGACAAACCGTGCAGCATCATATCCGTATCTGTCACAGGCTTGCCGTTCTGGCCGGAGCCGGAGCCGGCCCCCGACTTGTGGCCATGCCCGGCATGCTTAGCGGCGCCATTGACCTTCCTCCTCGCATTTGGAGATGTTGGCGAGGCGTCGTCGATGTTGCTGGTGTCGCTATCATCAGCGGGATCATTATCGTCGGTCAAGGAGCCGTCGGTGATAGAATCGTCATCGAGGTCGAGGCCCTCCGGGCCACCCTCGTCTTCGCCCTCATCCTCGACACGGCGACGTTGCCCGATAAGCTTTCTACGGCGAGGAGCAGCAGAAGCCATAATTGCGCAGCGGTGAAAGAGAAGAAGGAGCCGACAGAGGGGGCTTCGGAGACTCGATGGTTGGGATGCGACGGGGTTCGCAGGTCATAGGGCGGCGGAGGCCGTGGAAGGAAAGCGATGGAATCGATGAGATGACGAAACGATGGACAGGTGAAGAGCCGATAAAACCAAGACCGGCCGGCGGTAGACGATGATAATAAACCAGAAGCCAGATAACGGATGAAAATAAGCTGTAACGACAAAGTGCAACCAAGCAAGCAGCCGCTAGACGAAGAAAATGATTGATAAACGAGATGGGGAAAGGGCAAGGGAGGAGGCTCGTTGTCAGCTCTCAGCCGCGACTAAAAAAAACTGCAGCTCTGGGTCGCTGATGGAGAGCAAGGCGAGAGGAACTTGAAGCCGGGCGAGGAGGAAGAGGCGGCGTGTCGAGGTTGTGGGGGAGGGAGAAGGAGGAAGGAGAATAGATGCAGGAGCAGGAAGCAGGAGAAGGAGGAGGAGAGGGAGGTAAATTTAGAAGATGGATAACCTAAAGATGGATGCCCTGTGTTTGGTGGTGATGGTGTCTGTCCCGTCTAGGTCTGGCTGGGCTTGTGGTCTGTGTCCAACAAGACAAGTTGCTGAGCTAGGTACGGTACAGTACAGTACCTACCTGGTTCTGTAAGGCAGGTAAATCGGATCGCCAGAAAAACCTCCTGGGTCCCCGGCCGATGAGAGAGGCCCCAACCTCTGTTACTGAGCTTCAGAGGGCATCCAAGACTCCAAGTACCGCACACGCAGATATGTGGTGCGTCGTGACATTGGATGTCAGACCCAGCGCCGTTTCCAGTTACCCCACTACCAGCTAACGTTAGCAGCCCAGATTCAGAAACATTGAGGTGAGCTTTGAGTTGGTCTCCACTGCAAAGCTAACAACAACCAACAACCTATCGTCTATCCAACGCTGATGAGCTTGATTCACATCATCCTGGTATCATCCAACACCAACATTAGGTAGACATAACGGCAGCATCCGATAAAAGACTCACTCTGAATGCAGCTTCTGTCCATTCCTACCCCAAACATAAGCACGCTTTCGCTGCGCTGCGCTGCGCAACCCACCAAACATCACCACAACACAGCACAGTCTTCTCTCGCTTGGTGCGACTGGAGGTAGAGGGAGGCTCAACGCACCAGACTGGGCGTGCGCGACTCACGGCACGACCCTACCGATGCATCCAACCACACTGTACCAGAACATGAGGAGCTGGGGAACAACTAACGTATGATGGCAGAGCATGAGTGTCCGTAGGTGCAGACCAGCCTAATGCATTGAGTTGAATTCAGGATGCCATATTCATATTTGACATTGATCTCATCCTACAGTACTTTACTAATGCAAGTTACTGGCTACATTGCCTCATGAGACATCCAGTTTTTGACCTGCACTAGTTACAACAAGGTATCGAGCTACAGTAGCTTGTTGCCCCACGCTAGCTCCAAGATAAGGCGACCGCGTAGACCAGCATGGTTTAACCACATGAAATTCAAAACCACTATGCTGTTCATGTAAAGGAGAACATGTTCTGCATACTTTCTACTAATGTTCTTTTTTATTACGAGATTGGTCTTTAACGAAAAATGTCCTATTTACCTCCCAAGCAAGCCTTGCCCCCGAAATCTTGTATGATAAGACACGCCCATTCTACCATTGGTGTTGAGCAGACAACAAGCTATTATCTGATTGTATACGAAGTATAATACCCTCCAACTGGATTGAAAGTCGTCGTATTGCCCCTACGTGGCGTGGTAGCCCTGAAGTAAGCTCTGAAGGGTAATATATCAGATCAAGAATGATACAAGATTGTAAACTTCGATATGGCGAGTTTACGCCACTTGTGCTGCCCTCCAAATATTATAATATATAAAGCGAGCTGTCGTCCCCCACTCCTGTCTAAAGACATGTACGCATACCCCCTTTTATTTTTGGCTTTATGAAAACACACAATGGATCGAGATTACGAGTTGGCCTATTTCCACTACGGGCCCCAAGTCCATAAAGACTTGAGGATAGGGTCGTCATGGCACCAATTGACGATGGCACCTGGAAGGTACTTTACCGCTTTCGATCGAGGTCCCAACCCGTATGGACCAGGCCCAGAAGTCACTGATCCCAAGTATCAAGGATGTCACTTGAGGCCTTGGATCGTGGAAGCACCCTTCAACTCTGTTGAAATCTTCGAAGCTATTCTCAAGCCAGATAAACCGTTGAGAGTTCACAAAACTAAACTGGTCCACCGGCATCGTGCTAGCGTTGCTAACTCGTCTACGTTCCATGGCCAAAGAGGACTCATCGCACGACAAAGACGGTACGCAGAATATGCTCGCTTTCAAGGTCGCTTAGAGCAGGATCGTGAGGTATCGTTTGTATGCCTCCCTGCGAGGGATTACGATAAAATCCTGGATGCTGTTAAGCCTTTCTATTATCCCCTATATCTCGTACACCTGTCAATACCATGGCGTGATAAGTTGAGATTCCTATCAGGTCTGATACCCTACCAGAGGCGCGGTCCTAGATCCTAGACGCAAGGCCACATACCCAGAGGTACTACAGGGTTTCCTAAAGCACCTGAGCATACCCGACTGTGATTTTCAACGCAGTCTACTTGAGCCAGGAAACACACCGCTTCCCGACAATCTAGAAGACTTGGTTGAGGGAATACCGGGCGCGAGTATTGCACTGCCATATTACCGAAAGGCCAGCGAAGTTAAGGAGGAGGATACCAAGGGGGGGAGGGGGGATATCAAGGAGGAGGGTATAAGGAGGTGGATATCAAGAAAGAATATATCGAGGACGAGGAAGGACGTGGGTTCCATTGAACAAGTCGACGATAGGTAGGTCAGTATCGACCCTCCCCTGAGCCAGTAAGTCGAAACAACTTTGCGGCAATACCCCGACGAGCGAAACAAGCAAGTCATCGCCCAATATAAGTCTCCATAAAACTCATAAAAGTATCATAAAGGGTTCTCTAATTTGATATCACTTTTTATGATTTTATTCTAATTTTATAAATTGGTCTAAACCTTAGAATACCCAAACTGAGACCAATCAAGGCCCATTTCTATCCATTCCCAAACCTTGCAGCCTGCAACCTTGTCTTCAGATATAACAAACTTCACATGTGTTCATGTTTTGGTAGCTAACACAGCTACCTATACTTTCAGCCGCATCCCGAATTGACTCATGAATGAGCACACGAGCATGAATTGAACGGCGATAGAAGCCCCGGTGACTTAGCTATATGCCGGGTAGTTCAGAAAGCAACGATGTATATCGCATGTCTCGTAACTCGTGGGGACAGATACGAATCTGCTGTTTCCTCTATCAACCGGGTATCCGCATGCTTAAGCTTGTCAAGGTTGAACTTGGTGTCAGTATTTCTTGAACATGTATGTATGAACAACTCTCACATAATTCATCACCTAGGTACGCACGCACCATGTTTCTACCATCACACTCATCAGTTTAGGAATTGGGCATATGCTTTACTGACTACACATACCTCATTACAGTCCCGTGCAAAAGTTCCGATAACGAGCTAACTAGTAATATATATAATATTATAAAAGATTATACAAGATTATATAAAATACAGCAGGTTTTTATAATTTATATTATCTTACACAAACTTTAGAAGAGATCAAGTCGTCGGAACTTTTGCACACCCACTATACTCATAACTTCCAATCTTCCAAGCTCACCACAATTCCAAACAGAGTAAGGATGAGATACCTGAAAACAGCCAAGCTCACATCGTCCACAAACCCTGGCATCTGATCCTGTACCCCACGATTCAACCAAGCTCTTCATGAACCAATCAGGAATCACAATGAGAGGTTAGCTGCAGAGAGCTCAAAATAGCCAATCCAGTTCTGTGCCGTTCTTTACAAGGTATCTACTCCATACCTAGGTATACTAAAAATACCAACGAAGCCATCACAGTTGGCAATTACGGATACCTTAGAATGGTTTATTCACTCTCTCCCCGCAGCGGTGATTGTGACGTAGCTTTTAGCTATCTGAATCAGGTCTAAGCTGATGGAAAACGGCGGCATAGCAACTTGCTCCATGGTCCAGGCCAGGTCGGCCGTTGACTTAAATTCACTATCGCTGCTTCGGTGGGGAATGTAAAGGCGGGGGAAGCTGGTCGTGTCACTGTTGATCGTGCTTTTGGAGTTGATACTGATTGATATCTCTTTCAAAAGCGCGCTCTTCACGCGTGATAAAGACCACACCGACTATACATAAGGGATATAGCCTTGCTTTTCTTAGCCGCATTATCAAGTTCGATTGCCATAACATAACTGAAATGCACCCATCCTTATCACGTCCCAACAGCTTCCCCTCTCTAGAGTAGCCCAGGTCTATCGTCGAGTGGAGCTCACTGCAACATAGATAGGCACCTCGACCTCAGTGACAGAGCCGAGCTTGTAGCAGACAGGCGGACAGGCGGGGTTCAGTCTTGGTGCCTAGGTGCTTCTGGCCAAGCGATGGAGGGCGCCAAAAAGCTTCCCATGTCACTTCCGTTGGTCTTGTCTCTCCAACGCCAGATCGTCCATCCATGACCTAATTTATCAAACCCCTCCACAACATCAACATTCATATTCTTCTCCAACTGCGCCAATTCTCTTTCATTTTCTCTCGCTTTCGCGGAGCCTCCTCTTGCGCTTCCACAGCCACTCGATCTTTCCCTCAGACTGCTAGCTTTGGCCCTCGCCATCATCATCATGGCTAGTCTCCCGTCGCAACACCCCACCCTCTCCCTCCACCTCTCCGACGTCACTCTCACCCCGCTCATCACCTCGGCCTCGTCGCAATCCCATCTCGAAGCCCTCACATCTCTCACCTCCAGCGCACTCTCTTCTCAGACCGCCGCCCAGCGACTCGGCATGGGTCGCCCTCAGCGCCTCATGGTCGAGTACCCTGACCGCGGACCCGTCGTGCTACACTCGTACCTTGATCCCCGCGACTCCGTCGACACAACCACCAACAATGCTGTCGCGACCGCCTCCAGCCGTCCGGGTTCGGCGCCTGGCTCAATTCATGGCCCCGACTCAAGAGCACCTCGGTCCGAACCAGCGGCGCCGTTCCACGACGACCCGCGCTCTGAGGATGCGGCTCCGCTGCTTGTGGGTGTAGTCGTGGCTGGGTCCGCAGACGAGGCCAGAGAAGCCCGACGCGCATCCTCCAGGTTGGAGCGCGTGGGAAGAGAGTTTCAAAAGGAGTGGGCCGCCGAGAGCAGTCAAGACCGCGCAAATGAGGATGGGCCAGAATGATCAGGCTGAAGAAACGCCTGTCACCTGGAAGGGCACTTGTCGTTTATATACCATGACGAACTACATTTACGAAGCAATGCAATATGAAGCGATACCACGAAGGAATACGAAACAAGGGCTTGAAAATACAGCACGAAAGAGGAGGCTTCAATCTTTGACATGTTGGGCCCGTTGTCTCCTATGCCAATTATGTATGATCTAATGATGCGATGAGTCAAAACGAGCTATGGAAGGGGAACGAAAAGCCATGATTTCCGTGTTTACAAAAGATGTACATATATATGTGCGTGCCTTAATTAAAGCAGCTTGGGGGTGCAGCCGCATCGGAATCGTGTCCTGGTCAAGAGTTCAAGCCAACGAACCATAACTCGGTTATATAGATGATAGAATCGCATGGGGGACGATGTCACAGCACGACACAACATGTTTCATTGTTCTAAAAGATTTAATTTCATCTCGTAGTACTTCTAAATTGCTTGAATTCCACAAAACCTTGCTCCAAAGCCCATCATCACTTGCATAATCATTCTGCCCAGGTTCGTTTCGTCCTGGTGTTTTTACTCTTATCCTTCATTTCTTTTTACTCGTTATTATCTTCGATCTAGATCATCTGCTGGAAAGCGCGGTTGATGGGAGATCGGATGTTAGGGACGTCCTTCCAGAAGTCGACAGTGGCAACAGCGCGCTTGGCGATGCCCTCAGGGGTGAACTCGAACTTCTATCATAGGGGTCAGTAAAATGCTCAGAAATTGATGAATAGATTTGAAAACTTGCCTTGTAGACATCCAGGTAGGCACCAGAAGCACCGAATCGGTTGATACCGAACTGCTCGTGAGTGTATCGCTCCCAGCCCATGGTGCTCATGACCTCAATGGACATGGAGGGGATACCGTCGGGAAGAACAGACAGGCGGTACTCCTTGTCCTGAAGGTCGAAAGCCTCGAAGCAGGGCATAGAGACGATGCGGGCCTTGATGTTCTTGTTCTCCTCGAGGTACTTGGCAGCATCGACAGCGATGGAGACCTCGGAACCGGTGGCAACCAGGGTGATGTCGGCACCCTCGACCTCGCGCAGGACGTAACCACCCTTGGCAGCCTTCTCAATGGTAGAGCCCTCGAGCTGGGGGAGGTTCTGGCGAGACAGAGCAATGATGCTAGGGCTCTCCTTGGCAGTCAAGCAGACGTAGTAAGCACCGCTGGTCTCGTTACCGTCGGCAGGTCGCCAGACAAGGCAGTTGGGGAGAGCACGGAAGTGGGCAAGAGTCTCAATAGGCTGGTGAGTAGGACCGTCCTCACCAAGACCAATGGAGTCGTGGGTGGCGACCCAGATAGTGCGGACGCGAGAGAGAGCAGACAGACGGACAGATCCGGCAGCGTAGGAAACAAAGTTCAAGAAGGTACCGGAGTAAGGCAGGATGGTGCCGTAGGCAGCAAGGCCGTTCATGATGGCACCCATGCCGTGCTCACGGACACCGTATCGGACGTATCGGCCGGAGTAGTCACCAAGACCGGTGGACTTGGGCTGGAAGTCGACAGCCTCCTTCCATCGGGTAAGGTTGGAGCCAGTCAAATCAGCGGAACCACCGAAGAGCTCGGGAATGACGCTCTCGACCTTGGCGAGGACGGTCTCGGACAGCTTTCGGGAAGCAATGGCGGGGTCGGAGGGGCTGTAGACGGGGAGGCTCTTCTCCCAGCCCTCGGGAAGCTCACCGGTCAATCGGCGGGCAAGGTCGGCGTGCTCCTTGGGGTACTGCTCCTTGTACTTGGCGAAGAGCTGGTTCCACTCCTGCTCACGGGCAGCGCCCTCAGAAGATCGCTTACCGTAGAAGTCGTAGACTTCCTGGGGAACAGCGAAGCTCTCGTCAGGGTTGAAGCCCCATTTCTCCTTGAGCTGCTTGATGTCGTCAGCCTTAAGGGGAGAGCCGTGGACACCGTGGGTGCCCTCGTTCTTGGAACCGTAACCGATGGTGGTTCGGAGCTGGATGAGGGAAGGCTTGTCAGTGACGGACTTGGCCTCCTTGATGGCAGCCTCAATGCCAGCAAGGTCGTTGTCACCGTCATCGACCTTGACGACGTGCCAGCCATAAGCCTCGTATCGCTTAGGGACATCCTCAGTAAAGGCAACAGCGGTGTCACCATCAATGGTGATCTTGTTGTCATCCCAGATGGCAATGAGGTTGCCGAGCTGGAGGTGACCGGCGAGGGAGCAGGCCTCGCTGGAGACACCCTCCATCAAGCAGCCGTCGCCGAGGAAAGTGTAAGTGTGGTTGTTGACAAGCTCAAAGCCGTCCTTGTTGAAAGTGGCTCCAGTGTGAGCCTGGGCAATGGCCAGACCAACAGCGTTGGAGACACCCTGACCGAGAGGGCCAGTGGTAACCTCAATTCCGGGAGTGTCGTGAGCCTCGGGGTGACCAGGAGTACGGCTGTCAACGGACTGTGGGAGGTGTGAGCAAACATTGGCAGAGGTGATAGACTAAGAAAACTCACTCGGAAAGCCTTCAGGTCATCCATGCTGAGGTCGTAACCGAACAGGTGGAGGAGAGCATACTGAAGCATGCAGCCGTGTCCGTTACTGAGGCGCAAAATGGTCAGCTCATTGGCGCAATAGCGTGTCAATCGTGGGAGAAACTTACGAGAGAACGAAACGATCACGGTTCAACCAATCGGGGTTCTTGGGGTTGAAGTTGAGGAACTTGTTGAACAGAACGTGAGCAACTGGGGCCATTCCCCTGTGGCAATGTCAGTATGTATTCCCTCATCGCTCATCGTTGTTCTTGGAAAGGTGAACTCACATGGGAGCACCAGGGTGTCCCGAGTTGCTGTGAGCGGTCGCATCGGCCTGTTGAGAGTTGGTTAGTTTTCATTGTTCCTGGTAGAGATTCACTCTGACATCTTGCGGAGCTGTCGGCTTCAGTCAGGCCAGTCGCGACGACTCCAAACCACCAGAAGACCACATGATAACACTTTCTGCGACTGATGTCTCATGGCATTTATTGCGCTGCGCGTCTCTCATCTGATCCCTCATGTCAAGAGATGGCGGGGCAGCCGTGGCGGGGTAAAAGCCAATTCAGCGAGCTGCTCAGAGCTCGCTCGACTGTGAAGCAAGTAAGGGAAAAGAGGAGGGAGCTTACCGCAAGGACACGGATGGTGTTGATAGCCTTCTTATCGATCTCGCTGTAACCCATTTTGACTGATTTTATGAGTATTTGGTTGTATGAAGGGGAGAAAAGGAAGAGAAGAGGAGGAAGAGAAAGAAGATTGGGAAAGAGGTAGGTGAGGCAGGTACTTTAGGTAGAATCCAATCCAATGACGGAAAGATAAACGGAGCACGTCTGACGTCTACCTCTTACTTGCTACTTGCCGCACTCCAATCTACAGTGGAGGGTGGATGGGTGGAGGGGTCGTGTCATGAATTGTTAGGCGTCTCCAGTTTTCCCAGTCTTGAGTCTTGACCTAGAAAAATTCGGCCGGGCGATATCCCGCAGAAGGTATTGGTATGAGATGCTATGTACCAGATATGCTGGCTTACACTATGATTTTAAGTGGTGCGGTACTTTCTGTTTCGACAAGAGTTCCAGCATTGGGGGTTTGTGAGGCTGCTCATGGCGACGAGAGTCTCATAACTCGCCTCATGATGGACCCCGGTTGTTAGAAATATCCATCCTTGATGAGGCTGCCCTAGACCTTGAACTGCGAAGTACATATCGGTACCTGCTGTACAGGTAGTGTAGATTACCAATTGCATCAACCACCCCCAAAAAGGGTAGCCCGACAGCTTCACCTTTACGAATCCTCACCCAAAACTCAGATCCAAGGCTCACCAAATACAGAGCGTCCGCTCCCTCCGCCGTGGCCGCCGAAACGAGGTCAGTGTGGCCGGCGACACGCCGAGTGGAGCTCCCGGTGGGGGGCCAGGGGGGGGGGGGGGGGCGTACTCTGTGGCAGGGGGTCGACAGTTGCCCCTCCTCGCTGCAACTCTTGATGAGAGAGCTGTTGTCAATTTACTTGTCATTAGGCTTGACCTGCTTGATAATGCAATGCAATTGGATTTGGTCAAGTTTCATCTTTCTAAAAAGTCCATTCACAGGCAGCAATTCATGTGCGTGCATCAAAGAGACCAATTGGGTCGAGCATCCTTTGTTGATCTTCGGGGTTCTCGTTGGCGTGTGGAGCCTCTTTCATCAGCATGAATGAATTGGATCGATCTCCATAACGGCGGCACTTGGCCATACTGTAACGAATTCTCGGTGCTGTGACGTCGAGTGGCCACTCCGTCATTGCTTGAATCGCCTTATTAGCTACTGTCTACCTAGCAGTCTGGCTACCTACTTGCATCCAACATTGAACCATGCATGGCTGCTTTGCTGTCGATTCTTGGCCTGGATGTTGAAATTTTTCATCCTTTCAGCCACAAGTGGTGTAAGTAAACACCAGACATCCATATTTCCTTTAGCCAGATGATTCCACCATCCCGGGTTACAGCTATTTCCCTCACTCCAAAACCGCAATAGCTCCCGCGTCCCGTCTTAACCAAATTAACCGGCCAGGGCTGAAATAGGCAAAAGCTGAAAGAACGGGACAGTTTAGAATCTCGACTTGAGGTTCGAATTGGTACGCCTATAGCAAAACGAGCCCCCACGACTCACGAGGGGTTCAAGGGAGGAGGGGCAACTCCGACTGCTCCCATTGAGTCGGTTACAATGCCGTGAGAGATGAGTCGGAGAATAATCCGCGTGCCAAAGCCAAGGGATAAAAACACGCGAGTAGCGGCAGGGTAGATTCACTTGAATAGCGCTGAGCATTTCCGTCACCACCTGAGCGTGGACACTTCTGTCTCTGTCACAGGCGCGGCTATCAACGAGATGAGAGTTAAATTGGTTGATAGATGCTGCGGCTCACGATGCAACTCGTTGAGTGAGCTAGCGCCCACCTCGGTCGGCGTCAGTTCGTAGTAGCTTGGGCGTGAAAAGTGATGGGGAGCGATATTCGGAGACAGGCTGACGGAAAAGCCAAGTGCTTCCCCAAGGTGTGGGAGGTGTAGCACTTGTCAGCCCAACAAGGTAAAGGATAAACTATGATCATGCTTGTCAATGATGCCGTAACTGCTGATGAATGATATGACATTTCTATGTAAGAGCCTCGAGTCCCCCCCAAAGCAGAGACTTTAAGGTTGCCTGGTGATCATGACCAACATTTGTGATAATCAGGTGGTGATATGATAATATTCACAATACTCATTGCTAACATGATTGCGCTTCACTTAGTCCAAAGTCACCATAAGTCTCTTGTTATTTCTCTGTTTCTCACCGTCCTTCACCGAACCGTAAGTACCGCACTGCTCTAGGGCAACCTTCAATTCAAAGTGGGGGTTTTCGATTCCATCGGTAAAATATGTCCGATCTTTTTTTCCCCTGTACAACCGCCAACCACGATATCAACGATACTCATCAGAGCTATTACTCACCGATAGAAAATAGCCAATGAATTAAACCTGGGAATTCCGGTTAAAGACATGCCCAAGAAAAGGGGTCCTCCCAAGAAGGGTCTTTCTACCTTTTCGAAGCCTGAACCAATCTCGAAACCAATCTCCAAAAAGTCAAATGCCCCGCCAGAAGCCTCTTCGCCTGCTCTTCAGTCTGAAGAGGAGCAGCAGCGTCTTCTCGATATCTTTTCCAGTACCTTCAGCAACGTTCTCACCTCAGATGATTTCTCCAAGCTTCTTCAAGAGATAAAGCAAGCTTTGTTTAATCGAGAATTTGCGACTGCTTTTGGGAGAGAGGACTATATTGAAGCATATGCTGCTCGATGGAGCCCCACGCGAGCCCTGTGTTATGCTACTGTCTTTCTTAGCATCAAGAATCATCTGAAAGATATTCTGGTTCCTTTCAAAGGAGCTGTAAATGAGGAGCCGCAGCTAGCTAGTGCGAGTGCGGTACCAGACTCACAAACGGTGGCGGATCCAGCTCAAGACGATACAAAGGATAACCACGGAGAGAGTCAACCTACTGAAATAGAATCGACTCAAAATCTCAAACTTGACAATGCCTCTTCGAAACAAAAGCCTGCTCTACACATGCTATCTGTCGGTGGATGTGCAGCCGAACACATCGCCTTTGCCTCCTATCTCCAGGCAACTTCGACCAGTGGCTGTCTGACACTCCTCGATTCAGGTCCATGGGCGAAAGTTGTCTCACTTCTTGAATCCGGCACTGTTAACCCACCTCCTATTTCAAAATACGCTTCCGCAGCTCGTCAAGCTTCCAACCACCCCCTCCTGGAAAAGGACCAGCTCTCCCTTAATTTTGTTCAACTTGATGTCCTAGATCTCGACATGGAATCCCTGTCAGCCCAGTGTGCTAATGGCAAAGTGCCCATTGTCTTGACTATGTTCTTCACGCTCAATGAACTCTACACAACAGCGGGTATCGGCAAGACAACCCAGTTTCTAAAGAATCTCGGGAAAGTCCTTGCGTCTGATAGTTTGGTTCTCGTGGTGGATAGCCCAGGAAGCTACTCAGAAGCCGCACTGGGGAAAGAGAAAAAGAAATACCCTATGCAATGGCTACTTGACCATACCCTTGTAGAAACCGATACACCGGGATACTCGTGGGACAAACTACAGTCGGACGACTCTCTCTGGTTTCGTCTACCAGAAGATCTATCATATCCGATCCCCCTCGAGAACATGCGTTACCAGATGCACTTGTTCCGCTTACATAAATCCTGATTAAGAATATCGGTTCGAGAAATATTGTAATATTTATGGCTTGAATTATCTATGCCACTATTATTTATGGATCGATCGTTTACACTATTTCTTGATGATGGGGTCTATTATGCCCATACCATCTTCTTGAGTGAGTGTCCCAGCTGCTCTAATATTCCAGTGTTCTTCTTTGCTTCCTCAAGGGAGATAATGGAACCAGTCTCAATAAGGCTCTTTCGTTCTCCGTCAGGGTGCTCCAGCTGCCTTTCCAGCGCCAATCGCTCGATATCGCCACAAATGGTGGAAACCTGCTGAGTTTCTGTTTGCTTTGGGCCATCGTCGCCTAGGACGGCAACGGAGGAGTCTAAGTTTGTTGCCTTGAAGACGAGGCGACGGACATCTGACGATGAGAGTGATGATTTGCTGGTGAGCAAGTTGGCTAGGCTGGCGGGTATACTGGCATCTTTCTGCTCGGCAGGGTCCTCCTTGCCTTCCGTTTCACCGTGATTTGAAAGGGTTCGCGTGTTTGTACGGCGAATATCACTCTTACCAGGACTATATGTCACCACAAAGCCGGCGTTCTTGACCTCGTCGATGTGGGAAAGAGAGATAGTCGAGGTGATATATGTGCCATACTTGATACCAGTGATGCTGTCGAGCTCAACTCGCTCAAAGGAGGATACTTTGTCAGACTTCCAATCAAAGCGGCACGAATATAGAGCTACGTTTGTCAGGAGAAGAACGACTTCTTCGAGTGGCCAAGATTTGATAGTATCAGGCGTGGTAGGGCTCAAGAGCACCCATCCTCCGTGAAACTCCTCCTTCTCGTCTGCTATCACTCGTTTCTGGCACAGCTCGACGGCCAGCTCTCTCATCTTGGTGACAGAAACGGCGGGGTCCTTTGTCATCATGTCGCTCTCGAACTCCTCAAAGATCTTGGCTGTAACGTTTCCAAGGAGGAAATCAATGGCCGCCTGACTGAAGTAGTCATTGACCATGCTGGTTTGGTTAGCAGGGTATTATACATCAAGACATGGAGGAAGGAATACGTACCCGCTGTAGTATCTAGCAAGGCCAAGACCCAAATCATTCAGCGCCCCACGATAATCTCTCTTCTTCGTTCGTGTATAGTCACCTTTCATCGCTGCCGTCGACGCATATTGTTTTGACACCGCATCACCATTGTCAGCCCAAAGAGTATTGAACCAAGCCGTCACTTGATCAGTCTGCGCGCTCATGTCAAAACCTTCCTCCTTGAGTTGGACCTCGAGCATGTGCTTTGCAAATGAGCTCTGGCAAACGTTGGTTCGGTCAAGACAATCCATGCAGTTTGTCCGTATGACACCTTTCTGTCTGTTCAACTGCTTGCCCTCCTTTTGAACAGTGCTACCAAGGCTTTCGATCTTGTCTCTCAACTGATCTAGCAGCAGGCTGACGTTTTCAAATTTCATGCCCTTGCAAGCCGCGTGGAAGTCGAACCACTCAAAAGGTATTTTCTTATCTTCACTCGCCTCTTTGTTGACTTGTTCCAAGGCAGTCTCGTAGGCGGAACCAATAATCGACTCCACTCCATGTTTTTCGACGAGATTGACTATTTGAAGCTGGCCATAGTTCCTGGAAAGACTATCAAAATGTCTGCGGCAAGCGGCTTGATTGGCCTCCTCGGAGTGTTGTCGAATAGGAGTCGGCTTGAAAGCATAAGGTGATTGTGTGAAGAAAAGAGGAATACTGCCTCTGACTTGTAAAAAGGAATAGATATTGGAGGATGGATCCCATGTAGGCGTAGAGAGAAGCTGTTCGGTTTCTACCATGTTCGCAACGAAACCATCTTGATCAATTCCACGGCGCAGATATCGCAAACCAGCCCGTTTTGTGGATCGGCGCGAAATCACAGTAATCAGATATTTCTTCTCTGAAGGACGAATATCGATTGATGCCCTGCAACTCTCCTGTGCAGGGGAGCCGGGCACTTCTTTTGGAGATGGGAGATTAGAGAGTTCGACAGAATCTTTACCCTTGTCATCACTCTGTGGAGGCTGGTTGTCAACGGTAAAGGTCCTCTGCCCCACGAAACCTTGCATCAGAGGCAATGCGAGGCAATCTTGCCCGCTCGACATAAATGGCTGCAGGAGGTTGCGGTTCCAGAAGAAAACTTCGTCAACCTGGTTGTGGAGAGGAGTCTCATTGCTAGGAGGCAGCGATCCGTCACTCAAAGAACGAGTGAGATCAACATCGTAGGAGAAGTAGAAACTTCGGGATGCCCCAAACAGAATTTGAGCAGTGCGCAAAAGTTTGGGCAAGAGCTCCGGTTCGTTGGGTATGGCTTTGGCAGAGTCCTGCTGCGTCTCGCCTTTGAAAGCCTCGGTGGTGTCGTTCTTTTCCGGAACACTTTGTGAATTGCTCAGTCCCATGTTCCTCTTCTGATCCAAAGTCCAGCCGCTTCGACTGAACCAGCGTTGTGCAAACCGTCCGTAGCTGCCTCTCCTTCGAATCACATCTTCAGCGACACGGCTTCTAGCCGAACCCGGTCTGGCGTCTTCATCATCGACTATGGCATCTTCTACTTCATCCGACGTCCTTGGAGGTAACTCGACTTCTCCGTCACTACTGTCACTCTCATTCCCTGAGTCTCTAGCCTGGCGTGACAGGTGGTCCGAGGTCCTTTTCACAGACTCTTCAGCGCCTATCCTGGATGTGCATGGTGTGATAGCAACTTCGGTAACAACATAGATGGGGTGGCCGCAGATTTGCGCAACCTGCTGGCGCCGCGTGATTGTAACAAGATAGCTTAACTTCGATATGGTAATAAGGCCTGTGGTAGTCAAACTTGTTAGTCGCGCGTCTTACATGTCACAGGAAAGGGAATGTAAGCGCGGGGCCACAAGGTGTCGTACCGATCACTCCGAAAGCTTCAAAAGATGAACCTGGCTTCGAATCATCGGGGACATGTTCGCGAGGAACCTGAGAGATAGTCGCTTCGCCGTACTTGACTCGAGCTGGTTGGAAGGGACGTTGGCCCTTGGAAGAAAGAGGCTGTATTACAAGCCCGTCAATTGCTGCGCAGATAAGGAGCTTGCGAGCGATGGCTGGCATTGTGCGGGGAGGCACGCAAATCTTAGCAGAAACGATCGATATGCATTCAAAGGCGAGGACAGGGGAGCAAGGGCGAGAAATGGACGATCAAGCGATAGTATACAAAGACAGATTATGAAACAGCTGCAGAAGGTACCAGGGCAAGCTGCAGTTCACCGAAGAATTAAAGATCGAGTAACTACTCAGACCAAAAGTCAGATATGACCGCATCAGTTCACGATTTTGGTGGAGACGTCATAACTTGGCAATTGTACGGGTAGCCACCCACCTAAAGCAGCCACTATAGCGCTGAACATGCGCCGAAGTCGCATTCGCATTGGGGGATTTTTTTTACACATCCACTTTAACTCGTTTTCGTATTTTGCTTTCGTCAAGACAGTTGATGATATTACTATTTTACCCAAGGGCCTCAAACCTCATACACCAATTATTGCACCAGATAGCCCCCAAACGTCAAAAGTTCGGAAACAGATATCAGAAGCAACAAACAGCCTTTCAGACATCTAAGCCCTCTAGACTGACTGCCCATGAGCGAAAGTGTTTCCATCTTTTGCTTTCCTCCTCACCATAGGGTATCTTAAATAGCGAGGCGCTCGACCTTGTCGCGCATGGCTCGGATCTGGCCGGCGAGCTCGCTGGCGTCGTTGCTGGTGATGCTAGCAGCAATGACGGCGCGGCTAACACCACAGGCACGGCCGAGGTGCATCTTGCTGCTGACGTAGACGTAGGGAACTATCAAGCACCAGTTAGCGACATGTCCAAGTACAGTATCTGAATGTCGAATTGCGCGTACCGTTCTTGTCCTCGCAGAGAAGAGGGAGGTGGAGGAGAATGGCGAGAGGCTGAGTGTCGGCAGCGAGGATGACAAGCTCAGAGACACCACGGTTAAGGGTCTTGGTGGCCTCGTTGGCTATCAATCTGTTAGTATGTAATCGCTATCGAGCTGCTGTTTGGTACAACATACCGCCCTTCTTCAGCTGGCGAGCATCTGTGACAATAGTTAGCGAAATTGTTTCCATTGCAGAGTATTAGAAGAACTTACGCTGAGAAGACTGAACGAGATCGAGAAGCTCCTGCTCGAGCTTCTGATCGGCAAGGGGCCAGGCTATTGACATGTCAGCACATGGTTGCTATAGGATCGCGAACAGATATATCATACCAGCACTCTCAGACATGGTGAAAGATTAAACCGAGGTTTTCGTGGAGGAAAGGTTCTGATGGCGCGCAGTTAGTACCTAATTCTCGAGGCGGTCAAGAAACTGAGATAGGCAGATCAGACATACAAGATGGTATGGAATCAGGGTTCCTTGCGTTGGCTCGCCCTGAGGACTGAAAGACTAGAATGGAGATAAAACGTAGTTGGCGATGAATCGTCGAAGTCAAAAGAGAAGAAAGAAAAAAAAAGAGAAGCAGCATAATATGCGCCAAGGCGGCGGAAAATTTCACATGTGGCGCCGAGCCTCGTGTGGCTGAAATGCGCGAGGCTTTCGAAGCCCCACTCCTAATTGGACAAGTCAACCAGTCAACAGCAGCTTGCTGGCCCATCTTTTATCCGAAACACAGGAGGTCGGTGGCGTCTTATGTAATGTAACTCTTCTGCCAGTAGAGTACAGCAAAACCTTGCCGCCAACCAGACGCCAACCTGGAATGAGACCTTAACCAGCACGCACACCTTACCTCGACATCTTCGTCTTCAAGCAACAGGCCCGTTATCTAACGACTCCATCTCCCGACATCTTAGCTCGTTCGCCGATTTCTCGACGCACTCCCCGTCTCTTTGACAACACTTTGCTCGATTAATACCTGCTTCATTTCCGCATAAACAACCGCTAAGATGGTCAGCGAACTTTGGTATGTGCTTGCGCGCCTCCTTGCCCCCATCATCATCAAGCTCCCTGTGCATCAATCGGAGCTTTAGACATCAACCACCAACGCGAAAAGCCATCTGATTGCACCTTCTCTATATTGTTTTTGATGATTGAAGCTAACATGCGCGTCTGTATAGCCCCGTCTACTCGGTTAGTCCTCCACGTCATCCGTACCGTCGACGTCACCTCGCGACGCCGAACCTCCAACGTGAGGCGGTCGACAATATCGATTCAATATCAAGCTTCGCATCGCTAACACTTATCTAGCCCTTCTTCGGTGCCATGGGCTGCACCTGCGCCATTGTCTTCACCTGCCTTGGCGCCTCTTACGGTACCGCCAAATCTGGTGTCGGTATCGCTGCCATGGGTGTTCTCCGCCCTGATCTGATCGTCAAGAGTACGCGACTATTGAGAAAACTACGAATGTTGCGTTGCTAACTTTCACAGACATTGTTCCCGTCATTATGGCTGGTATCATCGGTATTTATGGTCTCGTCGTTTCAGTCCTTATCTCCGATGGCTTGAAGCAGAACCTGCCCCTGTTCACTAGCTTCATCCAATTCGGTGCTGGTCTCTCCGTCGGTCTTGCTGGTCTCGCTGCCGGTTTCGCCATTGGTATTGTCGGTGATGCTGGTGTCCGAGGAACTGCTCAGCAGCCCCGTCTGTTCGTCGGAATGATCCTGATTCTCATTTTCGCCGAAGTTTTGGGTATGTTTTTGATTACTTATCCTAGTCACCGCTGGCTTGCTAACCCTATTTGCTAGGTCTTTACGGTCTTATTGTTGCTCTGCTCATGAACTCCAAGGCCAACGTTGACGCTGTCTGCTAAATGGCTAAACGCGTAGCACCGCCTGCTTGAAATCAACAGCTTGACAAGATTGCACTCAACCACACGAGCTGCTCAGGCATGGCACAACTGAATGAGATCATAAATGGCGTTACAGCTTTCCCCATTGCGCGTCCTGAGTAAGGATTTCGCAGCAGGGAATTGGAGACGTAGGCGCAGGATCGGTTAGGGTCTTGTACCTGCCCTTTTTGCGTGCTTATATCGGATAATAGGACTCTGGCTCTTGATTTGTTTTTTCTGTTTGGGCAGATGAGGGGAGCCGGGACGAAATAGGAGGATGGTTTCTGTAAAATACTGTCAACATGCGTGTTATTCTCTGGGAGGCTTCTCATCATAGACGGTGAAGGGAACTCGAGTACTTAGTGTATGCTATTGCTAAATGTTTCTTGCACTACCATATCGTTCAACCCGTGAACATTGACAGTATAATGTGAAATAGCAATAACACGTAGGAAGTTTGTGTCTCACCCACAAGTCAAAGACAGATCTCCATTGGGTACTTGCCTACTTACTCATCGAATCTCACTGCGTTTTTGCAAAATGCTAAGCATCATTAAGGTTTTATTAATACCGTGCTCTAAAGCAGAGGGCTCGCTTGATAGCAAGTATATGTATGCAAACAATTCAAAAATTACAAGGTCTAGGAACCGTCCAACAAGGTCTAGGACGCTTTTCAATCAACAGGCTCATGATAGCCTCTTTTATCGCCTCTCTCCTCGTATTACGTCTCTTCATCTCTTCATGCGTAGATTTCCCCCTTTTGCAAAGCATGCGATGCCTGTCTTTTGTTTCCATGCACACATGCCGGCCAGTCAGAACACCTATGGTGACTAATGCCACCGTTTGGAGAAACGTGGTGGACAGGAGGTCCTCCAAGGTAAAATGAGCATAAATTAGCTCTTAAATGGTTTGCCTCAACAATCCCTTAGATAACATACTAGTATATTTGTTAGAATCGAGTTAAAAGAAGACATAGCGGGAAGACTTACGGGAATGAAGAGGTAAGGAACACGTCGCTCATACTCGAGCCAAGCGTCACCGTACTTGCGACGGCAGCGGGAGATGTCTCGAGCAGCACGGTGGGCGATCATGCAGCAGAAAAAGACCGGGTAGAACCAGGGGAAGGGGCTCTCAAAACCGGTGATCAGACCCCAGGAAATAGCAAACCACGCATCGGCAGTGTAGTGAATCTTGCGGGCAAGGCCATACCAGCCGTCAACAAGGATAGTTCCCTGAGGAGAGGAGATGGTCTTAGGGTTGTGGACTGTCTGCCAGGGGACCTGGGGGAAGGTGTTGCGCAGGACCAGCTTACCCTTCTCCATGGCACGGAAGCGGTTCTTCTGGCTGTTGCAGCTGTCCCAGACCCAGTACCAGAAGAGATAGGCGGCAAAGATGGCAGCAAGAATGCCACGGTTCCATCGGTACGTATCGGGGTGGTGGTTGGCCAAGTAAATGGTGCAGTGGCAGTAAGAGAGAGGGACACCAGCAAGGTTCCAGAAGATGAGCATGAAACCCCACTTCTCGTAGTACATGTCCCAGGTGGTGATGATGAGCTCCTCTCCCTTGGCACAGGCGTTGGCGTAGAGGAAGTGAGCCATGACAAGGAACCAAACCTCACCAGAGACGTAGCCGTACTGCTCGTGCTGACGAGCGGCGGTGCCGAGACTCAGGATGAGAAGGATGTACCAAGGCATGCGAACCTCGAAGAACATCTTGAAGTCAAGAATGCCAAACATACGGGGATTCAACTCAGCACCCATGAAGAAGTCATAGACAGGGTAACCTGTCATGCGGTGCTGCTTGCCGCGCCAGAGGGCAGAGAAGTAGGCGGCAAAACTGACGAGGAAGCCACTAAGGATGGCGACAGACAGAAGAGGGCCAAACTCGTCAACGGCTGTGTACATAGGCCAGAGACCAGAGTAGTGCAGACCGGCAAAGCAGGCAAGAGTGGTGTAGAGACTCCAGTAAGCGTTGCAGTAGTAGGGCAACTGCTTACCGCCTTCATGAGGAAGAGGCTTGCCGTATCCCCAGACACCAGGGAGCAGACAGTAGAAAGCACCCTCGATGATGAGATAAGACCAGTACCAGGCCCAGACCTGGAGGCGGGGGTATGCGCCTGTGTAGACAAGGTTGGCGAGATGAGCGCCAAACTCACCCCAAGACTGGCCCTCAGTACGGTAAGGGAACTTGCCATTGTAGTAAGTGGCACCAATCCACATGTACCACATGAGAACGGGGAAAAGGAGCATCATGGCACCGGTGCCAAAGGAGCCACCAAACTCGAACTCTCCAGAGTAGTCGACCTTGGGGTCTTGGCCGGGTCTCCAACCATCGACAACATTGGGGTCTTGGGGAACGCCCTCTGTCTTCTCCATGACCGTCTTGACAGGCGTAGCACCAGAGAAGCCGTTGGTTGTGACATGCTCGTTGGTGGCGTGGCCGTTGGTTGCATGGCCATTGGAGTCTCCATTGGCAAAGCCGTTGGTCTTGCCATTAGCGGCTCTGTTGACAGCCCCCATATTGTCAGAGTCTGTCTCCTCGTCCAGCTCCTCTGTGAATCTGGCGGTACGTCGACGGGTGGGTTGCGGGAGGACTTCAGCGGCTGAGTCGGTTTCGGGGTCTGAAAGGGGTTGAGAAGTCTGGCGCAGATTTGAACGTGAACGACGTGAAGGGGTCTCTACCATGCCCTCGAAGAGTTCCTTCTTCCTGAAAGCGCAATGTTAGTCTATGATGCTAACATTGAAGGCAGGCAATGGTAGGGAGTGTACGAACCTAGGCGTTTGGCGTAGAGAATATCTTGACGACATTTTGAACTAATAAGGGGTTCAACAGACCCTTTATATAATGCAAATAAAAACAGAAGAAGGCCCAAGAGCGAAACTAGGAAGGCGAGCAAGAGCCAGGTATTGACAATCAGGCTTTGCTTCCTTACGCAGTTGCTGTCCCACAGTGCGCACAGCAGAAATCCAAGACAGGAGAGGGTCTTGAGAGTTGCAAGAAGAAGAAGCAATTGGACGCCGCAATTGCACTTTGAGTGACGGACGACAGGTGACGGGAGTGGGAGACGGCACAGGACACAAACAAACAAAAGACAGGGATGCCCGAAGGAGAGCGAGCGGCGGACGTCGGACTACCTAAGGGTAGATGACTAGGGCATCGAAGAAATATGCCTAATTGAGAAAAAAAGGATCCGCTCGCCGCTGTGCTCCTTTCCGTTACTGTTGATGGTGATGGGAATTAGAAGGGAAAGTTGTCATGGTATCCGTACTCCGTAAAAAAGAAGAAAAAAGTTGGCTGATGGGGGGCGTCAAGGGCGTGTCCTCCTGTGTGCATCTGCATTTCCATTTTCATTCTCATTTTCTCGCGATGGGGAATCCGAATAAGAAAACGTGTTGTACTATTGGCGCGCTGCAGTTGGCCACTTGCGAGGCCAATCTCCCTCAGGGGAGCCAGCCTATCAGTGTTAAGCCTTGACAGACAAAGGAGCCGATCCATGCAGATGGAAATTGAGGTACCTGAGCATTTGCGGCGCTTCACGCAGAGGATCAAGTACAGCCCCAGATAATTCTACGCACCAATCATCAACCTCACGCTAATGCACGATTCGTATAGCGATTTGGCAGGGATCATGCCCACATTTTGCCCCAGATCATAGATAATCCAAGTTTAATGCTTCATCAGTCATCATCTTTTGAGCCGCATCGTTCGCTTGCTCGCTTGCATCTCCCACAGAGCCAGGGTATGTGCTATACGAATCGTGCATGAAGCTAAGCCCCGAGCTCGTCAACGACAATCCATGCGAACGCCTTGAAACATCAAACTTCCTCCGCGTTTTCCATCTCGGTATCGTGAAGTCGCCCGTTTTCCCGTCTCGATATTGCTCCATTGTGGTATGTATCTTTGGCTCTTTGGGCTTGAACGTACGCTGTGTTAGTACTTTGTAGTCAGGAAAATGTACATGCCCAGGCGGGTATGAGTCCTCTTGGCCTAGCCCAGATATCTACACGAAACTTGCATCTCTACCAATGTAGCTGCATCTTGGACGTTCTTTACATCTCTACTTGGAAGCAAAGATGAGTGTCAAAGTGCTAACTACACTGTAAGAGTCAAAGCTTGACTCCATATCAACTACTGTTGCTTTGATTCTTTCTTCTCCGGCTTGATCCCTGCTACTGCGAATCTATCCTAGACCCGGTTTTTGACACAAGACGAGGTTTTTGAGAAGTCCTGGATAGTGCTTAGAAGTACTGCTACCTGCTTTGAGTACTCATTCCTCGTCATCTGCTTGTTTCCACGAGTTTCCCTGTCTCATCTACTCTATTCATCACCGACAGAACATTCACCCTTTTGGTCATGTTGATCGTATTTGCAATGCTTCTTCGGATCTTCATAACTACCTACGTAACTGGAACTGCTCTTAAAACTGTTCGGAAACACTCAGATGATGTGACCCTTCCGAGTACATCCAGACCAACTGCCACTATACGTCCCACATCATATCAGCAGACTCCTGCTTTAGACGAGTCATTTTTCGGAACATGCTAGATATCCCCTTGCCCTCTCGTGTAGATAGGTACTAACTTACCTAGGTATGCAACAGAAGTTGCAGCAACAAACCACCCAGGAGTCACTTACTCATGTATTGCCCCAGGATATATCACGCACTGCCGGTTTCTTTGACCAACACCACTCCACTCTTTCGGCCCATCATTTACTATTTCATCACTCACAGTGTTCGAGACTCTCCAGAAGGTACCTTTGATGCAGGGCATAAGTGGAAGCGGTGGTTGTTTGCATATTTGCCGGGACTTTTACACCTAGTACCTAGCAACTCCATCGACAACCTGGTACCCATCGAATGTTGCTTACATCTTTGTACACAATGCCAAATTACGTACCCGCAGGAGCAAAGTTCATACCGTGGCAGGCCTGCCTCGCAATATATCACTACATGTTCATCGCGAACCCCTTTCACTCACCCCCTTCTTGACATTAGACTTCTATTGATGAGCCGACTTGGCATCCCACTTTCAAGAGCCGACTCTCTCTTGGCCGCTCGATATCCTCTCCTCTCATGATGACCCACGGGTACCTATACATGTCTTTGTTGGACAGCAGGTACATCTGATCGTAAAAGGGGCAGTTCGCCCTCTTACCTACATTCTAGCCACTACCACCTTACAACACTTAGGCTCATGTTCAATGTACATGCGCATGGCATTGGCAGACAAAATACACCTGTCTTACAATCGCCCAAGATATCATTAGGAGATGGTGCTAGTAGTAAGTGATTTGACTCGTGACGGTGCGGCATTCTCTCCTGACAAACACTGCAGGATAAGTAACCGTACGCCGTGCCAGACGTAGGGGCCATGTAATAAAGCCATGAGGAAATTCTCTGTGCAGGTATTTCTGCAGTCTCTTTGAAGCCAACACGTTGGTGCGGAACATCTGATACAATTCTGTTCTGGCTTGGTTTAGTCATGTTGGGAATCAGGTGCTGAATTCTTCCCTGAAATGCAAGATTTTATTCAAATCTCATGTAATCATTTTAATAACATATTTCCGAGAACCTGAACACGAAGAGAGAATAATTATTTATGTGAAGTCTGGTAGCACCTTTGAAAAAGAGATGCAGCTGTCCCAATAAAATCCACAGAAATATCAACAATAGAGGTCTCTACACAGACCGAAAAGCAACAGTATCTAAAATTCAATAAGGATACCCACCATATCAGCCACCGCAACTCTATTTCTCAAAGGCACAAAAACCCCTGCGAGAGAATAATTATAAATACCGACATTATCGGTTATGGTGCCCTGGCGCAGAGCAACCAAAGGAGTTGCCAAGAAAGAGTGCGATGCGGTTTAGGGTAACCGATTTGCAAGTTGTGTGTGGGAAGCAGCACAACCAGCTCGCGACTGTTACAAAATGATATATTAGGATGATTTGAAACATTGTTTTTCGTAGCTCATGTCTACATGGCCTAATAATCAACAAGTTTCGACTGGGTATACGAATATAAGGACATATGAGAGGAATATCGATGTACGAGCATAATACCAGTTAAGTCAAAAACTACACGCATAAACGAAGCCGTGCATGGCTACACTAGGAAGTTACAAATGATTATCACGAAGAGTACGAGAGAAGATAAATATCAATCGTGTTTATTAGGAGTATCGCAGAATCTCCCATATCAGTCCAAGTCGCAACTTTGGGGTATCATATTCTCATCATCATGCTCATCGTCCTCCACTGTAATCAATGCTGTAGCTGTTGATTTACTCGCGGCGCTCAGCCTCGGCCTGCTTCTGGACGTCGTGCTCGACACCACGCTGGCGAGTCTTGCCCTCAGCACGGAGCTCGTCATACTTGGCCTCCTTCTCCTTGTCGCCGGTAAGGTTGGAGACAGCACCGCCAACGGTACCCTTGGCACGCTCGCTGATACCAGAGCCTAGGTCGCTGAGCTGACCCTTGGCCTCCTGGTTTCTGCCCTCAAGGTTCTGCTCACGGCCGGCTTGCTTTAGGGACTATCACATATGTCAGCAAAGATCAAGGACCCTGTAGAGTGTATTGGCTTACCTCGTTGCCGATGAGTCCACCAACAGTCTCCTTGGCGGAGCCAGCGGTCTGGTTCCAAGAGCCCTCAGTGCGGTTAGGGTCATCGCGGGTAGCAGCGCCAGAGCCGGAGAGGGTGGCACCGGGGAGCTTGGCGGTAGCATGAGAAGCGTCGTGCTCGGCATCAGCCTTCTGCTTCTTGAGATCGCCGGCAGCCTGGTCGCTGGTATTACCAGTGACACTGCCAATAGCGTTCTGGACAGCACCAGTGGTGGAGTCGACGATGGACTTGAGAGTGGAGGGTTGAGCGTCAGACATGTTGATAGAGTGTTTGGGTTGATTTGGGTTTGGCTTGGTTGATGTTTGTGTGTAGGTTGAAAGTGTTGATGATGTTGTTTGAGTTCAAGGTTGTTGATGGTTGAGGAAAGGAAATGAGTTGAGAGCAGGAAGAGAAGAGAGCTTTATAATATTCTTCAGGAAGTCCATCACGAAGGCGAGCTTCATCAACAAGGCAGCTGCGACAATATAAATGATGTCATAATCTTGAGAGAATGCAGTGACCCGCCGCGTGGAGGGGAAGAGCGCATGGTGGGTAGCTGCTTATGACGTCAATAAAGGAAGACATTAGCTGCAAATAATTCATGAAACAAACACCGAGAAGTCGTGCTCCATGTTTAGAAGTGGATGTGAGACGTAATGATACCTGATCAACATCACTTGACGTCTTTGGGAATGGAAAGATCGAGATTGGGGCAATTTCCATATGCATTCTTTGGATTCTCAAGTGGTCTCTTGGCAATGCATGTGATAGCAAATCATATGAAATCGATAACAGTGACGAAGTACAAAGGCCTGGAAGCGTCTACGAAGGATCTATGCAAGATGCAACCAGCAGCATGCAGACACGGCCTTTGGTGATTGCGTCCTGTATGGTGAAATCTCTGCACGCAAAACGTGGCCAATATTCGCCATAATGAATGGTCATGTCTCATTTTGTATCTACCTAGTCCTTGATCTCAGCTCCTGGCATTCCATGCCCAACAGGCAAAGCACGTTTCCCGATGCTTGCTTCATGTGAATGAGAGGCGCCTATTTGGTGTCCTTTGAACCAGATACCCAGATACCCAGATAATTCGCAAGTGTCCTTCGGCCAATGACTCCATATTTTCGTCCTCAGAAATTTAAAAGAAAGAGGTATCTCTGATATTACAGTAAGCTATACAAACACGACTGAGCATTGCCCCAGCTGTTCATCGTCATTAGTGTCCTTGATTCACACGAGGATCTGACTGATCAAGAAACTCGAATGGAAAGGAATATTCATCATCATTGCAGTAGAGCTTAGTGCTGGCTCCACTGAATGGTGTTAAGGTCGATACCCTCCTGTACGAGCTCCCAGAGAGGGCTCAGCTCTCGGAGGAAGGTGACACGCTCTTGTACCGCCTTGAGGACGTAATCGATTTCTGCCTCAGTGGTAAAGCGGCCGATACCGAATCGGATGCTGCTGTGGGCGCTCTCATCACTGTTACCGAGCGCACGTAGAACGTAACTGGGCTCAAGCGAAGCAGAGGTACAAGCACTGCCCGAGGACAGGGCAATGTCCTTAAGGGCCATCAGAAGCGACTCTCCCTCAACGTAGGCAAAAGACACATTGACGCAACCAGGGTAGAAGGAATCGTGGGCACCGTTCTGGGTTGTATGCTCCATAGACAAAAGTCCGTTGAGCAGGCGATCCGAGAGGTACTTGATACGCTTCGTGTCATACTATAATCAAGTCAGTTTCTGATGTAGGGCATACGGTTGAGGAGCAGAAAGGTTGATAGGGTAATACTCACAGACATCTCAAGCTTGGCAATACGGCAGGCTTCGCCAAAACCGGCAACCAAAGACGGAGCAAGTGTTCCACTTCGCAGACCTCGCTCCTGACCACCGCCGGTGATGAGAGGGTCGAGTCTAACTCTGGGTCGTCTTCGGACGTAACAAGCACCGATGCCCTTGGGACCGTAGATCTTGTGTGAAGAGATGGACATAAGGTCGATGTTCATGGCGTTGACGTCTAGAGGGATCTTGCCCACAGCTTGAGCAGCATCAGTGTGGAAGAAGATCTTCTTCGATCGACACAGCTTGCCGATCTCCTCAATAGGCTGAATAACACCAATCTCGTTGTTGACAGTCATAACACTGACAAGAGCAGTCTCGGGTCTGATGGCAGCCTCAAGGTCTTCCATTCGGATAAGACCGTTGTTCTGGACAGGAAGGTAAGTAACCTCAAAGCCCTCGTCCTGGAGATGGCGACAGCTGTCAAGCACACACTTATGCTCAGTTTGTGTTGTGATAATGTGCTTCTTCTTGCCAGATCGGCCAAAGAAGCGAGCAACACCTTTGATGCTCATGTTATTACTCTCGGTAGCACCGCTTGTAAAGATAATCTCCTTGGAATCGGCACCGATAAGCTTAGCGATATGCTCACGCGCATCCTCCACAGCCTTCTCACTCTCCCATCCATAAGCATGTGTCCGCGAGTGAGGGTTGCCGTAGGCGCCGACATAGAAAGGCATCATTGCGTCGAGAACTCGGGGATCAACAGGTGTAGTAGCTTGCATATCAAGATAGATGGGGCGCTGACCCTCATCCATAACTGCTGCTTGCTTCAAAACCTCTGGAGGGATTTATTAGTCTCAATATCAATAGCCTCGCTCATATGACGGAGCGGGAAGAGATTCACTTACCGGCCATTGGGCTAACTTTGGCATTAGAGGGAGTACCAGGAGGTGGAATGTCAGAGAATGCCGACTTGTCAAGCTTGATAGCCGTCTCGACCTGAGCATTATCCCTCTTGGTCTCGGTAACATATCCTCGTCGTGATGTTCGTCTCGCCACAACAGATGCGCGGGCCATTCCTCGCAGAGGAGCCATGGTAACGCGAGAGCCTGAGCTCAAGTTGACTCGGCCTGCCGAGCGCAGGGCGCAGGATGCAATAGTAGAAGTCATGATGGTGGAATTGCAGATGCTGGCAGTTGCAAGGACGAGAAAACGTCAAGCGAAGCCGGAGACAAGACTAGAGGAAGTGAATTTTGGTGGAGGCGTTGAGCTCCATGTCAAAAGATTTGTCATTGACGGGCAAGTCGGCTCGGGCATTCGGTGATAAGACTCCGGCAGATCCGGCACGGCTATTGGTTCAATAGGCCGGGGAGCGGCAGAAGGTGCCCTCTTTAGCTCTTTAGGCCCTAGATTACGGCGGACGGCAAGCCGAACCGTTTTCTGAGGAGGAGGCGATGGTCATTGAATGGGAATATAAAGATCATCAATTGTGTCGTGGCGAGAGATTGTAGAATATCCAATTAGAGTTTGGGGGCATCTGCCTCCATCTGCCTGCATCTCACAGTTCTGCGCATCTAACCTTTGTCCTCCATTAATACCCTTCCAACCCCAGCATTCAAGTAAGGCTTGTTCCTGGTGCGGGATGTTCCCGTGATTCAGCCTGTGTTAAATGTCCGTGTATCTGAACGAAATCCGCGAGGCTTGGGGCGCAGTGGGTGACCTGACAGCTGAGTGAGATTGATCCCTGGAAGTCGCTGAGTGACGCAACGACCATGACGCATTTGACACTGTAGCTACTGTACCTACGTCCCACGCTGGCTCCTCTAAATTCGACCTAGGCATCAGTGAATAGCGCTGTAAAATCGTCCCGAAATCCCCGCCGGGCAGGGACAGAGAAGCTAACGCCAGGTGATTTAGATAATCGCGACACTGAGATCGTGGGTAACAAATGGGATAACTTTTTTGTTGGCACAATTTAGACAAGATACTGACCATTTACGCTTCAACTTTACTGACTTCGAACCCTCTGATCCATAAAGTTCAGCAGGTGTCTGAATTATTTATTCAACCTGCTGATAGCCACAGCATCGGCATCCGGTAGGCTTGGCAACAAGGTCATGGCCAGGCTGGGCAGCAAAAAAAAGGTGACCTGGACGCAGAAGCTAAAACACAGCCACATAAGTGGACGTCACCGTTCCACGACTCAAGTCGTCTTGTCTTGTCTTAATTGAACGAGCTTGATAAATTACCTTCTCGTCCAACTTTGGCGGCCTCGCGATCTGAGGATTTCTCGCGACTTTGACACTTCATCCACTGTTGATCGACTCCGCTTCTCGTACTACACTCATCGTGCGGTAATTCCTGCTGTGCTCTTACCATGAGCTTCAAAGGCTTCCAAAAGAGCCTCACGCGGGTAAGCCGTGCCCCTCATTTGGTTGCTGTGTTGGACTTCCAACTTGTTTCTGGCGTGCGCAGGAACGCTATCTTGCGCGCGACTGGATAGTCAAGACACACCATGGTTATCCTGCAGATTGAGACAGACGTCTAATATCTCTCCCCCTTAGGCTCCGCAACAATTCAAGCAGAAGTTCAACATAGGCGAGCATACCAAAGATGCCGTCTACATTGACGCCGAACGTCGCTTCCAGGAACTCGAGACCGAGACCAAGAAACTTCACGATGAATCCAAAAAGTACTTCGAGTCCATTAATGGCATGCTCTCTCACCAGATCGAGTTCAGTCAGGCCATGACCGAAGTCTACAAGCCCATCTCAGGCCGTATGTCCGACCCCGACTCTATGAAAATTGAGGGCAATCCCGAGGGCATCCGTGCCTGCGAAGAATACGAAGCTGTGGTCAAGGACCTGCAAGAAACGTTGGCGCCGGAGCTGGAAATGATAGAGTCTAGGATTATCCGTCCCGCTACCGAACTGCTCGACGTCATCAAGGTGATACGCAAGACCGCCGCCAAGCGCGAGCACAAGAGACTCGACTACGACCGACACCGCACAGCCCTCAAGAAGCTACAGGACAAGAAAGAGCGCACTGCCAAGGACGAGAAGGCAATGTGGAAGGCAGAGGGAGATGTTGAGCAGGCGACACAGGATTTCAACTACTTCAACGACCTCCTGAAGGATGAGCTTCCTAAGCTGTTCCAGCTCGAGCGCGAGTTTATCCAGCCTTTGTTCCAGTCCTTCTACTACATGCAACTCAACATCTTCTACACGCTACACGAGAAGATGCAAAACTGCGATATTGGTTACTTTGACCTAACACTCGATATCGAGGATGCTTTCCACGAGAAACGAGGTGATATTCAAGAACAGACTGAAGCTCTGTCCATCTGTCGGTTCAAGACGACTGGACGGCCACGACCTGTGCGTTATGGAAACAAACCCGCCCTTGAAGGCCCTAAGCAGCCTGCTCTCCTCACACAGGGCGGCGAGGATTCCAAGCCTTCCAGCAGTACCATTACCAGTCCCAAGATCGGTGGCTGGCAACGCCCGGCCTCGACCGCCAACGATTCCGCCGCGCCTCCTCCCTACACCCCACCTACAGGAGCCAATGCAGGCCTGGCCGCCATTGCCGCTGGCAAGAAGAAGCCTCCACCTCCGAAGCCTAAGCCCAAGCCTATGCGCTTGACAGCTCCAGGAGTTGAGACTGTTACAGCTTTGTACGATTACGCTGCGCAAGCCGAGGGTGACCTGAGTTTCCGAGCTGGCGATGTTATCGAGATCCTCACAAGAACACAGAACGAGAATGAGTGGTGGACCGGACGACTGCAAGGCAAAGAGGGCCAGTTCCCAGGTTGGTGCTTCTCTATGTTACTAATTCTTGGTTACGTGCTAATTGGTCACAGGCAATTATGTTCAACTCAACAGCTGAGGAAGATGTTCACTACATTGATTGCGATGGTAGTCGAATGCACGATATGACATTCACTACCTCGACACCATGACACGAAGCAAAGCATCACGCTACAACCCGCCCACAATAGACGCTCATAATTTTAAGGGACCGCATAGGCTGGGGTGAAACATAGGAGGGGCCACGGTGCACGGCGGGTGAAGCATAGGGGTCTGAGTGAGAAAGACGGAGCCGCAGTCCATTGTGTCTGTTCAACGTCCTGGAAACAAGATGATTGACCCCTTCGTTTCTGGAGATGCAACGAGCCTCTGTGGCCAATTAGATGGGGCATTTCTGGCGTTATGGATAGGGCTTTTGCTTGCTGGCGGAAGCAGATAATACAAATATTATTCTTATTATAATCTCGTCCTCTATACACCGATCATCTCCTCGACTCTGGACTTTGGAGGATGCTTGTATGACAATGGGACTATGCTCTTGTCTCATTTGAAATCATGTCTCCAGTTTCTGTATAACACCCGGGTGTCATCCTGAAGCGGACAATATTGCCATTAAAGTTGTTGCTACCTCAGTAAATAGGGGTATAAGACTGGACTTTGGCCTCAAAGAGAACTTCAGACATGTGGGCACCTCTGAGTTCGAGTCATATTCACCACAACGAAGGAAGATTGGGGCTCTAAATGAGACAGCATTACTTCTAAGTCCAGGTCAAAAAAGGATAATTCGTAACTGATAATAAGCTCTCTTCTTTCCAATAGTTCAACTTCAAGATCATCCTCCGTCTGCCAGGTAGTGTAAGTGGACAGTGCAGATATGTATGCGATAAGACGGTGCTTATCCGGTGTGGGGCAGGACTTTTTTTCTTGATGCTTCAAGCAGAACCTCAATCTTCTGATCCTATGATCACTTCAACCACTCTTTACTCTTTGCAACATCCTCAAACTGCAGTCAGAATGGCTCCCGTCGAAGAGATTGGAGATCAATTCTCCATACTCCCTATAAAGATCCCCGCGACATCATCATATCCAGAGACCGCCATTCACGAAGTGCGCATACGGAGAAATGCACCCAAGATCCCAACAGCCAACGACTCGCGAAGTCTGTTCCTCAAGAACATCCCCGCAGACAGCACAGAAGCCCACTTCCGCGCTGTTTTTACACAGCTCGTAGGCGCCGGTCGATTTGAGAGTATCGCCTTCGAGGACGAGTCGCGAGCACTGCTACCTATTGACCCTGCGCAAGCCACGAAACTTACTGCCCTGGTGAAGAAGAGAAAACGTGGGGACGTGGAAGCGGAAGAGAAGGAGCGAGAGGAGGAAGCTGCGCAATTGCCGCAAATATGGTTGCGACGCGTACAACGCAGTAGTAGCACCGCTATTGTGCTTCTTGCAGACGATAAGAGTGTACAACTGGTACTCAAGGCCATTGCGAAGTTGCAGAGGAACAAGAAATATCCCTCGTGGGACATCGATATTTCCGACGTTCCTTCGCTTGGCTCTGCATGGATTGCATCGCATCTACAACTTTCGCGAGTTGACAAGCCGGAGACCCAGAAGGCCGTACACGCCTTCTTCAGCGCTTTCAACCGCAAGGAGAAGGAAGCTATCGAACTGGCCAAGCGACTGCGCAACGAGCCCGACGAGGATGGATTCGTCACAGTAACTCGCGGCGGACGAGCCGCTCCCGCCAGCAAGAACGAGGCCGAGGAGGCCAAGCGCAGAATGATCGATAGAGCTACCAAGAAGAAGTCTGAAACCCAGGACTTCTATCGCTTCCAGATGAGAGAGCGACGCAAGGCGGAACAGATGGCTTTAGTGAGGAGATTCCAAGAGGACAAGAGGAAGGTGGACGCGATGCGGGAGAAGAGGGGCAAATTCCGGCCAGAGACATGAAGTGCCTGATCCAAGACTGCAGTTCATTCATGTAAGTCATGATGGTGTTTTGTTTTTATTATGTCTTTCATAATGACGTCGCGGTGCCATCGAAGCATGATGGAGTAGCAAGATCGATCAATTGGTCTCCCATCTGGGTGCCAAAGACACCGCGTCACAATCTTCTCAATTTCGTCCGACATACAAACTGTTTCTATATTTGGCCAGCTGTGTTAGTGAGCTCTGACTGACTAAAATGTAGACTAGCTGTGGAGCTTCTCAGACTCGAGTGCCTGCGCATGTGAAGTAGCAAGCAAGCATGGTACCTGATTCAGCGTCTGTCGTGTTGGGCGCAAGCCATGTATATCGGCGAGTCAATTATTGTAAGACATTACCTCGTTGGGTTGAAATTGGGTTGGAACTTGAGACGCGCTATTACAAACACAGACTTCCTGTCACCAGCCGCTCGGATCAAGTCAGACCCTTGAGGTCCGATCAGGAAGGGTCCTCGTTAAATTAAATGAGCAGCCCACGAATTGAGAGCCTGGGTACGAGACTACGAGGGGAATAGCCTATTCGGGCCTATGGTTTCTACCACATTTTGGACTCTTGTCCCGCCTCGAACCTGACACTGAAGCGGGGAGGACCCTGTCGGAGACGGAGGGGATCTATAGAAAGATTATAGAATCAGTGAAGCTTCGAATCTCGATCCATGCTCCATACAGCTGACGTTTTGTTTCCTCTGGGTGGCCAAGGTCTTTTGTGTCTGCGTATGAGTGGCTTCTTGGAGTCTATGAGAGACAGTAAACATGCGCATTATGCTCAATTGCATCATGCCTAGTATTCTCTCTCTGTGGCGTAGTCATTTGATTCTTTGTTCGTCTATCTCTATTGTCCTGTATTCATTGTCTGGTGGCGTATCCTGTAAACATACCACACGTCCGCTTCTGACCCATCAGCATCCTGCTACAAGGCTTTCTAGGCTGGTTGGTGGGACCGCAGCCCTCAAAGAAAAGAGAAAACCCTCCAGAATACTCACCCATTATATCATAAGGAACAAAGAAAAAACTTCAAACATCTGCAGTGCCACCTGTCGAGCGCTGTCTTGTCAAAAGGATGACCCCGGCTGGTCGTTGATTCAGGCCCGCCTCACTTTTCCAGACCTTTGATTGGTTGGGTGTTGTTTACTTTCTCCCCCACATAGCAACCAGCCTCTCCCCACCACAACAATTAAAGCAGAACAAAGCCGGTATAACAGACCATACCGTATCTTACTTAGACAGGACCAGCACGAATTGATGGGTAAAAGTCGTCCTGTTCAACTCTAAACGAGCAATAGGGGGCTATGCTATCTTCATCATCGCTTCTGTCTCCCTGCAGTTCCTCTCACAATGATCGATACCGACAATCTTCGCACAGCTTCGCTGTATATCAATAACCAGCTTCTATCAAGAGGCTTGCTTCGCGATGGCCAGAGCATTGATTTCGCCGGCGCGGCCTTCGATGGCGATGACTCTGGAGCTACAATGGGGCGTATCATGAGCGTCCTCAACGATTTAATACTCCGACGAGATGTACGATAAGCCTTTCTCTCCTATCCCTGTTCTCTGTTGCTATCATACTAACTCTACGCAGCGTGATGCAGAACATCGCGAATCCCTCTCGACGACCATGCGCACTCTTCGCGCCGATAACCTCAAACATACCAACGATATTGCGCGACTTACAGAGAAGCACACAGAAGCAAAGAGGAAGCTCGACATTGCAGAAGCTTCAGAGGCTTCACTCAAGACACAGATGAAGTCAGCCGACGCCGCCATACGCGGTTTGAAAGAAGAAGTCGCTCGCACAAAGGCACTGGTCTCCCAAGCGCGCGCTGCCTGCGCAACAGACGTGCGTAGACGAGACCGTCAAATCGATACCCTAAAGAAACAACTTGGTGAAGCCGGACGTGCACGAGGATCGCGAGGTAACCCTGGTGTTATCTCTATTACCGTCACAGGCGACGTTGGCGAGGACAAGTCGTCTTCCACACGTGGCGGCAGCACATCAAATGATGAGTACGACCTACGTAACGAGACAAACGCTTTCCTGGCAAACCTATCCCAAAATCTCAGTGAGGAGAACGAAGCCATTCTTGTTATAATGCGCAAAACGATGAAGCAGTTGCGGGACATGAGCGGGTGGAATAACGACAACCAGGATACCCTTGTTATTCAACAACAAGGATGGCAGGACATGTCTGCGGAGCTGGACTCTGTGCTGGAACACATGCGAACTATTCTGACGAACCCCTCGTTCGTACCAATTGAGGAGGTTATGATACGAGAAGAGGAGATCAGCCGTCTCAAGGATGGTTGGGTCAAGATGGAGAGTCGCTGGACCGAAGCAGTCCATCTTATTGACGGCTGGCGCAAACGCATGGCTGCCAACGGACGACCCATCTGTGATGAGGAACTTCAGATGGGACTACGTCTTAGCCCTGTGAGAGTGAGAGATGTGGAGGAGACCAGACACGCATCTGGCCTGAGACTTTCTGCCGTTGCTGAAGAGTCTGAAGACGAAGATATGCACGTTATGAACTCGCCATGTCCTTCGCGCTGCTCTCCAAGCGTACAGCTTGTTCCAGAATCAGAACCCGAGGATGAAGGCGACCACGATCATGAAAGCGATATTGAATCCGACTACGACGACCAAGTACCAATTGACGACTACGACATTGAAGAGCCTAATGTGCAGATTCTCCAACAGTCCACAGCAGCCCCCCTTTACCACCAAGACCACGACTCTTCACCACTTCCAAATCCTCCACATCTGAGCCCTCTAAAGGATTCGGCATCTGCGGGAAACCGAGGGTCTCCACGATCCAAAAATCATGGGAAGAGAGACTTCACCGCCATAATGGAGGAGGGTACTCTGGATGACGACCCCGTTCCTTTACGGTACAACAACCACGAGCCTCGCGATCGTGTCTCGTCGTCCTCCTCCCTTGACGAAGTTCTCCTCAAGTCGCCAGATGCTGCGCCCCAAGTCCGGGATGTAAAGATAGTTACACCCCGACGAAGCCTCCAGCGCAGCACCGAGCAACAAGATCACTCCGAAAGCGGTCCGCCGTCACCCAACCGATCCCCTCGTCGGACCGCATCACGTCTTCCCCTCCCACGGAACATCGAACCTGCTCCTCAACAGAGTCCCCTCACTATGGCCACCATCGCCGCCAAACTGGCCGCTTCCGAACGGGATGCCGACGCTGCTCGAGTCCGAGCCAAACTTCGTGCGGTCCGTGGAACTCGTGGAGTTAAGAAACCTACAATTGCTTCCTCTCAGCCTGAACCACAAGCTGCTGCTGAGCCCCCAGCAAAGGAGCAAGAGCCCAAAAGAAGTGATCGAGAGAACGTAGACCCCGTAAAGAGAGATCCAGTACCAGCTGATGAACAGTTGAAGCCTGAGAAGCGGCGTCGTGATCGCCGGATGAGCAAGAGTGCATCGCGGCGTAGGAGTACATTAAGTCCGTGGGAGCTTGAAAGTTTGATGAATGGAAACGTACAGTAATGGGAATTTGTCATGACACGGTGGAATCCTGGAACTAACGTTAACTTGGGCAAATATTGGTCTGGCGTTTGGTGTAGAGAAGCGGTTAGTTACCCCAGATTAGGGATAGTTTAATGCGTATACTTGTGGATGACATTCATCATCGTTATACAAGACTTGACAAGAAGGGTTTGTCCAAACTTTAAAGGAATAGGCGTAAATTCATAAAGGGACCAGATTTCTAAGATACCACCGAACAAACATAACCTTGGCCCATCCTTCCACAAGCAAAGCACTCATAAGTGTATACCCCAAACCGACCCGTAAGCTAACTTATCAAAGAGAGACTGGGTAAGTTACGCAACATGTAGCCATTGTAAGCACAATCGCGCTCGTGATCCCTATGACATTGTTCGAATTCCTGAACTCCAAAAAAAACCATGACCAATAAACAGAGGCCTTAGAAAGTTTGTTTGTCCTATCTTCATGGTTGCTTTCATGCCGCATCTTTGTGCCGGCTTACAGAGTGGGTGCCGTGGCAATGAGTGCAGACATGACAGCAACACCGCCAAGGGCCGCATACCCAACTACCTCGGCCATACGACGAAGGCGTTTCTGTGCTGGGGGGGCCACCGCCGCGGAAGCTGCGCGGCGAAGGTTTCGAACGGCTTGAGCCTTGCCCACACGGAAAGCTGGCCGTCGGTAGAGCACACCGTCCCGGGTGCTAGTACGCCTCTCCACTCGGGTGACGACAGAAATTTCGTCAGCCTTTCTCTTTGATTTCCGAGTAATTTGATGTGGCAGACTAGAATCTCCGGGTGTTTCAAGCTCCTTGTTCTCGTTGTCCTTTGTTGAAGTGGGTTCGTGTGCTGCGTCCCTTGAGGATTCAACTGAATCAACGGCATCTGCCGTCGCATTGTCCTGAACAACAACAGCCTCGTGCGTTGCTTTGTTGGCAGATCCATCAAGGCCAAGGGCTCTTTTACTTTCCTGAAACTTGAAAGCAGACGAGTCGTCAAGAGCAGGTACCATACTTGGACTCTCAAGAGGATGCTCAATAGGGGTATCGAGGAATTTAGTGCCAGAAGTTGCCAAATCCGAGGCGACTAGTTGCTGATCTTGATGATCACGATTATCTTTGGTGTTTTCTGCCCCCATTGAAACGATTTCACTTGTGTCATTAACCCAAGATGTCTGGCCTGGCACCTTGATAACTGACTGGGCTTGACCTTGAGATCGCATGTTATTCGCGAGAGCGCTGGCTCTGTTTTCTTCTCTAGCATTGAAGAAGTCGTGCTTCCCGGTCTTCATGCCCATTAACTCAGCCATGGTTTGACCAGGAAGGCATTGGTTGAAAGCGATTGCCTCTGAGATTGAGGGCAACTTCAATGACGAGAACATGTTATTAGGTACCACAGGTGGCAGATCGGGCTTCCAGGTGTAGTCAGTGTTATTCTTTTGGATTTCGTTCAGACTAGCTGTTTCGGTGCCGTCCGCCTGCTGGGAAGCCCTGGTGGCACAGATGCTGGGAGACTCTGCCTCGGGTTTCTCGGGTTGATCATTTGGAACAGCACGTACAGTGGCGAATCGGTTTAATGTGTTGTCGACCATCATAGATGTTGCCACAGGTGCCTCCTCAGGTGGAGGTTCAATCGAGGAGTAGAATGAGTTATCAATAGCAAGGGAATCTGGACAGGAGTTAAAGCTGCCCGAGTAATTGAAACGCAAGAACATACCTTGGTCATGTTCAGACTCCAGCTCAGCAATCTCATCGTCATCCTCAGAGACATCTGTTTCATCATACGCTTCTAAAAGAGGCGAGGAAGCAAAGCTTTCGCTCTGGACATCAGATAGTTGATCAAATGGGCCTCTTGCATCATCAGCTATGCTAATAGGCTGTGATACATCATCGACTTCTTTGTCGCTCTCCTCGTCATCCTCCATATCCGAAAACTGCCATGTATCATCTTTAGGCGAGGTGGGCACGTATTCGACCGAAACAGGGGAAGGCCCGGAGAGCTGGGGAAGTGTCATGTTTGGATGCTGGGAGACCTCTTGGCGTGAGTGAGGCGCAAAAGCTGATCCGTTCCTAAGATTGGATCCAGGGAATCGTTTGTCTTGTGTCAAATCGATCATGGCACGATAGTGAAGCGTCCGAACATCATTTGAGTGCAACATCTCGCAACTGTTGCGGACCTGATCGTCGCCGCTGTTCTCGTCTTCTATATCACTTTCTTCAGGTACGAAGAAGCAATTTCCACGTTGTTCTGGGCTAAAGAGTTGATTAGCTTTGAAACACAAAATGTATGTGAAGAACATACTCGCGAGAGCCGAACTTGATAGATGTGTTGATTAAGCAAGGGGGGTATTTGTGCAAGCCTCTCTCAATAATAGCACCAAACTTGACCTTGTCGCCGTTGAGTATTTCCGAGTTCACGTTCGTCTCGAGGCGGACATCGTTTTTATATGTCCCGTGGAGTGATCCGGTATCCTTTAGAAACACTTTCTGCATACGTGTCAGTCCGAGATGACATTTAGAGTTCAATACTCTTGTTGATAAAAAGCTTACCTGTTTCTCGCTATCGAATGTGATAAGTGCATGCTTGCGGGACATGACTGGTGAGTCGAACCAAGCGTTACTCCTGGCAGCTTCAAATGAAGCATTTCTCTTACTCGTCCGACCGATTTCGATAGATGTTCTCTTCTTGCTAAGAAAGATGCGGCGTTCTGGGAATGAAAACTTGGGCGGAGGATTAACGCTCGAGAGCGAGATCAAGACTATGCACATTAGCTTTGCACCGTGAAGCTCTCTAGATATCATAGCCTTTCGAAGTTGTGGCTTTTCAGCCATTCTTTTTTTCTACTCTTGTGCCAAAACTTACCTTCATCGCGATACTCGGGTACTGCCATTTTGACCGTGCAGTTTCCCCAGTAGCAGTCTTCGTGACGGAAAGCTTGTTTGTTGCTCCTTGAGTCTGTTTGATAAGGTGTGGTGCACAGTGTCTCATATATACCCACGTTGGGTCCACATGCGAGATGGTCAGCAAGGTAGAGTAAGTCGTGTTGGGTTCAACGGCGGATATGAGGCCGCGAAGTGTTACGAGAAAAAGAGAGGGAGAAGGAGAAGGTTGAATAAGCCTTGAGATGAAGAAAGGGGGAAGTATAACTATAAAAGCAGGTACATAAGAGAGATGGAAGGTTGAGCTCGCAAGTCAATGAATGGAGAAGCCGGAAGGTTAAAGAGGAAGTGGGGCAGCTGCCCGTGAAAGCTCACTGCCGGAGGGGCTAAGGGCCAGCAGGCAGACAGGTGACAGCCCACAGGCTGCGATAACGCTTATCGGAGCTAGGATGCGGGGTGAGAGGCAGTGGAGATTATGTGCTGGACAACCTTGCTCGCTTGCGCAACCCGCAGTCATGATGGTGATAGCTGCTCAGTGCTTCGAATTTATTTTGATTAGATAAGTTCAAGTGAAGTTTGAGAATGTCCATAGCTTGTACACATCAGAAGTTACCAAAGGCTTAGATAAAAAATCACGTCTGTTGTTCAAGACGGCTCGATCAGCTCAGCCAGTAGTTTCGTTCAAGGTCTACCAAGGACTTACGGCCTACAGCCTACAGCACCTTAATAGCAGCCGGGCGAAGTGGGTCACACTGTGTACTAAATATCAGGACATCTGGGCTTGATACGCATTTGGCAGTCATGTTGCAATCCATTACCACTCCACCAAAATCAACCAACTGTCTACTCCATGAAGAAAACATCACCAGCCTTCGCAACTCTCTGTCGTCCCAGACATTGAAGCTATGGATGCAGTGTTAAAATCGGGCCGACGAAAGAACGGCTGGTATGAAGAGGTCATCGATGAGTTCGGGAGGAGCTGTTTCAGTAGAGTAGTCTATCAAGATCGAACTAGGTTGAAAATGGCTTCGGATGGTCCACACCATCAATCATTCTCAGGGTCTACAGATAAAGATAGTGCAATTGTGGGAACGGCCACCTGATGCTCTCTTAAGCTCCCTTGATATCTAATCCGTCGGTGGACTCATATCCCCATGACTACATCCCTATCTTAATGCTTGGGCAACAGCTTGGAAAGCGATGGAGGAGAATAAAGAAATGTCGGGCTGAAAATGTACAGTATTCATCTGGTTCGCAACTCTTCTGGTATCAGCTTGATTACAAGCCCATCTACACTAATCCAACGCAACCAGATTACATACCTATTCGATTCTTTGACGTGGCAAGGCGTTAAAATTGCATTTCTCGAAAGCATAAATACACTGTGAGTCAAACCCACCAGCTCCGCACCAAATGAAAGGCTTCGTGGTTTAGCCAACCCACAGCCAACCCACAGCCAACCAAAGGTTCGCAGTTGTACGACAATGATTTGACCAAACATGCATCCGCCTCGTCATATTTGCAGTCATGCTGTGGTTTGCCTGTCGCCTCGTCCATCCAACAGTGTCACAGTCACTTGACGAGAAAGCCTCAGAACTCTCCCTATAAATACATTCATGCCCACACGATTGTATCAATCTAGCTGGAGCTTAGCATTCGGCTAAATATCATCTGATTTTCAACTAAGGAGGTGGCATTACCTATGGAATGATCCAACCGGGGATTGAAAGGAGGCGCGCGTATGGAACAGATACCTACAGTCTTGTAAGCCAGGCAGCCAGGCTGTGCCGTACTTTTGACCGGTGCCTGTCCTGAATAGACCTCTCAATCTGGTAGCAGTTCTAGTTGCACTTTTGCCTGTATCTAGCCGTGTTGGACCTCGGCTGCGTCGCAAGTGATGATCTCTCACCACACCACTTTTCACAATTCATTTGCTGATTCAGCCGTGAGACCATCACGAAGTCTCGAAAGCAGAAACAAGAACTACTATGTACTTGGCGCTTGCTCAGGCATTTAAAGAGAACGCGCTGATTCGAGACATCTTATCAGCAGGGTACGATGCGCGTTAAGTGATGATCGATGACGCTGACCGAGACAAGGGTCATTTTCAGGTGGAGAGAAGCGGGTGAGTGGAACAAAAAGCGGGACTGACGTTGGCATTCCTTGTCCCTTTTTCTGGGGATGTCCACAGATGCTGTCATAAGAGGAACCACATGTGATATGATGTTCAGAACCTCATGAAAGTACAAAATAATAATAGATGATTATTTGAGTCAGAGGTTACTTCGAGGAGAATCTGGAAGTGATATGAAGTATTTTACGGCTTATAAAAATCTGTACCTGAGTCACAAACCCCTTAACCGTTGTACTGACCACCTGCATGGACTTCAACCAGACGTAAGGCACTTAAACTTTGCGCCTAAAGGTTTGCCACTAAAAGCCCTGGAATTTCTCAGCGGCGCCTGATCCACTGTCCCACAGGGCAGCTCATGTCCTACGCCACGCCACAATCCGGGCAGTTCTCACAGGATTTAAACAAATATTCATTGCCATCCACTTCTTTCTCTTTCTTCCTTTCGCTTTTTTGCTTTTGAATACGGTATCTCAAGGTGCCAACATTTTGCTAACACCTAACCCCGAAGCTTTCCTCGAACTCACCTCTCGGAATTCCCCATGGATTTTATGCCTCGATACGCCTATAAAATAACACAAGCCTCCATCTACCACGCTCATACCAATCGATCCAGACCCAAAACTATACCCAAGTGACGAATTTTGGACCAGACGCGGATTACTTGCCGCAAAACTTCTCATCCTGAACATCTATAAGCTTGCTTGTACTCGACTTCTGCAAGTTTTCATCAACTTACATATCAACACGTCAAAGCGGAGTTGTGTTCGACCGAGTCCACAACAGTTGGGCTGCAATTAAACAATTAGTCAACGTTGAACCTCACCAATAACGATGAATCACGCCCGAGTCAAGGCCCTTAAGGGCGACGGCAAGACCGTATCGAAAAAAGCCATCAAGTCTGGCCGCGCTTCTGCCAACCTAACTCCTCGAGGATCTCCTTTCGCTTCGCTTCTGACGTCACCTGCACATTCCGCGGCCCCCAGTAGGGCCGCCTCTGACGAGAGCGAAGATGAATTCGAGTTTGACGACACCATGAGCATTGCTTCAGCAAGCTCTCTAGTCGACACCAACGAAGACGGAACCAATACATTTGATGCCCAGAAGTTTATGGAGGAACTTCAGGATCGCAAGCACAACAATAGCGATGCCAGGAATCAGCTGCTGGAACTGTACATCAAAGTTCTGCGACATCGATTCGCACCTGCAACTGAGGAGTGGCTCGACGAATCTGCTAGCGCCCTAGCTGAGCTCTTCATCCGTGGCGCTAACCGTGGCATGGAAGCCAGAGAGCGCTTGCTTTATCTTCAGGCCTACCTGTTGACCCTCAGTGCCTCTGAGGATGCCAACGTCTACGAGCAGGCCGATTCAACTCTGAAGCAAATCATTAAGGACGACGATGACGAGGAGTGTAAGGCTTTCGGCATCTACGCATTGTGCTTCACAGTGCTCTACGGCGGCGGTGGTGAGACAGAGGCTCTAGAGTTGCTCGACTACTTATACGCTATTGTTGAGTCTGATGGCGACAATATTGATTCTTACGACAATGGTTTTATTGTTGCTGCTGCTCTTCGAGGTTGGGCCTTCGTTGCCAGCCACGTGGACGACTTTTCATATGCAGCTACCATGGCTTTGGATGGGTTCTATGAACAGCTCGATAGTGTTGATGTTGGTGTACAAACAAACGCTGCTACTTGCATCGCCCTCATTTTTGAGGCAGCGCGGAAGCACGAAGAAGAGACAGGGGAGTCTTGGGACCTTCCTGTCAACCCGGAGAAGCTTACAGGTCGCATGTCGGAGCTCGCCAAACAGAGTTCGAAATCCGTGTCGAAGAAAGATCGTCGTGACCTTCGTGAGAGCCTGATCAGCGCCATCACGTCTCTCGAGAAGGGCGTAGGCCCTGGGTATTCTTCCGCTGGCTATACGCCACAGAAGGGCGAGCACGTTACTTCCAAGCCCAATGAGGATGGTGTTGTCGAATTTGGATATCGCCACAAGCTTCGCCTAGGTCACTACGTGGCTGTGATCGACTCGTGGTCACTTTCTTCCCGAATCGACATGATGAGACTTCTTTTCGGCGGGCACCTACAGAAGCACATTTTTGAGAACCCTGTTGTGGCCGAGTGTCTCAGTGACGCCAACTTCACTGAGCAGAGCCCGATGGCAAAGAGAAAGTAAGGTTAGAGGACATGGCGAATTTCCGATTTTGTTGTGATTATAGGTGTTCCTACTGGGGCGTTTTGTTAAAGAGCTTATAATACCTGTTTGTTTTTTGCTGCATTGGAGGATTTGGCTGCGAGGTATACTATCCTCAGTGGTGGCTCGAAGTCTGTCAAAGACATAAGACATAGACACGAGAATGGTCAATATATATGGGTTCAGTACTGGCGTTTGTTTGAATAGTGGAAGGTGGTTGGTATCTGTCAGTTAGTGTAATGTTCAACATTTATTTGTGCATATGTGGTGATAATCTATAACCACAGTATGGTTTTCATCATTCTCAGTAGGTATGTGACTTGCGATGATCATTGGTTGCTTATCGTTCCTTGTCCAAACCCAGCCACAATTGAACCCCGCCAAATCCTTAATGAAACTTGGCATCAACCACTCAGAAGCTGCAGCACCATCCTTGACCTGGGCTGTTTTCCAGGCAGGTCATTACAGACCAACAGGCCAACAGGCATCGACATTTCCTTTCCTCTATTTCCCTATCTACCACACAACACTCACAGTTCCATCTCTTTGAAGAACCTCGTGGCCGTTAAGATATATATATAATGACGCGAGTCTTGGTTTATACTGCGGCACTGGCGGCTTTTGTAGCTGGTATGTTTACTATCTCTTCTCCGGCTGCAGCCACAGCGCGACTTCAATGACGTAGGCCCTATGGCAATGTTTCTATTCAAACCGACCAAAAAGAAAGCATCGCGGGCTAACATGCAACAGCGACGGTCATGATAGCAGTCCCCATTTGGCTCCCCAACTGGGTGACATACTCTGTCACCTCGGCCACCGGCGACACTGTCGAGAGGCACATCGGTCTACACAAGAGCTGTTCGACGCTTGATGATCCATACTGTCGAGATTTTCCTCCTAGAGACCTGTGCGAAGGGGGAGAGCGATACTTCTGTTCTATGTGGAGGACAGTTGGCTTCCTGGCATCTTTCACAACTCTCTTGTGTCTCGGTGGTCTGGTCACGTTTATTGTCATCATGTGTGGCGGCAAATACAAGCGCGAAACGGGATGGCCTTTTGCCACTGGCATGTTGACACTGGTCTCTGTGGTCGAGTTCGCGGCCATTTCTATCGTGGTGAGTCGACTATCCAGGAGTGGAAACATCTCGAAAGACAAACTTATCGATTTTAGGCATACCTTTACGACAACGACGATCAGTTCACCATCCCTGGTTGGAACCTGGACATTTCCTTCTATCTCAGTACAGCTGGAGCTGCCGTCTCTCTTTTGACTGCTGCTGGTATTACCCTCTCGGCGTATCTGCTTCCTCCCGAGGAAGGCTACGATTTCCTCTCGGACCCTCTCGATGCTTAGGGGATGCTTCTAGATGACTAGTAGTTGGTTTTGTTTAATAGTTGGTTTTGTTGACTGTATGTGATTTGCATTTAGTTCATCATTCCCATCTGAAGGTGTTTGGGTTTTGATTATGGAGTCTTGAGTGTTGCCTTCTCTGGGTGAACACCACGAGAGGTGCTGATATAGATTAATACAAACGGGCTCTGCTGCAGTACCCTTGATATAGACATAGTAAATCGACTAGATTATTTCTTCCGAACTTTAGAGCTTGAATGTGGTAACAAGTAAGGAACAATTGAGCACCAAAGAGCCAAAAGTCAGCTAGCCAACTCGGACATATTTAACAATTTCCCCAACGTTTTATAGAAATGCTCTGATAATTAGCAAGCAGAATCCAGCTCGAGTCAGCGCTTTATCTGTTGGGCATAAGCAACCGCATGAGGCATCTGATGATAATGTAGGCTGGCGGGGTATGTCCTCCCCCCACCTTGCACAACTCGTACTGTAACAATATCATCTTGTCACCATTCCAACCTCGGCTTGTAGATCAACTCCATATAAATCACGTACACAGCACATACAAACTGCACATACGTAACAGATTCTTGCTCTTATTATACTCGAAAACCCCGCCACCATGACTACCGAAACGACTGGTCTCTCACCAGAGCAGCTAGAAACCTTCAACCGCGATGGCTACCTCATCCTCCCTGGTGCTCTCTCTGGCCCCACCGTCAAGTCTCTTCTAGACGAAACCCACCATCTTCTTGGATCTTTCTCCCTGGAAGATCACCCTCTGACACGCTTCTCGACCGGTGAGAAACGTGACCATGTTGGTGACGACTACTTCCTCACCTCCGGCGACAAGGTTCGCTTCTTCTTCGAAGAGGACGCTTTTGACGATGAAGGAAATCTTATAAAGCCAAAAGCTCTTGCTGTCAACAAGATTGGCCATTATCTTCACGCTTTGTCATCCCCCTTTGCGCGTCTGCTGGAACATGATGCCAGTAAGGTTAGCCCACCAGCGGTAGCCCGCAGTCTTGGCTTCAAAGATCCACGATGCCTTCAAAGCATGGTCATCTGCAAACAGCCAGAAATAGGCGGGGCAGTTCCTCCTCACCAAGATAGTACTTTCTTATATACGAAGCCGCCATCGGCGGTGGGCTTTTGGTACGCTCTCGAAGATGCTACCCTCGAGAACGGATGTCTGAGTTTCCTACCTGGATCCCACCGATGGGCGCCAGTGGAAAAGAGACTTGTGCGTAAGGCGGATAATGCCGGCACGGAGATGGTGGATAATGATGGACCCCAATTTCCAGCGACCGATGGCTATGGAAAGGATGCGCCAGAAGGGCAGCATGAGTATATCCCTGGCGAGGTCAAGGCTGGCGATTTAGTTCTCATCCACGGAAACCTATTGCATAAGAGTGAGAAGAACACAAGTTCGAAAGGAAGAATTATTTACACATTCCATATCATCGAAGGACAGGACAAGGACTACGACGAGAAGAACTGGCTGCAGCCTCCCAAAGAAGGATTCACTAGATTGTACGCCTAGATTGGATACCACAAATTGCAAGACTACTAAAATCGTATGCCATTATATACCGCTCGGTAGAGCACTTATCTATGTTCCGTTCCACATCCACAATAACTTAGCTGATACCATACACAGCGAGATAGGTTCCGTGGGTATCTCGCATGGAACTGGCCCGTCTTTGTTTTTACAGTCTATCCAACCCCATCCCGACACCCACCAACTCTCGTTCTTTAATCATGAACAGCCGGGTATCATTAAATCCTTACTCAGAGTCCGAGCCGTCCTCGCTCGAATTATCATCAGATCCAGAGTCACCTGAAGACGACGAGTCACTGGAGTCTTCCTCGCCAGGCTGCCTGTAAGACCGCGCAGGTGCTTCAGTCTCTGACTCGTCCTCCTCCGACGAGGAGCTTCCACTGCTGCTGGTGTCATCGTCGTCATCCGCATCATCATCTGAGTCAGACTCAGAACTGCTCGAGTCGCTGTCTTCGACGTTCACACGAAGCTTTCGTCGACGCTTTGCGGGCATACCGTCAGTAGGCTTGGCGCTCTTCTCAGCAGGAGTGGTAGTTGTAACATTGCTATCGCTTGCGGCGATTGTCTGAGATGATGTGGTGCTCATCTCAGTATCATCACTATCGGAAAGCTCATCGATGACAAGTTCAGCTCTCATGCGCTTCACAAGTCGTCGAATAATGATCTCGTCCTCATCAGAATCCGAGAGGTAGTCCACCTCAGCGAAGCCCTTTCTCTTAGATCCGACCGGCTGGCTTTGCAGGAGCTTGGTGAGAATCTCTTCATAGCGCTGCTGGGTGGCCTCAAGGTTCTTGGTACCTTCCGGGAATGCCTTTGCTCCATCTGATTGGTCCTGATCCCTGACCTCGCGGGCAGTCTCCAGCAGTCGCATTCTGACAAAGCCCTTCAAGTCTTGGATGTAATCGTAGAAGGTTTCAACGTCAGAGGCGGGGATTCCATCGGCATCGAAAACGTGCTTGATGAGGTTTGACTGGTGATTCTTGTTGAACTTCCAACTGTCACGGGCAGTCTTCCAGAGGCTCAGGTACTCGAGTGCAGGCTTGAGGTCCACGGGGAGTTGAGGCTTAGGCTTCTTTGCGGGGCCCTTGCTCTTGGCCTTGCTCTGTTTAGCGGGCTTTGATGGCGTCCTGGGAAAGTTGCCGTTGCCGTTGCTGTTGGATGATGTATCGGCAAAGGTAACCGACTTTTGTCTCTTCAACTGTGCCTGGGCATTCCAATTTGCTGTGGTTTCATCCTGGCGTGGTCGCTTGGCAACCTGAGAGGAATTGTAAGGCGGCGGGGCGTCGAATTTTCTCTTTGTGGTTGACTGGGTGCTTGTGCTGCTGGTTGGGTGCCCAAAGCTGGGCTCAGACGCATCAGATGGCTGCTTGAGCTTCAAGCCCAATCTCTTCCAAGCGGGAACTTGTCCTGACATTGTGAGAGGTTGAGGTTTCTGAGATAAGTGAAAGTGAATAAGCAGTAGGGAGAGAGAGAAAGAGTGAGAATGAACAATTTCAAACTCAAAGTTGCGACCTTGAAAAGTCTTGCCTTTTCTTCAGCCTATCTCAAATGTTTGCTGTAGTTGCTGGGACCTTGAATTTTCTTCTAGCAGCTGGTGAGCGGTGGATTCTCTGTTGACCTTTCCGGGAGCCAATAGCAGCAGCGCAACATATAAAGAGGGACTCTGAGTTGTCAATGGCTGCAGGATCCTCTTAGTTTAGCGTATCGCAAGTGCAAGGCCGATATGCAGTGTCGTGTTGTTGCGGGCCGGATCTCCTTGGATGTCGATAGCAACTTTTTTTTTGAATGGACATTGAGAATTATCACGAGTGGAGCTCGTCATGACGCCCGGGAGTTGATAACGATAAGGGTGGAGAGCTTGGGCGACAAAATTATATCAACAATAATCGTGACATATTAGCTTTCATATAAGCAGTTTCTGAGCTCTCAAGCATTTTAATGTGCACTTACATGCTATTCGTAGTTCTATTGACTGTAACTGGAGATTTTTGGGATAGTTTTGACCCATAGTAACAGTTATATCTAGGATACTTCAGTGTTTGCTCGTTTGTGTCACCATCAGCTTCGTCCTGCCTGAGGATTACATAATCCTAGCGAGGCATCAACTCAGCCTTCTGAGCTTCTGTTGCCTCACTGTGCTCTAGGCAAGCTCCTGCCAACGCGTCGACTATCTCAACCCGCAACAGCTCCCCTCAAACTCCACAACGTCAACCATCACCTCAATCCCTCCTCATTAGAACTAATCGAGTTCTTTTTGAGCTTCGTCTTGTAATTTTATCCGACATCGAACCGTCAAACACCACCAATTCTCCACAATGTCGGGTACGTAGGCTATGCCAATATGAATCCCATCTGCTGTATCCTGTATCCTATATCCTAACTAACATGCAATTAAACAGCCGGCGCATACGATCGACACATCACCATCTTTGCTGACAATGGTCGGCTTTACCAAGTTGGTATGCGAACACCCCGACCTTTTAAGGACACAACAACCCCACGATACTCCCTTGACCGATGACGTTGATGGATATACGAGATCAAGAGACTGACATGATATCGTGAATAGAGTACGCCTTCAAGGCGATCACAGCTGCCAACATCATGTCTGTTGGTGTGAGAGGCAAGGACTGTGCTGTCGTCCTGTCTCAGAAGAAGGTTCCTGTACGTTGAATTGTGTCAGAGGAGCTTCATGGTCAGCGCTGATAAAGACCACAGGACAAGCTCATGGACCCTGCCTCCGTAACCCACATCTTCCAGCTCTCTCCCTCGGTCGGCTGCGTCATCACAGGATCCATCGCGGATGCCCGAGCCTTTGCTCAAAGGGCCCAGGGCGAGGCAGCGGAGTTTCGATACAAATATGGCTACGAGATGCCAGCTGATGCACTGGCAAAGCGACTTGCCAACATCAGCCAAGTCTACACTCAGCGGGTAAGCACCATAACATCGTTGAATATGCGGCCAATCGTATGCTGACCTCACCCCCAGGCTTATATGCGACCTTACGGCGTTGCGACCACTCTGATTGCGCTCGACTCGGAATACGGCCCCCAGCTGTTCAAGTGCGACCCTGCTGGATACTACATCGGTTACAAGGGAACTGCGGCAGGTCCGAAGCAACAGGAGGCGCTGAACCACCTTGAAAAGAAGCTCCGCAACAAGGAGCACGCTGAGGGGTCCTGGGAGGAAGTTGTTGAGCTGGCCATCACAACGCTAAGCACAGTTCTGAGCATGGACTTCAAGAAGGGAGAGATCGAGATTGGTATTGTGGGTGGCCCTCGACCTAATGGTGAGGAGGGAACCTACTCGGGCTTCAGAACGTTGACCGAGGAGGAGATTGACGACCGATTACAAGCTATTGCAGAGAAGGACTGAGCGAAAGGAGAAGATGATATGGAACATGCATGAAACATGGTCGGATGGCTATAGTGGAAGTTCGACGCACTCTGTTGCAGGGAATTAGAAGCTCGATTGGCTGGCTGCAGCATGGTCGGCGTGCTGCTCCCAAGCACATGGGCCATGCAACACCAATGCAGGGGGATGGATTGTCAAGATCAGAGACTTGGATGCCTTTGTGGCCGTGGATCCTCGTCCAGTGCGTCACTAGCCGTTCTACCCATGTGCAATAGAAAATTATGAGACCTTTTCTTTTTGAGCAATTGACAACTGGCGCGTCTGATGATCCAATTGAGGGCGAGTACGAGAGTATGCCTCGCGCCAAGGTAGCTAACCAAGACAATAGCCTACGATGGAGCTAGCAGGTGCCAGATGGTGGGTCATGCAGCCCGCGTGGTCTAGTTATAATGGGTGTGAGCTTGGGAATGTTGGGAAGAAACAATATTTTGTCAAAACTGTGGAGCCGGCTCATACATGAACAAAGAGAAACACGAACAGAGACAGAAAGAAGCTCTGAAGCTCTCACCTCTCAGCTAAGCCAAAGCCAAAACTAGCTCACTTAGGTGCAAGTCTGTTCTACTGTGGTCTGATTCTAATTTTGGGCAACATTTTGTTTGTTGTATACGTGACTAGGTAAATAGTATGTGACGAAACATGTCTGGCATCCAACTACTCTTCAATCGTAGGGAGAAACAGAAAATGCCATTCAAGCGTACCCATATCAATACTACTATAAGGTGGTAGAGAACGGTCATAGCTTAAAGATCTACTATCCAAGCTCAAGAGCTATCATGAAGCAGTCAAGGGTAGGCAATACGATAACATCATCTTGAAAAGCCACCCTTCCGGTCGATCGGATCTAGATACAGGGGCCCCCCTGGTATGACTGAAGTATCGGCTGGTAAGCGCCAGTTTGAGCCTCCAAAGGGTGCGCTGAAAAGAATACAAGCCGTGGCCAATGCAAATCCAGAGTCAAGTTCCGATGTGTTTGTTTAGTCTTAGTATCATTGGTAAAGGAGCGGGAGCGGGAGCGAGCGGGAAGAGAAGCCGGGATACGAGGGGATGGGATGGGATGGGATGGGATGGGATGAGTTCGTGAGATGTTGAAGATGATGGGGGAGGCGAACGTTGGGAAGGCGAACGGTAGAGAGTTCGCAGGCTGAGTTAATGTTTGGTCTAGTCAAGTCAATAACGGTTTAAGGAATGGCACGATGAACTAAGGTAGCCTGCTGTAGTCTGTATGTATGTTGGTTGGGAGTGAACCTGAGCAGCCTCGAACAGCGTCATGCAAAGAATCGAGAGAGCATGACGCCACATAAGGCCAGTGATTTGCTTGGATAAACAACTGGCTTTAGGATAAGACATAATACAATAGATGCAGTCAACTGACGATTTTCCTGGTTCTTGGTAAATGTCGAGCATCCAATGCTTGGTGGTAGTTGCGATATGCCTTGCCAGAATTGAGATGAACCATGGCAAGCTGGACAGTCGTTAAAGAAAGTAAGCAGTAGAGGCTACTGTCAGATCAGACTGAGAATGGAATAAATGATAGACCCATGTATACATACATCATCATGCACTGGTTTCAGATCTCACCTCGTGCATCTTGCAGCCATGTCAAGCTCCAGTTGCTGAGTAGGCATGTAGAATGTAAGATGTAACATGAATCATTACTTGGATATCTTCTGGTATCGGCATCACCGCCATTGACTCAGCCTTTTCCCATATTGGCATATTTGAAGGCTGAAGGTGCTCGTTCAAGCACCTGCTGTAATGTGTCGTGTCATGGATGTCTGTCTAGGGTTGCATTTTCTCTCTCTCTTTCAGACGGCCTCACGTTGGTAGACTTGACCCCTTTGAGCCATCAGCTCGCCCCAGACAGTTGCGACAGTAGCATCCGCGCGCCTATTGGCCTTGCTGCGCCGATAGAGCTACAGGGCGTTTCCTAATTAAGCCCAAACTAGTGGGTGGCTCATGGGTTAGCTGAGCTGGGGGGTGGAGGGGGGAGGGGGGGACCACCACATCCACCTGCGCTATTAGAACTACCAACCAGAACCTTACCCAGTAGTTACTAACTTACTGTCAAGTGGGTTTTTTTTTCACTGTCTCTTCAAGGAATAGACAACTGGAGAATGCTTTGACCGCATTTTTTGTTTGTTCTACCAGTACCCTCAGTGACAGTCCCTGACCCTGATTGCGGAGTCTTTTCTTTTCTTTTGACAGCCCGGGTTGTTCATTGACTAGCCCCCTGCAAGGAAAAATAAGTGACTTTGTTCACTGGAAGTTTCCTAGCGTGTAGTCCAGCTTATTTTCGGTCTCTTTTTATTTTATTTTATCTTACTTTGCTCACTCAGGCAAGAAGCCTTTTGCAAATGTATATATTTAACCAAGTTGGTTGGATTTAGAATGACGACATGCAATTTAACATGTTCTTGTCTTGCACTGACCCACGCGGCTCAGTATGGAAAGACAATATAGAAGAAGCCACTTAGACGCTGCACGACTAGAATATCTCGGATGCTCGTCCTTTTTGGGGGTAGAGAACCGGTTGTGGCTGGACAGTGGACACACGCATAGAATGCTCTAGGTACAGTATAGTAGAGAGGTACTGAGTCTACGGATGGATACCTGCTCCATGAATACTCATGACGTGCCACATACATGGAGAGCCCTTTTTTTACTCTCCGGGCCCTGCATTGTGCATTGTGCATGGTACCTCACTGCACTGCACTGCAGTCTGCAGTCTGCATATACCCAGCCCAGGGGTAGGGCAGGGAGTAGGGCTGAGGGTAAGGCTTCAGCCCTGGGTTCGACTGCTATTCGACAACGCTGTCGTTTGCCACCAGCTGGTCCAGGGTCGTTGGTGTTTTTGAGCTTGGAAAGGGTCGTTCCGAGTGGAGGCTCATCGCGATGCTCTCACTGGCGGCCCCGTCGTCCTGTCTCAAAGGGCTGGCTTTAATTGCCGGGCCTCTCATGTGCGCCATAGCGGCCTGTAGTTTCGTTGACCAGGAGGAGGAGATAGAGGGCCCGAGGGTGTGCCCTGAGGGGGGGCGTTCATCGAGAGGTGACGTTCGGGTGGTAATTCCCCCCCTTGGACTTAGTAGCCGTTCGTTCCCGTTAGTGGAAGCTTCCAATGCCAATGCCGTCCATACGAAGTAGGTATGGATGCTCCACCAAGTGTGGTGTCAGTTAGCTACCTACCTAGTACCTAGACCAGGTAAGGAGGATGGAGACTTTTCTGGAGCAACAGCTTCTTGCATCTCTTCTTTTGCTGTCTTGTCTCTCCTTCTCGATGGGACAATGTAATCTCGGAGGCCTTCGACGACCTTCACGATATACAAAAAGGATGCACGGTTCTCGTCCATGGCTTGATTGTTCACTCAGTCAACCAAGTAAGCATTGAAGAACCGGCTTCTCTCAACTGTTACCAAGTGATCGACATACCACAGCTTCTATAATATTATTCCCTTGCCTATTTTCCTTATCATCTTTTACCATCGACAACTACGTTGCGACTTGAATCACAATTTCTTACTTCGACTATATCACGACCGCACTCGTTAGCACTTCTGCTATCTTTTAGTCTTACACTTCTTCGCCGGCTCTTATACCTTTCCAAATAATCTCTACTATTCCAAACACTCGGGGAAATAATGGACGGATGTAAGTACTAAATATCCAACCACCTTGGCAACCATCGATTGAGATCAATTGGGACCTCTACGTCACGACACTCCCCGTAAAACTGGACTTACGGACACTGACACGTCAACTTCTTGTCTCCTACAGTAAACGAGTTTCGCACACTACGAGTTGCTGAGGTTCTCTCTGACTTCCGAACACTGCAGTACTACATAGCTGCTGCCCCTGTCGATCCCCAAGACACTTCAGAATACTACACCGAGGGATGGGCTGCTCTTCGTCAATGTGCACTGGATGGACAACACATTCTGGAATGTGGTGCTGACACCAGCGTGCCCAACCCCCCTGGAGGCGAACATGAACAGATGAAGGCCGAGCTTAAACAGTAGGTTTCCCTTAGTATCACAGGTTATCAACAAAGGAGAGTTGAGTACTAACAGCCTGAAAGAGTTCTTCTGGACGCGTACTCGAGACGACACGAAGGACAGAAGATCTACCTTCGACAAGCGGCGGCCCAACGATGGGTGGAATACAGAAAACAGGTGCTGCAGGGCGGCCCACCAACTTCGCGAAACCAGTCTCAACTCCAAGCGTGCGATCGCCAGCTGCGAGCGGTAGGATAACCCCATTTGACAATTGTCACTAACCCCCCCAAGTCCATCTCTTACTCATACCTCACTATAGGAGCTTTCGGCAATTGTCGACGAAATAATCTACACCGAGCTTAAGGCCTCGGATGAAGGAATGGGCCGCTGGACGGCAGAAGATCCCAGTCTCCGGAGCGTGCTGCGCTGGCTCCGAGCACGCCGCTGAGCTTGGGACTACCTTAAACAAGAGGGAAAACGACGAAGCAACTACGATCGAAGATACCCCAGGAATGATGAAACGACAGACGGAAAACGACCACGTCTACGCTAATCATGAGATTTCTTCCTATTTAACTTCTCGACGCCTACGATTCTCGACGAAAACACTTGACGACCGGATATTTAGGGGGAGAGTTGCGGTTTGGGGTATGAATTTTGCACAAAAGGATAAACTTGTTTGTTATGCTGTCATGATCTTATGAGTCATGGTTTCTATTTCTGTTGCATACGACGCAGATTGGTGTTGCATCTAGCATGGACATCGCCTTTAGATGGAGAGAGGATCCTCCCTGGTATGATAGGACCTAGGCTTGGAGGAATAAAGGGGCTGGGCTCCGTTGAACTGCCTGGAGCAGATGAATCAATATACACAATTTACTAAAGCTATTTATATCTCGGTGATAAGAATATTCTCGAGTAACTATAGAGCCACCTTTTATGGAGTCTACTAAGAAATACCTACTCTGAATATACAATGTTGCAAGAGAATGTATGTCTCGAAGTGGAGTCCCTCATGCATGATGCTCACCATCATTGGTAACCAATCCGAAGCAAGTATTTTGATAAATGTAGGACATGTACTATAGTACTAAAACATGTACTATTTGTATAACTCTATTAACGTTTGCTCTGGACACACAAACCAATTCCAACCAGCATAAGACCCATTCCAGCAGCGGTATCTGAAGCAAAGATTAGTATTGGATACCGGTGATGTATGCACTACCAACTCACCTTTACTGATAACTTTACCATCGACGTACCAATCGCCGAGCACGGTAAAAAGAAAAGCCAACGTGTTTACGATAGGGACAGTCAGGCTCAGTTCTGAGATTGTCGTCATTAGCAAGCGATACCTCGGAGTGGCGAGCTGTCAATGGATAGGCTAAGCTACCCGCGATCGACACCCCCTGACAGGATTTAACAAGTGAAATCACAAAGCAAAACTTACCGGCCTGTCCAATGAGCAAGAAGAACCACACACTTCCCGTAAGGTTAAGAACCAACGGGATCGCATAGCGAGGGTTCCTCAGCAAGTCAATGACCGCGAAGAAAGCCCCGTAGAGCTTCGACTTGAGCCAGCTAGACTGAACCGACGGGCTCTCGAGGACCGGATGCGCTGGTGGGTTATGCGATTGAGCGGCGCGGCGTATGAAAGGGGTAGTAAAGCCCCAAGCGAGGCCGACTAGAACGAAGCTGAGGATGTAATTGAAAACGGGTGGCTTCTCGTCTGGAGATGTCATGATGCCGATGATGCAACAAGAAAGAGATTCTCCCCCCTGTGTTCTAGACTTTCGATATGCGGTGGATCAGAGAGGAGTGAGCGTAGAGCAAAGGAACAGGAGGCTCGTGCGTTTGTCGCGAAGAGAGCGGACGGATTAATCCCGAGAGGCCTATTGGAAGTCCGACGAGATGGTTGTGTGGAGGTTTAGATTGATACTGATACCAAGGGCAGAATCTGGCAGACGATGTGCTTTCTAAAAATATGACTGGAGGCTAAGGCGTCAACGTGGCTGGCGGGTCCTCAACTCAGCCTCGCCCTAGGGGATTTCTACCCACTCACGGCGCTATTCCAACAGGGGGGCTGTTGATGGGCTCCAGGGGGCTTGGACCGCTAGGTGTGGCGCTTTGGCCTCGCTTGATGCTACCTAGGTACCTCCCCGCATGGTCTGTGCTTTTAGCCGCATTCCCGCGCTGACAAGCGACCCGACCATCCCTGTCATCCAACATCGACTACCTACCTATTAACCTAGCATCCATGTTTCGTTTATTCAATCCCTTGTGATTACTTACAGTCACCGCTCACTAGAGAAAAGCCCATCCTGTTGACCCGGCTGCTCGGGGCTTCTTGGCGAGAATCCCCTGTTCAGCTGGACATGGGGGACGTAAGGTTTTGATGCGACGTCATTTAAAGGTTTGAAGATCGAGGTCGTGGTTGGCCTCCCAGGACTCACTCATGGTGACTGATGGATCAGCATCGACCATGAACCATGAAAGGAGAATCCAGGTTTCAAACGTGAAAGACCCGATTTCCACATACATATTACTTAACAACCACTTAAAGGGGGACATCTTTGTAATGCGACTCATTAGTTTTGAGGCGGACATGCCGATGGGCTAAACCGTCACATCAAGATGGATCGACATTGTCATGTCTTGCTTATCCCGGTCCCACGAGGACGGGTCGAATATTGTGGCCAGTTAGTGTCGTTACCGGTGGTTTCGTCTGAGTTTCGGATCAGCATGATAGCTGGTACGCCTTGTGATTGGCTTATTGGATTTGTGGCCATCAACGAGCCTGACGACACAGAGCCCAGCACTCTTGGATGGTCAATTTGAATGTCTCTTAGCAATTCTAACTCGGCTTCATTTACATAACTCGGCCATTGTCGGTCAAACTTCCCTCACATCAGAGATTGCTGGACTTCTTTTTCTCGGATTTGTCCGATACACCTCACATTTTCAGCTTGTCGATCATGCAAGCCGAGTGACTATCAAACAATTTTCTCTTGACCAACCACGAGAACGACAAAACAACTGGTACATCAATCGAGTTGGTACTGTTTTTAATTGTATCCAAGTAGACATTTGTCTTTCTAGCCTCGACAACTTCTAGTCTGCTTCCTATTCTGTCAATTGTTGCATGAGAATGATATTTACAGAGATAAGGCGGTCTAACAAAAACACCTGGCCTAATGAAGTATGTCTTGCCTCTTTATTCCATTATTTGCACCAATCTACTGGCATATTATTGTGTCCAGTGTTTTCACGGGATCTCACGCAACTGCAGTAGTCGACTCCCATTCTTGCGACATGTCCAGATGTCATGGTACGCGCTCATGATTCATGCAACTGGTACAGACCGTCTCGGTTTGTCTTTAACAGCGTCTGTGAGGAATCCAAAAGCAAACACTGAAGGTCTCCAAGGCTGGAGACGGCTAACACGATGATTGTCTGGCAAGTAGTGACTTAACGCGTCATGACTTTATGCTCAAGGCACTTGTCCGATCAGAAACACTGTCTATAGCCTTCAAGAAATTCAGCTCTACCTAAGGACCTAGGCAACAAATGACATTTCATTATTCAGTTGTTAGTTAAGCTATGCCATTGCTCTTTGGTGTGATCGATGTTATCGTCTACTTGATCTTGCATCACTATAGATGATCCACAGGGTGAACATATAGGGCTGGGATTTGAGATCCGGCTCTACACTAGAATACTCTCCATTCATGATTGTAAATACTACAAACGCGAATATTGACTACTCACCCGTTAGACCAAGCGGGTAGCCGTGATAACCCCCTGTACTCCGTATAAGTCCTACACAGGGCAGTCTACACGTCACCACTCATCGAATTATCACTTACTTGAAGACAACAGCTTGTTCGGTTGCTAATCAATTATGCAAACTGCCTTGGGCGAAGCCACTTGCCGTCCGCAACAATGCCGTGACTTGAGGTTGGTCGATCGTGAAGAATATTGATTGCGTCAATGAAGTTATGTTTGATGTTTGTAGGTTGATAATCCAAGATAAAGGGATCAAAGATCGAACAAGGCTGCGTAATAAGTATAAGAAGGCCCTGATACCACACTCCAAGTGAACCTACTCTCAGCATTAACACAATAACACATCAACTATTCCCAAGCAACAGTCATCATAATACGCTCTCCCCAATTTCACCAAGTTGTCAACCCACCAAACTTAATATGACTGATGCCCAGGTTGCCGGCGGCCACAAGGCTACTATCAACAACCCCAATGCTTCCGACGAGGCCAAGGAGAACTCCCGCCAGGTTCTCGAGAACGAGTTCAACGGCGGCGATGGTAAGACCTCTAAACATCAATACTCTCATTGGAAATGTTATAGTAACGTTTTTCAGTTGAAAGCGCTGGCGACAACAGGGAGAAGAATCCTGGTAACGTTGCTGGCGGTCTCAAGGCGTGAGTTTCTCGACCCTCTGCGCTTGGTTATATACTAACGATGATGAAGTACCCTGAACAACCCCAATGTCTCTGATGAGGCCAAGAAGAATGCCCAGGAACGTCTGGATAAGGAGGACTTTTAAGGACTTTGATACTTTTGTGCCTCAGCGATCTGATACTCGGCTGGATGTTTAATCATCGTCTGTAACACAGATATGAACAATTAGATTACCCAAACGCTACGTCTTGAGATAACGCGAAATACTCATCGTTTAAGCTAAGACAGGCAAGATTTTTATCAGGTGGATAAAGCTTTCGTGATTGTATGTTAATTAGTAGAATACATCGTCCACGTTCGGTTCAAACGCGAAGCCCGATTGTATACGTGCTGGTTCAGATAAAGAAACCGGTATCGACCCATTATATTTTCATTTCGCGATTTAGAACAGGTTTCTATCTAAAGCGCTGACAAATCTCAAACGGTGATATCCGAACCATCTTGAAAACATCATCCAACGCCATTCTCCCGCCAACCTAAGGCTTGAATGTAGTCCTTTACCATGTTCCCTAAAAAGCGCATCATCTTGTTTCCGAGTAATCGTTCAATGCAACACATACAGCTCCTCTATGGTGCCCATTGTACTGTCTGATGATCTGTTGGCTATGTAGCTCCCACAATCTCGCGTAATGGTCCGAACATGCCGTGACTAGGTACGCAGAGTCGGCGCTGAACGCACAGTCCCACACCCATCGCTGGTGACCGGTGAGAGTGGCCTCGAGAGGATATGGCTTGGGCTCCTGGTCTGGGGTCGGCTCAATATTCTTCACCTCCCAGATCTTCGCTGTGTGGTCTGCGCTACAGGTGGCCAGCTTCTTGACGTCTGGGGATAGAAGGATACGGGTGATGTATTCTTTGTGGGCGTTGAAGTGCGTAACTGGCACTAACTGCGTGCGGTCGAAGCTCTGGATGAGATTCCACACAAATACATTGCCCTAGAAACCGATTAGAGACAAAGGATAGATCATGTTTGACTTCACTTACAGCGTTGTTAGCAGCACATAGAAGAGAGCCATCGCTAGCCACGGTGACGCTCGAGACTGAGACGTCCTCCTCAGGGATAAGCTCGTGAGAACAGTTGTTCTCGGCCAGATCCCATACTCTAACGCTTCCCGATCTGTCGCAACTGATAATCTCACCCTGGTTTGGATGGATCACAACGTCATTCGCAGGGCAGCCATGGTTATAGCTTCGTTGAATCGATCCGGTCCTCGTCTCCCAGATCTTGACCGTGCCGTCTTCGGAGCTAGTCACCATCCATTTTCCCTCGCAGTGAAAGGCGACACCAGTGATATTACCGGTATGACCCTCGAAGGTCAGTAAAGGGTTCGGATTCGTCGATTTTATATCGTAAAGCTTGACGGTGTGGTGCCCAGCGGCAGCAAGGTATCGCTTGTCGGGGGAGATGCAGAGACGGTTGACTTGGGAGTCAGGATGTTGGATTGTGCGCGAACAGATACCTGACAAAGCCTCCCAGAATCTAACAACAAAGAGTCAGCCTATGATAAGTTATTGGTCGAGAAGCGCATCGCATCGAACCTGATAGTATGATCATATCCAGCTGCGACGTGTGTTAGCTTGGATCAGAGGGGATGCCGATGGAGGAGTCGCATTTACCTGTGCAGAGAATGACAGACATTGTGACGGCGGGGGATTAGTCGCTTGAACCTCAGCTCATGGTAGGAGAAGTCCTCCAGGGACCTTTTTAAACTGATGGTTGAGAAACAAAGTATGGACTTTGATTCCTAAATCGTATTCCTAACTCTAAGCATCCCCACCGCGCTGGGCAGGACGAAGGACAAGGACGCGCTGAAGCGGCATGCATCAATCGGGGCATGCTTTTACCCAATTACCCCGACGACAAGCATAGCATGACTGCTCCTACCTTATACGAACAACAACTCTGTTCAACTACCTACCTACGTAAAATTCATTAACATTAAGTTATCATACTTTACCTATGGGTAATCAAATTACTTTTCATAAATCAAACGAGTTCTTTACTCTCCTTTCATATGAGATACCCGAACATATGTGATTCCTATACCTGCAATGCCACCTATATACAGTTGACACAACATGCTACGAAACAAGGTCGACACAAATTAAAACCAACAACATTCATCAGCCGTCTGATCGAACCTGACCTCCAAGCTTGGCAAACTTCTGTCAAATAACAACAAGATTCTTCGATGCGCAAAATTCGTCATTGTGTGTCAGAGACAACCTTTGCGTAATCGGTAACACAGGCTCATCGAGGCGTTGTCCATGCCATCACCCGTCTCTGCAGTTCGGCAATACTTCATGGAGTATCGGCGTTGACAGCTCATATTGGTTTAACTTATCATACATTGATACAGCTCGAGCGCCGACAATGACAGGTAGGATTTATCAATGTGCTGCTGACCTGGTGATTTCGACTTGTTGCAGCACACTGCAGTCGATACCACAGGAAGAGGCAGAATTTCGCTATTTGGCGTAGCTGCAAGTGCAGTTGAAGAGTATAACTCGCTGTTCTCGTTGCGAACTTGATATGCTGGCCTTGCCGATGTTCTATGCATGGAGCCGACAGTCAGGGGTAATCATGCCTCATTGTTCGAAAAGAACGACTTATTCACAAGTGTCAATTTCAACCCGCTTTTCAGGCAGTTTATCAGATCATATCATGGCAATATCACAAATGCAGGTCCAAATGTCGTGCAACACCGTTGGAGCTTCAATACGGCTTGTTAATCCCTGATCTTTCGGGAGTTTTGAGACATAACAGCATGTCCTACATGACAGTTCATTTCAGAAAGTCATTCTCCTTTTTCTCTGGCATCATTTACTTGTCTTTGACGGCGAACACTAGAAGTCTCAACACTCAGCTTATCCGGACGCCCAGGCATAATGAAAGCTATGATACCCGATCCCAACCCGATTGGTAATCGAAAAGCCTCATTCTGCTCCGGGGTCATCTGACAGTTTTTTGATGAGCCCAGACGTCATCGGACGTGCTCACGGATCTCAGGCCGAATCTGCATGGGCCTGAATGTCAGGATAAGGATCATTATGTGATGTCGGTAAAAAGTGCCTGCAAGGCCATTCGTGCGTGCAACGACTCCAGGATCACTATGTCTGCCCTCGTTATCTTCAGCAACTCCATAATCCTTGGCAATGTGATGTACTGTTATCACATACTGTTTCAACAAAGGCCTGCTGAATGGGGGTGGTCATACTTTGTTGGAGTTTCTCGTTCTTGCCGAAAACTTAAGCCGAGTGAAGGCCAGAATCGGCTTTGATCGATAAGACAACCAATGTTGACCGAAACTGTTGCTAACAGCGAATTTGTCTATGGCAAACAGCTGGTGGCAACCGACTGTGTGCTTGGGATAGGGCCTTCGAAGGAGTAGAGGGTAGCACAGGATGGCAGAGCTAATAAGGAGGTGCATGAATCTGCGCATCGAGAAACCACAACAAGCTCATGATGTTTCTCTCCTTACCTCCAATGTTGACTTGACCGACGGATAACGGTTGTCTTTTGACCGGTCAGATTACTGATGGGCGTACAAGAGTGGCATGTTGACGGCGATGTCGTGGCTTCGTCTACATGGCTTTGTTTCTGGGGCGACCGTCCAATGCAGAATATAGCCATGAACAGGCCTATCATGAAGAAAGTCGGTCAACTTGCAAGCTATACCGGCTGAATAGAACCGACATCCATCGGGAGGTTGCACCGAATAAGAGACGGGACAGAGACGGGATCCTGGCCAAGAACATGTTTCTCCTCACGCCCTCGGGTTCTTAGACCCTGAAACTAGGTATTTATCGACCTCCAAATCCATTACACTTTAGAAAGAGACCATGTCAAGGCACAGGAACAACGCAGTTTACCCAATACGGGTATAAATTTTTCGCCATACAACGCCTCGTCTAGGTAAGGCTACAGCTGACATTTCACGAGACATAGCCCATCTGTCCTTTGAAGACAATATGTGACACCCACCCGACAAAAGCTTTCCAGGATTCCTACTATCCAAGAAGGGGCGTTGGGTGGGCGGTTTTATGGCTGACGCATCTACTTAGGTATGCACGCAATATCATTGCTACTTATACTTGGCGTCCTGTCGGTACCCGTGAAGCTGCAACAGTTCAGCCGAAATCACTATTTCCAGCCCATTTGGTTTGTCGCTACAGCTTGGAGTATGAGGCACAACCTTGCGATCATGCAGCAAGCCGTCAGACTTGGTCAGCAAGGATTCAATTTGACGGACACCTCCGCAGCCGGTCAAGAGGTCGAGGGATGGAATGTACGTACAAATCACCGACAGTGCGGTCCATGGCGCTCTTCGTGCAGACCGAAGGTCGGTTGCATGAAGTGCAAAAGCCACGAAGTGCCGCCACTCGGTCAACTATGTACCGCAGCGCGTGGCCGACAGAAGCTGGTGCGGGGATATGCGTTTGGAAATGAGGCCCAAACTCGCGACCGCAGATACGTGAACTGCCATCTCGGCTCAGTTGAACGCCTTTAGCTCGGGCATGAAGTCAACTGTCTGGGGATTTGAGCCCGATGAAGGCAACCAAACATCCTTGACCTGATCGCCATCCAAGACCCGGTTGCAGCCGGCAACATGACAGCGGCTACCGACTCTGACAGACATGATATGACTCCCTTTTGTCGAATCTCTGTTTCATATTGTTTGCAGAGGCGGTGTGTTGGTTCCTCCTGTCGAGATGGGATCCGGCATTGTGCCATATTGGCTGGACCATAGCTATGGTCTATTGCTATTGCTGTTGCTGTTGTTACTGGTGGTTCTTAGGCTCGGCACTGACTATATATATCGCATGGCTTCCTGGTGTTGTAATGGGATGTTCCAAACAACAAGAGACTAGATACCACCGAGTTCAAACATCACGATACCAAAGAACCCCTATCTTAGTTACGATGTCTTCCCCCCTCTCCTCATATGTTTTTGACGAGCAAAACATGACTTGGATCACTTGTGATCTGTGTTCCGGCTCGTTCCAGCGTGCATCGTATGTCAACTTTACTGCTTCAACTAAGCCTGACTAACAGAGAAACAGTGGAATGTGCCAGGCCTGCCATGGAACGAAGCTTCGCAGGGTATCCTACAGCTATCTCGCTACCGGGTCCTCTCCTCCACAGGCACCTGCCGCGCCCCCTCCTCCTCCTCCATCTAAGGACGATAAGCCTGATCTTTCACGTGGAAATGCAAACGGCTTTAGCGTGTATGGTCGCCGTTCTTGATGGGCTAGCCCCACGGTATGACAGAGGCCAGTCTTGCCTGTAGATGTTTGTTAGGACATGCGTAAGATTTAACAGGCAGAGAGGACTACAAGTGTGCACATTCATTATTAGTTCGAGATACCTTGGGATTGGCATTTGTGACGATGGCAGCATATGCCGGGTGGTATTTTGGTTGTGGCGGTCTTTTGTGTACAAGGGGTCACTCGTTATAGGTTCGACTTGGCTGGACTTTGTGTTTGAGTAGGGAGAACGAAGTTTGCTGCTATAGGGACACAGCAAGCAGTCAATCTCTTATTATAAAGAAATAAACCATTGTTGAAGAACTGCGTTTGTTTCGAATGTATGGAACTTGTTCAACATATTCAATTTATTCCGTACTACTCGGATGGTCAACAAATAGACTGGTTCTAACCCATTTCATAGATTAACGTGTATCTCAAGATCAGTAAAATAGTGTCAAACTTTAATTTACCTAAGTGATTATATATAACTCTCGTGTATTTCAGTTATCATCACACTTAGCTTAGACTGTATCCTCACCTTTAACGAATAGCATCTCCCACTATGCCCCGCGTCTCTTTAGGAATCCCACCCCCACTTCCGTCACCAACCCGATGCCGGCCTCCAACTCTCATCCTCAGCTTTCGCCATCATAATCCACTTGCCAACTTCACTCATAAACAATGAGAACTGTCCTTCGTCGAATTGCACTGACATCACGAGCTTTAACGTCGTCGCAAGCACCTCTGTCTCTATTTCAGCGCACAGCCCCATCCATTATCCGCAACATGTCCAACGCAACAGCTCCCGTGCTTAAACAGCGTGTTAAGCTCTCTCTTATTCAGCTTGCATCTGGCTCCGACAAGAAGGCCAATCTTGACAATGCAGCCTCGCATGTCGCCAGTGCAGCTTCTTCCGGCGCAAAGATTGTCGTTCTACCGGAATGTTTCAACTCGCCTTATGGAACAGACCACTTCCCTCAGTACGCAGAGACACTGCAGCCAAGCCCTCCCTCCCGCGATGATGCGCCCTCTTATCACGCACTTTCGGCAATGGCCGCCGACAGCAAGGTCTATCTGGTCGGTGGATCTATCCCAGAATACAGCCCAGATACGAAAAAGTACTACAACACAACCCTAATATTTGGGCCCGATGGAGCTCTGCTAGGAACGCACCGTAAGGTGCATCTCTTCGATATCGACATCCCCGGCAAGATCACGTTCCGCGAGTCCGATATTCTCAGCCCTGGCAACAAGGTAACTCTCGTCGACCTTCCCGAGTACGGAAAGATAGCCGTTGCCATCTGCTACGACGTCCGGTTCCCCGAGCTGGCCACTATCGCGGCTAGAAAGGGCGCCTTTGCACTCATCTACCCTGGAGCTTTCAACACTACCACTGGTCCTCTGCACTGGCAGTTGCTCGGTCGAGCTCGCGCTGCTGATAACCAGCTCTACGTGGCTTTGTGCAGTCCCGCGCGCGCTGAAACTGGTTATCCTGCTTATGGACACAGTCTTGTAGCGGATCCAATGGCGCAGGTCCAAGTTGAGGCGGATGAGAAGGAGACCACAGTTGACTGGGAGCTTGACCCTGACAAGATCACTGAGGCGAGGAAGAACATCCCTTTGAACTCGCAGCGGAGGTTTGATGTATACCCTGATGTGAGTGAGGGTAAGATTCAGTTCGAAGAGCCTTAAAAGAACGTTGAAGCGGATATCCTTTTCTAGCCATATTAGCATACTAATGAAAAGTACACATGTCGACTGTAATCACTAGGGATATATGGAGGGCAAATCAACCAAGAGACCAAATTTCGTATTCCTGACTCTATGAGCCTTACTCGCAGTAACGCCAGAGTCTTTTTCCTTTTCAAGATACATATATACCTTTGCATCCGTGTTAATCTATGCGGCCACATTGGCCTTTTTTGTCCCCTTTAGCCCCTTTCCTGCATAAACTCATAAACGTAGCCACCGATACCATTCATAGATCCTTCGACATGTGCAAGCAACCTTACTCAAGAGCCTTCTGGGCGAACTTGGGAAGGACGAAGCTGGCCTTGTGGATCTCAGCAGAGTAGTATCGGCACTTGGCGTCCTCCTCCTCCTTGGACCAGGATCGGATGGGGTTCTTGACGTCGGCGTTGGGGTCCTTGGAGCAGACCATGAAGCCGATCTGGCCGGAGGGGTAGGTAGGGATAGTAGTGTAGGCGTACTCGGCGACGGGGAAGATGGCACCGCAATCCTTCTTGAGGCGAGCGATGAGAGGGAGGTGAAGCCAGGGGCTCTCAGCTGTAAATAGGTTAACGAGTCAGCGTAGTCCTAGAAGAGGTTATGGCGCAGTATAACAATAACGAGCCAGACCAGAAACAGCAGAAGGTAACATGACGCAGCCTGCGTTACATAGTAAATGAATAAACATGCTATCGCGGGACTACCCGAAGCGAAGCTGGGAAAGCAGCACTAGCTTCTGGCGGTCCCTAGGAGGCACGCGGTACTATCATGTACCCATCGAGGAAGAGCCCCGTTGCACCGATCAATTTTGATCAGACGAGGCTCCCCGATTCTGCCGTTCCCAGGGACTCCAGATACCTTCCTCAAGAAAATAGGGAACATACAACCTTGAGTAGTAATGACACCACCCTCACGAAGAGCGTCGTGGAGGAGCTGGAAGTAGCTCTTCTGGAAGAGAGCCTCGGCGGGACCATCGGGATCGGAGGAGTCGGTGATGATGACGTCGAACTCGTTCTTGTAGTCGTTGAGGAACTTGAAGCCATCGCCGACGTGGGTCTTGGACTTGGGGTGGTCGAAGCCACAGGCCATGGAGGGGAGGTGCTCCTTGGAGAGACGGATGACAGCCTCGTCGATGTCGCAGAGGGTAGCCTCCTCAACACAGTCGTGCTTGACAATCTCACGGAGGACACCACCGTCACCACCGCCAATGACAAGAACCTTCTTGGGGTTGGGGTGGGAGTTGAGGGCAAGGTGGGCAATCATCTCCTGGTAGGAAAACTCATCGCGCTCGGTGCACTGGATGACGTTGTCGAGGACAAGGACGTTACCGAAGTCGGTGGACTTGAAGATGAGGACGTCCTGGTACTTGCTCTTCTCGTGGACGAGGACCTTCTCAACGCGGAGGGTCATGGCATGGCCTGTTTGGTCGAGTAAGAATTCTGAGTCGCTAGATTTGGATGCATTGGATTTGCCTACCGGGCCACATCTCCGAGATCTCTCGGAACCAGCCATCTGGATAAGATATTAGTCAATTGTTAATCACCAAAAGTTTGTCAGGTTTGCGAGGGAAATTCTGCCATCTGCCCAAGTGATTTGGTTGTGATAGAGGGGACGGTCAGGAACGGAGAGTTTGGTATGTGTGTCCGTCATGGCGCGACAAGCTCAAAGCCCAATATTGATAGATTGATACCAATGGTTCATCATCTGCATTCCGTCGCAGCAAATTGCGAGGATTGAGAGACGAGACTCGCGTATGATGCCCATCATGAGAGAGGGGCAGCGCTCAACGCGGGGCAGCAAAAAGAAGAAAAAATTAGGAAAAGAAGAACATACCCTTGATGGTGGGGTGGGTGATCTCCTCAGTAGACATTTTGCTGGATGTAGGGAAAAAAGAACGAGGTCTACAGGACTGGTAGTGAATTGATGTTCTGAAGGGGGAAGTGGTGATGAGTCGTGGAGGTGAAGAAAAAGCTGGGAGCTGGAGGAGGCTTGACTTTTTAAGAGTGACGCTGCAACTGCAACTGTAACTGTGACTGTAACTGTAAACACCTCTAATTCCGCGCCTGAGCGTTGTACCCGTACCTGCCAAAGCCAAAGCCAACTCCTCCAAAGCCAAATCTCCCTCTTCCGGTTGGTGGGCGCATGGGTACAGCGGGTAAAATTTTCGATGCCCACCGCCCAAAGTTAGAAGCACAAGCACAAGCACAAGCAGGAACAAGCAGAAACTGGTGATGGCGCCGTCATTTTGGGCATCGATCCCGCGGGCCCCAGACGATGATTGGGCGGCGGCCAAGGTTAGTTACCCTAGACAGAAATATTGCCTGTATCAATCAGTATAATCAGGTCAGGTTTCTGGGTATAGAGCATAATATCATGGCTTGAACTCGAAACAACAAGGTAAACCCCATGCTAGCTACATCTCGTGCATTATTTTGCCCAATTGCTGCCATTTTTGGCTTAACCGCGACTAACACGTCAGTGGGACAAGAGTTAGTTACCCAGGCTACTAACCAAAGCACAAGCACATGTACAACGTGGGGTGGTGGAACACCAGGAGAGTTGATCTCCCTGGACGACAAATCCTCTCCAGATATTTCCACTTGCGGTAACTTGATCTTCACCCCAGTCTCTTAACGTTAGTCAATCTCTGAAGCGGGCCTTTGGTGAATTGACGACTGGCTGATCCTTTTCACCTGTTGATGGGACAAGCAAGGCACATGTATTGGTCACTTCAGTGCTCGTGGGGACATTTCTGTTGAGATTATAGTAATTATACCAGGTTAGGAAGTAAAAGCCTGATTTCTTTATAGCCAGGTCTGTTTTCGGGATCTTGATTTATAAGATGAGCATGGGAGAGTGATGACTCTAAGTAGAGTGTATATCTGACTGCGTTGCTTACTTGGTATATCCTTCAACAAGTTTGAACAAAGAGGAGGAAGTGATCCAATATCATGATGCCAACAAAAGATTCTTTCCAGATTTAAACGCTTTTCCCGCAGCACCAAGGCAGAGTCTATACGGCATTGCAACCCATTCCATCCCATTTACCGTACATACGCCTCCATACACAACGCCTTTGTTCCCTCGCCCAGCTCCATTCACCTCGGAACCTTGATTGCGGGAACGCCTTGTAGACCAAAACCTTTCCGTATAAACGCCAAACATATAAATGCAAAGAAGATAAAGTAATGAGACAGCCAACTGTTGGTGGAGATGTGCAGGTGTGTACATAGATAGAGTTGAAACTGATTTCGTTTTCCATTCGTGTGGCATCCTTCATGTGAAACATAGTTTGGATACCTCATGATCTATTTTCATCGTCTTCGTGGATCTGGAATTCGGCCGCGTTGTTGTTTGGCCACACATTTTGTGTGCTGGGATACTCGGAGGGCTGGCTACTGACATTGCTGCCAGGGTCCGTGTGATGAGGGTCAACATTCTCATCATCAGAGGCATGGCCTTGGTCCTCAATTCCAGGCCAAGGCTCGTCTTCTGGGAGTTGCCAACCTTGTAGCCCCTGTTCTAGAACTGCGTCTTTATGTGTGATTATCTCCATTTCGTGTTCTCCCTCGCTATCATCCAAATCCTCTGAACCACTCTCGTAAATCTCAATGTTGAAATCCGAGTCGTCGTCAAAGTCTTCTTGAACGGCCGCCGGCGCACAGCTGCCTGCACGAATAGGCCGCTCTTGGAGAGGAGCATTGCTGTGCGGTGTAGCATAGGCAAAGGGGGTGGTGCCGCGAGCTACTTGACGGTCGGTGTTACCAAAGGGCATGGGACTCGGCGAGGCAGTCCACCTTGGTGTAAATCGATGACTGGGAGACCTTGTACGGCGACGTTTCATGATTGCGGCCTGGGAGCTGGCATGTAAAGCGGGAGATGCGCGACGGCTCTGCCCGTAAGATGACACACGACGCCTGCTGAGCGCGGGCGAGACTTGGTTCGGAGCAGCCATAGGCATTGAGGAAGTTCGGATGTGGGGTGGGCGAGAGCCTTTGCGACTGCTAAGCAAAGGTGACTGAGCGCGCATTATTGACGGGCTTCTGGATTTCATCATCTGTAGCGCTGGGTAGTATGTTTGCGATGGTGATGACGAAGTTGGCATCTTTTCATTTCGCACGCCCATGGAACTGTCTGCACTGGGCGGCTCATCAAGTTGTTCGACCCAGGACCAGCACTCCTCGAACGCGTTGCTTTCATCCAGAGAATCTGATACATCTGGGACAACAGGACTCATCTCCCTGAGCATTTGCCACGTCCATCCCATCTCATATGCCTGAAAATCCTGGAGGTAGGCATCAGGGTGAGTAATGAACAGCCTAGGCTCCGAAGCTCTCATCATGACTTGACTGAGGAACTGCACGTCCCACACTGCAGGTGTCATCATCTCAGCAGGACTGAGGAAACGTAGTCGTGAGTCTTTGTGGATCTTGCGAAGAGGAACCCAGGTAGATTGAAGTCCCAGATACGTGGACGAACGCGGATCCGTGGTTTGCGGACGAGAGAAAATGTTCATCTCGCGAAAGACATGTCCGAAGGCCGCATTCATAGCCATAGTAATACTACGAGCGTCCGAACCCTTGACAGATATTGTCTTGATCAGACCACGACTGCGCAATCGTCGATCTACAATGCCCTTGTCCGGGCAAGCTTTGGGCAAGAGCCATTTCGTATCTTGATCCGCAGCCATCCAATCGGGGTAGAGAGACATCTCAGACCGCATGGTTGTTGTACTGTGCGTCATGGGCATTTGTGTCCAGTCATCATTGGAGATATGTGGCTCGTTCTTGAATTGCTGAGCCTCCTGCCACACCTTCTTAAGGGGGAACGGCAGAAAGACTACCTCAATCTCGAACGGATGGTTGGGAGACGGCATCAGTGACTGTAGTTGAACAACTTGAGCTTGAAGAGACAGTACTTGGCTCATGAGCTCTTGTGAGTAGGTGGGTCGGCTTGTAACGCTGGTCGAAACCGATATCATACTAGCATCATCGCCACGACGAGATGCAACGCTATTGTTGTCGTTAAGCACGCTCTTGTTATCATTTACAAGCTTCTCGACCTCTTCCACTCGGCTCTCGATATCAGCCATGCGAATGTCAGCGTGGTCATGCTTGTCGTGGCATTCTTCATGCCCAGCGGCTGTGAATGAGACCGTTTCCAAGCGATCCAGGCGTTGGTCATGGCCACTGACAGTTTCCGAGAGGTTCTTAAAAGCACGACGGGAAACAGCTGCACTGAAGACTGCGGCCCGAGAATCAGACTGAGTCGGTGTACCGGCACGGGGAGTGTCACACGCCTTGTGATCCTGGGAGGCCCATGTGAAAGAGTCCCCTTGCGGGCCCGGGTTTTGAGGAACAGCAAGCGGTTGAAACTCCTGAGTGGTGTTGGCCTGAGTTGGGGAGGGAGGTTGGTTTGCTGTGAGGCCGTTCAAAGTATGGAGTCCTTTTCCCGCGAATGGTCGGATGTATTTAGCATGAGCGGATGAAGTTGTTGATGCTGTTTGGGAAGCTATGAGGCACTGGGATGGTATTGGTGGGATAGCGGATGGGCATGACTGTGACTGAAGAAGATTGCCCCAGCTCATGGTGTCCGGGATTGAGGCAGAAGCACCAGGGTTCTGGCTAACAGTAATCCTGGGGTATGGTCCGGTGTCCTGTGGTGTTCTTTGGTCCGGCTGTCTTTGGTCTGGAGTCCGTTGGATAAAAGATAAGGCTCCTGCATTGAAACTTGAGAAATTCATTCCGGGGATCACAGTAGGCGTCTGGATGGCCAAGTCCATTACGGGGCTCAAAGGTTCTCGTCCAGTCCTGGGTCTCTCGTTTTCCTGGCCAGGCATACTTACCTCGGGCTGCTGGGCATCACGAGTTCCCTCCTCGTGGTAGCAAGCGTGGTGATTACACATACACCACTGAGATTGATCCGGTACAAGATTGCCTGTGGGAGAACGACTCCAAAACCTCCGGCATCCGCATCGGGCTCCATTGGCACCAGGGTTTAAGTCCACAAAACCGCAAGCTCCTCCTGGCAAGCTGAGGGTCGGCGTCCTGACCGCGACAGCATCTGTGTATATATCGAAGGCATTTGGGGTGTGGGACGGGTCGAACGGGGTCGCAGCCATTGGAAGTTATGCGCGCTCATGTCGCGAAACCAGAATTGAAAGCGAATAGAAATATAGGCTCGGGAGCCTTCGTTACAGGTTGTAGTCCAATGTGGGAGGGGAAAGCTGTATAAGATAAGATGTATGATGTCGCAATAGGTCGAAGAATCGAAGGCCGTGATGATGTGTCACGGGCCCTCCCAACCAGGCCCAACCAGGGTCGCAGGCAAAGAGGCCGCCTAATTCAGTTCATCGCGCTATACTCTCAATTAGAAAAGGTGTTCAGGCAGTCGATAGTGAAATATCCCCGAGCGCAATCCATAGTGACTCGGCGAGAAGAATGGAATGGGACTCCAACACAAATGGAGAGCACTGACCAGAGCGCGAAGGAGAAAGAGAGTAGATAGACCGAGGGCACAGCGCAATTTATACGATGGAAGCTCGTGAGATGAAGCAAAATCGCAGGCGAACGAAGGAGAGTGGACGACAAGGAAAGTCGCAAAAGCAAGAGCAAGAGATGGAGGGGACTATCGAATGCCTGTCTGCCTATGGTTCTATGAAGGATGGAGCAGGGCGAACAAGGAACAAGGCGACGAGTGCTGGAGTGGTTCACGAGATGGGATAGGACGAGGATTGCTGTGGGGGGAAGGGAAGGTGCATCCACATCCAAGACACGCCTCGACGGTGTCGACACGCGCACCCTGTTGACGCACTATTGCCCTTTACGGCAAGTAACCATAGCTGCTTTAACAGTGAAGGACATGAGAGATACAGTGGTCTTGGACAGTATAAAACACTTGCACCTACAAAGGAAAAAGATACCTAATTTATAGTCAATCAATATCTCAAGCACTCTCACTATCTAGACCGTTTCGGCGTTTAATAACGGTTACCGTTAAAGAA